>OX451738.1:1439713374-1440913374 GCA_948472305.1 Vicia faba | reverse complement strand
TAATCTTCAATCTCCTCACGTAGATAGTTTTCCTGGCTTGTTACAGGTATTAATCTATAGTTGGTCGTCCACATATAGTTGTCCTAGCTTGTTACATGTATTAATCTGGGACTTTGCAACATTGGTCACATAGATAGTTCCCCGTCTGGTTTCGAGCATTAATCTGTGGCCTGCTGTATTTGTTGGTAAACCCGTCTTGCTTCGGGAGTTCATACCACTTGGTCGTGTAGATAGTTTCCCCATCTGGGTTCAAGCATTAGTCTTTGACCTGCTGTGTAAGCTAATAGTGTTTGTTTGTCTGCAAACTCAACCTGGAAAGGTAAAGTCAGTTTCATGCAATGTCATGATGTATGAATTGCATGACGCTCTCAAAATAAATGAGATTGTGATATATGCATTTGTGCTGCATATGCTATGATGTTTGTAAAATGATGTATGAATGCAATGTATGAATGTATCTGTGATATGGTGGAAGAACCGACTATTATACTGGTTTGCATTTTGTATTCGCAAATATCGCGGTAAGCAAGAGTCACCACCGACTTTTATTTCATCCAACTAAGGAAAAGGAAAAAGAATAAAAAAAACCTTTTTTCGAGATGTTTTTGAGTACGGGGGGTAGATTATAGAAAGGGAAGGTGTTAGCACCCTTTCTATCCGTGGTTTTCCACAGGCTCTTAGGTACTTGATCATTTTGAAATTTCTTGTAGGTGCTTGTTTTGAAAAGTTTGCTTTACTTCGTTTTAACCCTTGTTTCAGTCCTCAAGAGTGTTACGAAGTTGTTTTTGAAAACTTTGTTTGGGAAAGTGTTGGTGTGAAAAAGTTTTTGTTTGTTTGAGAAAGTACCTAGGAACTAATCTACCTACTCGAAAAAGGTATGTTCGTTTTCCTTTTAGGAAATGCTATCCCATTATTGAGAAATAGGTAGCATTGTCGTTGGAGTTTAAAAGGACGTTCGAAGGGACAAAATGGTCACTGAAGGCAACAAGTAAGGATACCTTAGCGTTTCGAAGGGACTATCGTCATAAGATCAATTCGTAGGCAACTCGAGGGACAAGTAGGGACTGTGATATTTATGACGACTTTGAATCGCGGGTCATTGCTACGGTGTCCCTACATTCGAGGGACACAACCATTATTTCCATGGCAACCAAGTGAGGTAATACCCTAGGGGTGCAAGTGTGCAAAAGTGTTTGATTTCAGTTATGTTTATCTTTGCAATTTAGTGATCTAAGATTGATTCATTAGTCATACATGCCTAGGTTGCTAACAATTATATACAAGCATATAAAAAACGAGAAAGTAAAAGTCCTACACTATTATAAGGCTTTGGGGTAGATACATAAAGAATTGGCTGAAAGCAAAAATGCGGAAATAAAACCCTGATTAAGCTATTACAAACCGGGCACAGTTACATCAATAAAAAATAAGATAATCGTACGGAAAAATAATAACGCGTGAGAATTAAAGCTGGAAAAGGGTTCAAGACCTAAAAAAACTAATTTGCTCATTAACATTTTTTGGATTTTTTTATGAAAAAGAAATTTGAATTTAACCTAATTTTTCTAATTAATTTCAATTAATGAAAAGTAAATTAAAGTTGATGGAATTAATTACTTTACAAAAATTAATTTATTAAAAAAAGGAAATGAAAAGGTTAGAAAAATGGGTCTGGGGGGTGTGAAACCCAAATTGGAGGGGTGTTTGCTGAATTTTTGTTTAGGCCCACTTTTCTGAGCCCAACATGCGCCAGATCCAGTGTGCCGGTCTCCTGATGATCCATGGTATGTCTGTGCATATGGGACGTTGGATCTGGATGTGATGAGATCTGATGATGATGGTGTGAAGTTGTATGGTGTACCTCCATAGCCTGCAAGCATTGAATCCACAAGAATTCGTTTGGAAAATAGAAAAACACTGGACCTGGGATTCGAACCCAGGTCCTCTCCTTTACCAACGCACATCACCACCAACTGAGCTGCCAAGTCATTCATGTATATAACAATAATAATATATTATATGTAAAAGAAAGCCAGTGTTAATGAAAACGCGCGCAATTTCAGATGAGCCAACCAGATCGTGCCACGCCTTCGTCTTCCTCCACTGGATGTCGTCTTAGCCTAGGGACTTTTACCTACGGTCTCATGCCCGTAACTACAACCCTGCGTTATTCAAAAGTCTAGCACAAGAAATATAAGTTTCATTGAAGACCATGAATCAACTAGGCTTGAAGCCCTGAACATCATAGTGTCCATGCCTAGCCCTAATTTTTCCTGTAGAAGGAAGCCCTAAAACGAACTCAGAAACCCTAAGAATGGAGAACCGTGATTCCTACACTTAAAACTCAATTAAATGATCCAACAAGCATCGAGACATTGTAATAAACAAGAATGTATGATTGAATTCCATCAAAATAGCATGTATGTAAGTAATCAAAAATAAAAAATAATTGAATAACAGGGTTGCAGGTCTTACGATTCAAGGCGCTTTCGTGCGTGCAAAAGGTGCAGTTGGCTACAGGAGATTTCCAGGAACGTGTTGCAACCCTTAAATCTCCTTGAGGATGGCTGTGATATGGAATTTTGTATGAGATTTTTTTTGACAAAAATGCACTATGTTCTTGGCCGTTTCACACGATTTTTCTTGCCTCCTTGTGTCTTGCATTTGTTATGTATATGTATTAGACTTCATCAGGTTAACAAAAAACATGCACATCTTTGCCAATTATCAAGATTTGATTTGATTCCATCTTTGCATTATTTTTTTTATATATCAAGACAAATCATACCATTTTCATCCCAATCATCCTTGGAACGATTTGATTTGGTTTGATAGCATATTTGCATTATGATTCCATTCAAAATCAGATCAAAAACAAATCTTCCATATTTTATATCATTTATTTGATTTAATTTGACTTTTAAATGATAAAAAAACAAAAAATTAAATAAATAAAGTCAATAATATATGGTAGAGTGTTTGGGTCATGTATCATGTTGGAAGCATAATGCAAGCTTAAAAAGTTGGGCCCATTTGGCAAAAAAATGCATTTGTGAGCACATTTGACTTTTGGCAATTTTCCAAAAATAGTCAACTTTGACAATGCATAACTCTTCCAATTTTGACTCTAAAGAGATGTTCTTGGACTTTTTGGAAAGCTTAGGATGTCCCCTAAACAACCCTTTTGGTCTCATCTCAATTGGATATTCCATGTTCATGTAAGAAGCTTTGACCCAAAAGGTGTTTTTGTTGACTTTTCAAAAGGACCTATAATATATAAATTCATATCTTTTTATGAGTGCACTTATTGAAATTGAGGGCTGAATATGAGTTGTAGGAAATTGGATTCCCTTCAAAATGAGCTTTGGATGAGAAATTTCTGATAAAGTATGAGAAAGTTATGCTTGGTCAAAGTTTGGCTGACTTTTCCTGAGAAACCCTAATTTAGCAACTTTTGAGTTTTGATGAATTAGGAGAATTCCTTGAGGAATCATGATCAAACCTTGATTAAATGATGAATATCACTTCAAAATGTTGTTGCTGACCAAAAATCTTGAAGTTTGACTGTATATGGGCCACATTTGACTTTTGACCTAATATAGTCGATTCTGAAGCATCTGAGCAATTGACTGAGAAAACTTCTTGTGCAAGGCTTGAAATTTGACATGGATGATCTTAAGAACATATTAGGACCATGGAAGGCATTTGGGACCTTTGGAGTTCACACATCTTGATAAAAATGGAAACCCTAGTTTGAGGTACATTGTCTTAAGAGAGAGTTTGTCTGGTCACCTCTTGGGCACCTTGAGCAAGTTGAGGACCTCAATGGGCATGTATTGAGTAAAATGAAAGGGAAAATTTTGGGGTATAACAGCTTCCCCTGTTCAATCTTCTTAAACTTGAGGATGTAGATAGGCTGTCTGCCTTTCGTAATCTGAAGGTGGAAGATGATTGAACACTAGAGTGCCTAGAAATTTGCACTCGCATGAAGTGATACTTGATTTGGTGATATCGGGAATGGGCTTACAAATTCCATTTGGAAGTTGCTAACGAATCGTCGGAGATGGGCTTAGCAATGCCATCCAGGAAATATACTGGTTGCCTGAAAGATTCCTTTGCGAGAATTCCTGTACCTACTATTGAGGAGGACTTTGCTGGAGAATGTTGATTCTCGTCTTGGAAAATAGAGGCTAGGAGCTGCGATTGTCCATTACTCTACTGGGGAATTAACTCCTGGAAGTGAACTGTATATCTGGTTAGGGTCCATGCTGCATAGCGACTTACTGGGGAAAGGTGAAATAGACCGAAACTGGTCGGGTCCAGGTTTTATCGTGTTGTAAACTGTCGTCTGGGGATGAAAGAGAAGGAACCTGGATGATAAGGTTAATTCGAAATGAAAGCCTGGATAGTAGGGCTATGAGAAGGAACCTGGATAATCGGGTTATGAGAAGGAACCTGGATAGTAGAGTTACTTCGAAATGAAAGCCTGGATAGTAGGGCTATGAGAAGGAACCTGGATAGTAGGGTTACTTCGAAATGAAAGCTGGGATAGTAGGGTGTGATACAGTGGGAGAACTGACTTAAGGGTTTTGCGTTTTATCGCAAATGTTGCGGTTAGCAAGAGTCGCCACTGACTTTTCTTTTATCCAAAAGGAAAGGTGAAAAAGCACAGGAAAGACCTTTGAGATGTTTTCTTGAGTTAGGGGGTAGATTATGAAAAGGGAAGGTATTAGCACCCTTTTCATCCATGGTTTTCAATGGGCTCTTAGTTACTTGCTAAATCACTTTCTTTTTGTTTGAAATTGTGCTTTGTATGGTTTTGAAAGTATTTTGTAAAATAGGCCATTTATTTAGGCAATCTTTGTAATGATTCTCGTTCGTAAGAATGTATACAAAGATGTTTGTCTTTTGAAAATGTTTTCAATGTTTGAAAATGTGTGTGTTTGTTTGAAAATAGCAAGGATAGTTGTTTGGAAATAGAGCAAGTAACTAAAAGTAATCTTCCTACTCAAATGTCTTTCTTGTGCATTTTCTATTCCTTCGACATGGTTGTCTTACCATTGATTTGGTAAGCAACCCTATCTTTGGATGTAAACGGGATGGACGTGGGTCATCATATAACCATGATTAGCAATGTTTGCAAAGTATCTTGGCATTTTTGAGGGACCAAGATCATTTTGTAAGGCAACCTTGAATAGCGTCATCGAGGGACTATGATCTTATTTTTATTTGTTTTGCCAAGATACTTCGCATGCGTAATATGGCTATTTTTATATAAGGCAACCAAGTGGAGAAACCCTAAGGATGCTTGTGTGCAAGTGTGTTATTTTCATGCCTTGATTTTATCTTACATTTAGGGTTTTCTATTTGCTTTGTTTTGATCTTACCATACAAACCCTAATTACTAACATGGCATGTAAAGCGGTAAAGAGCATAATGTAAAGATTACTAAGCTATTACAACAATTTTATGGGAGGGGGGAATATAAATTTGAATAGGGATTTGCAAGAATGTAAATCTAAATAAATTATTACAACCAAATCGAATTTGTACGAATATTAGAATAAACAATATACAATATTTAAATATGCAATATTATGGACATGCAAGAAAAAGATTTTGTTTTGTTTTTTTGTGTGAAAAGAAAGTTTTAACATAATCCTAAAAATATAAGGAAAATAAATTAATTCTTAAAAAGGTTTAACCCTAATTTCTATTTTGAAAGAAAATAAAGTTCTTGTATATATTATTATTATGTATTCTTGTATCTTAAAATAATAAATAATATTGTGAGGAAGTATTTAGTTTTTTACATGTAAAATAAATATTTACAAATATGAAATAAAACAAATCAAACTAAATCTACTTTATTTATATTTACAAGTTTATTAAGAAAAATAATGAATATATATTGAAGATAAAATATATTTTTTTATGTGAAAAATAAAATAAAATAAAATAAAATGCAATATTATCATATTTATATTTTTTAGGATTTTTATGTATTAAAGAAAATATTTAATAAAAAAAATGAAAATAAAACAAATAAAATAAAAAAAATAAAAATAGTTGGGCCAGGGGGTGTTCTGAGCAATCAAGTGGTGAAAGTTAGAAAAAAAGAACAAGGCCCAGCGTGGAGGCCTAATCCTGCAAAACAAGCCAAAAAACTGAAAAATGGAAAAATGTAAAAAAACAAAAGGTAGCGCCAAGGCTCGAACCCAAGACATGGGTCTCACCAGCGCGCTACCTTGCCACTGGGGTGGCTATACATCTGTTGATTAATGTGAAACAAAAATAACATAACATGAAACACTTCCATGGCCCTGTACTTCATCTTCTTCCTCTAGCCAGCCAAGTGCTCTGTAACTTTCTCATCTCTCAATGAAAATGAAAACTCATAACATGAATGTTGTAGCATTTTGTCTCACGATTATAACCATATAAATCATGTAAGCTAACAATCAAAGATCAGAATGAATTTTAAAAGCCCTAAATTTAAACCTAATTTTCCAGGAACTTCAAGTTCAAAATTCTCTCAACTCAGGCCAAATAAATGCAAGATATGTATATGTACAGCTTCGTTGCAATGAGGTCTACATTGTTTATTCACAAATCATGGCCAATGGATGCCTGTATGAAGATATAGAAGTTGATATTTTTACCTCTTTCAGTTGAAATCGTGGATGGAGTTGGAGTGAGTTTTATGAAGGTCTGATGATTGCTTGAGCTTGCTTGAACCTCCCTGAGTGTGTTCCAACCCCTGCCTTGCTTTGAAAATGTCTGAAACTCTCTATCCAAGTCAACCTTCAAGCTTTGAAAACAAAAATGACAGATGATGGAGAAGAGGTTACAGTACAGGGATGAGGGTCTGGATCAGTTAGATATCAAGTAGGTAAGGTGTTTGGATTGTTAAGACTTGAAACGCACAAGCCAAATGAGAGATTGGTATGCTTATGCAAAAACTGCAAGTCTTGACAGTTTTTTTGGTGAAAGGAAGTTTAAGAGTGTTTCAGGATTCTAGTAGTTGTGTGTTATACTGCAATCTGTTTGTATATTAGTATGGAATTAGTTTATAGTCAGCTATCCAACAGATTTGCAAGTTCTCACCTTTTTGCACACTTTCTTGCTTTTGAAGCAAAGTGAAGGGACATGGCCTTACCATTCTGTACTAGCTTGCTTAGGGTGGTATTTGTTCTATACAAGTTGCCTTAGGTCTATAGTACTTGTATGTGCAAAGTAGACATGTTCAATGCTCAAGATTGTAAAGTTTGCAAAAGTGGAGCTTTTTCAAAATGGCAATGGCCACTTTATGCCATTTATGGAATTACAACTTGGGTAATGGCTCTAAGGCTTGGATCAAATCTTTGTCAAATGAGTAAGCATTAAATTAAGGAGTAATAAACAAGTTTGGGACCTGTGAAGCATGGATTAGGCAGCATAGGTACCAATTGGAACTTTGTTCTTCATGAAATGGCTTGAACCAAAAGTGAGGAATTGCCAACTTCATCTCTTTGATTCTCCCTACTCAAAAATGATCTTGAGGAGTTCTTTGACATTTTGGAAAGCTTGCAATGTTCTATATAACTCATATTTGAAATGCATTTCAATAATTCTCTTGGAACTAGGTGAAAAATTGCCATGAAGTTGGGTCCAAAACCTGCCTAAATTAGGGCAAAAATTCACTAAGTTATTTAGTTCATGAGCATGTATTCATAAATTTATATCTTGAGATGCAAGCATCTTTATGGAAAAGTGTGTGAAGAAAATTTGTATATTTCATGGAGGTCTACAACTTTCATGTTGGGAACTTCCTTTGAATCATCTCGTATCATGGTGAAAAAATAGCCTAAAGTTGAGAAAAATTAAGAAATTTTCTATACTTAGAAAAATTTCTAAGTTAAGAAAATTTTCAATTTTAAACCCTAATCTTCAATCCTTGATTTCTTGATGACCAAGATTCACATTTTGACATGTTTTGATGAATTGTGACCCTTGATACTTGATTTTGACCAAAAAGTCAAAGTTTGACTTTTCAGTGTACAATTGACTTTTGATCAGTTGTCTGCAAATTTCATCTGTCTATTAATGAAATTGAAATGTTTTGAACCATGTAATTTGGTCAAGATGATGCAATTGGATCCTTGGAATCGTGCTTTAACTCAATTGGTCATTTTCTAGGTCAAAAATCAGAAATTGCCCTTCCTTAGTCAAAACCCTAATTTTGACCATTTTGCCCTTTTGATGATTTGATTAAATTTCTTGAGGAATTATGGTCCAAACTTGATCAAATGATACATATGAGTCTAAAATGTTGATGTGGATCAAAAATTATGAAGTTTTACTATAAATTGGCCATGGCTGACTTTTTCCCCAATACAACTGATTTTTAGGTCAACTGTCCAATTGACTGATCAAAAATGTGGTTCAAGGCTTGAAACTTGTCATGAGTAAACTTAGGGGTCCATAATGACGTTTGAAAGTCTCATGAAGCATTGATAGTCCAAAAATACTTGTGCAAACTCAAACCCTAGTTTTGGGTTATTAGTGCAAGATGAGATGTCTTGAGCTGACCAAACCTTAATCCAGTCTTGAGTCAAAGAGATCTTGTGAGGATAATATTGATAAATGAGAGGGAAAATTTTGGGGTACAACAGCTACCCCTGTTCAATCTTCTTAGACCTGAGGAGGTAGATTGGCAAGTTTTTCCATTCGTGACTCGAAGGTGAAAGATGATTGGACACTAGAGTGCCCATAAATTTGCACTCGACGATGTGTAGTTTAGGGAATGGGCTTAGAGATGCCATTTGGAGAAGTGATAGAATCTTGTTGGAAATGGGCTTGTAGATGCCATCCAAGAATTTTGGTTTAACTGTAAGTTGTAAGCTGAAAGAATGAGTATCAGAATGGCATTCGCGTCTGGAGCGTATCTGAGCTGTATCTGGACTTGGGCTTTGAATGAGTAACAAAATGGCATTCGTGTCTGAAGCGTATCTATACTGTATTGTATATGAAAGGTTGTATCTGAATGAGTACCAGAATGGCATCTGTATCTGGAGCGTATCTGTACTGTATCTGAAAGTTGAATCTGAATGAGCAACAGAATGACACCCTTGTCTGAAGCGTATCTGTACTGTATCTGAAAATCTGAATTTGAATGAGTAACAGAATGGCATCCGTGTCTCGAGCGTATCCGAACTGTATCTGATTGCATATTATTAATGATAGTTATTTAATCTTATCCTGAAAAGGGTAAAATGTTAGCTGAAACACAAAGTTATGTTGCATGAAATGTATGGTGCAATATATGTGTTTTATCAATGTTTATGATATATAGATGTAATGTATGCGCATGTACGCTGATTTGCTGTATTGCTGTCTGATTGCGGAAAATAAACCCTGAACGCTGATGAAGATATGTTGAATTTCCAACGTCTTGAGACTGAAGTACTGATGAACTCTTGTTGAGAGAAATAAATTCTGTTGTGAGGGAAATGCCATGTACTGCTTGTAAGATCTGCTTGGGGAATCTCGAGAGATTTGATGATTTCTACTGGGGTTTAATAGTTTGAAGTTTTAGTTCCATTGGATATTTAAATGACGTACTATGGGGATTGCTTATGGAATATCCTAAAGACGTTTTCCTATCCTTTCAACCTATCAATAATTATCTTTCTCATTTTGTTTATTTGTAAACAATAATTATGTTCAAATGCATATGTTCATTAATGAATCATTGGACGTTTTTGCAAATAAAACACAAGTGTAAAGAAAAAGACAAATAATTTTCTGTACTTTCAAAGAGATATCTTTGTATTTGACTTTGGATAAGTATTTTGTACAAAGGAGACAAACATCCTAGTAAGAGAACGGTGCCATAAAGCAAAAAGAATTTATACAAAGAAAGATAGCTATGTGTAATAATCCCATGGGGTTCCCATTCTGCTATAGCCTTCGTATCTCTGAGCACCTTGTCTATTTGTTGCTTCATCCAAAGATTATTAAATTGATCAGAAACTCCGAGTTTGTCAGTGGAAGTCAAGAGGTTGTCCGCAAAGTGATCCGACAGGAGATAGTCATACGCTTTAATTACCTAACTTTTGCCTGGACCGCCCTTTCGGGTTTTCAGTCCACCGGGAAACCCTGTTTTGCCGAAGTCGCCCTTTCAGGTTTTCAACTTGTCGAGTGTACAAATTTTTTAATATTTATCCCTAATTTTTGCCCGAACCTTTTTGGTTCGCCAGGATGCCCTTGTTTTGCCTAGGTGTGTCAACCTAGCGGGTCTCTTATGCATAGTATCTTTTGACTATGTCACGCATTCGCAGGGTGTGGCAAGTCGTCACCGTCCATGGTGGTCAAGATCATTTCCCCACCAAAGAAAATGTTTTTGATTACAAATGATCCTTCATATGTAGGGGTCCATTTGCCCCTGGGATCACTTTGTGGCAAGATAATGCGTTTGATCACTAGATCTCCAACTTGATATACTTGGCATCCGACTTTCTTGTTGAAAGCCTTGATCACCCGTTTTTGATACATCTGACCATGGAAAACAACAGTAAGTCTCTTTTAATCAATTAAGTTCAGTTGATCAAGTTGAGTTTGGATCCAATAGTCTTCATTCAAACCTGCATCCTTCATAATTCTTAAAGAGGGGATCTGAACCTCAATAGGCAAGACAACCTCCATGCCATAAACCAAAGAATAGGGTGTTACCCCAGTTGATGTGCAATCTGTGGCATGATACCCGTGGAGAGCGAATGGTAGCATCTCATGCCAGTCCTTGTAGGTGACTGTCATTTTATGTATAATCTTTTTAATGTTTTTATTTGCAGCTTCGACAACACCATTCATCTTTGGCCGATAGGGGGAAGAATTTTGATGTTGAATCTTGAACTGCTCGCACAGGGCGATGATCATAGTATTGTTAAGATTTGTACCATTGTCGGTGATGATCCTTTCTGGGATACCGTACCGGAAAATGAGAATTTTCTTGATGAAGCGGGCAATAACTTTCTTAGTAACGGATGCGAAGGAAGCTGCTTCGACCCACTTTGTAAAATAGTCAACGACCACTAGGATGAAGCGGTGTCTATTGGAGGTTGTAGGCTTGACCTCCCCAATCATATAAATTCCACACATAGCAAAGGGCCAAGGATCCGTCAAGACATTCAGAGGAATCAAAGGTACATGCACCTTGTCAGCATAAATTTGACTCTTATGATAGGTCCGAGAGTGCTGATAGCAATCTGCTTCCATGGTAGACCAATAATAGCCTTCCCGTAGGATTTTCTTCGCCATCGTATGCCCACTGGAGTCAGTGCAAAAAGTACCTTCATGTAATTCAGCCATGATCCTTTCCGCCTCAATCTTATACACACACCGAAGTAGAACAGAGTCATGATTGCGTTTGTACAGGATTCCATTACTAAGGAAGAACTTAGCATCGAATCTCCTTAAGAACTTCTTATCATTGGCTGAAGCTCCTTCCGGATATTCTTGAGCCTCGAGATACCTCTTGACTTCATGAAACCAAGGCTGGTCCACTACCTCTTCAATATTAATCTCGTGAAAATGTGCGGGTTCATCCATTCGTTCAATGGTGATCTGGGGAGCCTCATTATCCCAATTAAGTTTAAACATGGATGACATTGTGGCTAGAGCGTCTGCTAGCTGATTTTCTTCTCGCGGGAAATGCTCGAAGGTAATCTTATCAAAACGTGATAGTAATGTCAAAACATGTTCTTTGTAAGGTATAAGGTTTGGGTGTTTAGTGTCCCATTCCCCTTTGATCTGACTGATGACCAAAGCTGAATCTCCAAACACATCTAAAGACTTGATTCCCAAATCTACGGCAACCTTGAGACCAAAGATGCATGCTTCGTATTCCACCATGTTGTTCGTACAGTTGAAGCAAAGTCTTGAAGTAAAAGGAGTATGACACCCTTCCGGAGATATGAGTACAACGTCGGTACCATTACCAAGTGTATTAGAGGCCCCATCAAAGAACAGGGTCCATCGGGATCCTTGTTCAGGTCCGTCATATGGTCTGATTTCTTCACAGTTGTCTAATGTCATGATTTCTTCATCCGGGAATTCAAACTTCATGGACTGGTAATATTCTACAGCTTGATGGGCAAGATGATCAGCTAGCACACTGCCCTTTATAGCTTTCTGGGTAGTATATTGTATGTCATATTCTGTTAGTATCATCTGCCATCTGGCTATCCTCCCAGACAGAGCAGGCTTCTCAAAGATGTATTTTATCAGATCCATCTTAGATATCAACAAAGTAGTATGATTCAGCATATACTGTCTTAGCTGGCGAGCAGCCCATGCTAGAGTGCAACAAGTTTTCTCGAGCAGTGAATATCTGGTTTCACAGTCTGTAAACTTTTTGCTCAGGTAGTAAATAGCGTGCTCTTTTTGGCCAAACTCGTCATGCTGCCCCAATACGCACCCCATTGAGTTCTCTAAAACGGTCAGATACATGATCAGTGGTCTTCCCTCGATTGGAGGCATCAAAACAGGAGGCTCTTGGAAGTACTCTTTGATTTTGTCGAAAGCAGTTTGGCATTCATCATTCCATTTGACTATTTGATCTTTCTTCAATAGTTTGAAGACTGGCTCACAAGTAGCTGTTAGGTGAGAAATGAATCTGGAAATATAGTTCAGGCGTCCCAAGAATCCTCTGACTTCCTTCTTAGTACGAGGAGCAGGCATTTCTTGTACCTCTTTAACCTTGGCAGGATCGACCTCGATGCCTTTGTTACTGGCAACAAAACCTAAAAGTTTACCGGACCGTACTCCGAATGTGCACTTGTTTGGGTTCAACCTTAACTTGTACTCCTTCAATCTCTCAAACAACTTTTGCAAGTGATCAAGGTTCTCTTCTTCAGTTTGTGACCGGGCTATCATGTCATCTACATAGAGCTCTATCTCATGATGTATCATATCATGAAACAAAGCTACCATGGTGCGTTGATAGGTTGCTCCAACATTCTTCAGTCCGAATGGCATCACTTTGTAGCAGAATGTCCCCCACCGTGTGACAAATGTAGTTTTCTCCATGTCCTCAGGTGCCATTTTGATTTGGTTATAACTTGAGAATCCGTCCATGAAGGAAAATACTTTGTGCTGGGCTGTATTGTCAACTAGGATATCAATGTGGGGAAGTGGAAAATCATCTTTAGGGCTAGCCCTATTCAAATCTCTATAGTCCATGCACATTCGTACTTTGCCGTCCTTTTTAGGCACGGGAACAATGTTGGCTACCCATTGAGGATAGGAAGTGACAACCAAGAATCCAGCATTGAATTGTTTCATGACTTATGCTTTGATCTTCTCTGACATGTCAGGTATCATGCGGCGGACTTTTTGTTTTACTGGTGGGCAATCTTCTCTTGTGGGTAGACGATGTACCACAATGTCTGTATCAAGTCCTGACATGTCTTCATATGACCATGCAAAGATCTCAACATAATCATGCAATAGCTGAATTAGACGCTCCTTGACACTCGACTCTAGATTGGCACCCACCTTGATTTCCTTTTTATCCTCCTTGGTACCCAAGTTGATTGTATCCACCGGTTCCTCATGAGGTTGAATAGCTCTTTCCTCTTGTTGTAATAGTCTGGCCAATTTCCCTGGCACTTCACAATCTTTCTCACCTTCGTCTTGGTAGATTAGATCTTTAGAGTCACTAAAGGCCATAGCAATATTGTTACCCATGGGATCCGGAATGGAGGGGTACCTGCATTTGTGAGTGTGGGTGTGTGTAAGGGTATAGCCATCTTTAAACAATAAAATGTAAAAGAAAGACAATGAGCACAAAAGTTTGTATGTGAAAAACGTCCATGATTCATTGAATGTCATATGAAGATGAAATAAAAACCCTTACAAATGGACCATTGTGCCTCGGGTAAGACACAAGGTTTTAAATGTGCGAATTGTTTCTCAATATTACAAGTCCAACAGAAATGTAAAAGATAAATTACTGAGGGATGAAAGTTATTGGGACAAAGTCTCTGGCTTCCAAATTGCGAAGTCCTCCGTTGACAGTAGGAAATATCCAATCCTCCAAGCTGCAATCTTCTTCACCATCTTCAACTTCATTGACCTCTAGGTTGCTAATATTCAAAGGTGGCCCTCCAGCACGGGCACGGCGCACAGCCTTCTGAGAACTTGAAGTAAACCCTAAGCCAAACTTGTCAGATTTATGCGGAATGTCCGGAAGTTGCCCCGAGGTGGTGCATCCACCCTCTTCTACTACTACCTTGGCGTCCTTTAGAGATGACATCCGGAGCAGAGGTCTTGTGATCTTGGGAATCTAGGACACCGTCTTGGTTACTGCTACCTCTTGAGAGACTTCTTCGAAATGTTGAAAAGGAGTTTCAATGAACTCTCCATCCAATTCCACATACCGGAAGGAATTGAGGTGACTAATCATATACTCTTCCTCTCCGTGGACAGTGATAATCTTTCCATGGACCGGGTATTTCAGCATCTGGTGTAGTGTAGAGGTGATAGCACCGGTATTATGGATCCACGATCATCCTAGCAGACAAGAGTAAGAGGGGAGGATGTGCATTACATAGAAAGTCGAGTTGAAAGTTTGAGTCCCAACCTTTATGGGGATGTCCACCTCCCCGTGGAACATCCTCTTTGAGCCATCAAATGCTCTCACGACTATGTTACTGGGTTTCAAAGTTAGTCCTTCACAATCCAATCTATCGAGAGCCTTCTTTGGTAAAACGTTCAAAGATGAGCCAGTGTCCACCAAGACATGGGCCAGAGTTGTTCCTATACATTCCATAGAGACATGCAATGCCTCATTGTGCTTTCTCCCCCTTGGTGTCAAATCAGCATCAGAGAAGCCTAGGCCTTTATCAGTTGTCAAGCTGGCCACACAATCTTGAAATTGGTCAACAGACGTCTCTTGAGGCACATGGGTTGTCTTTAGAAACTTCACCAGAGCTTTTGCATGTGCTTCAGAACACAACAACAATGCTAGCATGGAGATCTTAGAGGGAGTTTGCCCCAACTATTCAACTACGTCGTAGTCGCTCTTCTTTATTATTCTTGGGATCTCCTCCATTTCCTTCTTGGAGGTTTCGGGGATAGTTAGTGGTTGAGCCTTCGTTTGGACAGGCTCTTCTTGAATACTTTTTCCTCGAATTTCAGTAGTAGAAGTGTTGGTAGGGATAACAGCAGGGGTTGTGTCGTCTTTGTTAACAGGAGCACTTGCGGATATGATTATTGGTACAGAGGTAACCTTTGGAACAGTCACGGGTCCAAAAACTGCCTTTGGAGGGGTAATCTCTGGAGAGAAGATTCTACCGCTACGGGTAATCTTACTAGTTCCGACAATATTGCTAATGTCAGAATTTTCTTCTTTGGAGCTTATTTCTTCGGTGGCCAGCCCATATTGTTTGATACCATGGTAGTAGATGTCTCCACCGTAATTCCACGGCACTGTTTTATCTGATTCATACGGGACTGGCCTGGGCATTGTGATTATAAGAGGAGTAGTTTTTGGAACCGATGTAATCCTAACGGGTCTTTTGGGGACCCTGGAAGGATTGGCGGAGATGGTTAAGATTGAAATGTCTTCAACAGGAACAGGTGCAACAGAAGCACTTTCAAACAGAATCTCTTAGTTGTCTATCAAGCGTTGAATGCCTGTCTTCAACAAAGGGTAAACCGTTGGTGAGGATAAGCAAATATGGTAGTATTCATTACAACCCGGGAATACACCAGCTTTCAACAAGTTTATCTTAATGATCGGGAGCAGAGTTAAGAGTTCATCAACTGTGGTAACAAACAAATCTTCTTCGATAACATTGGTGTTGTGACCATGACTAGGCATAGGAGCGGAAATGACGTTTGGTTTCTCAGGTGAATCAAACTCAATCTCTTTTGCTTCTATAAGGTCTTGAATTTTGTTTTTCAGGGCCCAACAATTGTTAGTGTCATGACCCGGACTTTCAGAATGATACGCGCATCTGGCATCTGGGTGATAATGAGGGGACACAGTGTTGGGGTTCTTTGGATCTTCCTTTAAAGTTTCCAGATTGGATTTCAGAAGATATGGTAAAACCTGGGCTAGAGTCATATTGATTTTGGTGAATTTCCGGACTGACCTTTCCACCCTCGATTGATTACTTCTTGGTTTATCAGATGTAGGCTTTGGGATCATAACGGCCCCTATCATTGGTCGGCGTTCAACTCTCCCTTGGCTCCTTTGTGGATAAACAACAGATACCTCCTTCTTCCCAGTGAAAGGTTTTCTCACAGCTGTAGAGGCAGACGAATTCTTCTGAATCTTTCCACTTTTTATGCCAGCTTCCACCCTCTCTTCGGTTAGTATTAACTCAGTAAATCTGACAGATGAGCTCCCAATCAAATGGTTGAAGAAAGGGCCTGATAGAGTGCCTAAGAACATATCCACCAACTCCCTTTCAGACAAAGAGGGTTGTACTCTCCCAGCTAGATCTCTCCATTTCTGCGCGTAATCTTTGAAACCCTCATTTGAAGCCATAGCTATACTCTGAAGTTGAGTACGGGTAGGCGCCAAATCTGCATTATACTGGTATTGCTTATAGAAAGCTGCGGCAAGATCTTCCCAGTTGTGGACGTCAGCCCTTTCCAATTGGTAAAACCAATCGAGTTGTGTTCCAGATAAGATATCTTGGGAAAAATGCACCCAAAGGTCTTTATCGGCGGAGTACGGCTGGATCTTTCTCACATATGATCGGAGGTGCATCTTAGAACATGACACCCCATCATATTTTGCAAACAACGACACTTTGAACTTCGGTGGGATCACAATTCCCGTCACTAGCCCCAATTCTTCAAAGTCTAGACCTGGTACCCTTTGTATTTCCATAGTGTTCAAACGCTCTTCAAGATGTCTGTACTTATCATCCGCTGGAGGATACTGTTCCTCGGAGTAGTCTTCCTATTCTTCCTCCTCTTCAGATTCTGACGAAACTGCCGCTTCTTTTCCTTTTCCTTCTCCTTCATCAGATGTTGCTACAAAATTCAAGGTTCTTCTAGTTTGTCCTTGAAACCTTCTCCCCTTGATTACAACACCAGTTGGTTTCTTCTCTTTCTTCTTCTTCTCTTTGGCCAACAAAGTCTTCAACTCCTCTTGCCCCTTGGCCAGGGTCATGAGTAACTGCTGAAACTGCGTGTTTTGAACTTGAAGATCTTTGACTGTCTGTTCGAGATCCATCTTACTGAAATAAACAGTAAAGAGATGAGGAAACTCGTTGCAAAAGACCTATTTATGTTATGATGAATGATATGTACACATGCAATGTTTTCAAGGATTTTAAAAGATTCAAGTTCGTTTTATACAAAAAGAAACGCACGTTATATTAATAAGATAGAGTTTGAGTACATCAATGCCCCTTGGGCTAAATAATACAAAACTCTAAGATAAAAAAGTAGTGCGCATCCTCTTTGGTGCTATGTAGGCATTTAGAGTCTGCTCCTCATGAAGTAGCCTAGTAAGTTCCAAAACCTTCTTCTCGCTTGCGTAGAATTGGGCTTTGAAAGTATCTCGCTCTTCTTTGAGCTGTATCCAACCCCTTTGTAGGTCTTCAAGAGATGTGGGCATGTCAGGATGTAGGATAGTGTATGGAACTTCTCCTTCCTTAACAGGCTCGATGATCACCGGGAGAATTGAAGGATAAGGCATCATAAGACTTTGAGCGCGGGTTTGTACCCACTTGAGGTAAGGCTCAAGAGGGATGGAATTCTTGTGTCCCAAAGTCTTGCTATCCACCTTGTTTAGCATCCTCCAAGCTCGGATGAATCTCTGGAGAAGACCTTGATCGTCATTGTCGTAGTTGAATACCAAGCCTTGAATCAACATCTCGTGCGGGCCATCCCTTCGGGCATAACCAAACTGTCTTAGAGCTAAGCATGGGTGGTAGGTGATGCCTCCCCTAATACCAAGTAGAGGGACATTAGGGAATTCCCCACAACTGTCAACAATGATAACATTCTCTTTGGATCGAGAGCACCAATGAATATCTGAATGTTTGAGCGTCATTAACCTTCGTGACCACCTTAATCCTTGCTCATTCTTTAAGACTGATTGGGGAAGATAAGAAATAAACCATCTTTCTAGGAGAGGAGTGCAACACATAAGAACACCTCTTTTCCTCATTGTGCGAGTGTGAAAAGAGTGTAGGATATCCCCCAGCAATGTAGGCACCGGATTGTGTGACATGAAGATTTTGACGGCACTCACTTCTATGAGTTGGTCAGGATTGGGAAACAAGACCATCCCATAAATAAGAAGAGCCACAATTTCTTCAAATGCTTGCGGATCTAAGGAATTCCAACAACTTTGGGCTTTCTCAAACAGAAACTTTGCTAAGAAGCCTTTGACACCACTTCTAGTTTCCCAATGGGTTGTGACATCAGATGAGTGCAAGTGCAGAGCTTGAGCAATCTCTTCTGGCTTTGGATCTCTTTCTGTACCGTTGAAAGGTAGTTGATTGAGAATTGGAATCCTCAAGAGTTGAGAGAATTCTTCTAAAGTAGGCACAAGCTGGTAGTCGAGAAATGTGAAGCAATGATGCAAAGGATCAAAGAAATGGAAGAGCACCTTCATCATATCCTCCTCTGTGTTGGAGGTGACCAAGTTAAGTATACGACCATGCCTCTCGGTGAATGGAGAGTTCTCCGGGATCCTTGAAGTTAGTTCCTTGAGTTGTGTAGGAACTCTTACAAGGTTCATTAGGATAGTTTTCCTGCGGAGTGAATCCATATCCTACAAAACAAGAACAAAGATGAATCTCCAAAATCTTTGAAATGGTTAGTGAATGCATATGATGTTCATGATGTCCATGATGTTATGTACAAGTATGCATATACAAGCAAAGAAAAAAAGTTCTTAGTTTAGGCTTGCATGGGGTTTTATAGGTAAGTACCCTCTTGAAGTTTAGTTGGCTCAACATGTCCTAATAATAGTAACTGGGTTCTAAGGAACTCAATATCACTGGATTGCTTCCTTGGTCATTGTTTCAGCTCAAGCCTCTTTAATGGCGACCAAAATATCCCAAGAAAACAACCCTTAATGAGTGTATTATCGAGTATCTACCAACTTCGAACTGCACCAAAGCCGGTCATCTCACTACATCCTAAAGGCCAAGTTGGTCAAGTAAAAGGTTCTAAAAGTTCATTAATGCTTCATGACATCACTCAGCGGCCCCGTATTATCTTTGATTGACTCAAAGGCTACCGATACCCACAAATATGTCACACTAACATAGCTATTGATTAGACCATGTCGATATACCCTGCATAGTTTCCACAACATATTGCTATTTACCTATAATGTTTCCCAAAGCCGGGTGGAGGATTCAAACCCAAACAAAGAACCAAAATGTAAAGCAAACAAGTCAAACAATGCAAGTAGATAAATGTGATCTAGCCCTAAGGTAACCCGACTTTTATTATTAATCCCCAACAGAGTCGCCAATTCTATGATACGGTGGGAGAACTGACTTAAGGATTTTGCGTTTTATCACAAATGTTGATGTTAGCAAGAGTCGCCACCGACTTTTCTTTTATCCAAAAGGAAAGGTGAAAAAGCACAGGAAAGACCTTATAGATGTTTTCTTGAGTTCGGGGGGTAGATTATGAAAAGGGAAGGTATTAGCATCCTTTTCATCCACGGTTTTCCATGGGCTCTTAGTTACTTGCTAAATCACTTGCTTTTTGTTTGAAATTATGCTTTGTGTGGTTTTGAAAGTATTTTGTAAAAGAGGCCATTTGTTTAGGCAATCTTTGTAATGATTCTCGTTCGTAAGAATGTATACAAAGATGTTTGTCTTTTGAAAATGTTTTCAATGTTTGAAAATGTGTGTGTTTGTTTGAAAATAGCAAAGGATAGTTGTTTGGAAATAGAGCAAGTAACTAAACTTAATCTACCTACTCAAATGTCTTTCTTGTTAATTTTCTATTCCTTCGACATGGTTGTCTTACCATTGATTTGGTAAGCAACCCTATCTTTGGTTGTAAATAGGACGGGCGTGGGTCATCGTATAACCATGATTAGCAATGTTTGCAAAGTATCTTGGCATTTTTGAGGGACCAAGATCATTTTGTAAGGCAACCTTGAATAGCGTCATCGAGGGACTATAATCTTATATTTGTTTGTTTTGCCAAGATACTTCGCATGCGTAATATGGCTATTTTTATATAAGGCAACCAAGTGGACAAACCCTAAGGATGCTTGTGTGCAAGTGTGTTATTTTCATGCCTTGATTTTATCTTACATTTAGGGTTTTCTATTTGCTTTGTTTTGATCTTACCATACAAACCCTAATTACTAACATGGCATGTAAAGCGGTAAAGAGCATAATGTAAAGATTACTAAGCTATTACAACAATTTTATGGGAGGGGGGAATATAAATTTGAATAGGGATTTGCAAGAATGTAAATCTAAATAAATTATTACAACCAAATCGAATTTGTACGAATATTAGAATAAACAATATACAATATTTAAATATGCAATATTATGGACATGCAAGAAAAAGATTTTGTTTTGTTTTTTTGTGTGAAAAGAAAGTTTTAACATAATCCTAAAAATATAAGGAAAATAAATTAATTCTTAAAAAGGTTTAACCCTAATTTCTATTTTGAAAGAAAATAAAGTTCTTGTATATATTATTATTGTGTATTCTTGTATCTTAAAATAATAAATAATATTGTGAGGAAGTATTTAGTTTTTTACATGTAAAATAAATATTTACAAATATGAAATAAAACAAATCAAACTAAATCTACTTTATTTATATTTACAAGTTTATTAAGAAAAATAATGAATATATATTGAAGATAAAATATATTTTTTATGTGAAAAATAAAATAAAATAAAATATTATCATATTTATATTTTTTTAGGATTTTTTTGTGTATTAAAGAAAATATTTAATAAAAAAATGAAAATAAAACAAATAAAAAAAAATAGTTGGGCCAGGGGGTGTTCTGAGCAATCAAGTGGTGAAAGTTAGAAAAAAAAGAACAAGGCCCAGCGTGGAGGCCCAATCCTGCAAAACAAGCCAAAAAACTGAAAAATGGAAAAATGTAAAAAAACAAAAGGTAGCGCCAAGGCTCGAACCCAGGACATGGGTCTCACCAGTGCGCTACCTTGCCACTGGGGTGGCTATACATCCGTTGATTAATGTGAAACAAAAATAACATAACATGAAACACTTCCACGGCCCTGTACTTCATCTTCTTCCTCTAGCCAGCCAGATGCTCTATAACTTTCTCATCTCTCAATGAAAATGAAAACTCATAACATGAATGTTGTAGCATTTTGTCTCACGATTCTAACCATATAAATCATGTAAGCTAACAATCAAAGATCAAAATGAATTTTAAAGCCCTAAATTTAAACCTAATTTTTCCAGGAACTTCAAGTTCAAAATTCTCTCAACTCAGGCCAAATAAATGCAAGATATGTATATGTACAACTTCGTTGCAATGAGGTCTACATTGTTTAATCACAAAGCGTGGCCAATGGATGCCTGTATGAAGAGTTAGAAGTTGAGATTTTTACCTCTTTCAGTTGAAATCGTGGATGGAGTTGGAGTGAGTTTTATGAAGGTCTGATGATTGCTTGAGCTTGCTTGAACCTCCCTGAGTGTGTTCCAACCCTTGCCTTGCTTTGAAAGTGTCTGAAACTCTCTATCCAAGTCAACCTGCAAGCTTTGAAAACAAAAATGACAGATGATGGAGAAGGCGTTAAAGTACATGGATGAGGGTCTGGATCAGTTAGATATCAAGTAGGTAAGGTGTTTTGATTGTTAAGACTTGAAACACACGAGCCAAATGAGAGATTGGTATGCTTATGCAAAAACTGCAAGTCTTGACAGTTTTTTGGTGAAAGAAAGTTTGGGAGTGTTTCAGGCTTCTAGTAGTTGTGTGTTATGCTGCAATATGTTTGTATATTAGTATGGAATTAGTTTATAGTCAACTATCCAACAGATTTGCAAGTTCTCACCTTTTTGCACACTTTCTTGCTTTTGAAGCAAAGTGAAGGGACAAGGCCTTACCTGCCTGTACTGGCTTGCTTAGGGTTGTTATTTGTTCTATACAAGTTGCCTTAGGTCTTTGGTACTTGTATGTGCAAAGGAGACAAGTTCAATGCTCAAGATTGTAAAGTTTGCAAAAGTGGAGCTTTTTCGAAATGGCAATGGCCACTTTATGCCATTTATGGAATTACAACTTGGGTAATGGCTCTAAGGCTTGGATCAAAGTTTTTTCAACTGAGTAAGCATTAATTTAAGGAGTTAGAAACAAGTTTGGGACCTGTAAAGCATGGATTAGGCAGCATAGGTACCGATTGGAACTTTGTTCTTCATGAAATGGCTTGAACCAAGAGTGAGAAATTGCCAACTACATCTCTTCGATTCTCCCTACTCAAAAATGATCTTGAGAAGTTATTGGACATTTTGGAAAGCTTGCAATGTTCTATATAACTCATATTTGAAATGCATTTCAAGACTCCTCTTGGAACTAGGTGAAAAATTGCCATGAAGTTGGGTCCAAAACCTGCCTAAATTAGGGCAAAAATTCACTAAGTTATTTAGTTCATGAGCATGTATTCATAAATTTATATCTTGATATCCAAGCATCTTTAGGGAAAAGTGTGTGATGAAAAGTTGTATATTTCATGGAGGTCTACAACTTTCATGTTGGGAACTTCCTTTAAATCATCTTGTATCATGGTGAAAAAATGGCCTAAAGTTGAGAAAAAATAAGAAATTTTCTATACTTAGAAAAATTTCTAAGTTAAGAAAATTTTCAATTTTAAACCCTAATCTTCAATCCTTGATTTCTTGATGACCAATGTTGTACCCCAAAATTTGCCCTCCCATTTCCTCAACTTTTTCTCATCACAAGACCCTTGAAGATCAACACCCAGTTAGGGTTTCCTCTGCTCAAGACTTCTCCTTGCACTGTTGACCCAAATTAGGGTTTGTGTTTGCACAAAGATATTTTGACCTAAAATGCCTAAGATGACTTTCATGCTTCATGTTGGACTCCCAAGTTTATCCATGCCAAGTTTTGAGTCTTGATTCCAAATGTTGCCCAGTCAATTGGACAGTTGACCTAGAAATCAATTGTATTGGGGAAAAAGTCAACTGTGGCCAATTGACAGTCAAATCTCATGAAAATTGACCCACATCAACATTATGAACTCACATGGACCATTTGATCAAGTTTGGATCACAATTCCACAAGAAATTTGATCAGATCATCAAAAGGGCAAAATGGTCATTTTTAGGGTTTTGACTGCACAAAGGCAATTTTTGACTGTTTGACCTAGCCAATGGCAAACCAAGCTCACATATGGACTCAAGGACCCCATGGAATTATCTTGACATGCTCAACAAGTTCAAAAGATCCCAAATACACAAAATTGACAGTTGAATTTCCCAGTCAATTGATCAATTTTGACTGTATACTGAAAAGTCAAACTTTGACTTTTTGGTCAAAATCAAGAGTCAAGATTCATTTTTCATCAAAACATGCCAAATCATGAAACTTGTTCATCAAGAAATCAAGAAATGCAAATTAGGGTTTGAAATGGAAATTTTTCATAACTTAGAATTTTTCTAAGTTATGGAAAACCCTAATTTTTTCCCAACTTTGCCCCATTTTCTCACCATGATTCATTTGGATTCAAGCAAAAGTCAAAACATGAAAGTTGTAGCTTGTTGCAAAATCTACAACTTTGATTCACAAAGTTTTCCCAAATGAGGCTTGTATCTCAAGTTACAAATTTTTGAATAAGGGCACTAAACCATTCTTAACTTAGTGAAATTTAACCTATTTTGACAAGGTTTTCTACCCAACTTCAAGGCCATTTTCCATACACTTCCACTTGGAATTTCAATTTGCATTTCAAAGATGGATTGTAGTACACATTCCAAGCTTTCCAAAATGTCCAAGAAATCATCAAACAACCTCATAACTTGAGAGAATCGAATTTCACAATATGGCAAAAACTCACTTTTGAATTGGTCATGAACATGTTCATAACTTAGGCCATTTGCAAGTCAGCTTAGTTTGTGCTACATTACAGGTCCTTAAACCATTCCATACTCAATAATTTAATGCATACTCATTGTGTTAAGGTGTTGTTCTTTGAGTGCAAGCATTACATGCAAGTTTAATCCATTTATGGAAAAAGCAAATTGGCCATTTTTGTAAAAGGTAGCTTTATGTCCAATTGAAAATCCAAGAAGTACAGTTAAGATCTCTTTGGCACAAGTTTAGGTATTAATCACACTGATCAAGAATGAGTTATGCAGCATGTTATGGGGGCCTCTAGCTGCCTAAACACCAACTTGACCTTTTTTGCTTAAGTGCTAAGAAACATTGCATTGTTCAACACAACTCTCATATAAGCTACCAAACCCTTAAGCAAACTTTGAAAACACACTCAAGACATCCCAACCAAGCTAGTACACGACCCTAACATCCCTCATACACTCCCAATCCCAGAATCACCTTAAAACTGCAAGAACAGGGCAAGGCATGCAGTTTGAGTGCCATCTTTCATTTCTCTCAAGCTTTCTTTCCCAAACCAGTTCACACACATTCCCTAGCATCAGTGCAAGCTAACCAAGACCTGAAACACGATCTGTAATTCCTCTAACAAGTTCCACCATTTTCACTTTCTCATTTTGCAGTTGAAGTTCCACAGCTCGATTCAAGGTGTCTCAAGGCAAAGTAAACATTGGAAAAACATCACCACACCTCAAGGAAGCTATACCAACCATCACCTTGCACTGAAAGCTTCCCCATTGCCAGATAGAAATTCAACTGAACAGGTACTTTGGTGAACTTCTAACTCTTAGTATAGGCATCATTAACTCTAGGTTTGTGAATAAGAAATGTTCTACTCATGCCACTGAACTTGTACATGCTTTTACTTTTCATTTCTTTTGCTTGAGCTGTGAGAATTTAAGGTTTGAAAATGGCAGAAAACTTAGGTCAGGATTTGGGATTGTTAAAATTCTCTCTCATTTCTGAGAGTTAGGATGAGTTTTTTATATATTTGGAATCGTGATTCAATGCTTGACATGTTTTGTGTTGAAAGTTTGTGCAAAAGCTCAAAGAATCAGGATGTTTAAATCCCTGTTACAAGCGCGCGTTTTTTGAACGTTTTTGGCTGGAGGTTGAAGAAGGTGTCTCATGGGCTGGGCCAGCTTTTGTTCTACTTTTCACACCATGATTTTGCTTCCACACCCCTAGGCCCATTTGACTTATTTTTATGATTTTTTGATTTTTGTTTTTTATTCCTGACTTATTTATTTTTCCTAATAATATTAAAAACATAAAAAATATTTTTTGCATCATTTTTATATTTTTTAGGCATTTATTTGATCATGTTGATATTTGTACATAAATATTATATATATAGTATTATTTAGAGTAAAATAGAAAAATAGTGTAAATACATTTTATTTTCATTTTTATTTTATTTTTACCTTCTGAAAATACTTTATATAAAAAATACTTTTTTTAAAATATTAAATATTATTATTATTTATATATATATATATATATATATATAATACATATTTAAAATAATACATACATACATATATTTATTAATATATTTAGGATAAATACAAAATATATACACTTTTATTTTTCTTATTAATATTTAATATAAAAATACATTTTTTGACAAATACCTCATTTTATTTTATTTTTATATATATAAATAAATATTTGTACATAATAAATGAATAATGTATTTTATTTAATAGAATTAGGGTTTTGCCCTAAATAGGAAAATTCCAAAAAATAATTCTTTTCTTATTTTTATTTATTTGACATAAATAATACTTTTTTTCATACATATAAAAACCTTTCTTTTTGCATTTTGCATCTTTATTTCATTTCTATTTAATTGTGCAATTATTTATATTGTAAATATTCAAAGAAAATGATGTAATAGCTAGGTTTAATTTTTTGCCTAAATATCCCCCATTTGAACATTTGTACCCCCCTTCCCATATATGGTTTTGTAATAGCTTAGTAAATTTATTTTCGCACTTTATTGCTTTCTAATTATACCATGTTAGAATTAGGGTTTGTATGCGAAAAAACGACAAAAATAGTTATGACCTAATCTCAAGATAAACAAGCATGAAAAATGAACACACAAATCACACTTGCACCCCCTAGGGTATTCCACTTGTTGCCTTTCAAAATTGGGCCATATTGCATGTTAGGTCTCTTTGGGCAAAACAAACACAAACCAAATGATCATAGTCCCTCGATGACGCTTTCAAAATGTTGCCTAAACAAATGATCAAGTCCCTTAAGAAAATTGCCCAAGGAGACTTAGCACCATTGCAATTATGGTCTAAACAATGACCCGCGCCTGTCCCTTTCACATCCTAACATGAGATTGTCCACCAAATACAATGGTGGAACAAACTTGTTAAAAGGGTTAAAACATAACAATAATCTTTGAGAAATTTAGGAGTAGATAACCTCTTAGTTACTTGAATCAAACTTGAAAAACAAAACACTTGCCTATTTTCTAAAACCACACATCACTACACTTTCAAAACAACTTTCAAAAACAATGAAAACCTTTTCAAAAGACATACACCTTTGTATACATCCCAACATGGATCATTACAAAGGTTGCCACCACATTGGCCTCTTTTCAAAACATTTTTCAAACCCACACACAAAGCACCATTTCAAACAATTGAAAACAAAAGGCAAGTGATCTAAGCAAGTAACTAAGAGCCCATGGATAACCATGGATAGAAAGGGTGCTAATACCTTCCCTTTCTATAATCTACTCCCCGAACCCAAGAAAATCTCAAAGGTTTTTGCTGTGCTTTTTAAACCTTTCCTTAGGATAAAATAAAAAGTCGGTGGCGACTCTTGCTCAACCGAAACATTTGCGAAAACAAACGCAAAACCACAGTCAGTTCTCCCACCGTATCACAGAACTGGCGACTCTGCTGGGGAAATTTCTAAAGTGGAGTAACCTTAGGGCTTAGATCACCCTTGTTTTCAATTGTTTGCCTTGTTTGCTTTTACATTTGTGGGATTTGTATCGGAGTTTCATAGATCCTAACCCGGATCTGGGGAATACCCTTTTTAGGTAGCATAATCTGTGAGGGACCTGTCCGGCGTAGACCGACATGGGTGAAGCAGTGGCTAAATTGGTGTGGCACCTTGGTCTGTACCTATATCCCTTGTGTTGCAACGGGGAGAATATAGGTCTTCTAAGGAGTCATTAAACACCAATTGACCTTAGAACCTTAAATTGACCAAACTTGGCCATTAGGACAGTAGCAGTATGCTACACTCATTGAGGCTAAACTCTCGAGATGGTTCTGGCTGCAAGAAAAGATTGCGATGCTGGAGTTATGACCGATTGAGGGTAGCCAATGATTTGAGATCCTCTAGAACCCGGTTACTTTTGATAAGACAGGTTTTAACCAACAAAACTAAAAGAGGGTAATACCTAAACTTCATGCTGGCCTGAAACCTAAGGGTTTTCTTGTGTGACTTGTGTGCCTTATCATGCTTTCCTATGTGAATACTTGTGGTGTGCTTCATCATAGCATCATGCCATCATACCATTGCATGCATCCTGTACAAAGGACTAACCCATTTCAAAGACAAAAAAGTTTCATCTTTGCTCTGTTTTGTAGGACATCATGATGCCCGTGCGTAGGAATACTGTCCGGCTCAACTTTGTTCAACCACCAACTTTGCTCAAGGATTTGGTTGGTAGGATTCCAAACACTTCCTCCTTCATCAACAGACATGGTTCCCTCCTTGGCTTGATCACTGCAAAATGGGACCAACAACTGATAAGTGTTCTGCCCCAGTTTTATGACCCTCTGTATCATTGTTTCACCTTTCAAGACTTCCAGCTGGTTCCTACCCTGGAAGAATTCTCTTATCTGCTTGGGATCCATGTCTTGGAACAAACTCCATTCACTGGTTTGGAAAAGGTTCTTAGGCCTGAAGAGGTTGTTGCAGTTCTCCCCTTGACCAAAGAAGAGGTATTGGCTAACTGGGAAACTAGAAGTGGAGTAAAGGGCTTTTTGGTCAAATTTCTGGTTGGTAAGGCTAATGATTTCTGGAATGACTTGGACTTCAAGGCGTACGAAGATATTCTGGCTCTTTTGATCTATGGTCTGGTATTGTTTCCCAATCCTGACACCTTTATCAGTATCCATGTCATAAAGATTTTCATGTCTCGGAATCCTGTACCCACTCTTTTGGGTGATATCCTACAACAACTCTATGCTCGTACTGCCCGAAAACGGGGAACTCCATGGTGTTGTGCTCCTTTGTTAGTAAGGTGGTTTATTTCGCACCTTCCTAAGTTCGTGCTAAAGAATGAAGAAGGAAAGGGTTGGGCTCAAAGGTTAATGTCTCTCACTGATAATGACATCACTTGGACTCTCAGAGGTTTGGATGAGGTAGCTGTTATTGATCGTTGCGGAGAATACCCCAATGTTCCGTTGATTGGTATCCAAGGAGGAATCTCTTATAATCCATGCTTAGCTCTCCGCCAGTTTGGAAGAGCCAGAAGAGCTGAGCCTCATGAAATGTTGGTTCCTCACTTCCATTTTGAGTTTCAGGTAGACAGTGACAAACTACGCCATGGATTCATTAGAGCTTGGGACAAAATTCACAAAGCTGACCCACATGAGTTGGGACCAAAGACTTCTCTACCATTGGAACCCTATTGCAAATGGGTCCGCATCCGTGCTCAGATGTTAGGTATGCCGTACGAAGCTGTCAGACCTATCATCCTTGAATCTCCTGATGAAGATGGGGTTCCTCCAACTGTCCTCCCTCCTCAGATACCCGCTAATTTTGACACAATGAAGAGATCTTGGACACAACTAAAGGAAGAACGGGATTTCTATCAGGAAAAGTTCAACGATCAGGAACGGAAGATCCAGAGGCTGACCAAGCAATTGGAGGAAGAGCGGGTTCTGAATAAATACATCAACACTGAGAAGAGAAGGCCATGGGAGCACTGATGGGCTTTGGATATTTCCTTTTATAGCTTTTATTTCCTTTCCAGTATTTTTCATTCTTGTAATGCCCAAGGGCAAGTTGTTGAACAATTAAAATTTTAATCTAATGAAGTGTGTTTCTCTTTTGCCTACAAAGTTGAATCTTGTTTGTCTTTGAAAACATAAAACATACGCATCTCATTGCACCATATGCATAGCAGGTACCCTATTTCACAGGTTGCTTAATCTTCTTCGCTGTTTATTTGAACAGTCATCATGAATCTGGACTCATCCAGTGAGCAAGCAATCAAGGCCCTGCAGGCCCAAAGTGCCCAGTTTCAAGAGATGGTTCTGAGCCTGGCCCAAGGACAGCAAGAGTTGAAGACTCTACTCCTGAAGAAGAAGAAGAAAAAGAGGACTGCGTTATTCAACACTGGACGCAGATTTGGGAACACACTCCATAATGAAGCTGATCCAACTACTTCTTCTGCTGAGAAAGATAGTCCCAAAGGGGGAGGAGCTCCTAGTCAGGAAGTCTCCGACAACGAGACGGACTACAATGACGAACAATACCCACCTACTGCTGACAGATACAAACAATTAGAAGACCGCTTGAGCGCCATGGAGATTCAGAATGTGCCGGGGATGGATTTCAGAGATTTGGGGTTATCTTCTGGGGTAGTAATCCCACACAAGTTTAGGGCGCCTGCCTTTGCCAAGTACGATGGGGCCTCCTGTCCGAAGCTGCATCTAAGGTCGTACGTAAGGAAGATCCAACCTTACACGGCAGATAAGAACCTTTGGATTCACTTCTTCCAAGATAGCCTTTCGGGGTCACAGCTTGAGTGGTTCTATCAACTAGATGGAACTAGTATCCGACACTGGGAAGATTTGGCAACCGTGTTCTACAGACAATATCAATACAATTCTGATCTTGCTCCTACGCGTACCCAACTTCAGGGTATGTCTCTAGGAACGGGCGAAGGGTTCAGAGAATATGCACAAAAATGGAGAGATTTGGCTGGCAGGGTGCAGCCTCCATTGACTGATCGTGAGCTGGTTGATATGTTTCTAGGGACTTTGTCTGGTCCATTTTTCAATCATTTGGTTGGTAACTCCTCCGCTGGGTTTACGGATTTGATTCTGACAGGTGAGAGAATTGAAGCTGGCATCAGGTCAGGAAAGATACAAAAAGCTGCCTCCCCAAGTACTGAGAAGAGGCCGTTTAAGAAAGAAGCAAGTGCCGTCTATGGTCCTAGAAGACAAGTCAAGCCAGAAAGTCGCCAAGCCGTCAATGCTTTGGTCATTTCAAAACCTGTTGCTGCTCCTCAGCAATACAATCAACAAAGAAGTGAAAGGCCCAAGAGGCAGTATACTCGGCTGAGTATGACCTTATCACAAATTTTACTCCAACTGTTATCAACCAACTTGGTGACCATCAAAGAAGCTCCTAAGGTCGTTAATACTGCATCTCCTAAGTATAACCCGAATGCCCGTTGTGCTTATCATTCCGATAGCCCCGGGCACACTACTGATGATTGCTGGGCCTTGAGAAACAAAGTGCAAGATCTTATCGACGCAAAGGAAATTCAGTTTGAAGCGCCTGAGAGGCCGAATGTTGTAACTGCTCCTATGCCCCAGCATAGAGTAAATGCCATTGAGGAGGAGTTGTATGTTGTTTCAGTGAATGATGTTGCTACCCCTCTTTTGACTGTTAAGAGGAACTTACTACTAGCCGGTTTATTTCCGGGTTGTAGCAAAGGTTGCCTCCTGTGTGCTATCATCCCTACCGGTTGTCCACTACTGAAATCAGGCATCCAAAGCTTGATGGATAGCAAGGAAATTCTGTTCAAGAAAACTGCTATTCCGTTTGTCTCCGTTGAAGAAATATCTGTTGTCACAATTTACAATCATGCCAAAGCTTCCATGAAGAAACCAGTCCAAATTATGTCTGTTGCACCCATTACTATTACTGTTCCGGGGCCTCTCCCCTATGAGTCTGACAAAGCGGTCCCATGGCATTATGGGGCCGACGTGTATGTGCTTGGGGTGAAGCAGGAGTTCAACACCAGTACCAATACCAGTATCAGTAACATCACTGGTCCCGCTAAGATTACCCGTAGTGGCAGGCTCTTCTCGCCTGACATTGCACCGCCAGTTATCCGAAAACCTCTCACCATCACACCCGCAAGTGTGCATGTTCCAATTCAAGTTCCCGTGTCTACTACTGCCGCCGAGTCCTCTGATACTCGGGGCAAAGAAGTTGTTACCGATTTGCCTTCCAGGACGGAGGCACCAAAAAAGACTGCTGTGGAAGCCTCCCAACAAGAAATGGAGGAAATTCTTAAAATCATCAAAAAGAGTGACTTCAATGTTGTTGAACAGTTGGGGAATACCCCCTCCAAAATCTCTATGCTATCTTTGCTGCTATGCTCAGAGGCCCATGCAAAAGCCCTGATTTCATTTTTGAAAACGTCCCACGTGCCGTAAGAGACCTCTGCAGATCAATTCACCGACTGTGTGGCTAATTTGACAGCTGACAACGGATTGGGGTTCTCGGATGCTGACCTCACTGCCAAAGGGAAAAACCACAATGATGCCCTGCATGTTTCCATAGAATGCAGGGGCACTACTCTTGCACACGTGTTGGTGGATACCGGTTCTTCCCTGAATGTTTTTCCCAAGAAGGCATTGGATCGCTTGGATTGTGAGGGCCTGGAATTGAAGCCTAGTAACATCATTGTTAGAGCCTTCGACGGTTCTAAGAGGATGGTGCACGGTGAAGTAGACATTCCTATTCGTGTGGGTTCCCAAGTCTTTGACTCAACGTTCTATGTAATGGATATTCGTCCATCTTACTCCTGCTTGTTGGGTCGACCCTGGATCCACAAGGCTGGGGCAGTAACATCCACTCTACACCAAAAGCTCAAATACCCTGTCAAAGGGAAGATTGTTACTGTGCAAGGTGAGGAGGAATACATGGTTAGTCACTTGAATTCATTCTGGTATATCGAGATGGACGGGGAGTTTATTGAAACCCCCTTTCAGCATTTTGAGGAGGTTCCTCCCATTTTGGCATCAGCTGAAGCAGTGGTTGAAGAGGACTTTCCGTTGAAGATGGCGTCCTTGAAGGATGCCCGGGCTGTAATCGAGAAAGGCAATTGTGCAAACTGGGGTCAGCTTCCTGACTTCACTCAAAAGAACGACAAGTTTGGGTTGGGCTTTACTGCAGAGGCTCAGAGGGCTGTGCGCAAGGAAAAGATCAGAAAGGCTCCAGTGTTTATCACCAGTCCAAGGGTGAATGCTATCGAGGAGGACGTAGAGGAAGCAAAGTTTGACAGTTGGATCTATCCAACCACCAGCAACGGACCAGGCAACTGGACGGCAAAGGATTTTACACCTATCACATTTGTCACGCAGTAATTAACTCTTTTGATTTTCAATTTGTAACAAACAATATGTTAAAACTTTGTTGGCTCGGTGTCCTACCCGGGGCATCGTAGCTCCATTTGTGAGGGCTTTTTGTATGACATTTTCATATATCATCAATCAAAACATTGGACGTTTGTTGTATTTCAAATCTTGCGCTCTTTTTTCTTTCTGTGTTATATATTGCAAAACAGCTATATTTACACACACTCACTCATACAGGTTTCAATCCACTCTGGATCTCACTGGTAACAGCTCTGCTACCACCAGTTATGACTTCGAGAATCCGATCAACCTGGCCGAAGACGAAGCTGAAGACGATTGCGAAGTGCCTGGTGAACTCGCAAGACTGCTACTCCAAGAAGAGAGGGCTATTCAACCACATGAAGAGCCGGTGGAAACAGTTAACCTGGGTACTGAGACAGATAGGAAAGAGGTCAAGATTGGTGCCAATCTAGAGCTCAGCGTGAAGCAACGATTGATCCAGATGCTACATGATTACATGGAGATATTTGCTTGGTCCTATGAGGACATGCCAGGTCTGGATGCTGACATTGTAGTTCATCACTTGCCGACAAAGGAAGACTGCCCTTCGGTAAAGCAAAAGGTCCGCCGTATGCGCCCCGAGATGTCCGAAAAGATCAAGGCCGAGGTTATGAAGCAATTCGATGCCGGGTTTCTAGCAGTAACTTCTTATCCTCAATGGGTTGCCAACGTGGTGCCAGTGCCAAAGAAGGACGGAAAAGTCAGGATGTGTGTCGACTATAGGGATTTGAACAGGGCAAGCCCCAAGGATGACTTCCCCTTACCTCACATCGACATTCTTGTTGACAATACTGCTCAACACAAGGTGTTCTCCTTCATGGATGGTTTTTCAGGGTATAATCAGATCAAGATGGCTCCGGAAGATATGGAAAAGACTACCTTTGTGACTCAGTGGGGCACCTTCTGCTACAAGGTCATGCTATTCGGGTTGAAAAATGCTGGGGCAACCTACCAACGCGCCATGGTTGCTTTATTTCATGATATGATCCATCATGAGATTGAGGTATACGTTGATGACATGATAGCAAGGTCTCAAACTGAGGAGGAGCATCTTGATCATCTGAGGAAGCTGTTTGACCGACTAAAGTTATACAAACTGAGGTTGAATCCCAACAAATGCACCTTTGGGGTAAGGTCCGGAAAATTGCTAGGTTTCATTGTGAGTGATAAAGGTATTCAGGTGGACCCTGCCAAGGTAAAAGCCATACAAGAGATGCCAACTCCAAGGATAGAGAAAGAAGTCAGAGGCTTTCTGGGACGACTGAATTACATTGCCCGATTCATCTCACATCTGACTGCTACTTGTGAGCCAATCTTCAAATTACTGAAGAAAGATCAAGTAGTACGTTGGAACGATGAATGTCAGGCTGCTTTTGAAAAGATAAAAGAATACCTCCAAAAGCCCCCCATTCTTATACCACCAGTGGAAGGAAGACCTCTGATACTATACTTGACAGTACTTGATAATTCAATGGGGTGTGTGCTGGGGCAGCATAACGAGTCTGGCCGAAAAGAGCACGCTATTTATTACCTGAGCAAAAAGTTTACCGACTGTGAGTCTCGTTACTCACTGCTTGAGAAAACTTGCTGCGCTCTAGTATGGGCTGCTCGCCGGCTGAGACAGTATATGCTGACTCGCACCACTTTGTTGATTTCAAAGATGGATCCCATCAAGTATATATTTGAAAAGCCAGCTCTGTCTGGAAGAATAGCGAGATGGCAAATGATCTTGACGGAATATGATATCCAGTATACAACTCAGAAAGCAATCAAAGGAAGTGTACTGGCAGATCATCTGGCACACCAACCTGTGGACGATTACCAATCATTGAACTTTGATTTTCCGGACGAAGACATCATGGTGGTAACAGATTGTGAAGTGCCTGGACCGGATGAAGGACCTGAGGAAGGATCCCGATGGTCTATGCATTTTGATGGAGCCTCCAATGCTTTGGGTAACGGCGTCGGCACTGTAATCATATCTCCCAAAGGAACTCATACTCCACTCACCGCCCGATTGTGTTTCAACTGCACCAATAATATGGCGGAGTATGAGGCATGTATCATGGGTCTTCAAGCTGCGATCGACTTAAGGATCAAGTTTCTAAGTGTCTTCGGAGATTCCGCTCTCGTGATCAATCAGATCAAAGGCGAGTGGGATACGAAACACCCGAATCTTATTCCTTACAAAGAGTATGTGTTAACCTTGCTTCCCCACTTTGAAGAGATAACTTTTGAACACTTCCCAAGAGAGGAGAATCAGCTAGCGGACGCACTGGCTACGATGTCTTCAATGTTCAAAGTTAAGTGGGACAATGAGGCTCCCCAGATCATCATCTGGAAGTTGGACGAACCGGCATACTGCTGCGACCTTGAGGCCGAAAAGGTGACTGAAAAACCCTGGTATCATGAGGTGAAAAGGTACTTGGAAGCTCAGGAATACCCTGAAGGTGCATCTGTCAATGACAAGAAGTTCATGAGGAGGTTTGCTGCAAAATTCTTCCTCAGCAACGACATTCTCTACAAACGGAATCATGATTCAACTCTACTGCGTTGTGTGGATAAGGCTGAAGCAGAGAAGATCATGATAGAATTGCATGAAGGTACATTCGGAACACATTCCAGTGGGCACACCATGGCAAAGAAAATACTTAGGGCAGGATATTTCTGGTCCACAATGGAAGCCGATTGTTACCAACACTCTCGAACTTGTCACAAATGCCAGATCTATGCTGACAAGGTGCATATTCCTCCGGTTCCTTTGAACGTCCTGACGGCACCTTGGCCTTTTGCAATATGGGGCATCAATATGATCGGTGAGATCCGACCAACGGCAACCAATGGGCATCGCTTCATCTTGGTGGCGATCGATTACTTCACAAAGTGGGTTGAGGCAGCCTCCTACGCCACAGTAACCAAGAGCGTCGTGGCACGTTTCATCCGGCATAATCTGATCTGTCAGTATGGTGTCCCAGAGAGAATCATTACAGACAACGGTACCAATCTCAATAACAAGATGATCACTGAACTCTGCGAGCAATTCAAAATACAGCACCACAAATCTTCTCCTTACCGGCCGAAGATGAATGGGGCTGTAGAGGCAGCTAATAAGAATATCAAGAAAATTGTGCAGAAGATGACAGTGACCTATAAAGATTGGCACGAGATGTTACCGTTCGCTCTTCATGGGTACCGTACCTCAGCAAGGACGTCAACCGGGGCAACTCCTTTCTCCTTGGTCTACGGCATGGAAGCAGTCTTGCCGATTGAAGTCCAGATACCCTCTCTCCGGATAATGAAGGATGCAGATCTGAGTGAAGATGACTGGATCCAGACTCGACTTGATCAATTAAACCTGATTGACGAAAAGAGACTCACCGCTATCTGTCATGGTCAAACGTATCAAAAACGAATGATCAGGGCATTTAACAAGAAAGTCCGACCGCAAGAGTATCAAGTTGGGGACCTGGTAATCAAGCGCATCATCCTTCCTCAAAGTGATCCCCGGGGCAAATGGACCCCTACTTACGAAGGGCCATTTGTGGTTAAACATGTGTTCTCAGGAGGAGCCATGATCCTAACCACCATGGATGGTGACGACCTTCCTCACCCCGCCAATGCAGACATAGTGAAAAAATACTACGCATGATAAAAGACCCGCTAGGTTGACAAACCTAGGAAAAAATAAGGGCTTCCCGGCGAACCAAAAGGGTTCGGGAAAAAATAAGGGATGAAATGAAAAAAATTTGTACACCTGGAAAGTCGAAAACCTGAAAAGGCGGCTTGGGCAAAAATGGGTATCCCGGTGGAATGAAAACCCGAAAGGGCGGTCCAGGCAAAAGTTAGGGATAAAGCGTAACACTATGTCTCATTGGATCACTTTGCATCCGGAATTCGGCATCAACTATCTGGCTCAGATTTCGGCATCGACCAATCAGCTTCATCTTCAACTAGGCAGCAAAGCGATGAGACGCTTGGAGACATAAAGGCGATAGCAGAGTTGGAACCCAGTGGGATTGTTCACATAGCTGTTTTGTTTCTTTTTTTAAAATTGTAAATTCTATATTATTCGGCGGCATTCTCTTACTAGGATGTCAGCCTCTTGTACAAAAAACGCCTATTTACAGGCAAATCTCAAGATCAATACAAATACACTTTTCAGACAAATTGCCAATTGTTTTTTCCTTTTTTGTTTTGTCTTGCGAAGAACGTCCAATGTTCAATTTTGGTATATGCATTTGTCATTAAATTGCTAATTCATAAATACTTGCATGTGAAACAAAAGACTAATTACAGGTGACATCAGAAACCGGGGCAATGTGAAGTTGTCTAATGCAGTCTGTTTTGTCTTGTCCGCCGAGGTACCAAGATGGATTCAACTGAAGAATGTGACCAGGTTATCTCAACTCCCCACAGAGTAAGATAAGTTTCAGCAATACATCAGCCCTACAATGGGTGCCCTATTTCCCCAACGAATCAGCATTACTTTCCCCAAGCAGAGTTGGTTCCCCCGTCGATCCTGAAAAGGCACAACATTCCCCAGTAGATTCTGGAAGCAGTTCCCCTGCAGAGCACAGACGTTTCTCCCGAGATTTATTCAAAGTTATTCCTCACAAGGGCTTATAACTGGGTTATCCTCAGCTATCTGCCACGGAAGATCGCCCTCGGCAAAGTTCTTCCTATTCCCCAGTGGAGTTTATCTTTGGTATTCCCCAGCGGAGTTTATCGTCATTATCCCCGGCGGAATCCATCATTGAAGTCCTCAGCAGGCCTCTCATCGAAACTTCAACAAAGTATCTCTTCCACAGAGCAATTCCCCGGCCGGTCGTCAAGGATTTATTTTCCTAAAACGAAATTACATTCATAAACATTTCACATTTTCATACATCTTGCTTACATACATGATAAAGTGCATACAACACTATCTCATGTTGAAAATCATGACATCATGCATATCATACATCATGACATTGCATACAACTTATGTTTTTGCCTTTTCAGGGAAAAAGACAATCCCAAAGATAACTACCTTCAACTGCCACTATTCCAGATTCGATACCTGTATCTAGCCAGGGCACATCTGAGACTGATCAGTTTCCAGACTCGATTCCTGTATCTAGCCAGGGCACGTCTGAAGAGTTCGAAGATTCGATTCCTGTATCCAGCCAGGGCACATCTATCAACTACAACATTTCCAGATTCGATTCCTGTATCCAGCCAGGGCATATCTGTTGACCACATTTCCAGACTCGATTCCTGTATCTAGCCAGGGCACGTCTGAAGAGTTCGAAGATTCGATTCCTGTATCCATCCAGGGCATATCTATTGACGACTATTTCCGGATTCGACTCCTGTATCCAGCCAGGGCACATCTGTGAGCAACCGATTGTAGATTCGATACCTGTATCTAGCCAAGGGATATCTACATCAGGAGATTGAAGATCAAACACCTGTAACAAGCCAGGAAAACATCTGTCTTTCCCAGACACACGAGTTCTCGCTAAGGAATCTCTTATGCGATCAACACTTCCAAATGGCATCTATAAGCCCATCTCCCTATCCACCTCTCCAGATGGCATCTATAAGCCCATCTCCCTATCCACCTCTCTAAATGGCATCTATAAGCCCATTCCCGACAACACATTGCTGATAGTCCAACATGCGAGTGCAAATTTCCGGGCACTCTAGTGTCCAATCTCCTTTTACCCTCGAGTCGCGAAAGGAAAACTTGCCAATCTAACTCTTCAGGTTCAAGAAGATTGAACAGGGGCAACTGTTGTACCCCAAAATTTGCCCTCCCATTTCCTCAACTTTTTCTCATCACAAGACCCTTGAAGATCAACACCCAGTTAGGGTTTCCTCTGCTCAAGACTTCTCCTTGCACTGTTGACCCAAATTAGGGTTTGTGTTTGCACAAAGATATTTTGACCTAAAATGCCTAAGATGACTTTCATGCTTCATGTTGGACTCCCAAGTTTATCCATGCCAAGTTTTGAGTCTTGATTCCAAATGTTGCCCAGTCAATTGGACAGTTGACCTAGAAATCAATTGTATTGGGGAAAAAGTCAACGGTGGCCAATTGACAGTCAAATCTCATGAAAATTGACCCACATCAACATTATGAACTCACATGGACCATTTGATCAAGTTTGGATCACAATTCCACAAGAAATTTGATCAGATCATCAAAAGGGCAAAATGGTCATTTTTAGGGTTTTGACTGCACAAAGGCAATTTTTGACTGTTTGACCTAGCCAATGGCAAACCAAGCTCACATATGGACTCAAGGACCCCATGGAATTATCTTGACATGCTCAACAAGTTCAAAAGATCCCAAATACACAAAATTGACAGTTGAATTTCCCAGTCAATTGATCAATTTTGACTATATACTGAAAAGTCAAACTTTGACTTTTTGGTCAAAATCAAGAGTCAAGATTCATTTTTCATCAAAACATGCCAAATCATGAAACTTGTTCATCAAGAAATCAAGAAATGCAAATTAGGGTTTGAAATGGAAATTTTTCATAACTTAGAATTTTTCTAAGTTATGGAAAACCCTAATTTTTTCCCAACTTTGCCCCATTTTCTCACCATGATTCATTTGGATTCAAGCAAAAGTCAAAACATGAAAGTTGTAGCTTGTTGCAAAATCTACAACTTTGATTCACAAAGTTTTCCCAAATGAGGCTTGTATCTCAAGTTACAAATTTTTGAATAAGGGCACTAAACCATTCTTAACTTAGTGAAATTTAACCTATTTTGACAAGGTTTTCTACCCAACTTCAAGGCCATTTTCCATACACTTCCACTTGGAATTTCAATTTTCATTTCAAAGATGGATTGTAGTACACATTCCAAGCTTTCCAAAATGTCCAAGAACTCATCAAACAACCTCATAACTTGAGAGAATCGAATTTCACAATATGGCAAAAACTCACTTTTGAATTGGTCATGAACATGTTCATAACTTAGGCCATTTGCAAGTCAGCTTAGTTTGTGCTACATTACAGGTCCTTAAACCATTCCATACTCAATAATTTAATGCATACTCATTGTGTTAAGGTGTTGTTCTTTGAGTGCAAGCATTACATGCAAGTTTAATCCATTTATGGAAAAAGCAAATTGGCCATTTTTGTAAAAGGTAGCTTTATGTCCAATTGAAAATCCAAGAAGTACAGTTAAGATCTCTTTGGCACAAGTTTAGGGATTAATCACACTGATCAAGACTGAGTTATGCAGCATGTTATGGGGGCCTCTAGCTGCCTAAACACCAACTTGACCTTTTTTTGCTTAAGTGCTAAGAAACATTGCATTGTTCAACACAACTCTCATATCAGCTACCAAACCCTTAAGCAAACTTTGAAAACACACTCAAGACATCCCAACCAAGCTAGTACACGACCCTAACATCCCTCATACACTCCCAATCCCAGAATCACCTTAAAACTGCAAGAACAGGGCAAGGCCTGCAGTTTGAGTGCCATCTTTCATTTCTCTCAAGCTTTCTTGCCCAAACCAGTTCACACACATTCCCTAGCATCAGTGCAAGCTAACCAAGACCTGAAACACGATCTGTAATTCCTCTAACAAGTTCCACCATTTTCACTTTCTCATTTTGCAGTTGAAGTTCCACAGCTCGATTCAAGGTGTCTCAAGGCAAAGTAAACATTGGAACAACATCACCACACCTCAAGGAAGCTATACCAACCATCACCTTGCACTGAAAGCTTCCCCATTGCCAGATAGAACTTCAACTGAACAGGTACTTTGGTGAACTTCTAACTCTTAGTATAGGCATCATTAACTCTAGGTTTGTGAATAAGAAATGTTCTACTCATGCCACTGAACTTGTACATGCTTTTACTTTTCATTTCTTTTGCTTGAGCTGTGAGAATTTAAGGTTTGAAAATGGCAGAAAACTTAGGTCAGGATTTGGGATTGTTAAAATTCTCTCTCATTTCTGAGAGTTAGGATGAGTTTTTTTATATATTTGGAATCGTGATTCAATGCTTGACATGTTTTGTGTTGAAAGTTTGTGCAAAAGCTCAAAGAATCAGGATGTTTGAATCCCTGTTACAAGCGCGCGTTTTTTGAACGTTTTTGGCTGGAGGTTGAAGAAGGTGTCTCATGGGCTGGGCCAGCTTTTGTTCTACTTTTCACACCATGATTTTGCTTCCACACCCCCTAGGCCCATTTGACTTATTTTTATGATTTTTTGATTTTTGTTTTTTATTCCTGACTTATTTATTTTTCCTCATAATATTAAAAACATAAAAAATATTTTTTGCATCATTTTTATATTTTTAGGCATTTATTTGATCATGTTGATATTTGTACATAAATATTATATATATACTATTATTTAGAGTAAAATAGAAAAATAGTGTAAATACATTTTATTTTCATTTTTATTTTATTTTTACCTTCTGAAAATACTTTATATAAAAAATACTTTTTTTAAAATATTAAATATTATTATTATTTATATATATATATATAATACATATTTAAAATAATACATACATACATATATTTATTAATATATTTAGGATAAATACAAAATATATACACTTTTATTTTTCTTATTAATATTTAATATAAAAATACATTTTTTGACAAATACCTCATTTTATTTTATTTTTATATATATAAATAAATATTTGTACATAATAAATGAATAATGTATTTTATTTAATAGAATTAGGGTTTTGCCCTAAATAGGAAAATTCCAAAAAATAATTCTTTTCTTATTTTTATTTATTTGACATAAATAATACTTTTTTTCATACATATAAAAACCTTTCTTTTTGCATTTTGCATCTTTATTTCATTTCTATTTAATTGTGCAATTATTTATATTGTAAATATTCAAAGAAAATGATGTAATAGCTAGGTTTAATTTTTTGCCTAAATATCCCCCATTTGAACATTTGTACCCCCCTTCCCATATATGGTTTTGTAATAGCTTAGTAAATTTATTTTCGCACTTTATTGCTTTCTAATTATACCATGTTAGAATTAGGGTTTGTATGCGAAAAAACGACAAAAATAGTTATGACCTAATCTCAAGATAAACAAGCATGAAAAATGAACACACAAATCACACTTGCACCCCCTAGGGTATTCCACTTGTTGCCTTTCAAAATTGGGCCATATTGCATGTTAGGTCTCTTTGGGCAAAACAAACACAAATCAAATGATCATAGTCCCTCGATGACGCTTTCAAAATGTTGCCTAAACAAATGATCAAGTCCCTTAAGAAAATTGCCCAAGGAGACTTAGCACCATTGCAATTATGGTCTAAACGATGACCCGCGCCTGTCCCTTTCACATCCTAACATGAGATTGTCCACCAAATACAATGGTGGAACAAACTTGTTAAAAGGGTTAAAACATAGCAATAATCTTTGAGAAATTTAGGAGTAGATAACCTCTTAGTTACTTGAATCAAACTTGCAAAACAAAACACTTGCCTATTTTCTAAAACCACACATCACTACACTTTCAAAACAACTTTCAAAAACAATGAAAACCTTTTCAAAAGACATACACCTTTGTATACATCCCAACATGGATCATTACAAAGGTTGCCACCATATTGGCCTCTTTTCAAAACATTTTTCAAACCCACACACAAAGCACCATTTCAAACAATTGAAAACAAAAGGCAAGTGATCTAAGCAAGTAACTAAGAGCCCATGGATAACCATGGATAGAAAGGGTGCTAATACCTTCCCTTTCTATAATCTACTCCCCGAACCCAAGAAAATCTCAAAGGTTTTTGCTGTGCTTTTTAAACCTTTCCTTAGGATAAAATAAAAAGTCGGTGGCGACTCTTGCTCAACCGAAACATTTGCGAAAACAAACGCAAAACCACAGTCAGTTCTCCCACCGTATCACAACCAAGCTTCACATTTTGACAAGTTTTGATGAATTGTGACCCTTGATACTTGATTTTGACCAAAAAGTCAAAGTTTGACTTTTCAGTGTACAATTGACTTTTGATCAGTTGACTGCAAATTTCACCTGTCTATTAATGAAATTGAAATGTTTTGAACCATGTAATTAGGTCAAGATGATGTAGTTGGATCCTTCGAATCATGTTTTAACTCAATTGGTCATTTTCTAGGTCAAAAATCCGAAATTGCCCTTCCTCAGTCAAAACCCTAATTTTGACCATTTTGCCCTTTTGATGATTTGATCAAATTTCTTGAGGAATTATGGTTCAAACTTGATCAAATGATACATATGAGTCTAAAACGTTGATGTGGATAAACAATTATGAAGTTTGACTATAAATTGGCCATGGTTGACTTTTCCCCCAATACAGCTGATTTTTAGGTCAACTATCCAATTGACTGATAAAAAATGTTGTTCAAGGCTTGAAACTTGTAATGAGTAAACTTAGGGGTCCATAATGATGTTTAAAAGTATCATGAAGCATTGGTAGTCCAAAATTCCTTGTGCAAACTCAAACCCTGGTTTTGGGTTATTAGTGCAAGATGAGATGTCATGAGCTGACCAAACCTTAATCTAGTCTTGAGTCAAAGAGATCTTGTAAGGATAATCGTGATAAATGAGAGGGCAAATTTTGGGGTACAACATAGGGCTATGAGAAAGAACCTGGCTAGTAGGGTTACTTCGAAATGAAAGCCGGGATAGTAGGGCTATGAGAAAGAACCTTGATAGTAGGGTTACTTCGGAATGAAAGTCGGGATAACAGGGTTGTGAGAAGGAACCTGGATAGTAGGGTTATGAAAAGGAACCTGGGTAGTAGGGTTACTTCCAAATGAAATCCTGGATAGTAGGGCTATGAGAAGGAACTTTGATAGTAGGGTTACTTCGAAATGAAAGCCTGGATAGTAGGGCTATGAGAAGGAACCTGGATAGTAGGGTTACTTCGAAATGAAAGCCGGGATAGTAGGGATATGAGAAGGAACCTGGATAGTAGGGTTGCTTCGGAATGAAAGCCGAGATAATAGGGATGTGAGAAGAAACCTGGATAGTAGGGTTACTTCGAAATGAAAGTCGGGATAGTAGGGCTGTGAGAAGAAACCTGAATAGTAGGGTTACAAAATGAAAGCCATAATAGTAGGGCTGTGAGAAGAAACTTGGATAATAGGGTTACTTCAAAATGAAAGCTGGGATAGTAGGGTTGTGAGAAGAAACCTGGATAGTAGGGTTACTTCGAAATGAAAGCCTGGATAGTAGGGCTTAAGGGAAGAAACCTGGATGGTAGGGTTACTTCGAAATGATAGTGTAGGTTAGTTGACCCATTCGGTTTAGGGAGTTGAGTTTCCCTTAGTCGTCTGCAGATGTGACCTATATAACTGCTGGATTTGTTGAAGCTAATCGTCTTTTCCTGAAAAGATTTCAGGGTTAATTATATGCGATGCATGAAATGCAGGGTGAGATGATGTTCTCAAAATAAATGCGATTATGTTGTATATGATATGTATGCGCATGTCATGATGTATGTTCATGAAATGCTATTGGGGTATGCCCGCGTCTGGGAAAATAAATCCCTGACTGCTGCTGGAGATTTGTGAATATTCTGTTAGGAAGAGATTCTGCTTGAGAATAAACTCTACGGGGAACAAACTTAGAAAGTGCATTTTTGTAGCTGAAGTGATGAACTCTGTCGGGGATTGAGCCTCTGTATCCAGATAAATAAACTCTGCTTGGGGGATGAAATTTACTGACCCGCTTGTGATTATGAAATTCGGCTGGGGGATATAGCTGTCAGGTTTCTAAATGACCCTGGCTGGGGAGGTTACGTATTGTTTCGGGAAAGTCGACATCAATTCTTTTGAATACTTTTACTCTATAGGGAGTGTATGTACTGCTGATTATGCTCCAAAGTTGTCTCTGTCCCAGTAACTGTTGGGCAGAGTAACTATCGGGTGTTGACACTTCTTGTTTTTGCCCCTGTTTCTGGAATTACTAGTAATTGTCTTTTGTTTCTTATGTAAATATTTATGAGCAGCAATCATTTTCAAATGCATATATCAAAAATAAGTCGTTGGACGTTCTTGCGGAATAAAATAGAAAAAGAAAAACAAACTCGAAGTTTCTTGTGAAAATAATTTTGTATTGATTTCTGAAGTTGGCCTGTAATAGGCGTTTTTGTACAAGGAGGCTGACGCTCTAGTAAGAGAACACCGCCGAAAAATAGAAATTATACAATTTGTGTAAAAGAAAAAAAACAGCTATATGAAACAACCCCATTGGGTTCCAACTCTGCTATTGCCCTTATATCCTCAAGCGTCTCATCACTTTGCTATTTGGCTGAAAGTTGATCAGTTAGATTGGTGCCGTCTAAGCTTGATAAACGATACGTAAATCTGGTCGCAAGATGATCCAACGAGACATAGTGATATGCTTTATATCCCTAACTTTTGCTTGGACTGCCCTTTCGGGTTTTCAGTCCACCAGGATACCCTTTTTTGCCCAAGTCTCCCTTTCAGGTTTTCGACTTGCCGGGTGTACAAATTTTTCATTTTCATCCCTTACTTTTGTCCGAACCCTTTTGGTTTACCGGGAAGCCCTTCTCAAAAACTTCTTATCATTGACAGATTCCCCTTCGGGATACTCTTGAGTCTCGAGATACCTTTTGACTTCGTGAAACCAGGGTTTGTCTTCCACTTCTTCGGTATGAATTTCACAATAGTGTGTTGTTTCATCCAACCTCTCAATGGTAATTTGGGGAGCTTCATTGTTCCGCCTAACTTTGAACATAGAAGACATGGTAGCTAGCGCGTCCGCTAACTAGTTCTCCTCTCGTGGGAAATGTTCAAAAGTTACCTCCTCAAAGTGTGGAAGCAATGTCAACACGTACTCTTTGTATGGGATGAGATTCAGATGCTTCATATCCCATTCTCCTTTGATCTGACTTATTACCAAGGCTGAATCCCCAAAAACGTCCAAGAATTTGATCCTGAGGTCAATAGCAGCCTTGAGTTCCATGATACAAGCTTCATACTCCGCCATGTTGTTAGTGTAGTTGAAACATAGTCAGAAAGTGAAAGGAGTATGAAAGCCCTCAGGAGATATGATTATAGCGCCGATGCCATTACCTAGTGCGTTTGAAGCTCCGTCAAAAAACATAGTCCATCGGGATCCCTCCTCGGGTCCTTCATCCGATCCAGGTTCTTCATAGTCAGTCACCAGCATAATATTCTCATCCGGGAACTCAAAATTCATGGACTGGTAGTCATCCACAGCCTGATGAGCCAAATGATCAGCCCAAACACTCCCCTTGATTGCGTTTTGGGTTGTATATTGTATGCCGTAGTCAGTTAAGATCATTTGCCATCTTTCTATTCTTCCGGAAAGGGCGGGTTTCTCGAAGATGTATTTGATCGTATCCATCTTAGATATCAACAAAGTAGTATGGGTCAGCATGTACTGTCTTAGTCGGCAAGCAGTCCATGCCAAAGTGCAACAAGTTTTCTCGAGCAGTGAGTATCGTGTCTCACAGTCGGTAAACTTTTTGCTAAGGTAATATATTGCGTGCTCTTTTCGACTAGACTCGTCATGCTGCCCCATCACACACCCCATTGAATTGTCTATCACTATCAAGTACAATATCAAAGGTCTTCTTTCAACCTGAGGCATCAGAATTGGTGGTTCTTGAAGGTATTCTTTGATTCTTTCGAAAGCGGTCTGGCATTCATCATTCCACCTTACCACTTGATCTTTCTTCAGAAGCTTGAAGATAGGCTCACAAGTAGCAGTCAAATGTGAAATGAACATGGCGATATAATTCAAGCGTCCCAAGAAACCTCTAACCTCCTTCTCCATATGGGGAGCTGGCATTTCTTGTATAGCCTTTACCTTTGCAGGATCTACTTGGATGCCTTTGTCACTGACGATGAAACCCAGAAGTTTACCGGACGTTACTCCGAAGGTGCACTTGTTCGGATTCAACCTCAGTTTGTATACCTTTAACCTGTCGAACAACTTTTGTAGATGATTAAGGTGCTCTTCCTCAGTCTGAGACTTGGCTATCATGTCATCAGCATAAACTTCGATCTCATGGTGAATCATATCATGGAACAAAGCGACCATGGCACGCTGATAAGTTGCCCCAGCATTCTTCAACCCAAAAGGCATTACCTTGTAGCAGAAGGTGCCCCACTGTGTGATGAAGGTTGTCTTCTCCATGTCTTCAGGAGCCATTTTAATCTGGTTGTAGCCAGAGAAACCATCCATGAAGGAGAAGATTTTATGTTGCACGATGTTGTCAACCAGAACATCAATGTGAGGAAGAGGGAAGTCATCCTTGGGGCTTGCCCTATTCAGATCTCTATAATCCATACACATCCGCACCTTACCGTCCTTCTTAGGTACCGAAACGATGTTAGCAACACACTTTGGATAAGAAGTGAAAGCTAAGAATCCTGAGTCGAACTGCTTCATGACCTCTGCCTTGATCTTCTCTGACATTTCAGGGCGTATACGACAGACCTTCTGTTTAACCGGAGGACAGTCTTCTTTGGTCGACAGAAGATGAACCACAATATTAGTGTCTAAACCTGGCATGTCTTCATATGACTAGGAAAATATCTCAACGTAGTCGTGCAACATTTGTATCAACCGTTGTTTGACCTTAACTTCAAAATTTGCACCAATCTTGACCTCCTTTCTGTCTATCTTTGTGCCCAGGTTTATTCTCTCAACCGGCTCTTCATGAGGATGTATATCCCTTTCTTCCTGTTGTAATAGTCTAGCAAGTTCTCCAGGTACCTCACAATCATCCTCACTTTCTTCTTTGGCTTGGTTGATCGGATTTTCGAAGTCATAACGGACAGTAGCAGAGCTGTTATCAATGGGATCCAGAGTGGATATGGATCTGCAACATGATACGTGAGTGTGTGTAAGAGAATAGCTATTTTGATAAATTGAAAATAGAAAAGAAAAAACAGAGAGTGCAAAATTTGTATTCAAGAAATGTCCAATGCTTTATTAATGATATATGAAATGACAAATAATAGCCCTCACAAGCAAAGCCAATGTGCCTCGGGCAAGCCACAAGGCCGTAAAGTTTTAAATTGTTTATTACAAATTTCAAAAGAAGTAAGACAATTACTGCGAAATAAAATAAACTGGTATAAAGTCCCTAGCCGTCAAATTACTCGGTCCACCGTTGGTAGTTGGGTAGATCCAACTGTCAATGTCTGAGTCTTCCTCGCCGTCTTCAATGGAATTAATTCCCCTATTGCTGATGCGTAGGGGAGGTCCTCTAGCCCGAGCTCGTCGAAAATCCCTTTGAGCTCCTGAAGTAAAGCCCAAACCAAACTTGTCAGTTTTGTGAGTAAAATCAGGGAGTTGTCCCCAATTGGTACACCCACCTTCTTCAATCACGGCTCTGGCGTATTTGAGAGAAGCCATCTTCAGAGGAGGTTTGTTGTTGGTAGTAGCTTCAGCTGATGCTAAGATCTGGGGAACCTCTTCAAAATTATGGCAAGGAATCTCTATGAATTCCCCGTCCATCTCTACATACTTGAAAGAATTAAGGTGGCTCACCACATGCTCCTCCTCACCTCAAACAGTGACAATCTTTCATCTTACTGGATATTTTAGCATTTAGTTCAGTGTAAAAGTGACTGCCCCAACTTCATGGATCCAAGGACGACCCAACAAACAAGAATATGACGGCCGGATGTCCATTACATAGAAGGTGGACTCAAAGGTTTGAGAGCCTACTTTGACAGGGATGTACACCTCCCCATGCACCGTTCTCTTCGACCCATCAAAAGCCCTTACCACAATATTACTAGGCTTTAATATCAAGCCCTCACAGTCCAACCGATCCAATGCCTTCTTCGGAAGGACATTCAGCGAAGACCCAATATCTACCAGCACATGAGCCATAGTGGTGCCCCTGCACTCAATCGAGACATGCAGAGCATCATTATGCTTCCTCCCTTTCGGTGTTAGATCCGCATCTGAAAAACCCAACCCATTGTCATCATTCAGGCTAGCAACGCAATCTTTGAATTGATCAGCTGAGGTCTCCTACGGCATATGTACAGTCTTGAGGAATGCAATCAGAGCCTTCGCATAGGCTTCAGAACATAATAACAGAGACAACATGGATATCTTTGAGGGGGTCTGCCCCAGCTGCTCGACCACATTGTAGTCGCTCTTTTTGATTATTTTCAGTATTTCCTCTATCTCTTTCTTAGAGGCTTCCACGACAATTTTTCTAGGTAGCTCCGTTCGGGAAAGCTCACCTATAAATTCTTTGCCGCGGGTACCAGAAGATTCACCGGCAGGGGTAATAATTGGAGTAAGAACAGAAGCAGTAGTTGATGTACCAGCAGGAACAACAGACAAAATGACAATGGGCCTATTGACAGTCTTAGGGGATATCTCGGGAGAGAAGACCCTTCCACTTCGGGTAACCTTGCTGGTCCCGACAATGTTACCAATATCAGGGCCAGCCTCTTCATTTTTTAGATCTTGTTCGATGCCATGATAGTACACATCAACACCATAATGCCAGGGGACAGCTTTGTCCAAGGCATACGGGACAGGACCAGGAACAGTGATTATTAGCAGAGCGATTCTTGGAGCAGATGTAATCCTAACAGGTCTTCTCGAGGAGACCTTGGAAGGATTGGCGGAAATGGTTATAATGGAAATGTCTTCAGATGGAACAATAGGAACCAAATTTTTCTCGAACAAAATTTCTTTGCTGTCCATCAGGCGTTGAACACCTGACTTTAGCAAATCACAACCAGAAGGAAGAAATGAACACATGTGGCAACCTTCACCACAACCCGAAAATAAACCGGCCAACAGTAAATTCTTCTTCACAGTCAGGAGAGGAGTATAAACTTCATCCACCAAGGTCACAAACAAGTCGGTATCAACAACATTAACTCCATGACCGTGTTTAGGCATGGGAGCAGTTATGACATTGGGCTTTTCCGAAGCATCAAACTCAATTTCCTTGGCTTCGATCAGATCTTGTACCTTATTTCTTAGAGCCCAGCAGTCATTGGTATCGTGGTCAAGACTCTCAGAATGATAGGCACACCAAGCATCTGGATTATATCGGGGAGATGTGGTATTCAGATTCTTGGGAGCCTCTTTCAAGGTCACCAAGTTGGATCTCAGCAGATGAGGTAGAACTTCAGCCAACATCATCTTGATTCGGGTAAACTGTCATTGTGGTCTTTCCACCCTTCGTTGATAGTTGCATTGTGGAGCAGCTGTAGGCCTAGGTATCATTACGATAATTATTGTCTGACGATGTTCAACTCTTTTTTGGCCCCTCGGGCTGTAGATGGCACTGGCTTCCTTCTTGCCAGTGAAAAGCTTCTTTACCGAACTCGAAGAGGCATCCTTCTATATCTTGCCGCTCCGAATGCCAGCTTCTACTCTCTCTCCAGTCAGAATCAGCTCGGTGAAACCAACTGACGAGCTGCCGATCAAATGATTAAAGAATGGACCAGATAGCATCCCCAGAAACATATCGACCAACTCCCTATCAGACAATGGGGGTTGAACTCTTCCACCAAAGTCTCTCCACTTCTGGACATAGTCTTTAAAGCCTTCACTTGCCCCAAGGACATACTCTGGAGTTGAGTACGAGTGGGAGCAGGGTCGGTGTTGTATTGATACTGCTTATAAAAAGCAGCAGCCAGATCTTCCCAATTTAGGACATTGGCTCTCTCAAGTTGATAGAACCGTTCAAGATGAGTCCCTGACAGACTATCTTGAAAGAAATGAACTCATAAATTTCTATCAGCGGTGTGGGGCTGGATCTTTCTGACGTAAGAGCGGAGATGGAGTTTTGGGCAAGACACCCCATCATACTTTGCAAAAAATGCGGGATGACCACTCCCGACACCAATCCTAATTCTTCGAAATCCAACCCGGGTATCCTCTGGATTACCATAGCACTCAGACGATCTTCCAACTGCTTGTTTCTATCCTCAGCAGGAGGATACTGCTCATCATTGTAGTCGGTATCATTGTCAAAAACTTCAGGACTGAGGTCCTTCTCCCTTGTCTCTTCTTCTTGATTCTCCCCTTCTTTGGATGAATAGGTAAGATCGACTCGTTGCTTCAACGCCCCTCTAAACCTTCTGCCCATATTTAGAATACTGGCAGCCTTCTTCTTTTTCTTTTTCTCTTTCAGGATGACGGCTTTCAAATCGTCCTGCCCTTTTGTCAGATTTATGAACATCTGCTGGAACTGGGCGTTTTGTGCCTGAAGATCCTTGATGCTTTGTTTGGAAGACATTTGTGCTGAAATAAACAGCGAAGAAGATGAGAAACCTGTAATGGTACATGTACATGCATTGCTATGAATGGGATGCATATGCAATTATTTCAAAGACCTTGGGAAATTTAAATTTACGAACCAAAATGAAACAAAGATTTTATTAGTTGAATTCAAAGTTCAAATGCCTTTAGGAGTTACAATTAAAAACAAATCTAAAACTAGAAAAATCAAAATTCCCATGGATGCTTCCTCTTTGTGCCGAGATAGACATTGAGTCTTATTTCCTCATGGAGCTTCTTTGTGAGCTCTAAGACCTTCCCTTCCTGGGCATAGAACTGATCCCTGTAGGTATCCTGCTCTTTCTTCAACTGAATCCAAGACTTCTGTAGTTCTCCAAGATCAGTGGGCATATCAGGATGGAGAATCGTGTAAGGAATACCCCCTTCAGTAGTGGGTTCCATAATGACTGGTAGGACGACCATATAGGGCATTATAAGTTTCTGGGCGTGAGCTCGTACCCATTGGAGATAAGGTTCCATAGGGATGGAAGCCTTTGGCCCCAAAGCCTTGGCGCCAAATCTGTTTACCATACTCCAAGCTCGTATGAATCTCTGACGATACCCTTGAACATCATCCTCATAGTTGAATACAATGCCCTCGATAAGTAACTCATGGGGACCATCCCTTCGAGCGTAACCAAACTATCACAGAGCTAAACAAGGATTGTAGGTTATTCCCCCTCTGATGCCAAGTAATGGGACATTAGGGTATACCCCACAGCGGTCAATGATAATAGTGTTTTCCATAGCTCGGGAACACCAGGGAATATCCGTATGAGCAAGTGACATTATCCTTTGCGACCAACCCAAACCTTCTTCATTCTTCAATATGGACTTAAGGAGGTGAGAAATAAACCACCTCGACAGCAATGGCATGCAGCACATAAGAACCCCTCTACTCTTCATGGAATGAGTATGTAGGGTGTGCAAAATATCTCCGAGCAAGGTAGGCACAAGGTTACGAGAGAGGAAGATCTTGATAACATTCACATCTATGAATAAGTCTGGATTAGGGAATAGTACTAACCCATAGATTAGAAGGGCCAAAACCTCCTCAAAAGCCTGAAATCCATATCATCCCAAAACAGCTTGGCCTTATCTATCAGGAACTTGGCTAGAAAACCCTTGACTCCGCTTCTTGTTTCCCAATTGGATACCATGTCGGCCTGTTTCAGATGCAAAGATGAGGCAACAAATTGTGGCTTAGGAACTTCTTCCAGACCTATGAAAGGCAACTGTTCAAGAATGGGTATATCCAACAGCTGAGAGAATTCTTCCATGGTAGGCACCAACTGATAGTTTAGAAAGGTGAAGCAGTGGTGCTTGGGATCAAAGAACTGAAAGAGTACACTCATCATCTTTTCATCAAAGTTTGAAGTAACCAGGTTGAGAAGTCGACCATGTCTCTTAGTGAACGCAGAAGTTTCGGGAACCTTTGATACCAGCTCCTTGAGTTGGGAAGGTACTTTCACAAAGCTGATTCAGATAGTGTTTCTACAGGCGGAAGCCATGATCTGCAAAACAGAATAAAGATAAATTCCCTTGGTCCTTGAAATGGTTAGTGCAATAAGAATGAATGCTATGTTACGATGCATGATGTCATGATAAATCACATGTACAACAAACACATACAAATCACACCAAGTTCTTAGGTTTATGGCCTGCTTGAGTTTTAAGGTCATACCCTCTGGAAGTTTAGTTGGTTTCAAACCTGTCTTAGAAAAGTAATCGGATTCTAAAGATTCTCAATATCACTGATCATCCTTTATCAGGCATTGTTTCAGCTCGAGCAATCTTTTCTTGCGGCCGAAATATCCCGAAAGTCTGATCTCAATGAGTGTAGCATCGAGTATCAACCAATCCTCAGCTTTATATCGAGGCCGACTATCTCACTACTTTCTAATGGCCAAGTTTGTTCAAATAAGGTTCTAAGGTCCGTTAGTGCTTCATGACACCACACGGCGGCCTCGTATTCTCCTCGTTTCCCCATGAAGGATACCAGTTGTGATACGGTGGGAGAACTGACTTGAGGTTTTGCATTTGTGTTTGCAAATGTTTCAGTTTAGAAAGAGTCGCCACCGACTTTTTATTTTATCCAAAGGAAAGGTCAAAAAGCACAGGAAAGACCTTTAAGATGTTTTCTTGGGTTCGGGGAGTAGATTATGAAAAGGGAAGGTGCTAGCACCCTTTTCATCCATGGTTTTCCATGGGCTCTTAGTTACTTGTTTAGATCACTTGCTTTTGCTTTTCAATTGTTTGAAATGGTGCTTTAGTGTATGGTTTTGAAAATATTTTGAAAAGAGGCCTTTGTCTAGGCAACCTTTGTAATGATTCTTGTTTTAATATATACAAATGTGTTTGTCTTTTGAAAAATGTTTCAATGTTTGAAAGATTGTTTTTGGGAAAATGTTTTAAAATTGTGTGTGTGTTTTTGAAATTAGCAATGATGGTTTGCAAGAGATCAAGTAACTAGGAGTTGTCTACCCTACTCAAAGATCTTTCCTACACATTTTTAACCCTTTTACATTGTTGTTTTACCATTGTATTTGGTAAACAACCTTGTATTTGGATATTAAACAGGACGGGCGTGGGTCATCATATGACCATGATAACAATATTGCCAAGTATCTTTAGCAAGTTTTTGAGGGACTATATCATTTTTGTTTAGGCAACCAAGATAGCGTCATCGAGGGACTATGATCTTTTTTGTTTAGATTTTGTTTTGCAAAGATACCTAGCATGCATACCATGGCCATGTTTTTAAGGCAACAAGTGGATGAAACCCTAGGTGTGCTTGTGTGCATTGTGTTGTCATTTTTTCATGCATTTTGTCTTGTGTTTAGTCATGCTATTTGTTTGATTTTGGTCTATGCATACAAACCATAATCTTACTATCATGGCATTTGAAAGTAATAAATGCGTAAAAGTAAATCTAAGACTATTACAACATTATTATGGGGAGGGGGATACAAGTTTGAATAAGGGGATATTGCTAAAAAATAAACCCTAAAACTATTATTACAACCAAATTGAAATATTGCACAAATAAATAAATGAACAAATATTTAAATATGCAAAAATATAAATATGCACAAAATGTGTTTGGTATTAATTTTTATGTATGTAAAAAAAAAATGAATTTATATCCTAAAAATAAGAAAATAAAAATGATTATTTTTGAAAAGGGTAGAAAACCCTAATTTTGGTTTTAAAGAAAATATGCTTATATTAATTATTTATTCATTTATGTACAAGAAAATAAATAAAAATATATACAAAAATGTTAAAAAATAATATTTGTGAGAAAATGATATTTTAAGTATAAAAATAAAAATGTATAATATTTTTACATTATTTATAAGTTATTTAAGAAAATAAAGGTATTTAACCTAATAAACTATTTTTTGTAATAAAAAAAATAAATAAAATAAAATAAAAAAGTAAAAATTAAGAAAATATTTTTGGTAATTTTTAATATTTAGAAAATAAATAATAAAGTCAGAAATGTAAAAGAAATGAAAAATATACAAAAAATAAAGAAATGGGCCAAGGGGGTGCAAAAAGTAGGATGGGGGGTGTCAATAGCAGGACCAAGCCAGGCCCAGCCCACGTTCACTTCATCTCTAACATCAGAACAAAAATACGCGCGCCTGCAACTTAAAACCTGTTCTCTCTTGTTCTTGCATGAAATTAAAAACTCATAACATGAAAATTATAGAGCTTGAAACCATGATTTCAACCATGTAAAAAACTTAATCTAACTCTAAGAAACCAGGGAGAATTTTAGTGCCCCTAATTTATAACCTAATTTTTTCAGTAAGTTCAACTATCAAATACTCCTAGCTCGGTTAACATAAATGAATTCTATGCATATGTACATCTCAAGGACAATGAGGACTACATTTTTGCTTCACAAACCTAAGCTTAATGATGCCTAAATAAGGAGATAGAAAGTTGGAAAATACCTGTTTCAGTCAAACTCGAGTATGGAAATGTAGCAACTTTTGGTGAGGCCTGAAGGACTTTTGAGCTTGCTTGATGTTCCCTTGACCTTTCCCAATGCTTAACTTGCTTTGAAATAGCTTGAATATCCCTATAAAACTCAACCTGCAAACTCATAATTTGAAAATGGTGAAGTGTGAAAACAAGGTTACAGTTGCTTGAGAAAGGTCTGGACAACTTAGGTGTATTGTTTAGAATGTGTTTGAAGTGATTTGGGACAAAACGCACGAGGCAAATTGGTTTTGGAAGTGAATCTACAGAACCTGCCCTGTTTTTGCAAGAACTTGTGATTTTGTGCTTAAGGGTGTTTTAGAGGCTTGTAACTCGTGTATTAGGCTTGGTATATTATGCTGAAGTTGTTTGAAAATGTTCACAAAGCTTGGTCTTATCAGATACAAAAGATGTGGAGTTTTTGCAAAGTTTCTTGTTTTTGAAGCAAAAGGTGAGAAGTGACAATGCCAAGGTTGTACATGCCTGTATTCTAGCTGCACATAGTTGGTGAGCTTTGCCCCAAGTTTGTGGACTTTTTTTGCTGCAAAAGATTGGGTCCAATGCTTAAGAGAAACAAAATTTCCAAAAGCTAACTTTATGGAAATGGCATTGTTAACTTTTTGCCATTTTTGGAATAGTTCTTTGTACAATGCTCTAAAGCTCAGAACAAAGCCTTAATCCAATGTGTTTGCATTTAATTTATGAGTGTAGGAAGGTTTAATACCTGTAAAACAAGTACAAGCATGCTTTGGACAGAATTTCAACTTGTAGAAATGTGCAAAATGCCTTGGACCAAAAGTGATAATTTGCCAATTTCAAACTTTCGATTCTCCCTAACCACAAATGATCTTGGAGAGTTCTTGGACATTTTGGAAAGCTTGTAACATGATATAAAATCCATATTTGAAATTCATTTTGAGATTCCAATTGGAACTATGTGAAAAATTTCCATGAAGATAGATCAAAATCCTGCCTAAACTAGGGCAAAATTTCACTAAGTTATAAAGTTTTTGGACCCCTACTCACAAAATCATAACTTGAGATCCAAGAATCTTTTGGGAAAACTTTGTGAATCAAAGTTGTAGATTTTGTGGAGGACTACAAGTTTCATGTTGGAAGTTTTATTTAAATACAATTGCATCATGGTGAAAAAGTTGGGAAAAGTTGGGAAAAAATAAGAAATTTTCATAACTTAGAAATTTTCTAAGTTATGAAAATTTTCCATTTTAAACCCTAATTTTCAAAATTAGGTTTCTTGGTGAACAAGTTTCATGTTTTGACACATCTTGATGAAAAATTACCCTTGACACTTGATTTTGACCAAAAAGTCAAAGTTTGACTTTTCAGTGTACAATTGATTTTTGATCAGTTGATTGGAAAATTCATCTGTCAATCCAATGCTTTTGAGATATTTTGAACCTTGTGATTAAGTAAAGATGATTCCATTGAGTCCTTGAAACCATGCTTGAACCCAATTTTCCATTGGCTAGGTGAAAAAATCAGAAATTGCCCTTATACAGTTAAAACCCTTAAAATTACCATATTGCCCTTTTGATGATCTGATCAAATTTCTTGAGGAGTTGTGGTCCAAACTTGATCAAATGGTTTATATGAGTCCATAATGTTGATGTGGATAAAAAATTATGAGGTTTGACTGTAAATTGGCCACAGTTGACTTTTTCCCCCCAATACAATTGATTTTTAGGTCAATTGTCCAATTGACTGGGCAAAAATTTGATTCAAGGCTTGAAACTTGGTATGAGCAATCTTAGGAGTCTAAAATGAAGCATGGAAGTCACATGAGGCATTGGAAGTCCAAAAATCCTTGTGCAAACTCAAACCCTAATTTCAGGTCATCAGTGCAAGGAAATGTCTTGAGCTGAGCAAACCCTAATATGATCTGGAGTCCAAAGAGTCTTGTGAGGGGAAATCTTGATAAAATGAGAGGGAAATTTTGGGGTACAATAGCTTCCCCTGTTCAATTTTCTTGAACCTGAAGAGTTAGATTGACAAGTTTTTCCGTTCGTGACTCGAAGGTAAAAGATGATTGGACACTAGAGTGCCCGTAAATTTGCACTCGTCAAAGTATAGTTGATGGAATGGGCTTAAAGATGCCATTTGGAAATGTGAATCTTGTTGGAGATGGTATTAAAGATGCCATCCAAGACTGTTTGTTGAATTTCAAGTTGTAGGTCAAAAGAATGAGTATCAGAATAGTGTCCGTATCTGGAACGTATCTATATTGTATCTGGAGACTGAACCTGTATGAGCAAAGGAATGGTGTCCATGTCAGGAGCGTATCCAAGCTGTAAATGTATTTTGATATGAAGTCTGAATAGGCGACAGAAGGGCATCCGTGTCTGGAACACCTCTGGGCTGGGGAAAAAGTCAGAATAAGTGACAACATGGCTACCGTGTCTGGAGTGTATCTGGACTTTATCTGAGTCTTATATTTGAATAAGCGATAGAAAAGCATCCATGTATGGAGTGTCTCTGAGCTTTGAATCTGAATAAGCAATAGAAAAGCATCAGTGTCTGGAGCATCTCTAAGCTGTTTTCTGAGCTTTGAATCTGAATAAGCAATAGAATAGCATCCGTGTCTGGAGCATCTCTAAGCTGTTTTCTGAGTTTTGAATCTGAATAAGCAATAGAATAGCATCCGTGTCTGGAGCATCTCTAAGCTGCTTTCTAAGTTTTGAATCTGAACAAGCAATAAAATAGCATCCGTGTCTGGAGAATCTCTAAGCTGTTTTCTGAGTTTTGAATCTGAATAAGCAATAGAATAGCATCCGTGTCTGGAGCATCTCTAAGCTGTTTTATGAGTTTTGAATCTGAATAAGCAATAGAATAGCACCCGTGTCTGGAGCATCTCTAAGCTGTTTTCTGAGTTTTGAATCTGAATAAGCAATAGAATAGCATCCGTGTCTGGAGCATCTCTAAGCTGTTTTCTGAGTTTTGAATCTGAATAAGCAATAGAATAGAATCCGTGTCTGGAGCATCTCTAAGCTATTTTCTGATTGTATATTGGTAGCTTGTTAATCTTATCCTGAAAAGGGTAAAATGTTAGCTGAAACACAAAGTTATGTTGCATGAAATGTATGATGCAATATATGTGTTTTATCAATGCTTATGATATATGAGTGTAATGTATGTGCATGTAAGCTGATTCGATGTACTGCAGAGGAAAATAAATCCTTGATAGCTGGAGATAATAAAATCTTTGACTACTGCCGGGGAAAATAAATCCTTGACCGCTGCTGGAGATTCAAAACCATGGACAACTCTGTAGGGATGTGAGAATCCTTCATGACTTTCCTGGGGATATAGGGATCCTTCAAGTCTTGAAGTTGGAGTATTGACAAAATCTATTGTGAGAGTAACGTCAAACTGCTTGAGAAATTTGCTTGGGAAATCCTGAGAACTTTAAAGACTTCTACTGGGGATTACACAATGGGAATCCTTACTCGGCTGGGGCATAAGGAAACTCTGGTGATCTCTACCGGGGATCAAACAAAGGAAAACCTTGATCTGTTGGAGAATAAAGAAGGCTCTGATGGCTTCTGCGGGAAACTGAGAATGAGAAACTTCATTCTGCTGGGGGAATTTGAATCCTCGCGGACTTCATGCCGGGAAGTCAAGAATGAGAATCTTCGATCTGAAGGGGATTAAAAATTATGACAAATTCATGCTGGGGAGTAATGAAGACTCTGGCAACTTCACTGGGGAATCAAGAATGAGAATCTTCATTCTGTTGGGGAGTAAAAACTCTGTGGGGAGTAGTTATCCTGCTGGAGAGTAAGTTCAGGACTCTGGGGGAAAAAGCCTACTGCTGGGGAGATCAGGAGTTTCGGTTGTATGCCAATCTACTGGCGAATTATCCTAGGTTGGGGATAAAAAAAATGTAACTGTTATCTGGTTGATTCTCAGGTTTTAAGACAACTTGTTAGGGGATCCGGAGATACTGAATGGTTTCTGTTGTGGATTGATAGTTGGAAATTTGACTCCGCTGGGGAAGATGGTTTCATCTCCGTTGAGGGTCTGTAGTCAAAGTTTTGGCTCCGCTGGGAATTGGGAGTTTGAAAACTTAACTCTCATGGGATTTTTGAAATTTAGCTCCGCTGGGGATATGTATTTCAAGGTTTTAGCTCCATTGGGGGATCTAGATGATGTACTGTAGGGGATTTCTCTTGGAATAGCCTAAAGACATTTTCCTATACTTTTAACCTGTAAGTAATTATTCTTTCCCATTTCGTTTATTTGTAAACAGGTGATTATATTCAAATGCATATGCTCATTTAATAAATCATTGGATGTTTTCAAATAAAACATAAGTGTAAAAAGGAAAAGACAAATAATTTTTTGCACTTTGAAGTATCTTTGTATTAACTTTGTGTAAGTATTTTGTATAAAGGAGACAGACATCCTAGTAAGAGAATGTTGTCATAAAAATTGAGAAACATTTATACAAAGAAAGATGGCTATGTGTAACAATTCCATGGGGTATCCATTCTGCTATAGCCTTCGTAACTATGAATATCTTGTCCATTCACTGCTTCGTCCAATGATGATTGGATTGATCAAAAGCCTGGAGATTGTCCGTGAAGAGATTGTCCTTAAAGTGATCCGACGAGACATAGTCATACGCTTTAATTCCCTAACTTTTGCCTGGACCGCCCTTTCGGGTTTTCGATCCACCGGGAAACCCTTTTTTGCCCAAGTCGCCCTTTCGGGTTTTCAACTTTCCGGCTGTACCAATTTTTTTGTTTATCCCTAACTTTTGCCTGAACCGCCCTTTCGGGTTTTCGATTCACCGGGATGCCTATTTTTGCCCAAGTCGCCCTTTCGGGTTTTCAACTCGTCGGGTCGTTTATGCGTAGTATCTTTTGACTATGTCTGCGTTCGCAGGGTGTGGCAGGTCATCGCCGTCCATGGTGGTTAGAATCATTTCCCCACCAGAAAAGATGTTTTTGATCACAAATGGTCCTTCATAAGTAGGAGCCCATTTTCCCCTGTGATCACTTTGCGGCAAGATGATCCGTTTGATTACAAGATCCCCGACTTGATATACCTGGCGCCTGACTTTCTTGTTGAAAGCCTTGATCATCCGTTTTTGATACGTCTGACCACGACAAACATCAGTAAGTCGCTTTTCGTCAATCAAGTTAAGTTGATCAAGCTGGGTATGAATCCAATCATCTTCACTCAAACCAGCATCCTTCATGATTCTCAAGGAGGGAATCTGAACCTCAATAGGCAAAACAGCTTCCATGCCGTATACCAAAGAATAGGGTGTTGCCCCAGTTGATGTACGCGCCGTGGTACGGTACCCATGGAGAGAAAACAGTAACATCTCATGCTAGTCCTTGTAGGTGACTCTCATATTTTGTATGATCTTCTTGATATTTTTGTTCATAGCTTCGACAACACCATTCATCTTTGGCCGATAGGGAGATGAATTGTGATGTTGAATCTGGAACTGCTTACACAAGGTGGTGATCATAGTATTGTTAAGGTTTGTACTGTTGTCGGTGATGATCCTGTCGGGGATACCATACTGGCAAATGAGGTTCTGCTTGATGAACAGGGCAACCACATTCTTTGTGACAGAGGCGAAGGAAGCTGCTTCGACCCACTTGGTGAAGCAATCAATGGCCACCAGGATGAAGCGGTGTCCATTGGATGCTGTAGGATTGATCTATCCAATCATGTCGATTCCCCACATAGCGAATGGCCAAGGAGCTGTTAGGACATTGAGAGGAACTGGAGGAATATGTATCTTGTCTGCATAGATTTGACATTTGTGACAAGTACGGTAATATTGATGGCAGTCAACTTCCATGGTAGACCAATAATAGCCTGCCCTTAGAATCTTCTTAGCCATCGTATGTCCGCTAGAGTGGGTGCCAAAGGTACCATCATGCAGTTCAGCCATGATCTGCTCAGCGTCAACCTTGTCAACACAATGGAGTAGAATGCAATCATGATTGCGCTTGTATAGGATACCATTGCTCAGGAAGAACTTAGCTGAGAATCTCCTTAAGAACTTTTTGTCGTTGACTGAAGCTCCTTCAGGATATTCTTGCGCCTCGAGATACCTTTTGAATTTGTGAAACCAAGGTCGGTCCACTACTTCTTCGGTGTTAATCTCGTGACAATGTGCAGGTTCGTCCATATGTTCAATGGTGATTTGGGGAGCCTCATTATCCCAGTTAAGTTTAAACATGGATGACATTGTAGCTAGAGCATCTGCTAGCTGATTCTCTTCTTGCGGGAAGTGCTCGAAGGTAATCTGCTCGAAATAAGGTAGCAATGTTAAGATATGTTCTTTGTACGGGATGAGATTGGGATGTTTAGTGTCCCACTCTCCTTTGATCTGACTGATGACCAAATCTGAGTCTCCAAACACAACCAAAGATTTGATTCCCAAGTCTATTTCAGCCTTGAGTCCAAAGATACAAGCTTCATATTCGGCCATGTTGTTGGTGCAGTTGAAGCAGAGTCTGGCGGTGAAAGGTGTATGGAAACCTTGTGGAGAGATAAGTACCGTGCCGATACCGTTGCCAAGTGCATTAGAGGCACCATCAAAGTACAGGGTCCATCGGGATCCTTGTTCAGGTCCGTCATACGGTCTGTTATCTTCAATGTTGTCCAATGTCATAATGTCCTCGTCGGGGAAGTCGAACTTCATGGACTGGTAATCTTCGACAGCTTGATGAGCCAGATGGTCAGCTAGCACACTCCCCTTTATAGATTTTTGGGTCGTGTACTGTATATCGTATTCAGTCAGGATCATCTGCCATCTAGCTATTCTTCCGGATAAAGCAGGCTTCTCGAAGATGTACTTGATCAGATCCATCTTAGATATCAGTAAAGTGGTATGAGTCAACATATACTGCCTTAGCCGGCGAGCAGCCCATACCAAAGTGCAACAAGCTTTCTCGAGCAGTGAGTATCGGGTCTCACAGTCGGTAAACTTTTTGCTAAGGTAATAAATGGCACGCTCTTTTGGGCCAGACTCTTCATGTTGGCCCAATACGCACCCCATTGAATTATCCAAAACAGTCAGATACATGATTAAAGGTCTTCCTTCGACGGGAGGCATCAAGATAGGAGGTTCTACCAAATACTCCTTTATTTTATCGAAATCCACTTGACAATCATCATTCCATTTAACCACCTGATCTTTCTTCAACAGCTTGAAGATTGGCTCACAGGTAGATGTTAGATGAGAAATGAACCTAGCAATGTAGTTTAGGCGTCCCAAGAAAACTCTGACCTCCTTCTCAGTGCGAGGGGCAGGCATTTCTTGTATATCTTTGACTTTGGCAGGATCAACCTCGATGCCTTTGTTGCTGACAATGAAACCCAAGAGTTTACTATACCTGACTCCGAAAGTGCACTTGTTAGGGTTCAGTCTGAGCTTGTACTCCTTCAACCTGACAAACAACTTTTGCAAATGGTCGAGGTGTTCTTCTTCTGTTTGTGATCGGGCTATCATGTCGTCGACGTAGAATTCAATCTCATGATGTATCATGTCATGAAACAAAGCTACCATGGCACGTTGATAGGTTGCCCCGACATTCTTCAGTACGAATGGCATCAATTTATAGCAGAAGGTACCCCACTGTGTAACAAAAGTAGTCTTCTGCATGTCTTCAGGGGCCATTTTGATCTGGTTGTACCCTGAAAATCCGTCCATGAAAGAAAATACCTTATGCTGAGCTGTATTGTCAACCAAGATGTCAATGTGCGGTAGTGGAAAGTCATCTTTGGGGATAGCCCTGTTTAAGTCTCTGTAATCCATGCACATTCTCACTTTGCCGTCCTTCTTAGGCACGGGCACAATGTTAGCAACCCATTGTGGATAGGAAGTAACAGCAAGAAATCCAGCATTGAACTGCTTTATCACTTCAGCTTTGATCTTTTCTGACATGTCGGGCCTCATACGGCAGACTTTCTGTTTAATTGGTGGACAGTCTTCTCTTGTAGGGAGACGGTGAACCACAATATCTGTATCGAGTACCGACATGTCTTCATATGACCAGGCCAAGATTTCAACATATTCATTCAACAACTGAACTAAGTGCTCCTTGACATTTGGTTCTAGGTTGGCACCCACTCTGACTTCTTTTCTGTCTTCAACAGTACCCAAGTTGATTGTATATAACAGCTCCTCATGGGGCATAATAGCCCTTTCTTCCTGTTGTAGCAGTCTAGCCAATTCTCCGGGCACTTCACAGTCTTCATCACCTTCGTATTCGACATGATTGACCAGATCTTCAGAGTCACTAAAGGCCATAGCAGAATTGTTACCCATGGAATCCGGAATGGAAGGGTACCTGCATTTGTGAGTGTGGGTGTGTGTAAGGGATAACCACCTTTAAACAAATAAAATGTAAAAAGAAAGAAAATGAACACAAAAGTTTATATGTGAAAACGTCCATGATTCATTAAAATGGCATATGAAGATGAAAAATCAAACCCTTACAAATGGACCTATGTGCCTCGGGTAAGGCACAAGGAAAAAAGTGTACAAATTGTTTAAGAATTATTACAAACCAACAGAAATGTCTTAAAGATAAATTACTGATTTATGAAAGTAATGGGAACAAATTCTTTTGCCTCCCAATTGCTTAGTCCTCCGTCCACAGTTGGGAAGATCCAGTCTTCCAAGTTGCTCTCCTCTTCACCATCCTCTAAAGCATTGACTCCATGATGGGTGATCTTCAATGGTGGCCCTCCAGCCCGGGAGCAGCGTACAGCCTTTTGAGCAGAAGAAGTGAAACCCAAGCCAAATTTATCAGATTTGAAAGGAAAGTCAGGCAGCTGTCCCCAGATTGTGCTTCCTCCTTCTTTAATCACAGCCTTTGCATCTTTGAGGGATGACATCCGAGACACAGGTTTGGTAATTATAGGTACATAAGACACTGTTTTGGTTGCTGCAATCTCCTTAGAAACTTCCTCGAAGTGTTGGAAAGGGGTCTCGATGAATTTACCATCCAATTCCACATATCGGAAAGAATTTAGATGGCTTATCATGTACTCCTCCTTGCCATGGACTGTTATAATTTTCCCCTGGACTGGGTAGTTGAGTATTTGGTGCAAAGAAGAAGTGACGGCCCCAACATTGTGGATCCAGGGTCTTCCCAACAAGTAAGAATAGGAAGGACGGATGTCGATCACATAGAATGTAGAGTTGAAGTTTTCAGTTCCCACTTTGATCGGGATGTCCACCTCCCCGTGGACCATCCTTTTAGAACCATCAAAGGCTCTGACAATGATATTACTGGGCTTCAGGGTTTGGCCTTTACAGTCCAATATGTCCAAGTCTTTCTTCGGCAAGACATTTAAAGACGACCCAATATCAACCAGAACGTGAGCCAGAGTAGTCCCTCTGCATTCCACCGAGACATGCAAAGCGTCATTATGCTTTCTCCCTTTAGATGTTAAATCGACATCGGAGAATCCAATACCATTGTCTGCTGTTAGGCTAGCTACACATTCCTGGAACTGGTCTGCGTAGGTTTTATGTGGCACGTGGGCCGTCTTCAAGAATCTGATCAAAGCTTTGGCATGAGCTTCGGAACAAAGCAACAGGGCCAGCATAGAGATTTTTGAGGGGGTTTTCCCCAGTTGTTCCACAACATCGTAGTCGCTTTTCTTAATTATTTTCAAAATCTCTTCCATTTCTTTTTGAGTGGTCTCAGGGATGACCAAAGGCTGAGCCCTCGTCCTGATGAGCGCTTCTTGGATCCCTTTCCCTCTATCATCAGCAACAGTAGAGGGTACAACCACGGGAGTTACAACTTATTCAATAAATGGGGTTCTCGCAGATATATTGACCGGCACAAGAGTAACCTTAGGAGCAATTGAGGGTCCGAAGACTGCCCTTAGAGGAGCAATCTCCGGAGAGAAAATTCTTCCACTGCGGGTGATTTTACTCGTCCCAACAATATTTCCAATGTCAGGAGTCTCTTCATCAGAACTTTCTTCAGTTGATTCAATCTTCTTAATACCGTGGTAGAAGATCTCTCCCCCATAGTTCCACGGTATTGATTTGTTGAACTTGTACGGGATGGGCCCCGACATGGTTATCTTCAGAGGTACAATCTTCGGATCGGATGTAATCTTAACAGGTCTTTTGGAGACCTTGGAAAGATTGGCGGATATGGTAATTATAACGACATCATTGACAGGAGTCGGTGTAACATGAGTCTTTTCAAAAAGGATTTCTTTATTATCCATTAGGAGTTGGATGCCTAACTTTAACAACAGACAGTAGGTTGGTAAGGATGAACAAAGGCAACAATCTTTTTCACAACCTGGGAAAATCCCAGCCTTCAGCAAATTTAGCTTGATTATTGGTAACAGAGTCATCAAATCATCAACAGTAGCAACAAAAAGATCCTCTTCAATAGCATGGGCATTGTGGCCATGCTTTGGCATTGGAGCAGAGATCACATTTGGCTTTTCAGGGGCATCTAATTCCACTTCCTTAGCGTCTATTAAATCCTGGATCTTATTCCTGAGGGCCCAATAATTGTTGGTGTCGTGCCCCAGGCTGTCTGAATGATAAGCACACTTGGCGTTGGGATGGTAGTATGGAGAAGTTGTATTCGGATTCTTCGGTGCCTCTTTTAAGGTTGTAAGGTTTAACTTCAAGAGATGGGGTAAAACTTGCGCAGGAGTCATGTTTATCCGGGTGTATTGCCATTATGGTCTTTCCACCCTTGCTTGGTTGGTTCTGGGTTGATTATTTCTGGGCTGATCAGCTGCAGACTTCTGAATCATTACGGCCCCCACCGTTGGCCGACGCTCAACTCTTCCTTGTCCTCTTTGAGAGTAGATAGTTGATACTTCATTCTTTGCTGGAAAAGGCTTTTTGATGGCAGCGGAAGCAGATGCATCTTTTTGAATTTTACCGCTCTTAATGTCGACTTCAACTCTCTCACCAGTAAGAATTAACTCGGTGAACCCCGCAATCAAGTGATTGAAAAAAGGGCCTGACAGTGTACCCAAGAACATGTCTACAAGCTCTCTCTCAGATAAAGGTGGTTGTACTCGTCCCGCCAAGTCTCTCCATTTCTGGGCATACTCCTTAAAGCCTTCATTGGAGACCATACCCAGACTCTGTAATATAGTACGAGTAGGTGCTAAGTCCGCATTATATTGATACTTCTTGTAGAAGGCAGCAGCCAAATCCTCCCAATTATGCACATCAGACCTCTCTAGTTGGTAGAACCAATCCAAATGCGTCCCCGATAAACTATCCTGAAAAAATTGGACCCAAAGGTCCTTGTCAGAAGAATGAGGTTGAATTTTTCTAACGTAAGACCGTAGGTGCATCTTTGGGAAAGACACCCCATCGTACTTAGCAAAAAGAAGAACTTTAAACTTGGGGGGAATGACAATCCCAAAAACCAAACCTAACTCTTCGAAATCCAACCCAGGCACCCTCTGTACCTCCATAGCTTCCAGACGTTCTTCTAGATTTTTGACTTTTCATCTGCAGGAGGATACTGTTGTTCTGAGTAATCCTCATCTTCCTCTTCTTCAGCCTCAGATTCAGATGGCACCGCAACCCCTTTACCCTTTCCTTCACCTTCTTCAGATGTTTATGGGAAATCTAGGACCCTTCTGGAGTGACCTTCAAATCTTCTACCCAAAGTAGCCACACCCACTATCTTCTTTTTCTTTTTCTCTTTTTCCTTTTCCAGTAGAGCTTTGAGCTCCTCTTGACCCTTTTCCAAGGTCATGAGTAGCTGTTGGAATTGTGAATTTTGCGCTTGTAAGTCTTTGAACGTATGCTCTATATCCATCTTGCTAAAATAAACAGCAGAGAGATAAGGAAACCTGGTGTGAATACCTGTTTATGCATATGATGAATGATATGTATTCATGTAATGCATTCAAGGATTCAGAAATTCAAATTTGTTTTAAACAAAAAGGAACAAACGTCATATTAATAAGATAGAATTTGTTAGTACATCAATGCCCCATGGGAAAAATAATACAAAATTCTAATGTAAAAAGACGTTGAGCATCCTCTTTGGTGCAATGTAGGTGTTGAGAGTCTGCTCTTCATGGAGCCGACGAGTAAGTTCTAAAACCTTCTTCTCACTGGCGTAGAATTGGGCTTCAAAAGTATTGAGTTCTCCCTTGAGCTGTATCTAACTCCTTTGTAAATCTTCCAATGCTGTTTGCATGTCAGGATGCAGGAGGGTGTATGGAACCTCTCCTTCCATAACAGGCTCTTTGATCACAGGGAGAATGTAGGGGTAAGGCATCATAAGACTTTGGGCGCGGGTTCGTACCCACTTGAGTTAAGGCTCAAGGGGGATGGAATTCTTGTGTCCCAAGGTCTTACTGTCCACCTTGTTGGGCATCCTCCAAGCTCGGATAAAGCTTTGTCGAAGTCCTTGAGCGTCGTTGTCGAAGTCAAAAACCAAGTCTGGAATCAGCATGTCATGTGGGCCGTCCCTTCGGGCATACCCAAACTGTCTCAGAGCCAAACAAGGGTTGTAGGTAATGCCTCCCACCAAGTTGAGGGACATTAGGGAATTCCACACAATGATCAATGATGATAACATTTTCTCTAGACCGAGAACACCAATGAACATTTGAATGTGTAAGAGTCATCAATCGTTGTGACAACCTCAAGCCTTACTCATTCTCCAAGACTGATTGGGGAAGGTGAGAAATAAACCACCTTGCTAGAAGAGGAGTGCAGCACATGAGAACACCTCTTTTCCTCATTGTTCGTGTGTGAAATGAGTGTAGGATGTCCCCAAGTAAGGTAGGCACCGGATTCCGAGATATGAAAATCTTGACAGCATTTACATCTATAAGCTGGTCAGGGTTTGGGAATAAGACCAACCCATAGATGAGAAGTGCTACAATCTCCTTAAAAGCTTGCAGATCTAGATAATTCCAACAGTCTTGAGCCTTCTCAAACAAAAACTTTGCCAAGAAACCCTTGACACCACTTATAGTCTCCCAATGGCCTATGATATCATATGGTTGCAAGTCTAGGGCTTGAGCAACATCTTCAGGCTTTAGATCTCTTTCCGTACCGTTGTAAGGTAGTTGATGGAGAATAGGAATTCTCAGGAGTTGAGAAAATTCCTCCAAAGTAGGCACTAACTGGTAGTCAGGAAATGTGTCGCAGTGGTGTAGGGGGTAAAAGAACTGGAAGAGAACTTTCACCATGTCTTCCTCTATGTTGGAGTTGACCAAGTTGAGAAGTCAACCATGTCTTTCAGTGAATGGAGAATACTCTGGAATCTTGGAAGTAAGATCCTTGAGTAGAGGAGGAATTCTCACAAGGTTGACTTGGATTGTTTTCCTGTGAAGTGATTCCATAACCTACAAAATAGGAACAAAGATGAAGATCCAAAATCCTTGAAATGGTTAGTGGATGCATATGATGCTTCATGATGTTCATGATGTTATGCACAAGTATATGTACAAGAAAATCACATAAGTTCCTAGTTTCAGGCTTGCATGGGGTTTCAGAGGTAAGTACCCTCTTGAAGTTTAGTTGGCTCAACCTATCCTATAAATAGTAACCGGGTTCTAAGGAGCTCAATATCACTGGATTATTTTCTGTGTTCATTGTTTCAGTTTAGCCACTTTACTGGCGACCGAAATATTCCAAGAAAATAACCCTCAATGAGTGTAGTATCGAGTATCTACCAACTTTGGACTGTACCAAAGCCGGTCATCTCATTACCCCTAAAAAGGCCAAGATGGTCAAGTAAAGGTTCTAAAAGTCTATTAGTGCTTCATGACATCACTCAGCGGCCCTGTATTCTCTTTGATTGGCTCAAAGGCTACCGGTACCCACAAATATGTCGCACTAATATAGCTATTTCTTAGACCGTGTCGGTATACCCCGCACAGTTTCCACAACATATTGCTATTTACCTATGAATATTTCCCAAATCTGGGTAGAGGATTCAAACCCAAACAATAGAACCAAATGTAAAGCAATCAAGGCAAACAATATAAGCATTTAAAGGTGATCTAAACCCTAAGGTAACCCGACTTTTAGAATTTTCCCCAGCAGAGTCGCCAGTTATGTGATACGGTGGGAGAACTGACTTGAGGTTTTGCGTTTGTGTTCGCAAATGTTTCGGTTTAGTAAGAGTCACCATCGACTTTTTATTTTATCCAAAGAAAAGGTCAAAAAGCACAGGAAAGACCTTTGAGATGTTTTCTTGGGTTCGGGGGGTAGATTATGAAAAGGGAAGGTGCTAGCACCCTTTTCATCCGTGGTTTTCCATGGGCTCTTAGTTACTTGTTTAGATCACTTGCATTTGCTTTTCAATTGTTTGAAATGGTGCTTTAGTGTGTGGTTTTGAAAATATTTTGAAAAGTGGCCTTTGTCTAGGCAACCTTTGTAATGATTCTTGTTTGAATATATACAAAGGTGTTTGTCTTTTGAAAAATGTTTCAATGTTTGAAAGTTTGTTTTTGGGAAAATGTTTTGAAATTGTGTGTGTGTTTTTGAAATTAGCAAGGATGGTTTGCAAGAGATCAAGTAACTAGGAGTTGTCTACCCTACTTAAAGATCTTTCCTACACATTTTTAACCCTTTTACATTGTTGTTTTACCACTGTATTTGGTAAACAACCTTGTATTTGGATATTAAACGGGACGGGCGTGGGTCATTGTATGACCATGATAACAATATTGCCAAGTATCTTTAGCAAGTTTTTGAGGGACTAGATCATTTTTGTAAGTGTTTGGTTGTTGGCATGTTTTTTTGGTAAAACCAGTTGTGTGAATGTCATGACTGATGTCATAACATTCTGTGTTACAAGGTACATTTTGCAGAAAAAGAATGTCATATAGGAGCTGCTCAATATGAGTGTTTAGCTGATCATTATGCAATGATCATATTTATTGCATTCTACCAAAATCAGTAAACAGGATTCTTGTTGTCATAACCAATGTTAAGACATTCTGTACTTAACTAACATTTGTGCAGATTTGTTATTTCTGAGAATTTTCAGGAATCTGGTTTATTCAGTCCAGATCACATTCTCACGTGGACTTAGGTTAACTTTGCTTAACCCTAATCAGTTTGTTAAAGTCCTATGACCAAGTCTTGAGGTTAACCCTAATTAACCCTAGCTATTTTCGTGGAAGCCCTAACTGAAGAATAGCTGCCTATATATTCCTCATGAAGACTGTTGGTGAAAGACACTTTTGACAGAAGATCAATAAGGGATTGTATAGTTGTAACTACTGTAATCCAAGCAATTATCATTGTGATAAGTGACTTGGAGTAGGATTTGATTGTAAGGGTTGTGTATCACTCAAAGCTTTGAAGCACGAGTGTTTGTGTCACTTGATTAAAGCTTTGAAGCAAAGTCAAGTTAGGGTTGTGTATCACTCAAAGCTTTGAAGCACGAGTGTTTGTGTTACTTGATTAAAAGCTGTGAAGCAAAATCAAGTGTATGTTCTGAAGAGTGTCTTCATAATTTCATTAGTAAATTGTTTAGTATCACTGTTATGATTGAGGGGGAGTGAGTAGGAACTCATGTTTAAGTTGAACTTAGATTGAAGTTGCATTGGGTAGGTCTTAAGTGAAGGAGATAAACTGGTTGGTTTATTTCTGAATTAATATCTCTTATAGTGAATTTCCTCCCTGGCTTGGTAGCCCCCAGAGTAGGTGTTGTTACACACTGAACTGGGTAAACAATTGACTGTGTTCTTTACTGCTTTTAGATTTACTGTCTTGAAGAGTGTCAGATACGGTGTCATAACATTCACTGTGACATTAAGTATCTGCTGCCAGAATTTCAATTGGCATCAGAGCAGGCACCCTGCCTGTCTTACTGGGTGAGATCTAGGGATATTATTTTCTGGCGCTATGGACAAAGAAGGAGGATTTGGAAACAGACCACCCATTCTGGATGGATCAAATTATGACTACTGGAAACCTCGTATGATTGCCTTCTTAAAATCACTGGACAAAAAGGCTTGGAGAGCTGCTGACAAAGGATGGAACCATCCCACCATAACTGGGAAAGATGGGACAACAATTCTGAAACCTGAGGAAGAATGGAGCAAAGAAGAAGATGAGTTAGCCATGGGTAACTCCAAAGCATTAAATTCCTTGTTCAATGGAATTGATAGAAACATATTCAGACTAGTACATCAATGTGAACTGGCCTAGGAGGTTTGGGACACTCTCAAAACTACCCATGAGGGCACATCCAAAGTAAAAATGTCAAGGCTTCAGATGATGACTACCAAATTTGAGAACCTAAGGATGATAGAAGATGAGACCATTCATGAGTTTCACATGAACATCTTGGAAATTGCCAACACCTCAGGAGCATTGGGAGAAAAGATGTCAGAAGAAAAGATGGTGAGAAAGATTCTCAGATCCTTGCCTAAAAGATTTGCAATGAAGGTGACTGCTATAGAGGAAGCTCAGGATATCTGCAACTTGAAGGTGGATGAACTCATTGGGTCACTTCAGACCTTTGAGATGGGGATCAGTGACAATGTTGACAAGAAAAACAAGAGCATAACACTTGTATCTAATACTAAAGATGAAAACAAGGAGGATGAAGAAGAAAATATTTCAGAAGCTATAGCCATGCTTGGAAGACAGTTCAACAAACTCATCAAGAGAATGGACCCAAAGTCAAGGTAAAATGTTAAGAACATTCCTTCTGACATTAACATATCCTATGACTCCAGCAGAAGACCAAAGTCTGAAGAGAAGGGAAATCAAAGCAAAGGAATTCAATGCCATGGATGTGAAGGATATGGGCACATTCGAGCTGAATGTCCTACCTTTCTTAAGAAACAAAAGAAAGGAATGTCTGTTATTTGGTCTGACTGTGACTCAGAAAGTAATTCTGAAGAAGAATCTGCCAAACTAGTTACTGCGCTAACTAGTATTTGTGACTCTGATAGTGACTCTAGTGATGAGGAAGTGACATTTAAAGAACTGGTTGACTCCTACAAGAAGTTATGTATCAGAAGTGCTGAAGTTTGTCAGCAAAATGAGAGACAAACAAAACTCATAGTAAAGTTGGAGGCTGAGAAGAAGGCAGGCATTGATACTATAAGTCATCTAGAAGGGGAAGTTCAAATGCTAAACTCAAAACTTGACCAGATGACCAAATCTGTCAAGATGTTGACAAATGGAACTGACAAATTAGAAGAAATCCTTCAGGTTGGACAAAATGTGGGAAACAAGTCTGGTCTAGGATTTGTGGCAGCAAAGAAATCTATTGTAGACAAGAAGAAGATCAGGCCTGATAAACAAATATCAAAGCATATGTCACAACATAACACTCAACATCGAGAACAGAGAAATATGAAGAAAAAGTATCAAAGATGGAGATGTCATCATTGTGGGAGGTTTGGTCACATAAAGCCATTCTACTTCAGATTATATGGATATCCTAATCAGACCCCAGTAGTCAAACCTAAGTCTAACAAGGCACCATATACTCAACATTGGAAGAAAAAGGCTACTGCCCTGATAGCTCACACCTCCCTTAGAGTCTCTGCAAAGGAAGACTGGTACTTTGACAGTGGATGCTCTAAACACATGACTGGAATCAAGAATCTTCTCAATAATGTTAAACCTCACACTACTAGTTATGTGACTTTTGGAGATGGTGCTAGAGGAGAAATCAAAGGAGTTGGAAACTTGGACTGCCCTGGAGTTCCAAACCTAAATGAAGTATTGTTGGTAAAAGGCTTGACTGCTAATCTTATAAGTATCAGTCAATTATGTGATCTAGGATTCAAGGTCAACTTCACCAAGTCTGAATGTCTTGTAACTAATGAGAAACATGAAGTTGTAATGAGAGGAGTCAGATCTAAAGACAACTGCTACTTATGGGAGTCTGAGAACACTAATTATTCTTCTGTGTTCTCTATTGCCAAAGAAGAAAAAGAAGTGAAACCGTGGCACCAAAAACTTGGCCATTTACATCTAAGAGGAATGAAAAGGATTATATCCATGTAAGCAGTTAGAGGGATTCCAAGGCTGCAAATTGATGAAGGGAGAGTATGTGGTGAATGTCAGGTTGGAAAGAAGACTAGAATGTCACATCCAAAGTCAAGACATCTGACCACCTCTAAAGTGTTAGAACTTTTACATATGGATCTGATGGGACCAATGCAGGTGGAAAGTCTTGGTGGAAAAAGATATGCCTATGTTGTTGTGGATGATTTTTCCAGATTCACCTGGATTAACTTCATTAGGAAAAAGTCTGATGTATTTGAAGTATTTAAGGAACTGTGTAAAAGAATTCAAAGAGAAAAAGAAGGATGCATTGTCAGAATCAGAAGTGATCATGGCAAGGAATTTGAAAATAGTATGTTTGATGAGTTCTGCTCCTCAGAAGGAATTGATCATGAATTCTCTTCACCCATAACTCCTCAACAAAATGGAGTCGTGGAAAGGAAAAACAGGACTATACAGGAATCTTCCAGAGCAATGATACATGTCAAAAGACTTCCTATTCATTTTTGGGCTGAAGCTATGAATACAGCCTGTTATGACCATAACAGGGTCACCTTGAGAAAGGGAACATCATCCACTATTTACGAACTTTGGAAAGGAAGGAAGCCTACAGTGAAGTACTTCCATGTATTTGGAAGCAAATGCTACATTCTGACAGATCATGAACAAAGGAGAAAGATGGACCCTAAAAGTGATGAAGGAATATTCCTAGGATACTCTACCAACAGCAAAGCTTATAGGGTATTCAATTCCAGGACCAAAGTTATGATGGAATCTATAAATGTCATAGTTGATGATTACCATGAGGAAACAAATGTCCCATATGATGTTGAGACATTCTTTGAGACTTCAACTCAAAAGGATGATATTCTTAAAACTACTTCATCAGAATCTGAATCAACGGAAGCTAACAAAGACCCTTCCATCAGAATTCAGAAAGATCATCCTAAGGAACTCATCATAGGAGATCCTAACAGTGGAATCATTACAAGATCTAGAGAAATCATCTCAAACTCTTGATTTGTATCTAAGATTGAACCAAGAAATGTTAAGGAGGCTTTAACTGATGAATACTGGATTGGAGCAATTCAAGATGAATTGAACCAATTCAAGCAACATGAAGTATGGGAGTTAGTTCCTAGACCAGGAGGAACAAACATCATTGGCACAAAATGGATTTACAAGAACAAATCAGATGCTGAAGGAGTTGTCACCAGGAATAAGGCAAGACTTGTTGCTCAAGGATACACTCAAGTTGATGGGGTTGATTTTGATGAGACTTTTGCTCCTGTAGCCAGACTGGAATCAATCAGACTCCTATTGGGAATTACTTGTCTCCTTAAGTTCAAGTTATTTCAGATGGATGTAAAGAGTGCCTTCCTAAATGGGTACTTAAATGAGGAAGTTTATGTGGAACAACATAAAGGATTTGTGGATCCAAACTGCCCTGATCATGTCTACAAATTGAGGAAAGCTTTATATGGCCTGAAACAAGTTCCTAGAGCATGGTATGACAGGTTGACAAAATTCCTCTCTGACAAAGGATACAGGAAAGGAGGATTGGATAAAACTCTTTTTGTCAAAAATGAAGGAGGAAAGATAATGGTAGCTCAAATCTATGTTGATGACATAGTGTTTGAGGGAATGTCAGATAAAATGGTTAAACATTATGCTGACTAGATGCAAGCTGAATTTGAAATGAGCCTCATGGGAGAATTGACCTACTTTCTTGGACTGCAAGTCACACAGATGGAAGACTCAATTTTTCTGTCTCAAAGCAAGTATGCAAAGAACATTGTCAAGAAGTTTGGGATGGAGAATGCCAGTCACAAAAGGACTCCTGCACCTACTCACTTAAAGTTGTCCAAAGATTCAAGTGGGGTTAAGGTGGACCAAAGCATGTACAGAAGCATGATAGGAAGTCTGCTATACTTAACAGCCAGCAGACCTGACATTGTTTTTGCAGTTGGAGTATGTGCAAGATACCAGGCTGAGCCCAAAGTAAGTCATATCAACCAAGTGAAGAGAATTCTGAAGTATGTGAGTGGAACCTACAACTATGGCTTGCTGTACTCTCATGGATATGAACCAACTCTGACTGGTTACTGTGATGCTGATTGGGCTGGAAGTGCTGATGATAGAAAGAGCACCTCTGGAGGATGTTTCTTCTTAGGAAATAATCTTGTCTCCTGGTTCAGCAAGAAACAGAACTGTGTGTCTCTATCTACTGCTGAAGCTGAATACATAGCAGCTGGTAGTAGCTGTTCTCAAATGATCTGGATGAAACAGATGCTTACTGAGTATAATGTTACACAAGATGTTATGACATTGTATTGTGACAATCTGAGTACTATAAACATTTCCAAGAATCCTATTCAGCATAGCAGGACCAAGCATATTGACATTAGACATCACTTCATCAGAGATCTTTTAGAGGAGAAGACGATTAAACTGGAACATGTTGCCACTGAACTACAACTGGCTGACATTTTTACCAAGGCACTTGATGCAAATCAATTTGAAAATTTGAGGGGCAAGCTGGGTATTTGCCAACATGAAGAAATGTAGCTATTAATTTTGCTTAAAACAAGGTATGAGAGAGATATTTTAGTTAAGTCTACTCTGATTGGGATAATCATTTGCTTCTCTATTTCTTTCCAAAATTTTAAGAAGTTGAATAGACATTCATATATCTCCCTCCTCTTGCGTTTCTGCAACAATCTTCAATCTCTCAAACGAAGACTTCACTATCACTGTTACCTGTTTTCTAAAACACTCAAAATGTCTCAACTATCCATGTCATCATCCTCTTCAAAGGCGATTGCTTCTTCCGCATCCTCTGATCGAGAACCTAGGGCAATCACAAACTGCATGGATTCTGATGTTCTGGAGATAACTCCTCTTCATGAACTGGCAGCTGACCCCACTAAGGTCAAGAAGCTGCTAACCATACATGTAAAAAGGTCACAAGCCTCTTCATCTGGTAAACCCTCTCAACCATCATCTTCTATTCCTCCAGAAATAGCAAATAGGGAAGGTTCAGTTTATGTTCATCAAGCTATAGCTAGACTTGTCACGAGGATTCTAAATGAGAATCACTCTGTACCTGGCATTTCTGTACCTTTGAATCAAGAATCTGTTAGTCCAAATGTTGAAGTGAATCCAGATGTCACTCAGAATGTTGAGACACCGGATGAGAACATTAGGAAATCTCCTGAAAATCGTGATGATCACCAGAACCCTACTGAGAAGGATGTTGAACCCCCGATTATTGATGTTGATGAAGAATACTCTGACAATGAATTAATTGCCAATATCAACCCTAGCATAGCTAGAAGGATGATGAACAGAAAAAGGAAAGCAGGATGCTGCCAAAAGCCTCTCCAAAGAGAAGACTGCTGATGTTGTTCATAAGAAAACCAGGTCTGAGAACAAGACTGGAGTAGAAACTGTGAAGGCTGGATTGTCAAAAGATAAAGGGAAGGTGAAAACTCGAGTACCTGCTGGTAGTCTCTCAAAACCTTTGAGACAACCAATAACAAAGAAAAGGAAGGAGCCTGAACCCTTTGAATCTGATGAGGAATCAGAATTTGAGTTTGATGTCGAAGACATTCCTCTCAAAAGGAAACTCTCTTCAAGAAAAATGCCTAAAGTCCCTGAAGTCTCCACTGACAACATCTTCTTTCACCATCCTGAGAATGCAAACAGGTGGAAGTATGTATGTTTGAAAAGGATCGCCTTAGAAAGAGAACTGAACAACAGTGCCATGGAATGTAAGGAGATCATGGATCTAATCAAATCTGCTGGTCTAATAAATACTGTGGTAAAGTTTACCAACTGCTATGAAGTTCTTGTCAAAGAATTCATAGTGAATTTATCTGATGGGTGTGCTGATGGAAAGTCAGCTGATTTTAAGTGTGTGTATATGTGAGAGGAAGGAAGGTAAATTTCTCTCCCTCTGAAATAAACAAATTCCTAGGAAGACCTAATGATGCTTACCCTGAGCTAGAGGTTACTGACAACCAAGTCTGCCAAACCATCACTGCAAAACAAGTCAAGAGCTGGCCCTTAAAAGGGAAGCTGAATGCAAGCAAGCTGAGCATGAAATTTGCCATTCTGCACAAAATTGGTGCAGCTAACTGGGTTCCCACCAACCATAAATCAACCATCTCCACAGGCTTGGGAAGATTTATTTATGCTGTTGGAACCAGGACAAACTTTAACTATGGCAAGTATATCTTTGATCAAACATTAAAACATGCTGGAAGCTGTGCTATTAAAGGCCCTATTGCCTTTCCCTCTCTCCTATGTGGTATAGTCCTTGCTCAGTATCCTGACATTCTAGTTGAAAAAGATACTGTATGCAAAAGAGCCCCTGCTCTTGGATTGCACTATAAGCTATTTCAGGGAACACATGTTCCTGACATTGTCATGACATCAGCTGAGACATCAACTCTCAAGTCTCATTCCAAGAAAACTGATGTTATAGTTGTGCTGAAGGAAACCTGCAAAGAGCTTGATACAAGGAAAAGGACTCTTGAGGACCTGATTGCTAGACTAGAACGGGAGGAGATTGAAGGACAAAGAAGGGAAGAGGATGCTGCTGAAGACCAGCTTAATGATGAAGATAGTGCCTCCTCTGAAGATGACAGTGCTTGAAGATCAGTGCAGTTGAAAAGTTTGTTGCTGGTACCTGATGCTGCAAATGACTTTTGATTTTTTTTCTCTCTGTTTTTATTATTCCTTTTGGATGACTGTATAACCTAAAAGTACAATTATCTTTGGCCTATTTATGGCTAAAGAGGGGGAGAAGATTTTGTGATAATTTTGGTAGAATTAGACTTGGTAGATATTTTTAATTCTGCTGCTTTCTAATCTCTGATTGTTTAGGGGTTTTAGCCAAAAATTTGCCAAAGGGGGAGTTTGTAAGTGTTTGGTTGTTGGCATGTTTTTTGGTAAAACCAGTTGTGTGAATGTCATGACTGATGTCATAACATTCTGGGTTACAAGGTACATTCTGCAGAAAAAGAATATCATACAGGAGCTGCTCAATATGAGTGTTTAGCTGATCATTATGCAATGATCATATTTATTGCATTCTACCAAAATCAGTAAACAAGATTCTTGTTGTCATAACCAATGTTAAGACATCCTGTACTAAACTAACATTTGTGCAGATTTATTATTTCTGAGAGTTTTCAGGAATCTGGTTTATTCAGTCCAGATCAGATTCTCACGTGGACTTAGGTTAACTTTGCTTAACCCTAATCTGGTTGTTAAAGTCCTATGACCAAGTCTTGAAGTTAACCCTGATTAACCCTAGCTATTTTCGTGGAAGCCCTAACTGAAGAATAGTTGCCTATATATTCCTCATGAAGACTGTTGGTGAAAGACACTTTTGACAGAAGATCAATAAGGGACTGTATAGTTGTAACTACTGTAATCCAATCAATTATCATTGTGATAAGTGACTTGGAGTAGGATTTGATTGTAAGGGTTGTGTATCACTCAAAGCTTTGAAGCACGAGTGTTTGTGTCACTTGATTAAAGCTTTGAAGCAAAGTCAAGTTAGGGTTGTGTATCACTCAAAGCTTTGAAGCACGAGTGTTTGTGTTACTTGATTAAAAGCTGTGAAGCAAAATCAAGTGTATGTTCTGAAGAGTGTCTTCATAATTTCATTAGTAAATTGTTTAGTATCACTGCTGTGATTGAGGGGGAGTGAATAGGAACTCAGGTTTAAGTTGAACTTAGATTGAAGTTGCATTGGGTAGGTCTTAAGTGAAGGAGATAAACTGGTTGGTTTATTCCTGAATTAATATCTCTTATAGTGAATTTCCTCCCTGGCTTGGTAGCCCCCAGAGTAGGTGTTGTTACACACTGAACTGGGTAAACAATTGACTGTGTTCTTTACTGCTTTTAGATTTACTGTCTTGAAGAGTGTCAGATACGGTGTCATAACATTCACTGTGACATTAAGTATCGGCTGCCAGAATTTCAATTTTTGTTTAGGCAACCAAGATAGCGTCATCGAGGGACTATGATCTTTTTTGTTTAGATTTTGATTTTCCAAGTTACCTAGCATGCATACCATGGCCACGTTTTTAAGGCAACAAGTGGATGAAACCCTAGGGGTGCTTGTGTGCATTGTGTTGTCATTTTTTCATGCATTTTGTCTTGTGTTTAGTCATGCTATTTGTTTGATTTTGATTTTTGCATACAAACCCTAATCTTACTATCATGGCATTTGAAAGCAATAAATGCGTAAAAGTAAATCTAAGACTATTATAACATTATTATGAGGAGGGGGATACAAGTTTGAATAAGGGGATATTGCTCAAAAATAAACCCTAAAACTATTATTACAACCAAATTGAAATATTGCACAAATAAATAAATGAACAAATATTTAAATATGAAAAAATATAAATATGCACAAAATGTTTTTGGTATTAATTTTTATGTATGTAAAAAAAATGAATTTATATCCTAAAAATAAGAAAATAAAAATGATTATTTTTGAAAAGGGTATAAAACCCTAATTTTGGTTTTAAAGAAAATATACTTATATTAATTATTTATTCATTTATGTACAAGAAAATAAATAAAAATATATACAAAAATGTTAAAAAATAATATTTGTGAGAAAATGATATTTTAAGTATAAAAATAAAAATGTATAATATTTTTACATTATTTATAAGTTATTTAAGAAAATAAAGGTATTTAACCTAATAAACTATTTTTTGTAATAAAAAAAATAATAAAATAAAATAAAAATGTAAAAATTAAAAAAATATTTTTGGTAATTTTTTATATTTAGAAAATAAATAATAAAGTCAGAAATGTAAAATAAATGAAAAATATACAAAAAATAAAGAAATGGGCCAAGGGGGTGCAAAAAGCAGGATGGGGGGGGGGGGGGGGGTGTCAATAGCAGGACCAAGCCAGGCCCAACCCACGTTCACTTCATCTCTAACCTCTGAACAAAAATACGCGCGCCTGCAACTTGAAACCTGTTCTCTCTTGTTCTTGCATGAAATTAAAAACACATAACATGAAAATTATAGAGCTTGAAATCACGATTTCAACCATGTAAAAAACTTAATCTAACTCTAAGAAACCAGGGAGAATTTTAGTTCCCCTAATTTATAACCTAATTTTTTCAGTAAGTTCAACTATCAAATACTCCTAGCTCAGTTAACATAAATGAATTCTATGCATATGTACAGCTCAAGGACAATGAGGACTACATTTTTGCTTCACAAACCTAAGCTTAATGATGCCTAAATAAGGTGATAGAAAGTTGGAAAATACATGTTTCAGTCAAACTCGAGTATGGAAATGTAGCAACTTTTGGTGAGGCCTGAAGGACTTTTGAGCTTGCTTGATGTTCCCTTGACCTTTCCCAATGCTTAGCTTGCTTTGAAATAGCTTGAATCTCCCTATAGAATTCAACCTACAAACTCAGAATTTGAAAATGGTGAAGTGTGAAAATAAGGTTACAGTTGCTTGAGAATGGTCTGGTCAACTTAGGTGTATTGTTTAGAATGTGTTTGAAGTGATTTGGGACAAAACGCACGAGGCAAATTAGTTTTGGAAGTGAATCTGCAGAACCTGCCCTGTTTTTGCAAGAACTTGTGATTTTGTGCTTAAGGGTGTTTTAGAGGATTGTAACTCATGTATTAGGCTTGGTATATTATGGTGAAGCTGTTTGAAAATGTTCACAAAGCTTGGTCTTATCAGATACAAAAGATGTGGAGTTTTTGCAAAGTTTCTTGTTTTTGAAGCAAAAGGTGAGAAGTGACAATGCCAAGGTTGTACAAGCCTGTATTCTAGCTGCACATAGTTGGAGAGATTTTCCCCAAGTTTGTGGACTTTGTTTGCTGCAAAAGATTGGGTCCAATGCTCAAGAGAAACAAAATTGCCAAAAGCTAACTTTATGGAAATGACATTGTTAACTTTTTACCATTTTTGGAATAGTTCTTTGTACAATGCTCTAAAGCTCAGAACAAAGCCTTAATACAATGTGTTTGAATTTAATTTATGAGTGTCGGAAGGTTTAAGACCTGTAGACCAAGTACAGGCATGCTTTGGACAGAATTGCAACTTGTAGCAATGTGCAAAATGGCTTGGACCAAAAGTGATAATTTACCAATTTCAAACTTTCGATTTCCCTAACCACAAATGATCTTGGAGAGTTCTTGGACATTTTGGAAAGCATGTAACATGATTTATAATCCATATTTGAAATGCATTTTGAGATTACAATTGGAACTATGTGAAAAATTTCCATGAAGATAGGTTAAAATCCTGCCTAAACTAGGGCAAAATTTCACTAAGTTAGAAAGTTTTTGGACCCCTACTCACAAAATCATAACTTGAGATCCAAGCATCTTTTGGGAAAAATTTGTGAATCATATTTGTAGATTTTGTGGAGGACTACAACTTTCATGTTGGAAGTTTTCTTTGAATCAAATTGCATCATGGTGAAAAAGTTGGGAAAAAATAAGAAATTTTCATAACTTAGAAATTTTCCAAGTTATGAAAATTTTCCATTTTAAACCCTAATTTTCAAAATTAGGTTTCTTGGTGAACAAGTTTCATGTTTTGACACATATTGATGAAAAATGACCCTTGGCACTTGATTTTGACCAAAAAGTCAAAGTTTGACTTTTCAGTGTATAGTTGATTTTTGATCAGTTGATTGGAAAATTCATCTGTCAATCCAATGCTTTTGAGACCTTTTGAACCTTGTGATTAGGTAAAGATGATGCCATTGAGTCCTTTAAACCATGCTTGAACCCAATTTTCCATTGGCTAGGTGAAAAACTAGAAATTTCCCTTATACAGTCAAAACCCTAAAATTACCATTTTGCCCTTTTGATGATCTGATCAAATTTCTTGAGGAGTTGTGGTCCAAACTTGATCAAATGGTTCATATGAGTCCATAATGTTGATGTGGATAAAAAATTATGAGGTTTGACTGTAAATTGGCCACAGTTGACTTTTTTCCCCAATACAGTTGATTTTTAGGTCAACTGTCCAATTGACTGGGCAAAAATTTGATTTAAGGCTTGAAACTTGGTATGAGCAATCTTAGGAGTCCAACATGAAGCATGGAAGTCACATGAGGAATTGGAAGTCCAAAAATCCTTGTTCAAACTCAAACCCTAATTTCAGGTCATCAGTGCAAGTAGATGTCTTGAGCTGAGCAAACCCTAATCTGATCTGGAGTCCAAAGAGTCTTGTGAGGGGAAATCTTGATAAAATGAGAGGGAAAATTTTGGGGTACAACACCAGTACCAACCAAAGTGTCACACCAACACAGCCATCGCTTGAACCATATCGGTCTACGCCGTACAGTCTCCACGATCTATTGTTGTTTACCTAAAAAGTGTCCCCAGATCCGGGTATAGGATCTTTAATCATGCCCAAGCAAAACCCTTTAAGAATAAATCATACAAAGCAAACAGGAAAGCAATTTAAAAATGACTTAAATCCTAAGGTAAACCCCACTTTATATTTCCCCAGCAGAGTCGCCAGTTCTGTGATACGGTGGCAGAACCGACTGTTATACTAGTTTGCGTTTTGTATTCACAAATGTCGCGGTAAGCAAGATTCGCAACCGACTTTTATTTCATCCAACTAAGGAAAAGGAAAAAGAACATAAAAAAACCTTTTTTGAGATGTTTCTGAGTACGGGGGGTAGATTATAGAAAAGGAAGGTGTTAGCACCCTTTCTATCCATGGTTTTCCACGGGCTCTTAGGTACCTGCTCATTTTGAAATTCCTTGTGTGTGCTTGTTTTGAAAAGTTTGCTTTACTTCATTTTAACCCTTATTTCTGTCCTCAAGAGTGTTACGAAGTTGTTTTTGAAAACTTTGTTTTGGAAAGTGTTGGTGTGAAAAAGTTTTTGTTTGTTTGAGCAAGTACCTAGGAACTAATCTACCTACTCGAAAAAGGTATGTTCGTTTTCCTTTTAGGCAATTCTATCCCATTATTGAGAAATAGGTAGCATCGTTGTTGGAGTTTAAAGGGACGAAATGGTCACTGAAGGTAACAAGTAAGGATACCTTAGCGTTTCGAAGGGACTATCGTCATAAGATCAATTCGTAGGCAACTCGAGGGACAAGTATGGACTATGATCTTTATGACGACTTTGAATCGTGGGTCATTGCTACAGTATCCCTACATTCGAGGGACACGACCATTATTTCTGAGGCAACCAAGTGAGGTAATACCCTAGGGGTGCAAGTGTGCAAAAGTGTTTGATTTCAATTATGTTTATCTTTGCAGTTTAGTGATCTAAGATTGATTCATTAATCATACATGCCTAGGTTGCTAACAATTATATACAAGCATATAAAAAATGAGAAAGTAAAAGTCCTACACTATTACAAGGCTTTGGGATAGATACATAAAGAATTGACTAAAAGCAAAAATGCGGAAATAAAACCCTAATTAAGCTATTACAAACCAGGCACAGTTACATCAATAATAAATAAGATAATCGTACGGCAAAATAATAACGCGCGAGAATTAAAGCTGGAAAAGGGTTCAAGACCTAAAAGAACTAATTTGCTCATTAACATTTTTTGTATTTTTTTATGAAAAACAATTTTGAATTTAACCTAATTTTTCTAATTAATTTCAATTAATGAAAAGTAAATTAAAGTTGATGGAATTAATTTATTTACAAAAATTAATTTATTAAAAAAAGGAAACTAAGTTCTATTTTTGTGGTTTTGATTTTATGATTTTATAAAAAAATTGATTAAAAAGATAATTAAATTAAATAATGAATAAACAAAATTAATTAAAAAAAGAAAATGAAAAGGTTAGAAAAATGGGCTTGGAGGGTGTGAAACCCAAATTGGAGGGGTGTTTGTTGAATTTTTGTTAAGGCCCACTTTTCTGAGCCCAACATGCGCCAGATCCAGTGTGCCGGTCTCCTGATGATCCATGGTATGTCTGCACATATGGGACATTGGATCTGGATGTGATGAGATCTGATGATGATGGTGTGAAGTTGTATGGTGTACCTCCATAGCCTGCAAGCATTGAATCCACAAGAATTCATTTGGAAAATAGAAAAACATTGGACCTGAGATTCGAACCCAGGTCCTCTCCTTTACCAACGCGCATCACCACCAACTGAGCTGCCAAGTCATTCATGTATATAACAATAATAATATATTATATGTAAAAGCAAGCCAATGTTAATGAAAACGCGCACAATTTCAAATGAGCCAACCAGATCGTGCCATGCCTTCGTCTTCTTCAGCTGGCTGGCTGTGATACGGTGGCAGAACCGACTATTTACTACTGGTTTTCATTTTGCATTTTTTGTTCGCAAAATGTCGCGGTAAGCAAGAGTCGCCACCAACTTTTATTTTATCCAACTAGAAAGGAAAAAAGCACAGAAAAATTCCTTTTTCGAGATATTCTGAGTACGGGGGGTAGATTATAGAAAGGGAAGGTATTAGCACCCTTTCTATCCGTAGTTTTCTACAGGCTCTTAGGTACTTGCTCATCATTTTTAAAATTTCTTGTGTGTGTTTGATTTGAAAAAAGTTTTTGTTTGACTTCGATTTAACCCTTGCTTCTATCTTTAAGAGTGTTACGAAGTGTTTTTGAAACTTTGTTTAAAAAGAGTGTAAGTGTGAAAAGTTTGTTTGTTTTGAGCAAGTACCTACTAGCATCTACCTACTCAAAAAAATAGTTGTTCTATGTTCGTTTCCTTTAGACAACGTTATCCCACTATTAGTGAGTAGGTAGCACCATCGTTGGAGTTTGTAAGGGTCAATTCGAAAGGGACGTACGATCACTAAAGCAATGTTAGGACGTTTTAGTAATAACCCTAATGTCTTAAGATCAATATTCGAGGCAACAATTCCAAGGCAACCTTTCTGAGGCAACTTTAATCTTTGAGACAAAAGAGCAACCACTAAAATACCCTATACTTAATGATCGTTTACCGAAGGCAACTGAAGTGAGAGTATACCCTAGGAGTGCGCATGTGTGAGTGATTCAATTTCAATTTTATTATCTTTCCACATTTAGGGTTTGCTAACCGTTTTAAAGTTTATCATACATTCTTGTCATGCAACCCTAATATCATACATCTAACAGTTAATAGTTTGCGGAATTTAAAGTGCGGAAAGTAAAGCTAAGCTATTACAAGACTTCGGGTATTAATTACATAGCCAAAAACAACCCGTAAAAACAAAACGATAAAATGAAAAGGAGAAAAGTCCTAATTAATCTATTACAACTTGTGAGCAATTACATGAATATGGTAAAAATAATTAAAGTGATGAATCGAGAACGAGAGAGAACTAGGGATTTGACCCCGTCTAACCTAATCGAAAGAAACAATTTTTTTTGTTGTTTTTAATTATTAAAGAAAAAGAATAAGGTTTTTTGAATTAAATTCAAAATTAATTAGTAATTAAATTAATTTAAAGAAAATAAATTACATGGCCTATTTTTATATTTTTGGTTATTTTTTAGGAAAAAGAAAATAGAATTTAAATTAAACAAAAACCCTAATTTTCTAATTGTTTTTTAATTTATTTACAAAAGAATTTAAGTTACCCTAAAATTAAATAAACTAATTAAATTAATTTTTGTATAAAACTAAAACCTAAATCTAATTGGATGAAAATATTATTTTTATGATTTTTTTGATAAAAAGAAAAATTAATTTGTGTTAGTAAAGATAATTAAATAAATTAAATAAAAGAAAATATAAATGAAAAGAAGAAGAAAATGGGTCTGAGAAAGTAATTTGGAGGGGTGTGTTGCTAGCAATTCTGGCCCAAAACCAAAGGTCCACGTTGACCTTCAAGGTTCCCATGCTGCATGTTGACCAAGGCCTATGATGCTCCTTCATTTGATGGCCTTTAGATCTGGCCATATGGAGATCCAAAGGTTGAATCTTGAGGATGCATGATAATCTCCCAGCCTATACACGCGCCTGATTATGGAAAGAAAAATAATGTGAAATAATTGGGGGGACCTGGGATTCGAACCCAGGTCCTGAGGCCTTTTCCACCTGCATCAATGCCAGCTGAGCTACACGCTTGCTTTGTATATGAAATAATAACAAACAATAATATGTAATAAAGGGAGTTAGTGGATAAAATAAAAAAAAGCGCACCAGAGTTTGAATGGACGAATGAGACGGAGCCACGCATGTCGTCCCTGTCCTCTCTCTATTGGTAAAAGTCAAAGACTTTTACCTACGGACATATGTCCGTAGCTACAACCTTGGCTTGTTTCAAAATCAAACACAGCCATGATAAACAAAATCTAATACCATGAATCAACTCGTCTTGGTCTGCTGAGCATGATGGTGCCCCTTTTGTGGCCCAATTTTACCCGTGTGAAAAGATCCCAAATCGAGACCAAGAACCATAATAATGGCAAATCTTGATACAGTCCACAAAAACGCAATTAAATGTTATAGATAGCTTGCAAATATTTCAAGGAGCAAGAATATATAAGTATTTCATGCTATAGATGCCAAAATCATGCAATTCGATTTCAAGAACAAGCCAAAGTCGTGGCTGACTTACAATGGGTTTTAGCGCTGGAAAGTGCTTGTTCTTGATTGGTACAGCCTCCTTGAAATCCCAGGAATTGAATGAGATGGCTAGGGGACCTTGAAAACGTCTTGAAATATGAAATCAACTCAGCACTTTTTTGTGATTTTTTCCAAGTTTATTCTACCTTTTCACGCCTCTCAAGCCTTGTGTTTCAGGTCTACAAATGTTCACTATATACCAAGGATTGGATTAGGGTTGAAATTATGCTCTCAATCTTTATCCATTATAGCTTTTGATTTTGATTTGATTCCCTTGAAAATCTTTCCAAAATAGGCCAAACTCAATCTTCTTATGCCCACCTATGCCTTGCACGAATTGGTTCACTTGCTAGATGGATATAGGACCTGAAATATGCACAATATCTTGAGGTTTTAATGATTTGGATTTTTTTTCATGATTTGTTTTGATTTAAATTGATTTAATTGCAATAAAAATCAAAATAAATAATCAAAATAAGATAAAGACAAGTGGAAAGATTTAGAGCTCGTGGGCCATTCTACCAACTCAAAACAAGTGCAAAAGATTAGGCCCATTTAGCAAAAATTGCAATTTGAGGCATATTTAACTTTTGGCAATTTTGCAAAAAAGGTCAACTTCACCAATGCATAACTTCCTCAATTTTGACTCTTTGAAGGTGTTCTTGGACTTTTTAGAAATCTTGAGATGTCCTCTAAGCAACCCATTTGGTCTCATCTCAATTGAGTCTTCCATGTTCATGTATGAAGCTTTGACAAAGAGATGTTTTTGTTGACTTTTCAAAATGACCTATAATGTCCAAATTCATAACTTCTTGTGAGTGCATATTTTGAACTTGGGATCTGAAGATGAATTGTATGGAATTTCATCCTATTCAAAATTAGCTTTGGATGGGTCATTTCTCATAAATTATGAGAAAGTTATGCTTGGTCAAAGTTGAGTTGACTTTTCCTGTAAACCCCTAATTTAACAACTTTTTGGTTTTGATGAATTGTGAGCAATCCTTGATGAATCATGTTCAAACCTTGATCAAATGATGAATGATACTTCAAAATGATAATGTTGACCAAAAATATTGAAGTTTGACTGTATGTGGGCCACAATTGACTTTTGCCCTAGCACAGTCGATTTTCAGGCCTTTGAGCAATTGACTGAGGAAACTTTCTCTGTAGGGCTTGAACTTTGAAATGCATGATCTTGAGAACATATTAGGTCAATGGTGAGCATTTGGGATCCCTTGAACTCAAGTATATTGATGCAACATGAAACCATAATTTGAGGTAGACTGCCTTAGGAGAGAGCTTGTCTGGTCAACCCTTGGACTTCCTTGAGCAACTTGAGGATCCTTCTTGAAATGTTTTGAGAAATATGGGAGGGAAAATTTTGGGGTACAACACTGTCGTCTTAGCCTAGGGAATTTTACCTACGGTCTCATGCCCGTAACTACAACCCTGCATTATTCAAAAATCTAGCACAAGCAATATAAATTTCATTGAAGACCATGAATCAACTAGGCTTAAAGCTCTGAACATCATAGCGTCCATGCCTAGCCCTAATTTTTCCTGTAGAAGGAAGCCCTAAAACGAACTCAGAAACCCTAAGAATGGAAACCGTGATTCCTGCACTTAAAACTCAATTAAATGATCCAGCAAGCATCGAGACATTGTAATAAACAAGACTGTATGATTTAATTCCATCAAAAGAGCATGTATGTACGTAATCAAAAATAAAAAATAATTGAATAATAGGGTTGTGGGTTTTATGATTCAAGGCGCTTTGGTGCATGCAAAAGGTGTAGTTGGCTTCAGGAGATTGCCAGGAACGTGTTGCAACCCTTAAATCTCCTTGAGGATGGCTGTGATTTGGAATTTGTCTGAGAGTTTTTAACAAAAATGCACTATGTTCTTGGCCGTTTCACTTGATTTTTCTTGCCTCCTTGTGTCTTGCATTTGTTATGTATATGTATTAGACTGCATTAGGTTAACAAAAAACATGCACATCTTTGCCAATTATCAAGATTTGATTTGATTCCATCTTTGCATTATTTCTTTATATATCAAGCCAAATCATACTTGTGATACGGTGGCAGAACCGACTGTTTTTACTGGTTTGCGTTTTGCATTTTTTGTTTGCAAAATGTCGCGGTAAGCAAGAGTTGCCACCGAGTTTTATTTCATCCAACCGAAAAGGAAAAAAGTACAGAAAAAATCCTTTTTCGAGATTTTGAGTACATGGGGTAGATTATGAAAGGGAAGGTGTTATCACCCTTTCTATCCATGGTTTTCCATGGGCTCTTAGGTACTTGCTCATTTTGAAATTTCTTGTATGCGTGCTTGTTTTTGAAAATGTTTTACTTCGTGATAACCCTTGTATCAGTCCTCAAGGATGTGACAAAGTTGTTTTAAAAAAACTATTTTTGAAAGGTGTTTGTGTGAAAAGATTTGTTTTGAGCAAGTACCTACTAGCATCTACCTACTCGAAAAAAGATTGTTTTTGTTCTATTTCCTTTAGACAGCGCTATCCCACTATTAAGGAATAGGTAGCACCGTCGTTGTAGTTTGTAAGGGACGTTCGAAAGGGACAAATATAACCACTAAAGCAATAGTTAGAAAACCTTAGTAGTAACCCTAGAGTCTTAAGATCTTTTTGAGGCAACATTTTCGAGGCAACATTTTTGAGGAAACATTTGAATGGGACATTTGATCTTTTAGACAGGAGGGCCACCACTAAAATCACCTATGCTTAATGATTGTGTACCGAAGGCAACCGAAGTGAGAGTATACCCTAAGAGTGAATATGTGCGAGTGATTTATTTTCAGTTTATTATCTTTGCACATTAGGGTTTTCTAACCATTTTAATTTTGTCATGCGTTCTTGCCATACAATCCTAAACATACATCTAACAGTTAAGTGTTTTGCGGAAAGTAAAATCGGAAAAAATAACCTACGCTTATTACATGGCTTTGACAGTTAAATAATTATCGTTGACAGTAAATAAAGTTGCAGAAATTTAAAAACCCTAATTAAAACTATTACATCCTCAAAACAGTTACAAAAATAATAAAAGAATTAAATGCGCGCGGTAAGTTAAATGCGAGGCGATTAGGGTTTTGACCCTTTAACTAATCCTACTTGCGATTGATTAAAGAAAAGATGTTTTTTTGTCATGTTTTGTTATTTGAGAAAATAATGGAGAATTAAATTAAAATAAAATCCACAGTCCTAATTTATATTAATTTTTGAAAATAAATTAATTAATTCTAAACAACCTATTTTTGTATTTTTGTTTTATTTGAGAAAAAAGAGAAAAAATTAAATCAAGAGTTAACCTAATTTCTAATTTAATTTTAATTGTGAAAAACAAATTAAAGTTACCCTAATTTAAATATTAATCTAATTAATTAACAAGATTAAATTTAATAAGAAAACAACTAAATCTAATTTTTTTTGGAATTTTATTTTGATTTTTATGATTTAATTAAAATTAATTTTAAAAATAAAATAATTAAAAAATTAAAAGATAAAATAAAAATAAAAAGAAGTTAAGAATTGGGCCTGTGTTCTTGGCTGGAGAGGGGGGTATGCATCTGAATTCCTTGGCCCAAATGCTCCAAGCCCAGTCAATGCGTTGGATCAGGTGTGGGCGTTGACTTGAGGAGCATTGTGGTCTCTTGCTATCTGGGCGTTAGATTTGATCATCCTTCCATCCAATGGTCACAAGTTGATAGCGCATGGTGGTCAACAAGAGGAACGCTGCGCTGAATCAATGAATAGAAAATAAAATAAAGGAAATCGTCTGGACCTGGTATCGAACCCAGGTCCTTGTACTCTTTGCCAATGTTACCCTGCCAGCTGTGCTACACAAGTTATTTGTTAACATATTACACTTAAAACATAATGTGCGAAACAAAGATGGTCATACCAAAAAATGAGCGAATTTCAAATAGCTCAGTGATAGCTGGACACATTGTCTTCTCCTTCCTTTTCCACTGTTTTTGAAAAAGGGACTTTTACCTACAAACATCCACTGTAGGTATAACCCTGCATATTTCAAAAATGTTGTACACGCAAGATAAATGAAAGATAATGGTACCAATCAACTCGTCTCATCCTCACGAGCATCATGGTACCTGATTCAAGGCCCAATTGTTCCTGTACAAAAAGACCCTAAAAATAACACAAAAACCCTAGCAATGGCAACATCGTGTACAGGCATCAAAAACGCAATTAAATGATATGGTTAGCTTGCGAACATGATGAAACTTACAAATATATGAGTTAAAGATGCTAATGATGCATGAATTATTGTAATCATTTTCAAAGAATGATGCAAATCGTGGGAGTCCTTGCATGTGTTTCTGGGTGTTTGAGCACCTGCAAATAATTGGGATAGGTTCTGGGAAGGTCCAGGAGTCGTTTGGTAATGCTAGAATGGCTTGACTTAGCCTATAGAATGGAATTGAATAACCACTTTTTCTTGGAATTTTGAAGCTTGTTCTTGCCGTTTGCACGCCTCCACCCTTGTATTTTTGATCTAGAATTGTTCACTATATAACCTAGAGTGAATTAGGTTAACAAACTTGGACTAAATCTTTGCATTTATCCAAGATTTGATTTGATTTGCAAGCTATATGATATGTTGCTATTTTGAGCCAAATCATGCCTTTCTTGTACCAATTGACCTTGATTCGATTTGATCTTGTTAACTCAGCATATCTTGATTGCCAATCTGTCAAAAAAACAAATCAAATCATATCTTTGTTAATTTTCATCATTTATTTGATTTAATTCACTTTTTAATTAATGAAAAATAAAAATAAATTGAAAAATGAAGCACAAAATGGGTGAGTGAACATTTGAGTCATGGACCACATTATAATTGAGGTGAAGGCATAAAAAGTTGGGCCCATTTAGCAAAAAATGCAAATTTGAGCATATTTGACTTTTGGCAATTTTGCAAAAATAGTCAACTTGGCCAATGCATAACTCTCTCAATTTTGACCCTAGAGGGGTTTTCTTTGACTTTTTAGAAATCTTAGGATGTCCTCTAAACAACCCTTTTGGTCTCATCTCAATTGTGTCTTCCATGTTCATGTATGAAGCTTTGACCCAAAAGGTGTTTTTGTTGACTTTTCAAAAGGACCTATAATGTCAAAATTCATATCTTTTTATGAGTGCATATTCTGGACTTGGGAGCTGAAGATGAATTTTAGGGAATTTCATACTCTTAAAAATGAGCTTTGGATGGGTCATTTATGATAAAGTATGGGAAAGTTATGCTTGGTCAAAGTTGAGTTGACGTTTCCTATAAAACCCTAATTTAGTAACTTTTGGATTTTGATGAATTGTGAGCAATCCTTGAGGAATCATGATCAACCCTTGATAAAATTATGGATAATACTTCAAAATGAATATTTTGACCAAAAATGTTGAAGTTTGACTGTATGTGGGCCACAATTGACTTTTGACCTAGTACAGTTGATTTTCAAGCATTTGAGCAATTGACTGAGCAAACTTCTTCTGCAAGGCTTGAAACTTGACATGGATGATCTTGAGAAAATATTAGGACAATGGTGAGAGTTTGATTCCTTTGTGGTTCACACATCTTGATGAAGATGGAAACCCTAATTTGAGGTATATTGCGTTAGGAGAGAGTTTGTCTGGTCAATTCTTGAACTTCCTTGAGCAATTTGGGGACCTCACTTGCCATGTGTTAAAATATATGGGAGGGAAAATTTTGGGGTACAACAGATGCCTTTGTTCAATCTCCTTAAACTTGAAGATGTAGATTGGCTCGTCTGCCTTTCATAATCTGAAGGTGGAAGATGATTGAACACTAGAGTGCTTGGAAATTTGCACTCGCATGAAGTGGTACTGATGGGAGCTATCAGGAATGGGATTACAGACGCCATTTGGAAGTTAAGGATTGAAGATCGTCGGGGATGGGCTTAAATATGCCATCCGAAGAGGTGTCGGTCGCATAAGAGATTCCTTTGCGAGAACCCGTATACCTGTTGTTGAGGAGGACTTCGCTGGGGAATGTTGGTCTCTGTCTTGGGAGAAATAGAGTTTTAGGAGCTTCAGTTGTTCGTTACTCTACTGGGGAATAACTCTGCTTTGAGGAAGCGGAAGTGACATGCGTATCTGGTCGGGGTATATGCTGCACCGCGACTTACTGGAGACATGCGAAACCAATCGTGTTTGATCGAGTCCTGGTCTTACAGTGTTGTGGACTGCTGTCTGGGGATAAGAGAGGAAGAACCCAGATAGTAAGGTTATGAGAAGGAACCTGGATAGTAGGGTTACTTAGATATGAAAGCCTGGATAGTAGGGAAGTGAGAAGGAACATGGATAGTAGGGTTACTTAGATATGAAAGCCTAGATAGTAGGGTTGTGAGAAGGAACCTGGATAGTAGGGTTAATTTGACATGAAAGCCTGGATAGTAGGGCTGTGAGAAGGAACCTGGATAGTAGGGTTACTTCGACATGAAAGCCTGGATAGTAGGGTTGTGAGAAAGAAACTGGATAGTAGGGTTACTTAGATATGAAAGCCTGGATAGTAGGGCTGTGAGAAGGAACCTGGATAGTAGGGTTACTTCGACATGAAAGCCTGGATAGTAGGGCTGCAAGAAGGAACCTGGATAGTAGGGTTACTTCGTGAGGAGTTTGGGTAAAACTGCATCTGAACTGAGAAGGAACCTGGGTAAGGTTGCTTTGTGAGGAGTTTGGGTAAAATTGCATCTGAACTGAGAAGGAACCTGGGTAAGGTTGCTTTGTGAGGAGTTTGGGTAAAACTGCATCTGAACTGAGAAGGAACCCAGGTAAGGTTGCTTTGTGAGGAGTTTGGGTAAAACTTCAGAAGGAACCTGGGTAAGGTTACTTTGTGATAAGTTTGGGTAAAACTTCAGAAGGAACCTGGGTAAGGTTACTTTGGGATAAGTTTGTGTAAAACTTCAAGAGGAACCTGTGTAAGGTTACTTTGTGATAAGTTCGTGTAAAACTTTAGAAGGAACCTGGGTAAGGTTACTTTATGATAAGTTCGTGTAAAACTTCAGAAGGAACCTGGGTAAGGTTACTTTGAGATAAGTTCATGTAAAACTTCAAGAGGAACCTAGGTAAGGTTACTTTGTGATAAGTTCGTGTAAAACTTCAGAAGGAACCTGAGTAAGGTTACTTTGAGATAAGTTTGTGTAAAACTTCGGCAGGAACCGGGGTAAGGTTACTTTGATCTGATAATGTAGATTAGTTGACCCGTTTGATTTCGGGAACTGAGTTTCCATTAGTTGTCTGTAGATGTAATCTGTATAACTGCTAGATTCGTCGAAACTGATTGTCTTTTCCTGAAAAGATATCAGGGCTAGTTATATGCGATGCATGAAATGTAGGTTGAGATGATGTTCTCAAAATAAATGAGATTATGTTGTATGCAATATGTATGCGCACGTCATGATACATGTTCATGAAATGCTTTCGGGGTATGCTCGCGTCTGGGAAAATAAATCCCTGACGGTTGCTGGAGATTTGTGAATATTCTGCCGAGAAGAGATGCTGGAGAATAACTCTGCAGGGACCAGACATTAGGGGAAGAGATACTCTGTTGGTAGACCTGCCGATCTGGAGGAGTAAACTCAGCTGGGGATGAAATTCCGTTGCTGGTGATAATGAATTCTGTTGGAGATCGAATTTCTGCTTGTGAGAGAAATAAACTCTGCTTGGGGAAAAGTTTACTGACTCACTCGTGATTGTGAACCTCAGCTGGGGAGAGTTATGTCATGTTCGAGAAAGATAACATCAATGTCTTTGGATACTTTTTACTTTGTGGGGAGTGTATGTACCACTACTCATGTTCTCAAGCTGGCTCTATCCCGGTACCTGATGAGCAAAGTAACTGTGAGGTGTGGGCACTTCTTGTTTTCCCTGTTTTTTGGCATTACGAGTAATCGTCTTTTGTTTCTTGTGTAAATATTTATGAGCAACCATTATTTTCAAATTCGTATATCAAAAATGAATCATTGAACGTTCTTGCAAAACAAAACAGAAAAAGAAAAACAAATTGAAATTTCTTGTGAAAATGAATTATATTGATTTTTGCAATTGGCCCGTAATAGGCATTTTTGTACAAAGAGGCTGACATCCTAGTAAGAGAACACCGCCGAAAGAAATTACAATTTGTAAAAAAAAAAAAAAATAGTTATGTGAAACAATCCCATCGGGTTCCAACTCTGCTATTGCCTTTATATCTTCAAGCATCTCATCACCTTGCTACTTGGCCGAAGGTTGATCGGATTGATTGGCGCTGTCCGAGCTTGATAGTTGATACCTAAGTCTGGTTGCGAGATGATCCAATGAGACATAGTGTTACGCTTCGATCCCTAATTTTTTCCTGGACCGCCCTTTCGGTTTTTCAGTCCACCGGGATACCCTTTTTTGTCCAAGTCGCCTTTTCAGGTTTTCGACTAGCCAGGTGTACAGTTTTTCATTTTCATCCCTTACTTTTTCCCGAACCCTTTTGGTTCGCCGGGAAGCCCTTATTTTTTCCTAGGCCAGTCAACCTAGCGGGTCTTTGATTATGCGTAGTATCTTTTCACTATGTCTGCATTGACGGGGTGAGGAAGGTCGTCACCATCCATGGTGGTTAGAATCATAGCTCCTACCGAGAAAATGTTCTTAACCATAAATGACCCTTCGTATGTGGGGGTCTATTTGCCCCTGGGATCACCTTGCGGTAGTATGATGCGTTTGATCACTAGATCCCCGACTTGATATTCTTGACGTTTGACTTTCTTGTTAAAAGCCTTAATCATTCGCTTTTGATACGTATGACCATGACATATAGCAGTAAGTCTCTTTTCATCGATTAGATTCATCTGATCAAGTCGGGTTTGGATCCAGTCGTCTTTGTTCAAACCCGCATCCTTCATAATCTTGAGAGAGGGTATCTGGACTTCGATGGGTAGGACTGCCTCCATGCCATACACCAAAGAGTAGTGTGTTGCCCCTGTCGACGTCCGTGCTGAGGTACGGTACCCATGAAGAGAGAATGGTAACATCTCGTGCCAGTCTTTGTATGTCACCATCATCTTCTGCATAATTTTTTTGATGTTCTTGTTAGCTGCTTCAACAACCCCATTCATCTTCGGCCGGTAGGGAGAAAAGTTATGATGCTGAATCTTGAACTGTTTGCAGAGCTCGGTGATCATTGTGTTATTGAGATTTGTACCATTGTCAGTAATAATTCTCTCTGGGACACCATATCGACAGATCAGATTATGTCGGATGAACCACACCACGACGTTCTTGGTTACTGTAGCAAAGGAAGCTGCCTTAACCCACTTCGTAAAGTAATCAATGGCTACCAGAATGAAGCGATGCCCGTTAGATGCCGTAGGTCTGATTTCGCCGATCATATCAACACCCCACATCGCAAAAGGCCAGGGAGCCGTCAAAACATTCTGGGGAACCGGAGGTACATGCACCTTATCAGCATAGACTTGGCACTTATGACATGTTCGAGTATGCTGATAACAATCGGCTTCAATAGTGGACCAGTAATATCCTGCCCGAAGGATTTTCCTCGCCATGGTATGTCCACTGGAATGAGTTCCGAAGGTACCTTCATGTAACTCTGCCATGATCCTTTCTGCCTCGCTCTTGTCTACACACCGCAGTAAGGTTGAATCATAGTTACGCTTATAGAGGATTCCATTACTGATGAAGAACTACGCAGCGAACCTTCTCAGAAACTTCTTATCATTAACAGATGCCCCCTCGGGGTATTCTCGAGCCTCAAGATACCTCTTTACCTCGTGAAACCAGGGTTTATCTGCTACCTCTTCAGTCTCAATGTCACAACAATGTGCGGGTTCGTCCAACCTCTCGATAGTGATCTGGGGAGCTTCATTATCCCACCTGACTTTGAACATAGAAGACATAGTAGCTAGCGCGTCCACTAACTGATTCTCCTCTCTTGGGAAATGTTCAAAGGTTACCTCCTCAAAGTGTGGGAGCAATGTCAGTACATACTCTTTGTAAGGAATAAGATTCGGTTGCTTCGTATCCCACTCGCCTTTGATCTGATTTATTACCAGAGCGGAATCTCTGAATACACTCAAGAACTTAATCCTCTGGTCAATAGCAGCTCAAAGACCCATGATACACGCTTCATACTCCGCCATATTGTTGGTGCAGTTAAAACATAATCGGGCGGTGAACGAAGTATGACAGCCCTCAGGAGATATAATTACAGTGCCAATGCCATTACCCAACGCGTTCGAGGCTCCATCAAAATACATAGACCATCGGAATCCCTCCTCGGGTCCTTCATCCGGTCTAGGTTCTTCGTAGTCGATTACCAACATGATATTCTCATCCGGGAACTCGAAATTCATGGACTGGTAGTCATCCACGGCCTGATGCGCCAAATGATCCGCCAATACACTCCCCTTGATTTCTTTTTGGGTTGTGTATTGGATGTCGTACTAGGTTAAGATCATCTTCCATCTTGCTATTCTTCTGGATAAGGCGGGCTTCTCGAAAATATATTTGATCAGATCCATCTTTGATATCAACAAGGTAGTGTGAGTCAGCATATACTGTCTCAGCCGGCGAGCAGCCCATGCCAAAGCGCAACAAGTTTTCTCGAGCAATGAGTATCAGGTCTCACAGTTGGTAAACTTTTTGCTAAGGTAGTAAATTGCATGCTCTTTTCGACCAGACTCGTCATGTTGTCCCAACACACACCCCATTGAACTGTCTAGCACTGTCAGGTATAATATCAAAGGTCTTCCTTCAACTGGAGGCATCAGAATTGGTGGTTCTTGAAGGTATTATTTGATTCTTTCAAAAGAAGTCTGGCATTCATCATTCCATTTTAACACTTGATCTTTCTTCATTAGCTTGAAGATTGGCTCACAAGTAGCAGTCAGATGTGAAATGAACCTGGCGATGTAATTCAGGCATCCCAAGAAACCTCTAACTTCTTTTTTTGTTGGGGAGCCGACATCTCTTGTATGGCTTATACCTTTGCAGGGCCTACCTGAGTACCTTTGTCACTGACAAAAAACCCAAAAAGCTTACCAGACCTTACCCCGAAGGTACACTTGTTCATATTCAACCTCAGCTTGTACATCTTCAACCTGTCAAACAGTTTCTGGAGATGATCAAGGTGCTCTTCCTCAGTCTAGGACCTAGCTATCATGTCATCAACATAAACCTCAATCCAGTGGTGAATCATATTGTGGAACAAAGTGACCATGGCGCGCTGATAAGTTGCCCCAGCATTCTTCAACCCAAAAGGCATTACCTTGTAACAGAAGGTGCCCCACTGTGTAACGAAGGTTGTCTTCTCCATGTCCTCAGGAGCCATCTTGATCTGGTTGTAGCCAGAAAAACCATCCATGAAGGAGAAGATCTTGTGCTGCGTGGTGTTATCGACTAGAACATCAATGTGAGGAAGTGGGAAGTCATCCTTGGGGATTGCCCTGTTAAGATCTCTGTAGTCCACACACATTCGTACCTTACCGTCCTTCTTAGGTACCAGAACGACATTGGAAACCCATTGTGGATAAAAAGTGACAGCAAAGAATCCTACGTCGAACTGTTTCATAACCTCTGCCTTGATTTTCTCTGACATTTCAGGGCGCATACGATGGACCTTCTGCTTTACCGGAGGGCAGTTTTCTTTAGACGGCAGGCGATGTACCACAATATCAGTGTCCAAACTAGGCATGTCTTCATAGGACCAGGCGAAGATCTTAACATAGTCGTGTAGCATCTATATTAACCGTTGTTTGACACTAGGCTCCAGATTCGTGCCTATTTAAACCTTTTTCCTGTCTTCCTTTGTACCTAAATTCACTGACTCAACTGGATCTTCATGAGGCTGTATGGCCCTTTCTTCCTGCTGTAATAGTCTAGCAAATTCTCCAGGCACCTCACAATCATCCTCACCTTTGTCCTCGGCTTGGTTGTTCTCTGCAGTATGATATGTGAGTGTGTGTAAGAGAATAGCTGTTTTGATAAAGTGAGAGACAGAAAAGAAAAACAAGGAGTGCAAAATTTGTATGCAAGAAACATCCAATGCTTTATTAATGATATATGAAATGACAAATAATAGCCCTCACAAGCAAAGCCAAGGTGCCTCGGGCAAGGCACCGGGCCGTAAAGTTTCAAATTGTTTATTACAAATCTTAAAACAAATGAGTCAATTACTGCAGAATAAAAGAAACAGGTATGAAGTCCCTAGCCATCCAGTTATTCGGTCCATCGTTGGTTGTTGGGTAGATCCAACTATCAATGTCTGAATCCTCTTCACTATCTTCAATTGCATTAATTCCCCGATTGTTGATGTGTAGAGGAGGTCTTCCAGCCTGAGCGTGCCTAACAGCCCTTTGAGCCCCTATAGTAAAGCCCAAACCAAATTTGTCAGTTTTGTGAGTGAAATCAGGGAGCTGACCCCAATTGGTACACCCACCTTCTTCAACCACAACCCTGGCGTCCTTGAGAGAAGCCATCTTCAATGGAGGTTTGTTGGTAGTAACTTCAGTTGATGCCAAGATCTGAGGGACCTCTTCGAAATTCTGACAAGGAGTTTCTATGAATTCCCCGTCCATCTCTATGTAGAGGAAGGAATTGAGGTGACTTACCATATATTCTTCTTCACCCTGCACTGTGACAATCTTTCCCTTCACCGGATACTTCAACATTTGATGGAGTGTGGAAGTAACTTCCCCAGCCTCATGGATCCAAGGACGACCCAACAAGAAAGAATATGACGGCCTGATTTCCATTACGTAGAAGGTGGACCCAAAAGTCTGAGAACCCACTTTGACAGGGATGTCCACCTCCCCGTGCACCATTCTCTTCGATCCATTAAAATCCCTTACCACAATGTTACTAGGCTTTAGAGTCAAACCCTCACAACCCAAACGGTCCAACGCTTTCTTCGGAAGAACATTCAGTGAAGACCCGGTATCTACCAGCACATAAGCCATAGTGGTGCCCCTGCACTCAATCGAGACATGCAGAGCATCATTATGCTTCCTTCCTTTCGGTGTCAGATCCGCATATGAAAAACCCAGCCCATTGTCAGCAGTCAGGCTGGCCACACAATCTTTGAACTGATCTTCTGAAGTTTCCTGTGACACATGTGCAGTCATGAGAAATGAAATCAAAGCCTTCACATGGGCTTCAGAATACAATAGTAGAGACATCATGGATATCTTTGATGGGGTTTTCCCCAGCTGCTCGACCATATTATAGTCGCTCTTACTAATGATTTTCAGTATTTCCTCTATTTCTTGTTTAGAGGCTTCCACAATGATTTTCTTAGATGCCTCCATCCGGGTAGGCTCACCTATAATTTCCTTGCCCCGAGTCCCAGATGGCTAAGCAGCAGAGGTAATAACTGGAGTAGGAACAGGAGAAATGTCAGGAGTGCTGGTTGGAGTAGCAGTTGGAATAATAGTAGGCTTGATGTTCTTCGGAGCAATCTCAGGAGAGAAAACCCTTCCACTTCGGGTAACCTTACTAGTCCCGACAATATTACTGACATCAGTATCAGCTTCTTCATTCTTCAGATCTTGCTTAATGCCATGATAGTACACATCAACACCATAATGCCATTGGACAACCTTGTCTGAGGTGTACGAGATGGGACCAGGAAAAGTGGTTATTAGCGGAGCAATTCTTTGAGTAGGTGTAATTCTAACATGTCTTCTCGAGGAAACCTTGGAAGTATTGGCGGAAATAGTTATAATAGCAACATATTCAATGGGAACAACATGGATCACAGTGTTCTCGAACAAAATATCTTTATTATCCATCAGGCGCTGAACACCCGACTTCAACAAACGGCAACCAGAAGGTAGAATCGAACACATGTGGTAACCTTCACCATAACCCTGAAATAAACCGGCCAACAACAAATTCTTCTTAACAGTCATAAGAGGAGTAGAAATTTCTTCAACAGAGGTCACAAACAAATCAATGTCAACAACATTAACTCCACGACCATGTTTGGGCATGGGAGCAGTTATAACATTCGGCTTTTCTGGAGAATCGAACTCTATCTCCTTGGCTTCAAGCAAGTCTTGTACTTTGTTTCTCAGAGCCCAACAATCATTTGTATCGTGGCCAGGACTCTCAGAATGGTAGGCGCACCGCGCGTTGGGATTGTATCTGGGAGAGGTAGTGCTTGGATTCTTGGGAGCTTCTTTCAAGGTTGCCAAGTTGGATTTTAATAAATGAGGTAGAACTTCAGCCAAAGTCATGTTGATGCGGGTAAACTACAGTTGTGGTATTTCCACCCTTTGTTGATTGTTGCATTGTGGAGCAACTACGGGTCTTGGTATCACTACAGCATTTACCGTTTGACGATGTTTAGATCTGCTTTGGCCCCTCGGGCTATAGACTGCACTGGCTTCCTTCTTACCAGCGAAAGGCTTCTTTGCTGAACTTGAGGAGGCATCCTTCTGTATTTTACCACTCCGAATTCCAGCTTCTACTCTTTCTCCAGTTAAAATCAGCTCGGTGAAACCAGATGATGAGTTGCCGATTAAGTGATTGAAAAATGGACCTGATAGCGTTCCTAGAAACATATCAACCAACTCCCTATCAGACAAAGGGGGTTGAACTCTCCCAGCCAAGTCTCTCCATTTTTGAGCATAATCTTTAAAACCTTCACCTGCACCCATGAACATACTCTGGAGTTGAGTACGAGTGAGAGCAAGGTCGACATTATACTGATACTGCTTGTAGAACGCAGCAGCAAGATCTTCCCAGTTACGGACACTGGCTCCCTCCAACTGGTAGAACCATTCAAGCTGAGTCCCTGACAGACTATCTTGAAAGAAGTGCACCCACAAATTTCTATCAGCGGTGTGTGGTTGGATTTTTCTGATATAAGAGGGGAGATGGAGTTTTAGGCAGGACACTCCATCATACTTGGCAAAAACTAGAGCTTTGAACTTTTGCAGGATGACCACTCCCGACAACAAAACTAATTCTTCAAAATCCAACCCAGGTAACCTCTGAACTTCCATGGCACTCAGAAGATCCTCTAACTGTTTGTATCTATCCTCAGTAGGAGGATATTGCTCCTTGTTATAATCAGTATCATTGTCAGAGACTGTAGGACTAGGGTCCTTTTCCCCTTCTTGGTTCTCCCCTTCCTTGGACGAAGAGGTCAGATCAGTTTGTGGCTTCAACCTTTATCCAAACCTTCTACCCATATTCAGAATACCGACAACCTTCTTTTTCTTCTTTGTCTCTTTCAGAATGAGGGCTTTTAGATCCTCTTGCCCTTTTTCCAAACTGATGAACATTTGTTGGAACTGGGCGTTCTATGCCTGAAGATCTTTGATGGCTTGATCGGAAGACATTTATGCTGAAATGAACAGTGAAGAAGATGAGCAACCTGTAGTGGTACCTGTAATGATGTGTATGATAACGGGATGCGCATGTAATGATTTCAAAGACTTCGGGAAATTTAAATTTGCAAACCAAAATAAACAAAAACTTTATTAGCTTAAATTTGAAGGTTCAAAATGCCTTTAAGGCGTTACAAATAAGTAAATAAAACAAATCTAAAACTAGAAAAGAAAAATCAAAAGTCCCATGGACGCTTTCTCTTTGTGCTGATATAATCATTGAGCACTCTTTCTTCCTGGAGTTGCCTGGTGAGCTTTAAAACCTTCCTCTCTTGATCATGGAATTGGTCCCTGTAAGTATCCCGCTCACTCTTCATCTGAATCTAAGACCTCTGTAACTCCCCAAGATCAGTGGGCATGTAAGGATAGAGAACCGTGTAAGGAATGCCTTCTTCAGTAGTGGGCTCCACAATCACTGGTAATATGGCCACATAAGGCATCATAAGCTTCTGGGCACGAGCTCGTACCCATTGGAGGTAAGGCTCCATAGGAATGGAAGTGTTTGGTCCCAAATCTTTGGTGTCAGATCTGTTTACCATGCCCTAAGATCGTATGAACCTCCGTTGATACTCATTAACATCATCCTCATAGTTGAATACAATTCCCTCAATAAGTAACTCATGGGGACCATCCCTTCGAGCATGACCAAATTGTCGCAAAGCTAGATAAGGATTGTAAGTTACAAGGTTGCAAGAAAGGAAAATCTTGATAGCATTCACATCTACGAAGGAGTCCGGATTAGGGAAGAGAACTAAACCATAGATAAGAAGAGCCAAGACCTCCTCAAAAGCCTGAAAATCCATATCATCCCAAAATAGCTGAGCCTTATCTATAAGAAATTTGGCTAGAAAACCCTCGACTCCGCTTCAGGTTTCCCAATTGGATACCACATCGGCCCGTTTCAAATGCAAAGCTAAGACAATGAATTCTGGATTAGAAACTTCTTCCATACCTGTGAAGGGTACCTGTTCAAGAATGGGTATGTCCAATATCTAAGAGAATTCTTCCAAGGTGGGTACCAACTGATAATCTAGAAAGGTAAAGCAGTGATGCTTGGGATCGAAGAACTGAAAAAGTACGCTCATCATTTGTTCATCAAAGTTTGAAGTAACCAGGCTGAGAAGTTGACTGTGTCTCTTAATGAAAGTAGAAGTTTTAGAAACTCTTGATACTAGCTCTTTGAGTTGGGAAGGTATCTTCACAAAGCTGATTCAGATAGTATTTCTACGCACAAAAGCCATGATCTGCAAAACAGAACAAAGATAAATTCCCTTGGTCTTTGAAATGGTTAGTGTAATGAAGCATGAATGCCATGTTATGATGCATGATGTCATGATAGACCACATGTATAGAAAACACAGGTATTGCAAACACAGTCAAATCACACAAAGCCCTTAGGTTTAAGGCTTGCATGAGGTTAAACGTAATACCCTCTTGAAGTTAAGTTGGTTTCAAACCTGTCCTAGAAAAGTAACCGGGTTCTAGAGGATCTCATTATCACTGACCATCCTTTATCGGTCATGGTTTCAGCTCACACAATCTTTTCTTGCGGCCGAAATATTCTGAAAGTATGATCTCAATGAGTGTAGCATCAAGTATCAACCAATCCTAAGCTCTACACCGAGGCCGGCTATCTCGCTACTTTCTAATGGCCAAGTTGTTCAACTAAGGTTCACGACACCATGTAGCGGCCCCGTATTTTCCTCGTTTCACCGCAAGGGATACCGGTACCAACCAAAGTGCCACACCAACGTAGCTACTGCTTCAACCGTATCGGTCTACATCGTACAATTCCCTCATAGTCTATTTCTACTTACCTAATGAGTGCCCCCAGATCCGGGTATAGGATCTATAGTAACCTCAAACAAAACCCTCAAAAAGAAATCAAACAAAGCAATCAAGAGAAGCAATTTTAATGACCTAGATCCTGAGGTATACCCCACTTATAATTCCCCAGCAGAGTCGCCAGTTCTGTGATACGGTGGTAGAACCAACTATTTTTACTGGTTTGCATTTTGCGTTTTTTGTTCGCAAAATGTCGCGGTAAGCAAGCGTCGCCACCGACTTTTATTTCATCCAACCGGAAAGGAAAAAACTACAGAAAAAATCCTTTTTCGAGATTTTGAGTACGGGGGGTAGATTATAGAAAGGGAAGGTGTTAGAACCCTTTCTATCCATGGTTTTCCATGGGCTCTTAGGTACTTGCTCATTTTGAAATTGCGTGTGTGTGTGCTTGTTTTTTAAAATGTTTTACTTCGTGATAACCCTTGTATCAGTCCTCAAGGATGTGACGAAGTTGTTTTGAAAAAACTATTTTTGAAAGGTGTTTGTGTGAAAAGATTTGTTTTGAGCAAGTACCTACTAGCATCTACCTACTCGAAAAAAGATTGTTTTAGTTCTATTTCCTTTAGACAATGCTATCCCACTATTAAGAAATAGGTAGCACCGTCGTTGGAGTTTGTAAGGGACGTCCGAAAGGGACAAATAAAATCACTAAAGCAATAGTTAGAAAACCTTAGTAGTAACCCTAGAGTCTTAATATCTTTTCGAGGCAACATTTCCGAGGCAACATTTCTGAGGCAACATTCGAATGGGACATTTGATCTTTTAGACAGGAGGGCCACCACTAAAATCACCTATGCTTAATGATTGTGTACCGAAGGCAACCGAAGTGAGAGTATACCCTAAGAGTGAATATGTGCGAGTGATTTATTTTCAGTTTATTATCTTTGCACATTAGGATTTTCTAACCATTTTAATTTTGTCATGCATTCTTGCCATACAATCGTAAACATACATCTAACAGTTAAGAGTTTTTCATAAAGTAAAAGTGGAAAAAATAACCTATGTGTTGTACCCCAATTTTTTCCCCTAAGATCCCTTCATCATACCATACTGTTTCAATCACCACAAAACCACATTAGGGATTTTGGTTCTTCTCCCTATCTTTAGCTTTGCTCTTTGAGAAGTTACCAAGCACCTTGATTTGTTTGCTTTTGTGATCATAGATATTTTACTTTGATTTTTCTCTCTAATTAATAAAATGCAATATTGGTTTGTCTTACTTGTTGATAATGTAGGTAAAAGCAATGAGGTTTAGCAAGTTTCTTCATGGGTTCATGAGTTTATTTCCATGCCCTAGTCAAAAGCTTGAGAGATTCAAACCTCACCATTGAAGTTATTTTGAAGTTGATATGAAATTGGTTTTAGTGGCCATAGGTCCTCATCATCATCCTCAACAATTTCTATTCACAAAGGAAGAATATTGGCACAAAAAGTTTGTTCAAACTTGGCAAAGTTCCACCAAGCATTCTCTTGATCTAGAGGCTAGGGTTTTGGACTTTAAAGAGGCATATCTTGCTCATCTTTTGGTATTTTTGAGTGATTCCAAAAACATTCTTCTCTTCAAAGAGTTACCAACAAATCACTTCAAAGGTTCCAAATAATTTTCATGTGGAAGGAACTTGGTGAAGAAGAAAGATCACAAGTTATCCAGTTGAATCCCTAATTTTCCATATGTGACTTCAAATTGTCATAACTTGGCCAATTTTTATCACCTTGAGCCCATTATTTTTCCATGATGATCTTAAGGATGTATAATTCAGGCCTTCTTTTATGTGAAAAGTAAGAAAATGGATATAAGTTGCATTAAGAATGCAAAAGATTATAGGTCATTTCATGATTTTTGGCCAACTTCAATAAGTCATAACTTCCTCAAATTTTTTGAGATTTTGAGTGGTTCAAATTGCAAAATGTCATTCAAGAGATCTACTTTATTCCATATTTTTGGGTCAAGAGCAAATTTTAAGTGGAAAGCCATGTTTGGATGCAAGAGATTATAGGTCATTTTTAAAGAAGAATTTGAAATATTTCTAAGTATGGAAAGTCAACTCTTTTTCTCCAACTTTGACTCCATGTAATTTTCAGCTCAAGCCTCCAATTGATTCCATTCTTTTTCCATTGCAAAGTTTTTTACCTCATCTTTCCAAAGCATCAAGAATCATGCCTTAAGACTCCCTGAGATGGAAATGTCATTGTTTCAAAAGTGGTAACTTGGAATTGAAGTTTCCCTGCAAGTCAGAATTTGAATTTCATGTTACAACCTCTAAACCTCAAATTAGCACGCATTTTGGGTCTAAACATGATTAGCCAACTTTTCCAAGTGGATTAGTGCATCAAAACGCAAGAATTGGATGAGTTTTGGTGATGTTTGGATCACACTTCACTCGTGCATCATGTTTGCATGAATTCCATCCAAAATGCATCATTTACTCTTCCTTTTGATCCCATTTGCTTCTCCTATAAATACATGTACTATCCCATTCATTTTCTCAAGCTTAGATAGCCAGAATCACCCTGCCAAACTTGCTTCCCAACTCATAATTCAGCTACTTCGAATCCTATTCTCAAGCCTTTTTCAATCCATTTTCTCCATAAATTCACCTTCCTTGATCATCCCTGAAGCTAACCATACCATTACATTAAAGAATCGTGCCCTATATTGCTCCATAGAAGTCCAGTTTCAGAGCTCTGCAACTCAACTTCAATAGGTAGATTCCTTCATCAATTCTTCAAAACTTTGGTACCATTGTGTTGCTCTCATTGCCCTGGTTCTAGTCGCAACACTTACTTTTATCTAGAAACACATTTGGACCATGAATTTTCAAATCCCCTTTCAAAACTTTCTTTCCAAATTGCTTGAGTTACAGTTTATATAAAAATGGCGCGAGGGTATGGTTATCTTCGTCTTAAAGAGACGAAACGAATGGCATAGGTCTGAGCTTATGATTTTACAGTTTAAGAGACCTGTAATTCGTATGGCTGGAGGTTGAAGATGACCAATGTGTCACCTTCTAACCAATGAAAGCGTGCCATTTGTATTTTTTGAATTTCTGATTTTACATTTGATTCAGTGCTTTATTCAGTAAAGATCATGATATGCACAGCGCGCCAGATCCCTTGGATTTGATTACTAAGTGTTTTGACTCTCATCCAATGGTCCACATATTTATCTTTTATTTTCTTTTTCTGATTTTTATATTTTAATTGTTTTAAATTTCAAAAAATCATAGAAAATTCATTTTTAGTCCAAAAAATCCAAAACAATTATGAAATTTTTTATTTATTATTCTCTTTCTGATTTTTAATTTTTCACAATTTAATTGTGTTTTGGTATTTTTTATGAATTTTTCACTTATTTGATTTATTTAAAATGTTTAAAAATACTTTTACACATTTTAAAATTCTGAAAAAATTATGGAATGATCCAATGACATTGTGACAAATATTGGTGACTTTATTTTATTTTTGTTTCTGAATTTACTATTTTTTACTATTTTTGTTTATTTTACCCATTTATTTTAATTTTTGAAAATAGTTTCTGACTTTTAAAAATTCCCAAAAAAATTGTATAATTACTTGACGTATTTTCTGATTTTTCTATGGTTTTATCTTTCATTTCTTGATTAATTTGAATATAATTGAATTTTTCCACATTATTTTTCCATTTTTTTAAACATTTTTTTACCCCTTTAATGCATACATTAAATATATTATTATTTTGTGAATATTTTCTGGCTGTCTTGGGTTGATTTTTTGATCATGGCCTTATTAACATCATTGGATCCATGGTGTTGAGTCTAACTCCACAAAAAATGGATGAATAATTTTAATAATAGTTTTATTAAATATTAATTCAAATGTGGTTTTCTGTTTTACCCTAATTCCCTTTCATCTCATCCCTTTCTTATTGCACTAAGTGTTGTTGGAGCATGATCTCTATATCATGTCTCAAAACAAATGGTGCATAGATTGCTATTGTCCGGCCTCAAAATAGGTGTGACTTCTATATAAGTCCACTTACGATTGCTTAACATAGCGCTAAATTTTGTCCCGATTCAAATAAATGATCATTCGTGGCACAAACTTATGATTGCAAGCCCAAGTATGTTAATTTGATCTCTTTGATCCAATAACCTTGAGATCCATTGTGTGGAGGCTTTGGTTCTACCAATCCTCTAATGGATCTACAACACCTTTGGTCAACGCGGATCACTTAAACATCGTTGATCATTAAATAGTACTTGTGAGAATTCCAAATGGATGATATACTTGACAAAAAGCAAATGCAACTTGTTGTGTGGAGACTTTGGTTCTACCAATCCTCTAATGAGTTCCAAATGCAAGTTTCAAGATGGTCATCCAACTAACCACTAATTATTGACTTGTTTATTTTATGCTTTATTCTTTTTATGCTTTATGTACTATTTATTTTTAGAATTTTACATTTCATGCCATTTTTCATCTTTGCTCATTTGAGCATTTACTTATTCTTGTCATTTTTACTTTGCTCACTTGAGATTTTCTTTTCTTTTCTTTTCTTAAGATACTTAATAATCAACATAAACCCTAAAAAACTCCTAATATTACTTGGACTATTTGGTTACTATCCTTGGCATTATGGAGCAGTGGACTTTTCTGGACTTAGGATTAGAAACCTTGGCCTATCTTGGAGATCTTGTGATCTTATCTGATTATTTTGTCTGGAGCTCTTGAGGTTTACCTCAAGACATTGGGTTGCTTGTTTGTTTTTGTGTGCAGGTTTTTGAGATTGCATCCTTGATTTGTAATCTGGAATTTACCTGTATACAGCCGTTACTCTGCCCAATTTTTGTGAAGACTTAACACATTTGAAGAGGTCTAGTATCTTTGCTTGCTTGGTTTCAATCCAAAGAATGGGGATTCTATCTTGACTCATAATGTCAAGTTTTTGGCTTCTTGTTGGTTAGATGGTCCTTATCCTTAGCTTTTACCTTATGCTTTAGGATAGTCTCTTCTTCTCCTCCCATCTTCTTTAATTTGAAAAATCTTCTCCCTCCTTTTGAAAACTCTTTTTGTTTTGAAACTTAAACACTTTCATAATAAACTTGGACTTAGGTCCATGCATTTTCAAAACATTTTCATAAATAAACCTCAATAAATTTAATAATACTTTGACATTTTTTTGATGAGAAGACTAAAAGTCAACCAATCTAATTACTTCTACAATATGTAGTGAAGAGAGACATTTTCTACTTGGGTGCTGAGTGAGGCATTGTTGATTTTAAAAGTCAAGCCATATCCTCCACTTTGAGATGATGCAAATTCTCCTTTCTCATGATTGTGGGTAGTAAGTATGTTTTTCCACATGGACAATGATGATGATGCCTTATCTCTTAAAATTAACCAACACACTTATGTTTCAAATCTTTTAAAAGAGGAACTATGTGTACCCTGATCCCCTATTGTATGAAAGGTGGTACGTAGGCACTAAAGGTTCGCAACCGCGGTGGGTGCGAAAATCATAAAAATATATTTCTTTTCTCACCTCCACCATCCATTTTATGTACAACACATTTTTATAGCCAAAATATACAGATTTTACAAAGAGGCTCCTATGGAGTACCATAGATGTTTAGGGTGCTAATACATTCCATTTGCATAACCAACCCCCTTACCATGAATCTTTCCCCCTTTTTTGGGTTATTCGCTCTTTTCCCATTCCTTTGGAAACAATAAAGCGCGGTGGCGATTTTTATTTTGATTTGTATAAAGTCTAGTCAATCCAATGGCTTAATCTTGAATATTTCTACCGCTACAGAAAAATGGCGACTTCACTGGGGAAAGATTGACCTCTTGCTGGTCCATCCCTAAGTGGGTTAAGCCTATATTTGTTTATATATGTATATGTGTTATTGTTGTTTATGTGTTATAATTTGTATATATGTTTGTCTGGATTTTCCATGGTTTTCAGGGTGCTTGGTGATTACTTATAAGTCCTATACTCGGACTTGGGCAAACTTTAAGATAGGACGGGCGGTATAGTCATGTTAACTTTGAGGGAGTAATCCCAAAAAAGGAGGCATGAGATCCCCCACTCAGTGGAGGCCCCTTTGACTGTAGTGTCGTTTACCGAGTAATCGAGAAGACTTACTGCTTTCAACCTGGGAGCCTGCTGAAACTGAGGACCGTAGAATACCAAACCCATCTTGGCCTTTTAGGTGTAGTGCGGAAGCTATGACGGAGTAATCCGGAAATAGTTGTCACGCGATACTACGCTTGGACGAGTCTTTCTTGATAATATTACTAATTACCGAGTTAATCAGGAAGTTGGTAATATCCGAAGGAAGGATGTAGACCCTGGGAACCTCTAGAACCTTGTTCGAGAGGTGATAACTCTTAGACCAACACCTTATGGGTAGTACCTTCGACCTCATGCTCGTGACGTGAACCTATGAACCCTATATGTGTGATCTTGTGTGTGATTATTGCATCATGCATCCATGCACTCATAAGCATCTTTTGAAGAAAACAATATTTCAAGGGATTTACAGGTTGACTATTTGTGAATATCTCAGGTATTTCTAACCATTGATTCTGGAAAGAAAAAGACCGGGAAATACAGTTTCAAGGATCCCAAGATAGATGAGCTGATCAGTCTAATTCCAGGGATTGAGTGTCCTGCAGGATTTCGGAAGAAGTATGGATCCCTTATTCCTCTCATGAAGCTGAAGATGAAGGAGGGTATTCTCTCGACCTTGGTCCAGTTCTATGATTTGGTGTATCACTACTTTACTTTTCCCGATTATCAGTTGATTCCTACACTGGAGGAGTATTCTTATCTATTGAATTTACCCGTTACCGATCGTGTTCCTTTTACTGGTTTGAAGGGTGAGCCAAAACCACATGAGATTGCTGCTTTGATTCATCTAGGGAAGTCTTAGGTGGAAGCCCATATGACTACTAAAGGAGGGATTAGAGGATTACCAGCCCAGTTCTTATTGGAGAAAGCTCATTACTTTGCCAGAATGAAGAGTACGGTTGCTTTTGAGGCCATCTTAGCTTTACTTGCTTATGGCTTGTTCTTATTTCCTAACGTGGACAAGTTTGTCGACATTAACGCTATCAGGATTTTCATTATTGGAAACCCGGTTCCTACACTGTTGAGTGATGCTTATTACTCTTTTCATCTTCGGAGTTCTTATCATGGAGGAATGATTATCTGTTGCACGCCTTTGTTGTACCGATGGTTCATCTCTCATATGCCTCAGTCTGATGCCTTTTGGGATGTCAAGAAGGAACCCCGTTGGGATCCTAAGATCATGGAACTTACTCACTCGGATATTGATTGGTATCATCAAGCTTATCATGATATAGAGATTGTTGACAGTTGTAGTAGTTTCCCCAATGTACCTCTTCTTGGTACAAAGGGAGGAATTAACTATAACCCTGTTCTTGCACGGCGACAACTTGGATATTTGATAAGAGATAAACTGAACATTATTCATTTTATTAGTTTCTTCCTGAAGGAGGGAGGAGACCACAAGGAAGCTAGGGAGCAGATTCCTAAGGCCTGGCGTCACATTCATAAGAAGAGTAGGAAGGATTTGGGACCTAGGGGTGCTGTTTCTTTAGAGCCATATCTTCAGTGGTTCCGATCGAGAGCCATTCAGTTGAAAATGCTGTATACTCGGGAGACACCCATGCCTGATTTATTTGTGAAGACCGCTCCTCCTTTATTAGATGATCTAGAAGAACTGCAGCTCGCTTTGGTTAGGATGCAGCAAGAAAGGGATGCTTGGAAGAACAAGTTCCAGACTTTAGAGAGTTCCTATAGAGTAGACTTGAAGGAGAAAGATGATTTGATCGAGATCCTTGAGAGTCGAGTGGTGGAGTCTATGGAGAGGAAAGGGGATTTATTTTCCCCTAAGCCTCAAACAGGTGCTGATTACTCACTTCCTACTTCAGATGATTGGAAGGAGGTTGCCATCAGACAGGTGGAAGAAAACCAGAGGTTGAGGGCTCAGATTGCCAAACTCACAGGGAAGCGCCAGTGTACAGATTGATCTCTATCAATTTCTTTCTCTCTGGATTTTTAGATTGTATTTTCATCTTGTACTTGGGATCATTGAAACTTGTAATCAATTTTGAAATTATTATAATAAATAATTTTCAGTATTTCAAATCCGTTATTGTTTTGATGTTTGCAATATGTCTATAGATCTTAAATTCTTTGAAATATTAAAATGATGAAATAAAAATAATCATGTGCATTGCATGACATGCATCATATTGCACATATTTCTTTCATTTATTATGCATACCCAGGTGCCTTACCCAGCTTCTTTGCTTCGTTCAGCAAACTGACTCATCACTACAACACTCGGGCTAACTTCAAAAAGAAGATGGACAATTTGGAACAGGAGAATCGTGAGTTGCACGAAGAAGTTTCTACCCTGAAGGCTGGCTTGACCAATTTGACTACTCTGATGGAAGCTCTGGTGGCTACTCAGAATCAGCCACCGAGTGTTCAACCTCAACTAATAAGGGCAAATGCTGAAGTTCCTGTTGCTCCCGTATCTGCTACTCCAACTGTTGTTTAGAACCGTATGCCTCATGGTTATCCATGGGGAATGTGATAACGAGAAATCATATCATATAATTACTATGCTTTCTACCGATTTTATAATACATTGAGTCGTCTAACTCCCGATTATTCCGAGTTTTTATGTCTTTTCACAGGTATAACATTTGTCAACTCAAGACATTAAAAAAAGGACCACATGAAAAAAGCTAAACAAGAAACAGAAGAGAAAAGAACAAAATCTCAGATTTTGCACCTGTGACGACCGTCACACCCTGTGACGACCGTCACGCCTCCCCAACTAGAAAGAACGCTCGTCACACATTGTTGATGAGCGTAATGCGCTATTTAAGCGCATTACGACCGTCACCCACCTGTGCCGACCGTCACGCGCGTAAGGAGGAACATTATGAATTGGTGGAGACGTGGGCAACGTGAGGCAGAATCCTTATCCAATATTTCCTCCACTCAGTAACCATGTATCCTATTTTCACGCCACTCAAGCCTCTTCCAAGATTTTCTCAACTGCAATATTTTCTCCTATATATATGTGGTAGTGCAAAGGGATGAGGGTCGAAGAATTTTTCCAGAGACCAAAATTGTTGCTTTTATACATTAAACTATATTATTTATTTTTGAACCATTTTCATTCGTGCTGTAATTTCTATTTCAAGCTTTAGTTTTAGGTGTTAATTCTTCATTCAAGAATTAACACAATTCATTTACTTCAATCATGCTGCAAGGAATATTGTAATACTTCAAGATTACCATAGCAACTTTAATTCCAGGTTTTTATTGCAATTAATATTTATTCAATTTATGTATTATGCCAATTATTTTTATGAATTATATTTTGAATTTAATTATTGTTAAATCTATTATGTTCGGCTAAATTATTCGTACCGGTATGTGACTCTTAAGAACCGAAGGAATTCAGTGATACCTTGGCCAAAAATATTTATTTATAAAACAATTTCTGGTTTCCAATTTCCAAGATAAATTTAACTATCCTTGTCACGAGAGTGAGAGGTTAATTAACACGATTTTGCCACGAGAGTGGGAAATTAATTAAGGCAAGAACCTGCATGCGAGGGATGGGGTTCAACCCAGATAGTGGTAACGAAACATTAATTTTTAAATACACGAGAGTGTTTTAATAAATTAATTAAACTCAAATTTTTTTCAAAAAGTGTTATTAAATTTAAAGTGCATCCACTAGGTTTAGTAGCATAACTTATTTCATGAACACGAGAGTGTATGTCTCAGGTTTTTAAACAATTCGTTTTTACCGAAATACTTTATATGCCAAGCGATTCACCGAATTCCCGAAGTCCGACTATCACATACCGGTATAACTATTACTATTATTTTTAATTAAACTATTTCCCCCTAAAATCAAATATTCATCGCTTAGTTAAACAATTGTAGCATTAGATCGTATGCGATTGATCCTCAGTCTCTGTGGGTTCGATAATCATTTAAAACTAGAACGACTAAACTGTATACTTGCAGTTAGTATCCCGACAGACTCATAAAGTCACGATCAAGTTTTTGGCGCTGTTGCCGAGGACTGATTAATCAATTAAGTACGATCCTTCTGTTGCACATTTAGACTAGGCAACATAAACCCTCTAGGACCCTTCCCTGAGGAGAAATTGGATGTTGTAACAACCAGTAGTGAAAAACAAGTTGAAAATCCTAAGGAGAGTGATAATGAGTTTGAGGAGAGTAATGATGTGGACGAGGAGAGTTCAGACGAGAAAAGAGTAAAGAGTGAGAAAAATCCTCCAACACCATCTAAAAGGGAAGTTGTAGAAGAGGTAGAAAAGGGAGCACCTATTGTTATGCCTCACCCCTATACCCCACCGTTTCCTTTTTCGAAAAGTTTTATGGAAGATCAGATAGACTCCCAATCTAAAACATATGTGGAGGTATTGGAAAATATCCACACTAATGCACCCTTGTTGGAAGTCTTGCATAAAAAGAGAAAATTAGAGGACCGTGAAACTAGGGATATAATTACTGTTAAGAAGGTAAGGTTAACCTTTGAGGTGGTGGATGAAAGCAATAAGCCCAAACTTGAAAAGTTGATACTTAGGATAGATCCAGAACCACCACCACAAGTTCAGAAGAATGCACTACCCCACAAAAGAAAGAAAAGAAAAGGTGAGGGATATGTGAGATGGCTTGATAAGTGGCCATGGAAAACGACGATTACTAAAAGTTCAACCGAGGAGTCATTCTCGAGAGAACCACCATGAGTGCTTGCACTCCTGAGCCGTCGAGCTACCGACTTTAAACAAAGCACTGCGTGGGAGGCAACCCACCTATTTGTTTTTGCTATTATTTCCGTTTGTTTTTATTTTTGTTTTTCTTTTCCGTTTCTACATTTATTTCTTTTAAAGCTTTATTTTCATTACTTCAAAAAAAATTTATACAACTGCTGCTGATTTTCAAACAACTTTACAGGTTTTTTGAAAAGGTCTTTTTCTATCCTACCTTCTCCCCTGATTTGCTTCCCTCTCTTTTCTATTTACTATGGAAACCACTTTTAGAGGCAGGAACCAAATGAGGAGGTTTGAGGAATTATCAAACAGAAATATTGGTATGACCTTATATTATGATGAACCCACAATGGACACTTTAGGCATTAAGGATAGTGTCCATTATCTGTTTAGCCAGCTGGGGTGGGAAAAAGCCCACATTAAATCTAGGTTTGTTACATACCGCGAGCTCACCCTTGAGTTTCTGAGCTCCTTAGTTCATATACCCGAGCGCGGTTTCGGAACTAGAAAGGGATTTATAGCCTTCAGGTTATTTGGTATTGAATTTGCTTACACCCATAAAGAATTAGCCGACCTTCTAGGATTCCCTAGCGGGCCTTTTGCTTTTTCTACCACCCAGGCAGAGTTAATGGATTTTGAGCTAGACTATTTTTGGGGGACTTTAACCGGAAATTATCACCCTGAGCTGGATAGCATGGATAATAATGAAATACACAACCCCGCTATCCGCTATTTCCACAAGATTCTAGCACATACCATTTTCAGAAAAGAACAGAACCGCACTGCCGTATCTAAAGATGAGATATTTTTGCTGCAGTGCATGACCCAAGGCCGACCTGTAAATGCAGTGCCATTATTGATGCAGACATTTACCCGCATTTCTGAGAACCCTAGCGAGCCAATCATCATAGGAGGCCTGGTTACCATGATTGCTAACGCCCTCGGACTTAGATACCAGCTACATAGGTGCACACAATTTGGTTCAATCCGCCCTATGAACATTGATTTTTGTTTCCACCTACGAATAATAGGTAACCTAGGTCATGCACCCTTCGATTACTTGATAAGGGACGAAGTAGTCACGGTATTTACACTTCCTAACCATGCCAAAACAAGTGCCCACAATCGCGACAATTGGTTGTATGAGCTTAACCCTCCCGACCACCCTTCGACACCTGAGACACCACAATCCTACCAAGTTTATGATACCACAATGTCTAATGAGAGTGACCCCGAGACCCCTCCTGGTTACCATGATGGTAACAACATCGTAGAGGATGTTGATGCCCCTGCAATAACAAAAGGGGAATATGCTGAAAATTTGAATAAGATCTTTTCTACACTGGATGTTTACCAGACGGACATCAATGGAATCAAGAACGAGTTGAAGGGTATGCGTATGGATGGGATATGCTTAACTGATATTACTGTGGAACAGTTTTATCACATACATACAGCTTTCGAAGACTTGAAGACGCGACTGAGATGAAGCAGCAGAATCAGCACTTATTTTTACCTTGTGTTTTATGTTTCTAGGCAGTTTATGATTTCATTTTAAACAAGTTTACTCTTTACAGTTTTTAAAGTTCTGTTAGAAACATATATTTATTTCAGTTTATTTTCATTTCAATTTCAGTTTATTTTCATTTTATTTCATTTTCAGTTTATTTTCATTTTCATTAAATTTACTATGTGTTACATCTAATATTATATTCACTGATCATATTATCATTTTGCAAAATTTTGTTATACGATGTATGTTGGAAATACTCTGCATATATTGAATTATTGTGTTATAATGTTTTGGAATTATATTGTTTCGTCCATTTCATAAATATGATTCTTTGCACCCGTAACGCTCGTAACGTCCCCATGACGAGCGTAACACGCGTTTCACCGTGTTACGCCCGTCAGCCCAATGTGACAATCGTCACGCGCGTCCAATAGCAGATTCTGCTATTACAGAAGCCGTTCCACTTTCCATTCATTCTTCCCTTTTTTCCCAAGTCCGTAACAGTACCCATTCAAATTTTCTCTCAAATTCCAACACTCCAACACTTAAACTCCATCAACCCACTACTCAATCCACATTCCAAACCATTTTCACGATTAAATCTTTTGCATGCATTATGACCAACAACCAGCAAAATTAAATGAGCGCAGCGCTTGAAAAAAGACAGCAGGAGCAATATGAGTATCTATGCGCTCAAAACCCTCAGATCTTGACTGAACAATGGAGCATGAATGAGAGGTTTGATGAGGCCATGTCAGAGCTTAATGCCTTAAGGCTGGACGTCAGCACCCTTGGTTTCCAGGATACTGACACAGAAGCCACTCCTACCAGACGCTCTCGCACCAGGAGTAGAGGACGTGGTCACCAGTAGTTTTTCTTTATTTTCTATGTAGTTTATTATTTTTTCTGTTTCATTTCCTTTCCGTTTGTTTTTGTCATTGTACTTCCCCGCCTATATACCGCAACATTGAGGACAATGTCGGATTTAGTGTGGGAGAGGTACCTTTCCATCTTTTATAAACTATTAAATTTTTACGATATGTCTCGATTCAAATTCTTTGCTTTATTTAGCCATACCGAAAATTTTTTATCTTCACATTATCCCGACATACCTATTTTAACGAAATCCCAGTTGAGGAAGCCGAAAACGACATAACAAGATCAATACGGTTATGACACCGTAGACTTCCTACTTACGCGACCCGTTTCAATAACCATTATACCGATATCTGGAGTTTTAAGTTCTAGAGTAACCCCTAGTAGTTTATAATAGCAGTCAGCACCGTCTTGACACAAACCACGCAGAGAATCGATGAATATAAGTGTTTGATGCCTGATTCTAAAAATATCCTTCCTATCTCGCTGCTAAAAGCAAAGAAATTTTGTGCACCAAAATATACGGTCACATATAAGAGCTGAGCAAATAATGAAGGAATCCAGTGTTGGTTGGTTCAGAGGTATCTGGTTCTGAACTCGGTAGGGCGTGCTACGGCCCGATCCCCCACAACCTCCAATTTGGATAACATATGTAGGGTTGCCACATTCGTGTACCAGACCCCGTGCTAAAAGGATCAAAGTCACTAACCGGTTACTCCACTACGTGCGTGCTAAGACAAAGGGCTTAATGTGATTGCGCCAGAACGAAACCGAGTGAAATAGATACGAGGAACTCTGGGCAGAATTATAACGGAACTATTGGATAGCTCATTTGAAATGGAAGCTTACGACTAAGCTTATTGCTTGTGTCATTAGCGTATCTTTAGTGTTTCACTCAAGTATTGGCCGAACCGACGAGGATTTCCCGAAATTGCTTTAAAAATCCAAGGTATGTCATGCATATGCGCTTGACAAAACTTGTCCGACCTTTTGAATGACTATTTGCTTGAGGATAAGCAAAGGTTTAAGTATGGGGGAATTTGATAACGAGAAATCATATCATATAATTACTATGCTTTCTATCGATTTTATAATACATTGAGTCGTCTAACTCCCGATTATTCCGAGTTTTTATGTCTTTTCACAGGTATAACATTTGTCAACTCAAGACATTAAAAAAAGGACCACATGAAAAAAGCTAAACAAGAAACAGAAGAGAAAAGAACAAAATCTCAGATTTTGCACCTGTGACGACCGTCACACCCTGTGACGACCGTCACGCCTCCCCAACTAGAAATAACGCTCGTCACACATTGTTGACGAGCGTAATGCGCTATTTAAGCGCATTACGACCGTCGCCCACCTGTGACGACCGTCACGCGCGTAAAGAGGAACATTATGAATTGGTGGAGACGTGGGCAACGTGAGGCAGAATCCTTCTCCAATATTTCCTCCACTCAGTAACCATGCATCCTATTTTCACGCCACTCAAGCCTCTTCCAAGATTTTCTCAACTGCAATATTTTCTCCTATATATATGTGGTAGTGCAAAGGGATGAGGGTCGAAGAATTTTTCCAGAGACCAAAATTGCTGCTTTTATACATTAAACTATATTATTTATTTTTGAACCATTTTCATTCGTGCTGTAATTTCTATTTCAAGCTTTAGTTTTAGGTGTTAATTCTTTATTCAAGAATTAACACAATTCATTTACTTCAATCAAGCTGCAAGGAATATTGTAATACTTCAAGATTACCATAGCAACTTTAATTCCAGGTTTTTATTGCAATTAATATTTATTCAATTTATGTATTATGCCAATTATTTTTATGAATTATATTTTGAATTTCATTATTGTTAAATCTATTATGTCCGGCTAAATTATTCGTACCGGTATGTGACTCTTAAGAACCGAAGGAATTCAGTGATACCTTGGCCAAAAATATTTATTTATAAAACAATTTCTGGTTTCCAGTTTCCAAGATAAATTTAACTATCCTTATCACGAGAGTGAGAGGTTAATTAACACGATTTTGCCACGAGAGTGGGAAATTAATTAAGGCAAGAACCTGCATGCGAGAGCTGGGGTTCAACCCAGATAGTGGTAACGAAACATTAATTTTTAAATACACGAGAGTGTTTTAATAAATTAATTAAACTCAAATTGTTTTCAAAAAGTGTTATTAAATTTAAAGTGCATCCACTAGGTTTAGTAGCATAACTTATTTCATGAACACGAGAGTGTATGTCTCAGGTTTTTAAACAATTCGTTTTTACCGAAATACTTTATATGCCAAGTGATTCACCGAATTCCCGAAGTCCGACTATCACATACCGGTATAACTATTACTATTATTTTTAATTAAACTATTTCCCCCTAAAATCAAATATTCATCGCTTAGTTAAACAATTGTAGCATTAGATCGTATGTGATTGATCCTCAGTCTCTGTGGGTTCGATAATCATTTAAAACTAGAACGACTAAACTATATACTTGCAGTTAGTATCCCGACAGACTCATAAAGTCACGATCAGCCGGAGAATTTTGCACCTGAAGATTTCAATTTGGGCCCCCAAGATGCTCTAGTGGTTCCAAATGTTGTTACTCCAGCACCTCCTGTGGTGCATAATGTTCCTGTTGCACCTCCTTCGGTGAATTTGGTTCCGTTTGAAGATGTGTGTCGTCCTTTCCCTCCGCCGAGTGAAGATTTGGGTCTTTATGACAGAATGGATGATTTCTAAGAGCAGTTGGATAGAATGCAAAGAGAGATGAAGTCTCTTTGAGGAAAAGAGTTATTTGGGCAGAACGTGAATGAGCTGTGTTTGGTCCCAAATGTTAAAGTGCCTGCTAAGTTCAAGGTCCCTGAGTTTGAGAAGTACAAGGGAAACACTTTCCCTCGTGCTCATTTGGTAATGTATGTAAGGAGAATGTCAACCCACACCGATGATTAGCGTCTGCTAATTCACTTTTTCCAGGATAGTCTAACCGGCGCAGCATTGAAATGGTACATGAGTTTAGATAGCGCCAACATCCATACCTTTAATGATTTGGGAGAAGCATTCATAAAACAATACAAGTACAATGTGGACATGGCACCCGATTGTGACCAGCTTAGGGCCATGGTTCAGAAAGACAGAGAATCGTTTAAAGAGTATGCACAGAGATGGCGCGATGTGGCTGCACAAGTGATTCTTCCCATGGAGGAAAAAGAAATGACTAAAATTTTTCTGAAGACGCTGAGTGCCTTCTACTACGAAAGAATGGTAACAAGTGCCCCGAGTGATTTTACAGAGATGGTAGGAATGGGTGTCCACCTAGAAGAGGCAGTAAGAGAAGGTCGTTTGACAAAGGGTGAAGGATCTGGAGGTATGAAGAAGCCAGCTTATGGGTTTACAAAGAAGAAAGAGGGGGATACCAATGATGTCATACAAGAGAGGAGAGTGGATGCTACTAGAAGGAATTTTCAGCGTCACCAGCAAGTTGCTTCAGTGACTCCTGTTATGAACGCCGCTCCAACTACCGTTGCTTATCAAAAACAATACCATCAGGGGAACCAAGGGAATAATAAGAGAAGAGAGAACTATGACCATATTCCCATGAGTTATGCAGAGCTACTACCAGCATTAATTCAGAAGAAGTTGGTCCAGACACGACCACCTCCAGCAATACCATCACCTTTGCCTTGGTATTACAAAGCAGACCAGACGTGCTCCTTTCATCAGGGAGCACCAGGGCATAGTGTTGAGAATTGTTATCCTTTGAGGACCGAAGTGCAAAGGTTGGTGAAGTCTGAAAATTTATCTTTTAAAGACATGGGACCTAATGTGAAAGACAATCCTTTACCCCAAGCACGAGGGAGTGAGTGCTGTGAATATGGTGGCCGGATGTCCAGGTGACTTTCAGATTTTTGACATTAATCTGGTTAGAGGGGATTTGGTAAAGATGCATGCAAATCTATGTGAATTCAGTTATTATACGCATGACCATGCCGGTTGTGCTGTTTGTAGTACAAACATCCAGGGTTGCGAGAAGATAAAGGTTGATTTGCAGGAGATGATGGATGAAGGTTTAATCCATATAATCAGGCCTAGGGCAGAATATAAGGAGGAAGTGAATATGGTTTCTGGATGTCCGGGTGAATTCAGAATTTTTGAAGTAGAGCATTTGAATGAAGATCTCGTACAGTTGCATGCTGCCTTTTGTCGTACTGCTGGTCAGGTGGAACACCAATATGGGTCTTGCATAGTTTGTTGTCGAGACCCCCAAGGATGTTCTATTGTGAGAGAGGGTGTTCAACTGCTGTTACACAATAGGAATATCAAGATCACATGACATAGAGATGTTTATCACGAGATTGATATGGTTGAAGTTTGTTTGATGGAAGAAGAGTCAGAAGAAGAATATGCCTCCACGGATGAGTATTTTTCTTCAGACGAAGATTTGTTTGCTGAAAATGACCTTTTGAGGGATGATTGAGTTGAGGAAGGTGTAAACGTCATTGTACCTTGTTTTGGTACACCCACTCATCTTGAGATGGAGTACCATAACAAACCAGCTGTTACCCCATTGGTAATTAGTCTTCCAGGACCTATTCCCTATAAATCAGATAAGGTTGTGCCTTACAAATACAACGCTACAATCTTAGAAGATGGGGTGGAGGTTCCCATCCAGCCAATGTCAGATGTTGGGAATATAGTTGATAATAGCATGGTGACCCATAGTAGTCGTGTGTTTGCGCCGGTTATTCGAAAAGATGTTATTGCTGGAAAGAAAATTGTTGAGAACGATGAGCCTAAGAAGGCTGCAGGAGAGACTAGTGGAGCCACATTAGAGAAATAAGTGGATGATATCCTGAAGGTAATTAAGATGAGCGACTACAAAATTGTAGATCAGCTATTGCAGACTCCTTCAAAGATATCCATCTTGGCATTATTGATGAATTCCTTCGCTCATAGGGAATCATTGATGAGAGTACTAGACCAAGCTTTTGTAGAGAATGACATGCCGTTGGATCAATTCAGCAGCGTAATTGGAAACATTACATCATGTAACAACTTGAGTTTCTGCAATGATGAGTTACCAGATGAAGGGAGGAATCACAACCTGGCCCTCCACATATCCATGAACTGCAAGAATGACTCGCTATCTAATGTGCTAATTGATAACGGATCTGCATTGAATGTTATACCAAGAAGTACCCTCGTGAAGTTAAAGTATCAGGGAACACCTATGCGCCCGAGTGGCATCATTGTGAAGGATTTTGATGGGTCGAGGAAATCTGTCATCGGTGAAGTGGACTTGCCCATCCATATAGGACCACATTTGTTCTTGATAACTTTCCAGGTAATGGATATTATTCCCGCGTATAATTGTTTTCTTGGACCGCCATGGATACATGAAGTAAGGGCTGTCACCTCAACACTGCATCAGAAGCTAAAGTTTATGCGTGAAGGGAAGGTAGTGATCATAAATGGGGAGCAGGCGTTGTTGATATCCCATCTATCCTCTTTCAGTATTGTAGAAGCGGATGAGGTTGCTGTTGGAACCCAATTCCAAGCACTATTCATTGACAACATAAGGAAGAATGAGAATTATGTGGTTTCTTTGAAGGATGTGCAGCAGGTTGTGCGCAATGGTCATAATGCAGTTTGGGGACGACTTGTGGATCCACCTGTGAACAAAAACAGATTTGGTTTAGGTTTCTCTTCGAGGAATGGTAAAGGAGAAAGTTGGAAATCAAAGTCTTATGTGAACAGTTATCATGATGTTTTCCATAACAGAGGCTGCCTCCATCCGATTGGGTCTGGAATTAATGTTGTTGAAGAGGATGAAGCAGAGCAAGAAGCACCTAATTATGTGACGCATGGAGTCCGAGTTCAGAACTGGGTCACCATTGATGTTCCTTCTTGCATACATGTTTCAAAGTAATTTGTTTTGTTAATCTGTTTCTTTCTTTTGAAAAGCTTTCACTCTGTCCAAGGTGGAAGTATTAATGTTGTAGGGCTTATCTATTTTCTATAATTGACAAGATCATTAATAAAAGTTGTCTTTGCTTCCAAATTATGTCTTTTTGTTTTCTGCCTTTTTCTTGGGAAATGGTAATAAATAAATAAAAAAACCCTTTTCAAAATAAGTAATAACTGAAAATTAATCTGCATGATCACTTGTTATATGTGTCAGTTTCTAAAAGAAATCATAAATCACATGTGCAGATTAATTAAAAAACCCGTTGAATACAATGACCCTGCACTCTCTCCCAACTTTGATTGTCCTGTGTTTGGGGCCGAAGAAGAAGATTATGATGAGATTCCAGAAGAGGTCTCACGGTTGTTTGAGCACGAGGAGATACCATTCAGCCATATAAGGAGCCTTTGGAAGTGGTTAATTTGGGTTCAGAAGAAGATCCGAAGGAGGTTAAGATTGGAGCATCGTTGCATCCAGATGTGAAGAGCGGGTTGATTGAGCTGTTGAAACAATACGTGGATATTTTTGCTTGGTCTTATCAAGATATGCCTGGTCTAGATACAGACATTGTCGAGCATCACTTGTCGTTGAAGCCAGAGTGTCCGCCATTTAAACAAAAGTTGAGAAGAACCCATCCAGATATGGCAGTAAAGATCAAGTAGGAGGTCCTAAAGTAGATTAATGATGGTTTTCTTGTGACATCAGTGTATTCTCAATGTATTTCCAATATTGTCCTTGTACCGAAAAAAGATGGAAAAGTCTGCATGTGCGTAGATTACAGAGATCTAAATAAAGCTAGTCCAAAAGATGATTTTCCATTGCCTCACATTGACATGTTAGTGGATAGCACAGCAAAATTCAAGCTATTCTCGTTCATGGACGGGTTTTCCGGGTATAATCAAATAAGAATGGCACTAGAGGACATGGAAAAAACAACGTTTATCACACCCTGGGGAACATTCTGTTACAGAGTGATGCCCTTCGGGTTGATGAACGCTGGTGCAACGTACCAGAGGGCTATGACAACCCTATTCCATGATCTGATGCACAAGGAAATCGAAGTATATGTTATTGATATGATTACCAAATCCCAAACTGAATAAGGGCATATAGAAGATTTGTTGAAGTTGTTTCGGTGTTTGAGGAAGAACCGTCTCTGACTGAATCCAAATAAATGCACCTTCGGAGTTAGATCAGGGAAATTGTTGGGTTTTATTGTTAGCCAGAAAGGAATTGAAGTTGACCCTGACAAAGTCAAGGCAATTCAAGAAATTCCAGCGCCAAGAACTAAAAAGCAAGTCAGGGGTTTCCTCAGGCGTTTGAATTATATCTCCAGATTTATTTCCCACATGACTGCAACATATGAACCGATCTTTAAGTTGTTAAAGAAAGATCAAGGTTGTGTGTGGACAGATGACTTCCAAAGGGCATTTGAAAGTATTAAAGAGTATCTGCTTGAACCTCCTATCTTGCTCCCTCCTGTAGAAGGAAGACCGTTGATTATGTATCTGATAGTATTAGATAAATCCATGGGTTGTATTCTGGGACAATAGGATGAAACAGGAAAGAAAGAGTTCACCATTTATTATCTCAGCAAAAAGTTCACTGATTGTGAGTTGCGGTATTCTATGCTAGAAAAAACATTTTGTGCTTTGGCCTGGGCGGCAAAGCGTTTGTGGAAGTATATGTTAAATCATACTACTTGGTTGATCTCCAAAATAGATCCAATCAAGTATATTTTTGAAAAGCCTACTCTTACTGGGATAATTGCCCGCTAGAAGATGTTGTTATCTGAATATGATATTGAATACCGCACTCAAAAAGCTATCAAAAGTAGTGTGTTGGTAGATTATCTTGCTCACCAGCCAGTGGAAGATCATCAGTTTGCAGGATATGAATTCCCCGATGAAGATGTGATGTTATTAAAAGTGAAAGATTGTGATGAACCATTTCTCGAGGAGGGCCCCAACCCTGAATCTCGTTGGAGTATGGTTTTTGATGGAGCTGTGAATGCTTATGGTAAAGGAATCGCTGCTGTGATTATCACTCCTCATGGATCGCATATTCCTTTTACCGCGAGGTTAACATTTGATTGCACTAATAATATGGCGAAATATGAGGCTTGCATCATGGGTCTTGAGGAAGCTATTGATCTCAGAATCAAGATTTTAGATGTGTATGGTGATTCAGCTTTGGTAATAAATCAAATTAAAGGAGAATGGGACACTAGTCACCCTGGCTTGATCCCTTACAAAGATTATGCTAGAAGATTACTACCCTTCTTAAATAAAGTTGAATTCCATCACATTCCTAGAGATGAAAACCAAATGGCAGATGCTCTGGAAACTCTGGCTTCCATGTACCAAGTAAATGATTGGAATGATATACCCCGAATTACAGTTCGATGGCTAGATAGGCCCGCTTATGTGTTTGCGACAGAGGAGGTATCAGATGAAAAACCTTGGTATTATGATATCAAACATTATCTTCAGACTCAGGAATACCTGTTTGGTGCGTCAAAGAAAGATAGCTGGACACTAAGAAGATTGGCAGGCAGTTTCTTCCTCAGTGAAAATGTGCTATACAAGAGAAATTTTGACATGGTCTTGCTCAGATGCGTGGATAGACACGAAGCAGACATGTTGATGCATGAGATTCATGAAGGTTCATTTGGCACTCATGCTAATGGACATTCAATGGCTAAAAAGATGCTAAGGGCAAGATATTATTGGTTGACAATGGAATCCGATTGTTACAAATTTGCAAAGAAGTGCCATAAATGCCAGATTTATGCAGATAAGATCCATGTGCCTCCGACACTTCTCAATGTGATTTCCTTCCCATGGCCTTTCTCTATGTGGGGTATTGATATGATCGGGATGATAAAACCCAAGGCTTTGAATGGATACCGTTTCATCTTGGTAGCAATTGACTACTTTACCAAATGGGTAGAGGCTGCTTCATATGCCAATGTTACCAAACAGGTGGTGGTGCATTTCATCAAAAACAATCTTATATACCGATACAGTGTGCCAAGCAGAATCATCACTGACAATGGCTCAAATTTGAACAACAAGATGATGACGGAATTGTGTGAAGAATTCAAGATTGTCCATCATAATTCATCTTCATACAGGCCAAAGATGAATAGGGCTGTTGAAGCTGCTAATAAGAATATCAAGAGAATTATCCAGAAAATGGTTGTCACTTATAAGGATTGGCATGAAATGCTCCCTTTTGCACTACATGGATATCGAACATCTGTTTGCACTTTTACAGGAGCGACCCCGTTTTCCCTAGTGTATGGAATGGAAGCTCTACTCCCTGTCGAGGTAGAGATTCCCTTGCTGCGTGTGAAAATGGAAGCCAAATTGACAGAGGCTGAATGGGTTCAAAACAGGTTTGACCAATTGAATTTGATTGAAGAGAAGAGAATGGCAACTTTGTGTCATGGGCAGTTATATCAGAAAAGAATGAAGAAAGCATTTGATAAAAAGGTCAAACCTCGTGAATTCAGAGAAGGCGACCTCGTGCTCAGAAAGATCATGTCTTTCAACGCTGATTCTAGGGGCAAGTGGACTCCCAATTTTGAAGGCCCGTAAGTTGTCAATAAAGCCTTCTCTGGTGGTGCATTAATTCTTGAAACTATGGATGGCGAGGAGTTCCCACATCCCATGAATGCTGACGCAGTCAAGAAATACTTCGCCTAAAGAAATAAAAGAACAGCTCGCTAAGGTGAAAACCCGAAAGGGTGGCTTAGGCAAAAAGGAGCGTCTCGGTAGGCCGAAAACCCGAAAGGGCGGTCTAGGCAAAAATTAGAGACATAAACAGAATAAATTTCCTGCTAAGTTGAAAACCCACAAGGGCAGCTTAGGCAAAAGTTAGGGATTTTCTTGGCAAGTAACTACGCCAAACGAAACTTGATCACCAAAGCAACAATCTTCTCAGATCCTCACCATACTTCAACGGAGACTGCTGCTCAGGATTTCAAAAGTTGTTAAGGGGGATAGTGGTCATTGTATCTCAATGTATCTTTTCCATTATGTATTACCATTTCCCAAATTTTGTAATCATCCATGGAGTCTCGCCATTCGTAGACTACCATTCTATTAATGAAATTCGAGCTTTTGCCCAATTCTTTATATTCTTAATTTTATTTAGCTTGCAAAGACTTCATTTATTACTGATAATAACTTTTAAAGAAAAGAGATTAAAAAGAAAAATTGACTTTTCAAAAAAAAAAAGATCTTGACAATTCAATTTACTTTGGGAATTATGATGAAACAATGACAACAAAAATGGTGATCCCAGGGATGAACAAATTTCGGTTGCTTTAAGAAGATTTACTTCCTTCATAAAGGTTTTCTCAGGTCATTTTGCTGGTATGTGCGCAATCTTTGTGTGTTTCCCAGATAGTTAAAGACGATATCAGTGGGTACAAAGTACAATATTTAGGTTGGTGATCCCACTATCCCCAGTCAAGTCTTGATTCGCTTTTTATTTTGGGTTTGCATGGTCAGAAACCTTCATCCCAGCTTCCCCAGCAAAGTCTTACCTCATATGATGAAAGGTTTTATTCCCTTGGTGTGCCGAAGTGTTGCTCTTTTTACAGTATCAGCACTAGTGTTGACTTCTTGATCTCCCGGGAGGGTTATCCCATGGCATCTCTTGTTGAAATGAGGGTTCGTGGTGAAAATTTTCAACCCGCAATTTCTTTTCTCTTGGGAGGTAGGCTTGAATTCCCCAGTGAGGAAACTGTTACTTTTGGAAACTGTTTCTCCGATGAACCCAGAAGCAGGGTGTTCTATCTCGGTGTCTGTTTGATTTAAGCTACAGTCGGATTATGTTCTCCTCAGTGAAGTTAATGCAATAGGTTTGGTTTCCACAGTAGCTTTCACCTTTCCTAAATTGATCTTTCTGATTGAAGCTTAGCCCAATGTTGTTAGTAACTGAGGCGGTTTCATTTGTCTGCACTGATTATGTATCCTTTTTATCAGCATATGCACAATAGCACTCGTACATTCATACATGCATCATATATTGCTAAAATCATCATTCATGGACATTGTGTTTCTGACATTTACTGCAGCGCTCTTTGTTTCGTTGAATTTGGTCTTCCCTCTTGAGTTTATTTCTCAAAGGATGAATTCGCTTTGGCCGTCTTGTTCCGGTATTTTTCTGAATTGGATTTGTGGTTGCATGACGATGTCGTGTATTATGGATTTCTGAAAACTTTGAATTTTTGCTTGTGCATTTATTTTGCACAAGGAGACTTTATCTCCTCAGCGGGAATATCATGGAATTTCTTCGGGAAGTCATATTTCGATCCTTGGAAAGCCATTTTTCTTTGCAGCTCCCTTTTGGTAATAAGTGGCAGTCTCTTTATTTGAGACAAGTTACATAGTACCCTTTCCAGGAAGATCTCCTTCGTTAAAGAAGAAGTCGAGACCCGTTCTTGGCAGAACACCAGAATTCTGGAAAACTTGATATTTCCTCTTTTTACCTTCAGTGAACGTTGGTAGTACATCGACAGTGAACGTCGGTGTTTGTTATCTTTTTGTTATCTTCAGAGAATGTTGATAGTTTATCGTCAGTGAATAACAGTGGTATGATATTTTCTCTTTCTACCTTCAGTGAACATTGGTAGTACATCAGCAGTGAACGTCGGTGTTTGTTATCTTTTTACTATCTTCAGTGAACGTTGATAGTTCATCGTCAGTGAACGGCGGTGGTTTGATATTTTCTCTTTCTACCTTCAGTGAATGTTGGTAGTCCATCGGCAGTGAATGTCGGTGTTTGTTATCATTTTGCTATCTTTAGTGAATGTTGATAGTTCATCGTCAGTGAACGGCGGTGGTATTATATTTTCTCTTTCTACCTTCAGTGAACGTTGATAGTACATCGACAGTGAACGTCGGTGTTTGTTATCTTTTTTCTATCTTCAATGAACGTTGATAGTTCATCGTCAGTGAACGGCGGTGGTATGATATTTTCTCTTTCTACCTTCAGTGAACGTTGGTAGTACATCGTCAGTGAACGTTGGTGTTTGTTATCTTTTTGTTATCTTCAGTGAACATTGATAGTTCATCGCCAGTGAACAGCGGTGGTATGATATATTCAGAGAACGACGATAGTACATCGGCAGTGAACGTCGATGCTTGTTATCCTCCTCTATGATTCTATTCTCGTGGTTTACCAGTGATTTATTTTCCTGGTGGGATTTCTCTTTTGCTTCTGCATTTTGTGTTGCCTCCCCAATGCTACTTTGTGTCTCTTCTGTTCATATGCATTCATATGCATAAACATTTGCATGGCATCTTAGGGCTAAAAACAGGGTTTGTTTTATATTTAAGTGTATTCGATCACGTCGACACGAAGATTTTTAACCTTCGTATCTCCTGATAGAAGAAACTTAAATAAGGGCAGCTGTTGTACCCCAATTTTTGCCCCTAAGATCCCTTCATCATACCACATTGTTTCAATCACCACAAAACCACTTTAGGGATTTTGGTTCTTCTCCCTATCTTTAGCTTTTCTCTTTGAGAAGTTACCAAGCACCTTGATTTGTTTGCTTTTGTGATCATAGATATTGTACTTTGATTTTTCTCTCTAATTAATAAAATGAAATATTGGTTTGTCTTACTTGTTGATAATGTAGGTAAAAGCAATGAGGTTTAGCAAGTTGCTTCATGGGTTCATGAGTTTATTTCCATGCCCTAGTCAAAAGCTTGAGAGATTCAAACCTCACCATTGAAGTTGTTTTGAAGTTGATATGAAATTGGTTTTTGTGGCCATAGGTCCTCATCATCATCCTCAACAATTTCTATTCACAAAGGAAGAATATTGGTACAAAAAGTTTGTTCAAGCTTGGCAAAGTTCCACCAAGCATTCTCTTGATCTAGAGACTAGGGTTTTGGACTTTAAAGTGGCATATCTTGCTCATCTTTTGGTATTTTTGAGTGATTCCAAAAACATTCTTCTCTTAAAAGAGTTACCAATAAATCACTTCAAAGGTTCCAAATAATTTTCATGTGGAAGGAACTTGGGGAAGAAGAAAGATCACAAGTCATCTAGTTGAATCCCTAATTTTCCATATGTGACTTCAAATTGTCATAACTTGGCCAATTTTTATCACATTGAGCCCATTATTTTTCCATGATTATCTTAAGGATGTGTACTTCAGGCCTTCTTTTATGTGAAATGTAATAAAATGGATAGAAGTTGCATTAAGAAAGCAAAAGATTATAGGTCATTTCATGATTTTTTGCCAACTTCAACAAGTCATAACTTGCTCAATTTTTGGAGATTTTGAGTGGTTCGAATTGAAAAATTCCATTCAAGAGATCTAATTTATTCCATATTTTTGGGTCAAGAGCAAATTCTAAGTGTAAAGCCATGTTTGGATGCAAGCGATTATAGGTCATTTTTAAAGAAGAATTTGAAATATTTCTAAGTATGGAAAGTCAACTCTTTTTCTCCAACTTTGACTCCATGTAATTTTCATCTCAAGCCTCCAATTGATTCCATTCTTTTTCCATTGCAAAGTTTGTTACCTCATCTTTCCAAAGCATCAAGAATCATGCCTTAAGACTCCCTGAGATGGAAATGCCATTGTTTCAAAAGTGGTAACTTGGAATTGAAGTTTCCCTGCAAGTCAGAATTTGAATTTCATGTTACAACCTCTAAACCTCAAATTAGCACGCGTTTTGGGTCTAAACATGATTAGCCAACTTTCCCAAGTGGATTAGTGCATCAAAACGCAAGAATTGGATGAGTTTTGGTGAAGTTTGGATCACAGTTCACTCGTGCATCAGGTTTGCACGAATTCCCTCCAAAACACATCATTCACTCTTCCTTTTGATCCCATTTGCTTCTCCTATAAATACATGTACTATCCCATTCATTTTCTCAAGCTTAGATAGCCAGAATATCCATGCCAAACTTGCTTCCCAACTCAGAATTCAACTACTTCGAATCCTATTCTCAAGCCTTTTTCAATCCATTTTATCCATCAATTCACCTTCCTTGATCATCCATGAAGCTAACCATACCATTACATTAAAGAATTGTGCCCTATATTGCTCCATAGAAGTCCAGTTTCAGAGCTCTGCAACTCAACTTCAATAGGTAGATTCCTTCATCAATTCTTCAAAACTTTGGTACCATTGTGTTGCTCTCATTGCCCTGGTTCTAGTTGCAACACTTACTTTTATCTGGAAACACGTTTTGACCATGAATTTTCAAATCCCCTTTCAAAACTTTCTTTCCAAATTGCTTCAGTTACAGTTTATATAAAAATGGCGCGAGGGTATGGTTATCTTCATCTTAAAGAGACGAAACGAATGGCATAGGTCCGAGATTCTGATTTTACAGTTTGAGAGACTTGCAATTCGTGAGGCTGGAGGTTGAAGATGACCAACGTGTCACCTTCTAACCAATGAAAGCGTGCCATTTGTATTTTTTGAATTTATGATTTTACATTTGATTCAGTGCTTTATTCAGTAAAGACCATGATATACACAGCGCGCCAGATCCCTTGGATTTCATTACTAACGCGTTTTAACTCTCATCCAATGGCCCACATCTTTTTCTTTTATTTTCTTTTTCTGATTTTTATATTTTAATTGTTTTAAATTTCAAAAAATCATAGAAAATTCATTTTTAGTCCAAAAAATCCAAAACAATTATGAAAAATATTTTTGATTATTCTCTTTCTGATTTTTATTTTTTCACAATTTAATTTTGTGTTTTGGTATTTTTTATGAATTTTGCACTTATTTGATTTATTTAAAATGTTTAAAAATACTTTTACACATTTTTAAATTCTGAAAAAATTATGGAATGATCCAATGACATTGTGACAAATATTGGTGACGTTATTTTATTTTTGTTTCTGACTTTACTACTCTTTACTATTTTTGTTTATTTTACCCATTTATTTTCATTTTTAAATATAGTTTCTGACTTTTAAAAATTCCCAAAAAATATTGTATAATTACTTGACCTATTTTCTGATTTTTTTTATGGTTTTATCTTTCATTTCTTGATTAATTTGAATATAATTGACTTTTTCCCCATTATTTTTCAATTTTTTTAAACATTTTTTTTACCCCTTTAATGCATACATTAAATATATTATTATTTTGTAAATATTTTCTGGTTGTCTTGGGTTGATTTTTTGATCATGGCTTTATTAACATCATTGGATCCATGGTGTTGAGTCTAACTCCACAAAAAATGGATGAATGATTTTAATAATAGTTTGATTAAATATTAATTGAAATGTGGTTTTCTTTTTTACCCTAGTTCCCCTTCATCTCATCCCCTTCTTATTGCACTAAGTGTTGTTGGAGCATGATCTCTATATCATGTCTCAAAACAAATGGTGCATAGATTGCTATTGACCGGCCTCAAAATAGGTGCGACTTCTATATAAGTCCACTTACGATTGCTTAACATAGCGCTAAATTTTGTCCCGATTCGAATAAATGATCATTCGTGGCCCAAACTTATGATTGCAAGCCCAAGTATGTTAATTTGATCTCTTTGATCCAATAACCTTGAGATCCATTATGTGGAGGCTTTGGTTCTACCAATCCTCTAATAGATCTACAACACCTTTGGTCAACGCGGATCACTTAAACATCGTTGATCATTAAATAGTACTTATGAGAATTCCAAATGGATGATATACTTGACAAAAAGCAAATGCAACATGTTGTGTGGAGGTTTTGGTTCTACCAATCCTCTAATGAGTTCCAAATGCAAGTTTCAAGATGGCCATCCAACTAACCACTAATTATTGACTTATTTATTTTATGCTTTATTCTTTTTATGCTTTATGTACTATTTATTTTTAGCAATTTACATTTCATGCCATTTTTCATCTTTTCTCATTTGAGCATTTATTTATTCTTGTCATTTTTACTTTGCTCACTTGAGATTTTCTTTTCTTTTCTTTTCTTTTCTTAAGATACTTAATAATCAACATAAACCCTAAAAAACTCTTAATGGTACTTGGACTATCTGGTTACTATCCTTGGCATTATGGAGCAGTGGACTTTTCTGGACTTAGGATTAGAAACCTTGGCCTATCTTGGAGACCTTGTGATCTTATCTGATTATTTTGTCTGGAGCTCTTGAGGTTTACCTGAAGACATTGGATTGCTTGTTTGTTTTTGTGTGCAGGTTTTTGAGATTGCATCCTTGATTTGTAATCTGGAACTCACCCGTATACGGCCGTTACTCTGCCCAATTTTTGTGAAAACTTAACACATTTGAAGAGTTCTAGTATCTTTGCTTGCTTGGTTTCAATTCAAAGAATGGGAATTCTATCTTGACTCATAATGTCAAGTTTTTGGCTTCTTGTTGGTTAGATGGTCCTTATCCTTAGCTTTTACCTTATGCTTTAGGATAGTCTCTTCTTCTCCTCCCATCTTCTTTAATTTCAAAAATCTTCTCCCTCCTTTTGAAAACTCTTTTTGTTTTGAAACTTAAACACTTTCATAATAAACTTGGACTTAGGTCCATGCATTTTCAAAACATTTTCATAAATAAACTTCAATCAATTTAATAATACTTTGACATTTTTTTGATGAGAAGACTAAAAGTCAACCAATCTCATTTCAAACCATTTTTGCCACTTTGGCTTTTACCCTTAAACTTTTTCTTAAAAGATTAGACTCTTGTCAATCCTTGTAGTGATGCAAACAACTATACTTCTACAATATGTAGTGAAGAGAGACAATTTCCACTTGGGTGCTGAGTGAGGCATTGTTGATTTTAAAATCCAAGCCATATCCTCCACTTTGAGATGATGCAAATTCTCCTTTCTCATGATTGTGGGTAGTAAGTATGTTTTTCCACACGGACAATGACGATGATGCCTTATCTCTTAAAATTAACCAACACACTTATGTTTCAAATATTTTAAAAGAGGAACTATGTGTACCCTGATCCCCTATTGCACGAAAGGTGGTAGGTAGGCACTAAAGGTTCACAACCGCGGCGGGTGCGAAAATCATAAAAATATATTTCTTTTCTCACCTCCACCATCCATTTTATGTAAAACAAATTTTTATAGCCAAAATATACAGATTTTACAAAGAGGCTCCTGCGGAGTACCGTAGATGTTTAGGGTGCTAATACCTTCCCTTTGCATAACCAACCCCCTTACCTTGAATCTTTCCCCCTTTTTTGGGTTATTCGCTCTTTTCCCATTCCTTTGGAAACAATAAAGCGCGGTGGCGATTTTTATTTTGATTTGTATAAAGTCTAGTCAATCCAATGGCTTAGTCTTGAACATTTCTATCGTTACACTATGCTTATTACATGGCTTTGACAGTTACATAATTGTCGTTGACAGTAAATAAAGTTGCGGAAATTTAAAAACCCTAATTAAAACTATTACATCCTCAAAACAGTTACAAAAATAATAAAAGAATTAAATGCACGCGGTAAGTTAAATGCGAGGCAATTAGGGTTTTGACTCTTTGACTAATCCTACTTGCGATTGATTAAAGAAAAAATGTTTTTTTGTCATGTTTTGTTATTTGAGAAAATAATTGAAAATTAAATTAAAAGAAAATCCACAGTCCTAATTTATATTAATATTTGAAAATAAATTAATTAATTGTAAGCAACCTATTTTTGTATTTTTGTTTTATTTGAGAAAAAAGAGAAAAAAATTAAATCAAGAGTTAACATAATTTTCTAATTTAATTTTAATTGTGAAAAACAAATTAAAGTTACCCTAATTTAAATATTAATCTAATTAATTAACAAAATTAAATTTAATAAGAAAACAACTAAATCTAATTTTTTTTGACTTTTTTTTTATTTTTATGATTTAATTAAAACTGATTTTAAAAATAAAATAATTAAACAAATTAAAAGATAAAATAAAAATAAAAAGAAGTTAAGAATTGGGCCTGTGTTGTTGGCTGGAGAGGGGGGTATGCATCTGAATTCCTTGGCCCAAATGCTCCAAGCCCAGTCAATGCGTTGGATCAGGTGTGGGCGTTGACTTGAGGAGCATTGTGGTCTCTTGCTATCTGGGTGTTGGATTTGATCATCCTTCCATCCAATAGTCACAAGTTTCTAGTGCATGGTGGTCAACAAGAGGAACGCTGCACTGAATCAATGAATAGAAAAGAAAATAAAGGAAATCGTCTGGACCTGGGATCGAACCCAGGTCCTTGTACTCTTTGCCAATGTTACCCTGCCAGCTTCGCTACACAAGTTATTTGTTAACATAATACACACAAAACGTAATGTATGAAACAAAGATGGTCAGACCAAAAAATGCGCGAATTTCAAATAGCCCAGTGATAGCTGGACACGTTGTCTTCTCCTTCCTCTGCCGTTGTTTTAGAAAAAGGGACTTTTACCTACAAACATCCACTGTAGGTATAACCCTGCATATTTCAAAAATGATGTACACGCAAGATAAATGAAAGGTAATGGTACCAATCAACTCGTCTCATCCTCACGAGCATCATGGTACCTGATTAAAGGCCCAATTGTTCTTGTACAAAAAGACCCTAAAAATAACACAAAAACCCTAGCAATGGCAACATCGTGTACAAGCATCAAAAACGCAATTAAATGATATGGTTAGCTTGCGAACATGATGAAGATTACAAATATATGAGCTAAAGATGCTAATGATGCAGGAATTATTGTAATTGTTTTCAAAGAATGATGCAAACCATGGGAGTCCTTGCATGCATTTCTAGGTGTTTGAGCACCTGCAAATCATTGGGATAGGTTCTGGGAAGGTCCATGAGTCGTTTGGTAATGCTAGAATGGCTTGACTTGGCCTCTAGAATGGAATTGAATCACCACTTTTTTCTTGGAATTTTGAAGCTTGTTCTTGCCGTTTGCACGCCTCCACCCTTGTATTTTTGATCTGGAATTGTTCACTATACAACCTAGAGTGAATTAGGTTAACAAACTTGGACTAAATTTTTGCATTTATCCAAGATTTGATTTGATTTGTAAGTTATATGATATGTTGCTATTTTGAGCCAAATCATGCCTCTCTTGTACCAATTAACCTTAATTCGATTTGATCTTGTTAACTCGGCATATCTTGATTGCCAATCTGTCAAAAAAAAACAAATTAAATCATATCTTTGTTAATTTTCATCATTTATTTGATTTAATTCACTTTTTAATTAATGAAAAATAAAAATAAATTGAAAAATGAAGCACATAATGGGTGAGTGAACATTTAAGTCGTGGACCACATTATAATTGAGGTGCATGCATAAAAAGTTGGGCCCATTTAGCAAAAAATGCAAATTTGAGCACATTTGACTTTTGGCAATTTTACAAAAATGGTCAACTTGGCCAATGCATAACTCTCTCAATTTTGACCCTAGAGAGGTGTTATTGGAATTTTTAGAAAGCTTAGGATGTCCTATAAACAACCGTTTTGGTCTCATCTCAATTGATTCTTCCATGTTCATGTATGAAGCTTTGACCCAAAAGGTGTTTTTGTTGACTTTTCAAAAGGACCTATAATGTCAAAATTCATATCTTTTTATGAGTGCATATTCTGGACTTGGGAGCTTAATATTAATTGTATGGAATTGCATCCTATTCAAAATGTGCTTTGGATGGGTCATTTCTGATAAAGTATGGGAAAGTTATGCTTGGTCAAAGTTGAGTTGACTTTTCCTATAAAACCCTAATTTAGCAACTTTTGGGTTTTGATGAATTGTGAGCAATCCTTGAGGAATCATGATCAACCCTTTATTAAATTATGGATAATACTTCAAAATGAGGATGTTGACCAAAAATCTTGAAGTTTGACTGTATGTGGGCCACAATTGACTTTTGACCTAGTACAGTTGATTTTCAAGCATTTGAGCAATTGACTGAGCAAACTTCTTCTGCAAGGCTTGAAACTTGACATGGATGATCTTGAGAACATATTAGGAAAATGGTGAGCATTTGAGTCCTTTGTGGTTCACACATCTTGATGAAGACGGAAACCCTAATTTGAGGTATACTACCTTAGTAGAGAGTGTTTGTCTGGTCAATTCTTGAACTTCCTTTAGCAATTTGAGGACCTCAGTTGCCATGTGTTGAGAAATATGGGAGGGAAAATTTTGGGGTACAACAATACCATTTTCATCCCAATCATCCTTGGAATGATTTGATTTGGTTTGACAGCATATTTGCATTATGATTCCATTCAAAATCAGATCAAAAACAAATCTTCCATATTTTATATCATTTATTTGATTTAATTTGACTTTTAAATGATAAAAAACTAAAAAAACTAAATAAATAAAGTAAATAATATATGGTAGAGTGTTCGGGTCGTGATCATGTTGGAAGCATAATGCAAGCTTAAAAAGTTGGGCCCATTTGGAAAAAAAATGCATTTGTGAGCACATTTGACTTTTGGCAATTTTCCAAAAATGGTCAACTTTGACAATGCACAACTCTTCCAATTTTGACCCTAAAGAGATATTCTTAGACTTTTTATAAATATTATGATGTCCCCTAAACAACCCTTTTGGTCTCATCTCGATTGGGTCTTCCATGTTCATGTAAGAAGCTTTGACCCAAAAGGTGTTTTTGTTGACTTTTCAAAAGGACCTATAATGTATAAATTCATATCTTTTTATGAGTACTCTTCTTGAACTTGAGGTCTGAATATGAGTTACAGGAAATTGGATTCCCTTCAAAATGAGCTTTGGATGAGAAATTTCTGATAAAGTATGAGAAAGTTATGCTTGGTCAAAGTTTGGTTGACTTTTCCTAAGAAACCCTAATTTAGCAACTTTTGAGTTTTGATGAATTAGGAGCATTCTTTGAGGAATCATGATCAACCCTTGATCAAATGATGAATATCACTTCAAAATGTTGATGTTGACCAAAAATCTTGAAGTTTGAATGTATGTGGGCCACATTTGACTTTTGACCTAATATAGTCGATTCTCAAGCATCCGAGCAATTGACTGAGGAAACTTCTTGTGCAAGGCTTGAAATTTGACATGGATGATCTTGAGAAAATATTGGAACGATGGAAGGCATTTGGGACCTTTGGAGTTCACACATCTTGATAAAAATGGAAACCCTAGTTTGAGGTACATTGTCTTAGGAGAGAGTTTGTCTGGTCACCTCTTGGGCATCCTTGAGCAAGTTGAGGACCTAAATGGCCATGTATTGAGTAAAATGAGAGGGAAAATTTTGGGGTACAACAATATCGGTTGTTCTATTGCCATATTGTTGAATTAGGGAAAATAAATCCCTGATTGCAGCTGGCGATGAAGAATGTAGGTCTTCAGATTTTATTCGAAGTTGAATGTTGGGAGATGAACTTCCGTTGTTAGAGAAATAAACTCTGTTAGGGAAGGAAAACTCTGTGAATTGCTTGGGGATTTTGTGGAAATCTTGCTGGGGAATCCTGAGAAGCTTGGCAACTTCACTGGGGAATCTTTTGTTCGAGCAATAGTTTGGAGATTTTTCTCAGCCGGGGATATGAGAACACTTGACACCATTAGGCTGCATACTGAGAATATGGAAGTGACCTTGTAGTAGGATGCCCCTGCCTCTATACCTGTTGGAGAAGGTATCTGCGGGAGGAAATATTTGCGGGGTTTTATGGATGGCCCTTAGACATTATCCCATTTCTTAAATTCATTAGTAATTGTCTTTCTGTTTTTTATGTGTATATTTGTAAGCAGTAATCACATTCAAATTCACATGTTCAAAAATAATCATTGGATGTTCTGCAAACAAAACAGAAAAATCAAAACAGAAATTTTCACTTTCAAAGGAATAGCTTTGTATTAACTTTGAATAAGTGTTTTTGTATAAGGAGATGAACATCCTAGTAAGAGAATGTCGTCGTAAGAATAAAACTTTACAAAATAGCATACAAAGAAAACATCTATGTGAAATAATCCCATTAGGTTCCCATTCTGCTATTGCCTTTATGTCTTTGAGTGTCTCATCTCTTTGCTGCTTGTTCGAAGATGACTGGATTGATTAGTACCACTTGAGTTCAATAGTTGATACTGAAGATTGGCTGTAAGGTAATCCAACGGGACATAGTTATACGCTTTAAATCCCTAACTTTTTCCTAGATCGCCCTTTCGGGTTTTTAGTCCACCGGGATACCCTTTTTTGCCCAAACCGTCTTTTTAGGTTTTCGACTTGCTGGGTGTATAGATTTTTTCCATATGTATATCCCTAATTTTTGCCCAAACCCTTTTGGTTTTCCGGGATGCTCCTATTTTTGCCTAGGCCAGTCGACCTAGCGGGTCTTTGTTCATGCGTAATATCTTTTAACTATGTTAGCGTTTACCGATGTGGAAGGTCGTCACCGTCCATAGTAGTTAAGATCATGGCTCTACCAGAAAATATGTTCTTGATCACAAATGGTCCTTCGTATGTAGGAGTCCATTTTCCCCCGGGACCACCTTGTGGGAGTATGATGCGCTTGATTACCAGGTCACCAGCTTGATATACCTGACGTCTGACTTTCTTGTTAAAAGCTTTGATCATACACTTTTGGTACATCTGACCATGGCAGACAGCCGCGGGCCTCTTCTTGTCAATCAGGTTTAATTGGTCAAGTCGAGTCTGGACCCATTCGTCTTTACTCAGCCATGCATCCTTCATGATTCTTAAGGAAGGGATCTGGACTTCTATGGGCAGGACAACTTCCATACCGTATACCATAGAGAAAGGAGTTTCCCCAGTTGATGTGCGCACGATGGTAAGGTAACCATGAAGAGAAAATGGTAACATCTCATGTTAGTCTTTGTATGTCACCGTCATCTTCTGTATGATTTTCTTGATGTTTTTATTAACAACTTCAACAGTGCCATTCATCTTCGGCTGGTAAGGAGAAGAGTTATGATACTAGATCTTGAATTACGTGCAGAGCTCGGTGATCATAGTGTTATTGAGATTGGTACCATTATACGTAATGATTCTTTCTGGAATACAGTACCGACATATGAGGTTATGTTTAATGAATCGAGCCACCACATTCTTGGTGACGGAAGCAAATGAGGATGCCTCAACCCACTTCGTGATATAATCAATGGAGATGAGGATGAAGCGCTTCCCATTAGAAGTTGTAGGTATGATTTCTCCAATCATATCGATGCCCCACATTGTGAAGGGCCAGGGAGCAGTCAAGACGTTTAGAGGAACGGGAGGCACGTGTACTTTATCATCATAAATATGGAATTTGTGACAAGTTCGTGAATGCTGATAACAGTCTACTTCCATAGTGGACCAATAGTATCCTGCCCGTATGATCTTTTTAGCCATCGTGTGCCCACTGGAATGGGTTCCAAAAGTACCTTCATGTAAATCAACCATAATATTTTCTGCCTCACTCTTGTCTACACACCGAAGCAAGATAGAATCATGATTGCGCTTGTAGAGCATCCTGTTACTAAGGAAGAACTTGGCAGAGAACCTTCTTAGGAACTTCTTATCTTTGACTGAAGCTTCTTCCGGATACTCTTGGGCTTCGAGATATCTTTTAACTTCATGGAACCAAGGCTTGTCCATTACTTCTTAAGTACCAATCTCATCACAGTATGCGGGTTCATCAATCCTTTCAATAGTGATCTGAGGAGCTTCATTATCCCATCTAACCTTGAACATGAATGACATAGTAGCTAGCGTGTCCGCTAGTTAATTTTCCTCTCGTGGAAAATGCTCAAAGGTAATTTCTTCAAAGTATGTAATCAATGTCAACACATGCTCTTTGTAAGGGATAAGATTAGGATGCTTCGTGTCCCATTCTCCTTTGGTTTGACTAACTACTAAGGTCGAGTCACCAAATACACTCAAGAATTTGATCCCCAAGTCGATAGCAGCTTTGACACCCATAATGCACGCTTCATACTCAGCCATATTGTTGGTACAATTGGAACATAATATGGAAGTGAAAGGAGTATGACAGCCTTCAGGAGATAAGATCACATCGCTGATGCCATTTCCAAGAGCATCGGAAGCTCCATCAAAAACCATAGTCCATAGGGATCCTTTTTCAGGTCCTTCATCCGGTCCAGGTTCTTCACAATCAGTTACTAGTATGATGTTCTCATTCGGGAACTCAAAATTCATGGATTGGTAGTCATCCACATCCTGATGAGATAAATTATCAGCTAATACACCTCCCTTAATTGCTTTCTAGGTTGTATATTGAATGTCGTATTCGGTCAGGATCATTTGCCATCTTGCTATTCTTTCGGACAGAGCGGGCTTCTCAAAGATGTACTTGATAGGGTCCATTTTAGATATCAACAAGGTAGTGTGACTAAACATATACTATCTCAGTCAGCGAGTAGCCCATGCCAAAGCACAACAAGTTTTATCAAGTAGTGAGTATATTGTTTCACAGTCGGTAAACTTTTTGCTAAGGTAGTATATTGCATGCTCTTTTCGACCAGACTCGTCATGCTTCCCCAACACACACCCCGTTGAGTTCTCTAACACTTTTAAGTACATGATCAGAGGTCTTCCTTCAACTGGCGGCATCAAGATTGGAGGCTCTTGAAGATATTCCTTGATTCTGTCAAAGGAGTTTTGGCAATCTTTATTCCACTTCACTGCTTGATGTTTCTTCAATAACTTGAAGATTGGCTCACAAGTAGCGGTCATATGTGAAATGAATCTGGAAATGTAGTTCAGACGTCCCAAGAATCCCCTGACCTCCTTTTCAGTGCGTGGTGTTGGAATTTCTTGTATAGCTTTAACCTTTGAAGGATCCACTTCAATGCCTTTTCCGCTGACAACGAAGCCTAAGAGCTTACCAGATCTTACTCCAAAGGTGCACTTATTCGGGTTCAACCTCAGTTTGTACTTTTTCAGCCTTTCAAACAGCTTCTGTAGATGATCAAGGTGCTCCTCTTCATTCTGGGACCTGGCTATCATATCATAAATATAGACCTCTATCTCGTGATGGTTCATATCATGAAATAAAGCTACCATGGCATATTGATAGGTTATCCCGTCATTCTTTAACCCAAATGGCATAACTTTGTAACATAAATTGCCCCACTGTGTGACAAAGGTCGTTTTCTCCATGTCCTCAGGTTCCATTTTTATCTGATTGTACCCGGAGAAACTATCCATGAAGGAGAATACCTTATGTTGTGCGGTATTGTCAACCAGAACATCAATATGGGGAAGCAGAAATTCATCCTTGGGGCTTGCCCTGGATCTCTGTAATACACACACATACGTACTTTACCATCCTTCTTAGGTACTGGAACCATGTTAGCAACCCATTATGGATAAGAAATAACAACTAAGAAACTAGCATTGAATTGTTTCATGACTTCAGCCTTGATCTTTTCTGACATCTCAGGCCGCATGCGAAGAACCTTCTGTTTCACTGGAGGGCAATCCTCTTTTGTCGGTAGGCAATGAACCACAATATCAGTGTCAAGTCCTGACATGTCCTCGTATGACCAGGAAAAAACCTCAACATAGTCATGTAGCATCTAAATTAACCACTCCTTGACACTACGCTCCAGATCGGCGCCTATCTTGACTTCTTTCTTATCCTCTTCAGTACCCAAGTTCATTGTCTCAACTGGCTCTTCATGAGGCTGTATTGCCCTTTCTTTCTGTTGTAACAGTCTGGTAAGCTCTCCTGGTACTTCACAATCTTCCTCACCTTCGTTCTCGGCTTGGTAGATCAGATTTTCAAAGTCATAACTGGAAATAGCAGAACCGTTATCAATGGGATCCAAAGTGGATGTGGATCTGTAGTTTGATATATGGGTGTGTGTATGAGCATAGCTGTTGATTTTTTGATAAAGTAAAGAGGCAGAAAATAAAAACAAAGAGCGTAAAATTTGTATGCAAAACGTCCAATGTTTTATTAATGACATATGAAAATGAAGAAATGACCCTCACAAAATAGACCATTCTGCCTCGAATAAGGCACAAGGCTTTAAAGTTTCAATTGTTCAAATATTACATATCCTCAAAAACAAAAAGACAAATTACTCTTGAATAAAATTAATGGGAACAAAATCTTTGGCCTCCCAATTGCGGAGTCTACTGCTGATGGTCGGGAAGATCCACTTGTCCAGGTCATAGTCACTGTCAGCATCCTCTGTAGCGGAAATAACATCAATAGCACTGATTCTCGATTCATGCTTAGGCATTGGTGCAGTTATGACGTTGGGGGTCTTCGGAGGATCAAACTCAATCTCCTTCACCTCAATGAGATATTGCACTTTGTTCTTCAGAGCCCAACAATCATTTGTATCATGCCCTGGAGTTTCAGAATGGTAGGCACATCGAGCATTTGGGTTGTAACGGGAAGAGGCAGTATTAGGATTCTTCGGGGCAACCTTTAGGGTCACCAGGTTAGACTTCAACAGGTGCGGCAAAACCTGGGATATGGTCATGTTGATTCGAGTAAATTGTCTTCTTGGTGCATCTGGCCTGTGCTGATTGTTTCATTGTTGGTTTGAGGCAGGATTGGAAATCATAACAGCCCCTACCGTCAGACGATGTTCAATTTTGTTTTGATTTCTTTGGCCATAAGCTACATTCACCTCCTTCTTTCTAGTGAAAGGTTTCTTTGTTGTGCTGGAGGATGCATCTCTCTGTATTTTACCACTTTTGATGCCACTTCTACCCGTTCACCAGTCAGTATAAGTTCAGCAAACCCAGCAGAAGAGCTTCCAATCAGATGGTTGAAAAATGGACCAGACAACATGCCCAAGAACATGTCCACCAGCTCCCTATCAGACAAAGGAGGCCAGACTCTTCCCCCAAGGTCTCTCCACTTTTGGGCATAATCTTTAAAACCTTCGCTGAAACCTATAGCCATACTTTATAATTGTGTACGAGTTGGGGCGAGGTCAGCATTATATTAATATTGCTTGTAGAAAGCAGCAACCAAATCTTCCCAATTACGAATGTTGGTTCTTTCCAGTTGATAGCACCATTCCAGTTGAGTCCCCGACAAACTCTCCTGGAAGAAATGTACCCATAGATTCCTATCAGTAGTGTAGGGTTGAATCTTCCTGACATACGACCTTAAATGCAGCTTAGGACAAGAGACACTGTCGTACATAGAAAATGTAGGGACCTTGAATTTCCGCGGGATGACCACCCCTGAGACTAGTCCTAGCTCTTCAAAATCCAACCCGGGTACCCTCTAGATCTCCATAGCATTGAGCCTATCCTCTAACTATTTGTATTTACCATCAGCAGGAGAATACTGCTCCTCAGAATAGTCAGGTTCATCTTCCTCAGACCCTGGATTGTTGTTTTCTTCTTTGGGCTTTTCTTCTTAATTGTCCCCTTCATCCGACGTGGTTATGAAATCTAAAGCTCGCTTGGCCGGACCTCTGAACCTTCTACCTAAATTCAAGACACCAGTCAGTTTCTTTGGCTTCTTGGTCTTCTCTTTGATGATCAGAGCTTTCAGATCTTCTTGCCCCTTGGACAGAGCCAGGAACATTTGCTGAAACTGAGCGTTTTGAGCTTGAATATCCTTTACTGTTTGTTCGAGAGTCATTTCTTTTGCTGAAATAAACAGCAAAAAGAATAAGAAGCCTGTCTTGAAGTACCTGCTTATACAATGAAGTGTATGATATGCTTATGCGATGTTTTCAAGGACTTCAGGAAATTTAAATTTGTGAACCAAGATGAAACAAAGATTTTATTAGTAGAATTCAAAATACAATTTCCTTTTAGGCTTACAATTGGAAAAAAATCTAAAATCCAAGAAATCATATTTCCCACGGGTGCTTCCTCTTTGTGCCAAGATAGACATTAAGACTTTTCTCTTTGTGAAGTTGCTTCACGAGCTCCAAGACTTTCTTCTCATTTACATAAAAATGATCTCTAAATGTATCCCGTTCTTTCTTCTCCTAAATCTAGGATCTCTGCACCTCTTCAAGATTAGTGGGCATCTCAAGATGGAGAATTGTATAAGGAACATCTCATTCGGTGATGGGCTCCACAACCACTGGTAAGATGGCTATGTACGGAATTATAAGGCTTTGAGCGCGAGCTCGTACCCATTTGAGATAAGGTTCCATAGGGATGGAAGTCTTAGGCCCCAAGGTTTTGATATCAAATCTGTTTACCATGCCCCAAGCTCTTATGAACCTTTGACGATACCCTTGAACATCATCCTCTTAGTTAAACACAATGCCCTGGATACGCATATCGTGGGGACCATCCCTTCGAGCATAACCAAATTGTCGCATAGCCAGAGAAGGATTATAAGTTATGCCTCCCCTAATGCCAAGTAGTGGGACATTATGGAATTCTCCGCAACGGTAATTGACAGAAATATCTCCCATAAATCAGGAATACCAAAAAATATCCGAGTGAGAAAGTGACATTATCCTTCATGACCAACCCAAACCTTCTTCATTCTTCAATACTGATTTATGGAGGTGAGAAATAAACCACCTTGACAGCAATGACACACAACACATAATAATCCCTTTTCTCTTCATGGTGCGAGTGTGGAGGGTATACAAGATGTCTCCGAGTAGAGTAGGCACAGGGTTACGAGAGAGGAAAATCTTGATAGCATTCACATCTATAAGTAAGTATGGATTGGGGAACAACACTAAACCATAGATTAGAAGGGCCAGAACCTCCTCAAAAGCTTGGAAATCTAAATCATCCAAATCACCCCAAAAACTCCTTTAATTACTATTATTGATACCGGTGCTACTCATTGCTTTATTGTTGCTGATTATGTTGAAAGATTGGGTCTTATGTTGTCTTCTTTGAATGGAGAGATGGTCGTCGAAATTCCAAACAAGGGGTCGGTGACTACTTCTTTTGTGTGTTTAAAGTGTCCTTTGTTGATTTTCGATATAGAATTTGCTGTTGATTTGTTTTGTTTGCCTTTAAGAGGGTTGGATATGATTCTGGGTATGAACTGGTTAGAGCATAACTATGTTCATATTAACTGTTATGACAAGCCTGTGAGGTTTTCTACTCCTGAAGAAGAGGAAGATTGTCTGTTGTCTGCTAGACACTTGTGATAGTTGATGCTAGAAAAAGCACATATGTTCTCATTGATGGCGTTGCTATCTCTCGAGACTCAAGCTATAATTGAGGAATTACAAGTGGTGCAAGAGTTTCCTGAAGTTTTCCCTGATGAAATTCCTGATGTACCACCAGAGATGGAATTGAATTTGCTATTGATCTTGTACCTGGTACCAGACCTATGTCTATGGCACCATACATGATGTATGCATCTGAATTGACAGAGTTAAAGAAGAAATTGGAATAGTTACTTGAAAATAAGTTTGTAAGACCAAGTGTATAACCGTTTGGAGCTCCAGTGTTGTTAGTAAAGAAGAAAGATGGAAGTATGAGGCTTTGTGTTGATTATAGACAGTTGAATAAAGTGAAGATTAAGAACAAGTATCCGCTTCCATGAATAGATGACTTGATGGATCAATTGGTGGACACTCGTGTGTTCAGTAAGATTGATTTGAGGTCGGGTTACCATCAGATTAAGGTGAAGGATAAATATATCCAGAAGACGAATTTCAGAACGCGTTATGGACATTATGAGTATTCGGTGATGCCTTTCGGTGTTACTAATGCGCCGGGAGTATTCATGGAATACATGAACCATATCTTTCATACTTATTTGGATCGGTTTATAGTGATGCTCATTGATGACATTTTGATTTACTCTAAGTCAAAAGAAGAGAATGCAGAAGACTTAAGAGTAGTATTGCAAGTTTTGAAAGAGAAGAAGTTGTATGCAAAGCTATCCAAGTGTGAGTTCTGGTTAAAGGAGGTTAGTTTTCTTTTTCATGTGATCTCAGGTAGTGGCATTGTTGTAGATCCATCGAAGGTTGATGATGTGTTGCAATGGGAAACTCCAAAGTCAGTTACTAAGATTAGAAGCTTTTTGGGATTAGCTGGTTACTATAGAAGGTTTATCGAAGCTTTTTTCTAAGTTGGCACTCCCGTTGACTAAGTTAACTTGTAAAGGTAGAGCTTTTATGTGGGATGTTCAGTGCGAAGAAAGTTTTACAGAATTGAAGAAGAGATTGACGTCGGCTCCGATTTTGACATTGCCTAATCCAGGAGAACCTTTTGTGCTATATTGTAATGCTTCTAAGATGGGTTTAGGATGTGTGCTTATGCAGAATGATAAGGTAGTTGCTTATGCATCAAGGCAGTTAAGGACTCATGAAAATAACTATCCTACGCATGATTTAGAGCTTGCTGCAATTGTTTTTGTGTTGAAGATTTGGAGGCATTATCTTTATGGTTCTAGATTTGAAGTGTTTAGTGACCGTAAGAGCTTAAAGTGTTTATTTGATCAGAAGGAGTTAAATATGAGGCAACAAAGATGGTTGGAATTGTTAAAGGATTATGATTTCAATTTGAATTATCATCCAGGAAAAGCGAATGCGGTAGCTGATACGCTGAGTCGAAAGACTTTATATATGTTAGCATCGATGGTTAAAGAGTTGGAATTAATTGAGTTGTTCAAGGATATGAGCTTAGTTTGAGAGGTGACACCGTATATTGTTATGTTGGGTATGTTGAAGATTAATAATGAATTTTTAGACAGTATCAGAGAAGCTCAGAAGTTGGATGTGAAACTTGTAGATTCGATGGTTGGAATCGATCGGTATGAGAATAATGATTTAAGTTAGATGTGCAAGGTGTGTTGAGATTTCGTAATCGGATTTGTATTCCTGATGATGTGGAGATGAAGAAAGTGATCCTTAAAGAGAGTCATAGAAGTAAGTTGAGTATTCATCCAGGAGCTACAAAGATTTATCAGGATTTGATGAATTTGTTTTGGTGGTCTGGGATGAAGAGTGATGTGGCTTGGTTTGTGTATGCATGTTTAACTTGTCAGAAGTCGAAAGTTGAACATCAGAAACCTGCAGGGTTGATGCAACTGTTAGAAGTTCCAGAATGGAAATGGGATAGCATTTCGATGGACTTTGTGACGGGGTTACCTAATAATTTAAGAGGACATGATTCTATTTGGGTGATTGTTGATAGGCTTACGAAGTTGGCTCATTTTATTCCTATTAACATCAGTTTTCCATTGACGAAGCTGGCTAAGATTTACACTAGTGTAATTGTGAAGCTACATGGTGTTCCTTTGTGCATCGTTTAGGATAGAGATTCGAGGTTTACTTCTGATTTTTGGAAGAGTTTGTAAGAAGCGTTGGGTTCTAAGTTGAGGTTGAGTTCGGCGTATCATCCTTAGACGGATGGTTAGACTGAACGGACTATTCAATCGTTGGAAGATTTGTTGAGGGTGTGTGTTCTTGAGCAGGGAGGTTCGTGGGATACTTACCTTCCGTTGATAGAGTTCACTTATAATAATAGTTACCATTCTAGTATTGGGATGACACCTTTTGAAGCGTTGTATGGTCGAAGATGTAGAACTCCTTTGTGTTGGCATGAATCTGGGGAAAGTGTAGTACTTGGACCTGAACTTGTTCGTGAGACTACTGAGAAGGTAAAGATGATTCGGGAAAAGATGAAAGCTTCCCAAAGTAGACAGAAGAGTTATCATGACAAGAAAAGGAAATATTTAGAATTTCAAGCAGGTGACCATGTGTTTTTGAGAGTTACACTTGTGACTGGTGTTGGACGAGCATTGAAGTCTAAGAAGCTCACTTCACATTTTATTGGTGCATATCAGATTTCAGAGAGAGTTGGGAATGTTGCTTATAGAGTGGCCTTACCGCCTAATCTTTCAAATTTTCATGATGTGTTTCATGTGTCACAACTCTGAAAGTATATTTCAGATCCAACTCATGTGATTCATATGGATGATGTGCAAGTACGGGATAACCTTACTGTGGAGACGATGCTTGTACGAATCGCGGGTCGTGAAATAAAGACTCTGAGGGGAAAAGAGATTGCTTTGGTGAAAGTGGTTTGTCTAGGAGCTGCCAGATAAAGCATGACTTGGGAGTTGGAAAGCTAGATGCGAGACTCCTATCCTGAGTTCTTTGATTAAGGTAAACTTTCAAGGACGAAAATATCCTAAGTGGGGGAGAGTTTTAACGCCTGTAATTTAATTCAATTATTTTTGGATTATTTACGAAGTTGTGTTAAGATGATAGATGTTGTGTTGTGATTAATTGATTTAATTTATTTGATTAAGTTGTAGAATAATATTAGAATAATATTATTATTTGATGTGAACTTATTTTTAAGGATTAGAAGTAGTAGAAAGGGGGTGTAGGAGTTAAATCCCATTAAGACATAATGAGAATTATAGGATTATGATATTAGTTATTTAGAAATAATAAGGAAAAAGGAAGTAACAGTAAGAAGAAAAAGAAATAAGGGTTGGAAGAGAGAAAGAGAACGTGGAAGTTGCAGAAAAGAAGGAAAAGAGCAAAACAGAATTGGACCAGAAAATTGTAGAGCGACCTTCAATCCAAGGTAAGGTTGGGGTTCTGACTCTATAATAATGTTTATGATAATTAGTATATGGGATTGGATTTGGAAGAAATTGTTTTGTTTGGGATTGATATGTATGTATTGTTGTTTGATGAGAAATCAATGATTTAGAGACGAATAATGATGCCCTAATGATGTATAATTGACGTAGAAACATAGGATTATTATAATTGATGACTACTTATGACTAGAGGATGTTTTTTTGGCCTAAGGCAGAGAAATCGCAATGAAAACACAGTGAAATCACAGAATAAATTTATTACAGATCAGTATGAGTCGACATCAAAGGCCATGCGTCGACACATGTAGGATTTAAGACTCAGGATTAGTCGATACGAAAGGATCATGCGTCGACACATGTAGTGTTTCAGACTCAGTATGAGTCGACACAAGAGGTTACGCGTCGACTCATGCAATACTTAAAACCCAATACGCGTCGACTCAAAGAGACATGCGTCAACTCATGCAGTCCAATTTTTGACAGACTTGTTTCCAAAGGCTGTAACTTGAGTTTCTGGACTCCATTTGAGGTGTCGTTTGAAGCATTGGATAGCTAACACGATGAACTTCATTCTTAATGATTAAAATGAAGGATAAGAAGAATAATCATAGTACCAAAATTAGGATAGATTTAGCTTCCCATGTTAATCGTTATGATGATTTCGTGAAGTATGATGAGGATAAGACAATCGTAGATTAATGCTTTGTTCATAATAGTAAGATTAATAATAATAATAATAATAATGATGTAGTATTGCAGTAGGATAATATGTAGAGGTTTGGTAATTTGAGATAAGCATTATATGATTAATTAATTATGGGCATTATCATGTTGTAGGCCTATGGCCAACGTTGAGGGATAGTCGATCTGTCGTTGTATTATTGTTATGGTTGAGTTGATGTGGAATTACGTTGATGAATTATGTTGATGAATCATGTTGATGAATTATGTTGATGAATTATGTTGATGAATCATGTTGATGAATTATGTTGATGAATGCTGTTGAGATGCCTCTAATAATTGGCAGCTATTGAGTTGTAGGCTTCTGGCCAATGATGATTCGTGTTGAGATGTTGTTAGTTGTGGTTGTTGTTACTACGTTCATGATTGTGTCGCATACATTGCATATCAAGATGAAGCCGATGCTCGTTAAGATGGCCTGTATTGGCGAATATTGAGATGAAGGCTTATGCCTTGTTGATGCCTCTATTTATTGGAAATTATTTTGATATGGGAGTTCTTCTCCAATGGTACCACATGCATTTGCATAGTATTGATTCGCATTATATGATTGCATAAAGAAGTTGTGTATTGATGCGGTAATGTTGTATGTTGTTGATGTTACCTTGCGATTATTGTTGTTTATAAGATGTGAAGTAGTGATATTATATGATCTGATCTAATATATTATTTATCATATGTTTTATTATATTGTTAGATATCTCGCCCCTTCTGTTTGAATGTTACCCTTACGTTGGTAATGTGCATGTAATCCAGAGTGAAGGTGGTTTACCTTCAGTAGTTCGAGTCGATGTCATTGCTCTGATACGTAACACTCAAGGGGATGAACGCTTGTCGCTTTTAGTTATTGTTATTCTAGTTGTTGAACTTTAATTTGATTGTTGCTAAGTATGTGGTATTTTGAAGTGGCTGTAATGTTGGACAAGAATGTTATTATGATTCCGCTGTGTAGTTGTTCAAGTTGTTGAATTAAGATATTAATATATTTTGCTGTTGATTCATCTGAAGTTTTAAATTGTTATGTATCCATGTTGAATGAAATGTTTTTTTAAGTTGAATTTGTGGCATCCTGATTCAGTTGTATGAATTTTATAACTCTGATTTACATTTATAATTGTCGGGTAGTATTGGGGTGTTACAGTACGAGTTGGGGCGAGGTCAGCATTATATTGATGCTACTTGTAGAAAGCAGCATCCAGATCTTCCCAATTACTAACGTTAGTTCTTTCCAGTTGATAAAACCATTCCAGCTGAGTCCCAGACAAACTCTCCTGGAAGAAATGTACCCACAGATTCCTATCATTAGTGTTGGGTTGAATTTTCTTGACATACGACCTTAAATGCAGCTTAGGACATGAGACACCGTCGTCTTAGCAAATTTAGGGACCTTGAATTTCCGCGGGATGACCACCCCTGAGAAAAGTCCTAGCTCTTCAAACTCCAAACCGGGTACCCTCTGGATCTCCATAGCATTGAGCCGATCCTCTAACTGTTTGTATTTATCATCTGCAGGAGAATACTGCTCCTCAGAATAGTCAGGTTCATCTTCCTCAGGCCCTGGATTGTTGTTTTCTTCTTTGGGTTTTTCTTCTTGATTGTCCCCTTCATCTGACGTGGTTGCGAAATCTAGAGCTTGCTTGGCCGGACCTCTGAACCTTCTATCCAAATTCAAGACAGCAGTCGGTTTCTTTGGCTTCTTGATCTTCTCTTTGATGATCAAAGCTTTCAGATCTTCTTGCCCCCTGGCCAGAGCCAGGAACATCTGCTGAAACTGAGCGTTTTGAGCTTGAAGATCTTTTACTGTTTGTTCGAGAGCCATTTCTTTTGCTTAAATAAACAGCGAAAAGAATAAGAAGCATGTCTTCAAATACCTGCTTATGCAATGAAGTGTATGATATGCTTATGCGATGTTTTCAAGGACTTCGGGAAATTTAAATTTGTGAACCAAAAAGAAACAAAGATTTTATTAGTAGATTTCAAAATACAATTTCCTTTTAGGCTTACAATTGAAAAAAAATTCTAAAATCCAAGAAATCAGATTTCCCATGGGTGCTTCCTCTTTGTGCCGAGATAGACATTAAGACCTTTCTCTTCGTGATCAGTGGGCATGTCAGGATGGAGAACTGTATAAGGAACATCTCCTTCAGTGATGGGCTCCACAACCACTAGTAAGATGGCTATATACGACATTATAAGGCTCTGAGCACGAGCTCGTACCCATTTGAGATAAGGTTCCACAGGGATGGAAGTCTTAAGCCCCAAGGTTTTGATGTCAAATCTGTTTACCATGCCCAAAGCTCTTATGAACCTCTGATGATACCCTTGAACATCATCCTCGTAGTTAAACACAATGCCCTGGATAAGCATATCGTGGGGACCATCCCTTCAAGCATAACCAAATTTCCGCATAGCCAGAGAAGGATTATAAGTTATGCTTCCCCTAATGCCAAGTAGTGGGACATTAGGTAATTCTCCGTAACGGTCAATGAAAGAAATATCTCTCATAGATCAGGAATACCAGATAATATCCGAGTGAGAAAGTGACATTATCCTTCGCGACCAACCCAAACCTTGTTCATTCTTTAATACTGATTTAGGGAGGTGAGAAATAAACCACCTTGACAGTAATGGCACGCAACACATAAGAATCCCTTTTCTCTTCATGGTGCGAGTGTGGAGGGTATACAAGATGTCTCCGAGTAGAGTAGGCACAAGGTTACGAGAGAGGAAAATCTTGATAGCATTCACATCTATGAGTAAGTCTGGATAAGGGAACAACACTAAACCATAGATTAGAAGGGCCAGAACCTCCTCAAAAGCTTGGAAATCCAAATCATCCCAAAACCGCTGAGCCTTCTCTAATAGGAATTTGACTAGAAAACCCTTGACTCTGCTTCTTGTTTCGAAGTTGGATATAATGTCGGACCGTTTCAGGTGCAAAGCTATTGCAATGACTTCTGGATTTGGAGCTTCTTCTAAACCGGTGAAAGGAATCTGATCAAGAATAGGTATACCCAATATTTGAGAGAATTCTTCCATGGTGGGTACCAACTGATAATCTGGGAAAATGAAGTAATGGTTTTTAGGGTCAAATAATTGAAAGAGTAAACTTATCATCTTCTCGTCAAAGCCCGAGGTAACTAGATGGAGAAGTCGACCATATTTCTTGGTGAACGAAGAAGTCTCCGGAACCCTTGATACTAGCTCTTTGAGTTGGAGAGGTATTCTTACAAAACTGATTCAGATAGTATTTCTACGAGCGGAAGCCATGATCTGCAAAACAGAACAAAGATAAATTCCCTTGGTCCTTGAAATGGTCAGTGAAATGAAGTATGGATGTTATGATGCATGATGTCATGTTTAAGCAAATTAATCACACACACGCAAAATACATAAGACCTTAGGTTTAGGCTTGCATGGAATTTATAGGTAAATACCCTCTTGAAGTTTAGTTGGTTCAACCTGTCTTAGAAAAGTAACCTGGTTCTAAGGAGTCTCAATATCACTGATCTTTCTTTATCGGGAATTGTTTTAGCTTAGCAATCTTTTCTTGCGGCCAAAACATCTCGAAAGTCCAATCTTAATGAGTGTAGCATCGAGTATCAACCAATCCCCAACTTTACAACGAGGTCGGCTATCTCACTACTTTCTAATGGCTAAGTTTGTTCAACTAAGGTTCTAAAGTCTGTTAGTGCTTTAAGACACCACGTGGCGGCCCCGTATTCTCCTCGATTTAACACAAGGGATACCGGTACCAACCAAAGTGTCACACCAATACATCTATTGCTTCAACCATATCGGTCTATACCGTATAGTCTCCACGATCTATTATTGTTTACCTAAAAAGATGCCTCCAGAACTGGGTGTAGGATCTATAGTAACAACCCAAACAATCCTCCAAGGATAAAGCAGACAAAACAAGAAATTAAAACAGTTTTAAAATGAACTAACTCTTAAGGTAACCCAACTTTTTATTCATTTCCCCAGCAGAGTCTCCAATTCTGTAATACGGTGGTAGAACCGACTGTTATACTGGATCTGCATTTGTGTTTGCAAATATTGCGGTAAGAAAGAGTCGCCATCGACTTTTCTTTTATCCAAATTAAGGAAAGGGACAAAAGAACAAAAAAAGACCTTTTCGAGAATTTTCTGAGAAAGGGGGTAGATTATGGAAAGGGAAGGTGTTAGCACCCTTTCCATCTGTAGTTTTCTATGGGCTCTTAGATGCTTAGCTCATTTTTTGAAATACCTTGTGCTTTATGTTTTTTTGAAAAGTATTTGAAAATGCCTTAGTACGGTGATTCTCTTTATGATAACTCTTGTATCAGTCCTTAAGAGTGTTGATGAAGAGTTTTTGAAAGTGTTTTTGAAATGTCTCGTGTAAGTGCAAAAGCTTGTTTTGAGAAAGCATTAAAGAACTATCTACTTATACTCGAAAAGGTTCGTTCTTTTCTTCCTATCCTTTAGACAGTGCTATCCTACTATTAGTGAGTAGGTAGCTCTATCGTTGGATGTTTGAGGGACATTCGAAGGGACGTACAGTCATAAAGGAAACATATAGAGACGCTTTAGCAATTTTGTTTAAGGGACTAGATCATTTACCAAAAGGCAACACTGTAGGGTCATCGTGGGACTATGATCTTTTAATTTAAGGGTCTTTTGCTAAAGCGTCCCTATTCTCGAGGGACATGACTGATTTATTTTCCGAAAGGCTACCAAAGTGGGCGTACCCTAGAGGCGTATATGTGCAAGTGATTCAATTAGGTTCATTTATCTTTGTTATTAGGTTTGCTAGCACTTTGTTTTTAGTCTTTCCATACAAGCCTAGTTACTAACAGTTAATATTTTGCAGAAATTTAAAGTGCGGGAATCGTAAATCCTACACTATTACAAGGCTTTGGGGAGGGGGATATTTACATGTCCAAAAATGGGGAAAATAAAGAAAGCGATAAAGTAACGCCCTAGTTTAAACTATTACATACTGTCAGCGGATACATTAGTATATAAAAAAGAAAAAGTGTGAAAATAAACAACGCGTGCGAAATGGAAAGAGACGTCTAAGACCCTAAAAAAAATTCTAAGTAAAAGAAAATCTTTTGGTTTTTTTGTTTATTCTAAAAAAAATACTTCAAATTAAATTAAATGAGAAAGACTAAATTTAATCCTAATTAATTAAATAAATAAATAAAAGAAAACTAATTCTAATATTTTTTTGTATTTTTATTAAGAAAATATTGAATGATAGGCACACTTTGCATTTGGATTGTACTTTGGAGAGGATGTGTTGGGATTAGGAGGAAGATCTCAGAGTGTTATGAGATCAACCTTTAACAAATGTTGGAATGCTTGAGCCAATGGCATATTAATCCTGGTGAATTACCTCCTCGGAGTGTCTGACCTACGATGGTTGCCCTGTTGCAATTATTGAACATGAGCTGGATTAGAGATCAATACCACCCCCACAGACTGATGGCGATCATTTTTACTACGGCTTTTCTAGCCATAGAAAACATCGGTTTCTTTTTTACCAACGAAGGGCTTCTCCATAGCATTAGAAGATGTAGCCATTGGAATCTTCCCGCTCTTGATACCACTTTTAACTCGTTCACCAGTCAGAATTAGCTCAATAAACCCTGATGAAGAACTCCCAATCAACAGATTAAAGAATGGATCCATCAGAGTGCCCATGAACATATCCACCAATTCCCGGACTGTTAAAGGAGGTTTCACCCTTCCAGTTAGGTCCCTCCATTTTTGGGCATACTCCATGAACCCTTCATTCGAGCCCACAGACATGTTTTACAATTGTACACGAGTCGGCACCAGGTCAGCATTATATTAATACTGGTTGTAGAAAGCAGAAGCCAAGTCTTCCCATGTGTGAATGTTGGTTCCTTCCAGCTAGTAGAACCATTCAAGTTGAGTACCCAACAATCTTTCTTGAAAGAAATGAACCCATAATTTCCTATCAGTAGTATGAGGTTTGATTTTTCGAACATACGACCTCATATGAAGTTTAGGACGGGAGACCCCTCATATTTAGAAAATATAGGGACCTTGAATTTATGAGGGATGACCACCCCTGGGATCATACCTAGCTCTCCAAAATCCAATCCAGGCACTTTCTGGATTTCCACAACTTTGAGACGTTCTTCTAACTGCTTGTACTTGTCATCTACAGAAGGGTATTGTTCGTCGGAGTAGTCTTCATCTTCGGAACCCTGGTTGTTACTATCTTCATCCCTGGAACTTCTGCCATCCTCCTCTTGGTTGTCGTCTTCCTTAGAGGAAACATCTTCAACCGGTTGAGCAGGACCTTTGAATCTTCTTCCCATGTTAAGGATAACAACCTGCTTCTTAGTCTTCTTTTTCATGGTGAGGAGTGCCATCATCTCTTGTTGCCCTTTGGCTACATTCAGGAGAGTCTCTTGAAATTGTGCATGCTGAGTTTGGAGATCCTTGACAGTTTGTTCGAGAGCCATCTTATACTGAAATAAACAGTAAATAGATGAGGAAAACTGTATCGAAAAACTTGCTTATAAAATGATGTATGATATGTGGATGCAATGTTTTCAAGGACCTTGGAAGATTTTTTTCAAGGACCTTGGAAGATTTAAATTTTCTATCCAAAAGGTAACAGAAGCAAAGATTGCATTAATAAGTTCAAAAGTACAATTGCTTCTTGGGCTTACAATGAAAAGAAAAAGGGTATCAAAAGAGACAACAATATGAACTTCTAAAACCTAATACTCAAGTCTCCCACGGGCGCTTCCTCTTCGTGTCGATGTATGCATTAAGGCTTTGCTCCTCGTGAAGTTGCTTTGTGAGCTCCAACACATTCTTCTTGCTTGCATAGAATTCAGCTTCAAAGGTGTCCCATTCTTCGATGAGTTGAATCCAGGACTTCTACAATTCATCAAGGTCAGTAGGAATATCTGGATAGAGGATGATGCGAGAAACGTCTCCTTTAACAATAGGCTCTAAGATCACTGGTAGAATAGCTGGATATGGCATCATAAGGTTATGAGCGTGAGCTCGTACCCATTTGAGATATGGCTCCAAAGTGATAGAATTATTTTGTCCTAAAGTTTTTCTATCAACCTTGTTTACCATTCCCCAAGCACGTATAAACCTTTGACGATAAACCTTAAAACCATTCTTGTATTCGAACATAATACCCTGGATAAGTGCGTCATGAGGACCATCTCTTTGAGCATAACCAAATTGTCGTAGAGCCGTAGAAGGTTTATAGGTAATACCTCCCCTAATGCCAAGGAGTAGAACATTATGGAATTCCCTGCAGCGGTTAATGATAGTAACATCTTCCAGAGATCGGGAACACCAAAATATATTTGAATGAGAGAGCGGCATCATCCTTTGAGACCACCTCAAACCTTGCTCATTCTTCAATACTGACCAGCGAAGGTTCTAAATAAACCACCTTGATAGTAGAGGTATACAACACATAAGAGTCCCTCGCTTCTTCATGGTACGAGCGTGAAGAGAATGCAGAATGTCTCCGAGGAAAGTAGGTACAGGGTTGCAAGAAAGAAATATTTTAATGGAATTCACATCTATGAGTTGTTATGGATTACGGAATAGCACCAAAACATAGATTAGCAAAACCAATATTTCTTCGAAAGCTTGTAAACTCATAGCATCCAAAAACAGTCGAGCCTTCTCTAACAGAAATTTAGCTAGAAAACCTTTGATTCCACTTCTTTTTTCCCAATTAACTATAATGTCGGACCGCTTGAGATGTAAGGATGATGAAATTTCTTCAGGTTGTGGATCTTTCTCTAAACCGTGAAAGGTATTTGATTGAGAATAGGCACTCCCAGTAATTGAGAAAACTCCTCTATTGTGGGTACCAACTAATAATCAGGAAAAGTGAAGTAGTGATGTACGGGGTCAAAGAACTGGAATAGAACACTCATCATTTCTTCTTCAAAACCCGAGGTAACCAAACTGAGTAGTCGACCATGTCTTTTGATGAATGGAGAACTTTCAGGAACCCTTGAGACAAACTCCTTATGTTGAGAAGGTATTGTGATATGGTGGCAGAACCGACTGTTATACTGGTTTTGCATTTGTGTTTTCAAATGTTGCATTAAGCAAGAATCGCCACCAACTTTTCTTTTATCTAAATTAAGGAAAGGGTAAAAAGAACAGAAAAAGACCTTTTTGAGAATTTTCTTAGTAAGGGGGTAGATTATGGAAAGGGAAGGTGTTAGCACCCTTCCCATCCGTAATTTTCTACAGGCTCTTAGATGCTTACCTCATTTTTAGAAATACCTTGTGCTTTGTGTTTTTTCGAAATGTATTTGAAAATGCCTTAGTGCGGCGATTCGCTTTATGATAACTCTTGTATCAGTCCTCAAGAGTGTTGATAAAGCATTGTTGAAAGTTTTTTTGAAATGTCTTGTGTAAGTGCAAAAGTTTGTTTTGAGCAAGCATTTAAGAACTATCTACTTATACTCGAAAAGGTTCATTCTTTTCCTCCTATCCTTTAGACAATGCTATCCTACTATTAGTGAGTAGGTAGCCCTATCGTTGGATGTTTGAGGGACATCCGAAGGGACATACAGTCATAAAGGCAAGATATAGAGACGCTTTAGCAATTTTTTTAAGGGACTAGATCATTTACCGAAAGGCAACACTGTAGGGTCATCGTGAGACTATGATCTTTTGATTTAAGGGTCTTTCGTTAAAGCGTCCCTATTCTCGAGGGACATGACTGTTTTATTTTCTGAAAGGAAACCAAAGTGGGCGTATCCTAGGGTGTATATGTGCAAGTGACTCAATTCGGTTCATTTATCTTTGTTATTAGGTTTGCCAACATTTTGTTTTCAGTCTTTCCATACAAGTCTAGTTACTAACAGTTAATATTTTGCAGAAATTTAAAGTGCGAGAATCGTAAATCCTACCCTATTACAAGGCTTTGGGGAGGGGGATATTTACATGTCCAAAAATGGGGAAAATAAAGAAATCTATAAAGTAACACCCTAGTTTAAGCTATTACATACTGTCAGCAGATACATTAGTATATAAAAAAGAAAAAGTGCGAAAATAAACAACGCGTGTGAAATGGAACGAGACGTCTAAGACCCTAAACAAATTCTAAGTAAAAGAAAATCTTTTGGTTTTTTTGTTTATTCTAAAAAAATAGTTAAAATTAAATTAAATGAGAAAGACTAAATTTAATCCTAATTAACTAAATAAATAAAAGAAAACTAATTTGAATTTTTTTTGTATTTTTATTAAGAAAATATTGAATGAAATAACCTAATTCTAATTGGTTTTAAAACAATTAAAAAATAATTAAATTAATTAATTTATGAAAATTAAATTAATTTAAGAAAACCTAAGTCTAATATTTTAAGGTAATACCCTCTTGAAGCTGGATTGGTTCAACTTGTTCTATTAATATGTAATCGGGTTCTAAAGGGATCTCAATATCACCGATCCTTGTACAATCGACGATTGAATCGTAATCAAACAAAACTCAGAAGTGAAAACTCAATGAGTGTAGCATCGAGTATTTGTCAACCTTGGGAATACACCAAAGTCGGCCATCTAGCTACGTCCTACTTGCCAAGTTGTGCAATTAAAGGTTCTAAGGTCAGTTGATGCTTTATGACACCACGTGGCGGCCCCGTACTTCTCCATGATTGACTCAAGGGTTACTGGTACCAACCAAAGTACCACATCAATGTATCTACTTCTTCAACTGTGTCGGTATACCCCAGCACAGCTCCCTCACAATTTATTGCTACTTACCTAAAAGGTGTTTCCCGATCCGGGTGTAGGATCAAATAACCCAAACAGTTCCCATAAATATAAAGCAAGCAAGACAATCAATAGAAAGCAATTAAATATGACCTAGATCCTAAGGTTTACCCCACTTTATATTTTATTCCCCAGCAGAGTCGCCATTTCTGTGATACGGTGGCAGAACCGACTGTTAATACTGGTTTTTCATTTTTTGTTCGCAAATGTCACGGTAAGCAAGAGTCGCCACCGACTTTTATTTTATCCAATCAGGAAAAGGAAAAAGAAAAAAAAAACCTTTTTCGAGATGTTTCTGAGTACGGGGGGTAGATTATAGAAAGGGAAGGTGTTAGCACCCTTTCTATCTGTGGTTTTCCATAGGCTCTTAGGTACTTGCTCATTTTGAAAACTGCTTATGTGTGCTTGTTTTGAAAAGTTTTGGTTTACTTCGTATTAACCCTTGTTTCTGTCCTCAAGAGTGTTATGAAGTTGTTTTTGAAAACTTTATTTGAAAAGTGTTGGTGTGAAAAAGTTTTTGTTTGTTTGAGCAAGTACCTAGGAACTAATCTACCTACTAGAAAAAGGTATGTTCGTTTTCCTTTTAGACAATGCTATCCCATTATTGAGAAATAGGTAGCATCATCGTTGGAGTTTTTTAGGGACATTCAAAGGGACAAATACGATCACAAAAGCAATGTTAGGAAATGTTAGTAATCATCCTAAAGCATTAAAGATTTTCTTCCGAGGCAACATCCTAATAAGTCATTTTAGATCTTTCGGGGCTACAGGACAACCACTAACAAACCCTATACTTGATGACCATTTACCGAAGGCAACCGGAGTGGGGCAAACCCTAGGAGTGAGCATGTGCGAGTGTATGTTTTCAGTTAATATTTCTTTGCACATTTAGGGTTTTCTATTGTTTTAATTTTCAGTTTGTCTTTCCATACAATCCTATTAACATACATCTAAGCAGTTTATAGTTTGCGAAAATTAAAGCGAGAAAGTTAAAGGTCCTAGCTATTACAAGGCTTTTGCAGATACATAATTATCTTGACCGAAAATAAAGATGCGGAATTGAAACCCTAATTACTATTACAAACTCAGAGTAGTTACAATAATAATAAAAAGGGAATTAAAAAATGCGCATGGCGAATTAAATGCGAGAATAAATTAGGAAACCTAAAAAATCTAATTGAAAAATGTTTAGGTTAGTTTTTGAGAAAAAATTAGGTTATGTACAAATTAAACCCTAATTTCTAATTATTTTAGATTATATAAAAAAGGAATTAAATTTCCCTAATTTTAATTAAACTAATTAATTAAAGAAATAGAATCTTTTATGAAAAAATAATTTTTGATGTTTTTTGTGATTTTTGATTTAATAATAAAAAAACATATTTTTGTGTTATTTTTGTAGAAGAAAATAATTAACAAAACAATTAAAACAAGAATTAAAATAGAAAAGTAAAGAGATGGGCATGTATGGAAGCTGAAAGGGGGGTATATTGTTGAATTTGTAAGGCCCAATAGCTGGTCAGCCCAGTCAACGCTTGATCTTGTGTAGCCACGCTTGGAGGGTGCATCATGGACTTCCCTTTGACTGAGTGTTGGATCTGGATTAGTGATGATCTAGTGGCTGGATGGTTGGAGTATGATGGACGTCTGGCTGTGTAAAGTACAGGATCTGCAATTGAACGTTAGGAAAATAAAGAAAATGCTGGGACCTGGGATCGAACCCAGGTCCTTTCACTTTCAAACATGCGCCCTTGCCAACTACGCTATATGGATTAATTGATAATATAATAGCCTTATAAGTAATATATAAAAACATGGGTAATTGAATAAAACAAAAAAAGGCGCGCGTGATTCAAACAAGCCAGTGGTGTTGTGCCAGCTCATGATCTTCCTCCCTGTCCGTCATCTTAGGTATGAGACTTATACCTACGGACTGAACTCCATAGCCATAGCCCTGCAAGCTTCCAAAATTCATAGCAAGCATGATAAATAAATTGTGATTACATAGATTAATTCGTCTTGATCTCACGAGCATCATGGTACCCTTTTATTGGGCCAATTTAACCTGATAGAAAAACCCTAAAACGGCAAGGTAAACCCTAACAATGGCAGTTGGTGAAGTAGTTATCAAAACACCAAATTACTTAAACCAAAACATTCCAAATGATGATACCAATGTAATGCTATGCTTAAAAGTGATTAATCATGCGTAAATAAGCAAATTCAAATTCAAAAGAATTACCAAACCGTGAGAGGTGTGGAGGATGATTCAGGGTGTCTCAGGACGTGCAAGCGGTCGTATTAGCTTCAGGAGATGTCCAGGAAGGGATTTGTAGCTTTGAATTGCTTTGAATCATCCTCTAGGTTAGAAATCCAATCCACAATTTTTGTCAAATTTTTCAGTTTTGTTTGATGCTTTCCACGACTGCAACCCCCTCTTTTTGGCTTGGGTATGTTCTATATATGTAGTAGAACTGATTAGGTTAACAAAAACAAATTAAATCTTTGTGAATCATGGAAATTGGATTTGATTTTTCTCTTGTATTATATCTTTCCAAAACAAGCACAATCATGCCAATTTTGCTTCAATCATCCCTTGCACGATTTGATATGATATGCCAGCCTAATTGGATTTGATTCCTACAAAAAATTATATCAAAAATAAATCTTTTATATTTTTTGCAATTTATTTGATTTAATCTAACTTTTAATAAATAAAAATCAAAATAAAATAAATAAATAAGCAAATAATATATGGAGGCTGATTTGGGTCGTGGACCATGTTTCCAACAAGATACAATCATGAAATGCTAGGCCCATTTGACAAAAAATGCACTTTTGAGCACATTTGACTTTTGACAATTTCCAAAAATGGTCAACTTTGACAATGCATATCTCCTCCAATTTTAACCCTAGAGGGGTGTTCTTGGGCTTTTTAGAAAGCTTAGTATGTCCCATGATCAACCCATTTGGTTTCATCTCAATTGGGTCTTCCATGTTCATGTAAGAAGCTTTGACCCAAAAGGTGTTTTTGTTGACTTTTCAAAAGGACCTATAATGTAGAAATTCATATCTTTTGATGAGTGCATATTTTTAACTTGTGGGATGAAGATGAGTTGTAGGGAATATCATCATCTTCAAAATGAGCCTTGGATGGAAAATGTCTGGTAAAGTATGAAGAAGTTATGTTTGGTCAAAGTTTGGTTGACTTTTTCTAAGAAACCCTAATTTAGCAACCTTTGGGTTTTGATGAATTTGGGGAACTCCTTGAGGAATCATGATAAAACCTTGATCAAATGATGGATATCACCTCAAAAATTTTGATGTTGACCAAAAATCTTGAAGTTTGACTGTATATGGGCCACAATTAATTTTTGACCTAGTATAGTTGATTTTCCGGCATTTGAGCAATTGACTGAGCAAACTTCTTGTGCAAAGCATGAAACTTGAAATGGATGATCTTGAGAACATATTAGGACCATGGAAGGCATTTATTACCTTTGGACTTCAACCATCTTAATGAGGAGTGAAACCCTGGTTTGAAGCTTGTTGCCTTAGGAGGAGGATTTGTCTGGTCAATCCTTGGGCATCCTTGAGCAAGTTGAGGACCTCAACGGGAATGTGTTGAGTAAAATGAGAGAGCAAATTTTGGGATACAACATTTTCCCCTGTTCAATCTTCTTAAACCTGACAATGTAGATTGGATGTCTGCCTTTCGTAATCTGAAGGTGGAAGATGATTGAACACTAGAGTGCCCAGAAATTTGCACTCGTTCGAGATGGTGCTGGATTGTGTAGGTAGTATCGGGAATGGGCTTACAGATGCCATTTGGAGGAGATGACGAAATCTCACCGGAGATGGGCTTAAAGATTCCATCTAGAAGATACGATGGAGAATCGTCGGAGATGGGCTTAAAGATGCCATCTAGAGGATGTTGATTTCCCGAGATATTCCTTTGATGAGAATTCCTGTTCCTATCGTTGAGGAGAAATATACTGAGGAATTTTGGTCTCTGTCTTGTGAGAAATGGAATTTTATGAGCTTCAGTTGTACGTTACTCTATTGGGGAATCATCTCTTAGTCAAGGAGATGAAGGTGAACTGCTATCTAGTCGTGCTCCAGGCTTTACAGTGATTTGTTGAGGACAATAAGACTGACTGCTATTCGGTCGTGCTCCAGGTTTTACAGTGACTTACTGGGGAGATGAGATTAAACTTGCTATCTGGTCGTGCTCCAAGCTTTGCAATCTTAAAAACTGTTATCTGGTCGTGCTCCAGGCTTCAGAAAGAGTTAAGTGGTTATCCGGTCGTACCAAGGTTTCAACTTGAATTTAAGGCATACTAATATCCGGTTGTTTCCAGGCTTCATAGTAATTGGCCAAGTAAACTGCTATCTGGTCAGATTCCATGCTTCGTAGTACCTTATACTGTTATCTGGTCATGCTCTAGGTTTCAGAGTGTCTTTTACTTTTATTTGGTTGTGCTCTAGGCTTCAGTAATTTGGGGAAATTAAGCTGTTATCCGATCAGTTTCCGGGCTTCATAGCTTTTTTAACTAGAATAGAAATCTTAGTATAGATTTTACTGAACCAGGGAAAGGTCTCGAGTTGTCTTCAACTGGGAGAGAAATCTTAGTATCGATTTGACTAAACCCGGGAGTGGTCTCGGATTAACTTTGACTGGCATAGAAATCAGGGAAACTTAGTGGCGATTCGGCTGACCCAGACGAAAGTCTTAGAACATATTCAACTAGAATAGAAACCTTAGTGTCAGTTTGACTGAACCAGAGAAAATCTTGAAAAGTGTTGGAATATCTTCAACTGGAATAGAAACCTTGGTGTCGGTTTGACTGAACTAGAGAGAACTTGATTGCATCTTTCCCTGAAAGGTAAAGAGTTAGTCGTATGTAATGTCATGATGTATGAAATGTATTGAGTAATGATGTTATCAAAATAAATGAGATTGTGTTGTATAATATGTATGCACATGCCATGATGTATGGATATGCAATGCTATTGTGATATTCTCTTGCTGGGGAAAATAAATCATGGACTACTGCTAGAGAGTATAAGGAGTTGAGTTCTTAGTTTCTGCTAGGGATAGTGACCGAATATGATTATCTAGGGATTCACATCCATTCTGCTTGAGAACATTCTGTAAGAGGTGACTCTGTCTGAGAATAATCCCGCGGGGGAATGACTCTGTTGGGAACAGAGATACTTTGTTGGAAGATCTGCTGATTTGGAGAAATAAACTCAGTTGGGGATGAACTTCCATTGCTGGAGAGAAGAGCTATGTTGGAGATTGAGCTTCCGCTGTCAGAGAAATAAACTCTGCTCGGGAGATGACTTTATAAACTGCTCATGGTTATAAAACTCGGCAGGGGAATGCAGATATCAGCTTTCTGAAGGAACCTGCTGGGGAAGGAATTCCTGCTTGGGGATACAGAGGTTGGACCTTGGTTGTCTCGGCTCTGTGGGGAATATAGGTATCATTGGCTTGTATGTGATAGTGACTTCGCTTCCAACTGTCTCTTCCCCTTGTACCATGATGGACGGGGTAACTGTCGGTATTTAGGTTTTGTACCAGTTTCTTTGAGTTCTTAGTAACTGTCTTTCTATTTTATGTGCAAATATCTGTGAACAGTAATCATATTCAAATGCATATGTCAAGAATAAAACATTGGATGTTTTTTTTGCAAAACAAAACAGGAAAAGGAAAAAACAAACACAAAGTTTTGTACTCAAAATACGCTTTGTATTGGTTTGAAATTTGCCTATAACAGGCGTTTTTACAAGGAGGATGACGCTCTAGTAAGAGAACGCCGCCGTAAAAATGGAAATTATTATAGAAATTATGTACAAAAAGAAAACAGCTATGTGTAGTGATCCCATTGGGTTTCAATTCTGCTATTGCCCCTATGTTTTCGAGCATCTCATCACTTTGCTGCTTGTCCGAAGCTGACTAGATTGATCGGTACCGTTTGAGCTTGATATATGATTAGTGAGGTCTAATCGCAAGGTGATCCAATGGGACATAGTGATACGTTTTAATCCCTAATTTTTGCCTGGACCACGCTTTCGGGTTTTCAGTCCACTGGGATACCGTTTTTTGCCCAAGCCGCCCTTTCGGGTTTTGGACTTGCCGGGTGTACAAATTTTTTCATTTTTATCCCTAATTTTTGCCCGAACCCTTTTGGTTCGCCGGGATGCCCTTAGTTTTGCCTAGGTATGTCAACCTAGCGGGTCTTTATTATGCGTAGTGTTGTACCCCAAAATTTTCCCTCTCATTCTTCAAGGCCTTTCTCACAAGGATTCTCAAGGTTCAAGCTTGCACAAGTACTTTGGAATTTTCCAGTACCAAAATTAAAAGGAAGCTGTCAAAAAGGGAGAAAACAGATAAAAATATGATTTTGACAAAATTTGGAGAAATACAAGTGTTCTTCGTTTCAGCTCCTTCGATTGGCCTTTTGGCCTCTTTTGATTCAGGTTTTGGTTGCATCCTTCGACTGGGCGTTGGCCTCTGGCACGCTGGCTTTGATTTACAAAGCAGGAGTTTCCCACATGCCACCTTCGATTGCATCTCTGGCCTTACTGGGTTCACAATGCCATGACTGCCTATTGCATGTTTCGTTTGGATGTTTGATGCTTGCATGCCTATACAAACTTTCCCTCCATGCTTTCCTTGACTCATAAAGTAATGACTAGTTACATACAAACTTTCATTTGAGCCACAACTTGCACGCAAAAGGCATCCCCCTTTCTAGCATGCACAAGGTACAAAGCCTCATATAACTTCCTTTGATTCCAAGGCAAAAAGCTCCCTTTTGGTGTCCTTCGATTTGCACTTTTTTGCCTCATGTATGCCTCTTTCGAATCTGGACATTTTGCCTCCTGCATGCCTCTTTCGTTTGGGCATGTGGCTCCCTTCGTGCAAGTCTTTGTTTGAGCATTGACCTTTTGTGTGCTTGCTTGGAGTCACAAAGTTTAGACCTCCTCCATGCAGGCTTTGACAAGACATTGACTATGTTTGTACTAGCTTCGACTGGACAACATTTCTCTTTAGTATGTTGCATTTCCATCCTTGACAAACTTCAGAACATGGTTGATGGCTCCTTAAAAAGACATATAGTGGTGGACTTGAGGGGCATACATATGAGTCCCTGTCGAAGGGTACACCTTACTAGTCCATTCGAAGGACACATTTGACCCTTTTCAAAGAAGCATACATGATCCATTCAAGGGACATGTCTCGGAATCCCATTCGAAGGACATGCTTGAGGGCCCATTCGAAGAATTTACAAAGCCCACCTTAAGGCATGTTTTGGTTACCCATCCAAGGGGCACACATTTGGCCCCTTCAAACGATGCACAAAGGTGATTCGTTCGAAGGACACTTGTTGGAGGAAAGTCAAACAATATGTTTGGAAGAAGAATCTGGTCGAAGGAGGGTCAAAATGAAAGGATGAAATATTCAAAGATGCTTGCTGCCAAGTTCAGGCATGGTACACTGGCCAAAACTGCTGCACATCAGTCTTGAAACACTGCCCCATTCTTGCACCGAAATAGCATACAAGCACTGTCCTTCGAAGGCTACAAAAAGCAGTTTACTCAAATTGTTCAAATTATTTTGTTTTCCCTCCAAAAGCTTAAGCCAACTTTGCCTATAAATAAGAGGCTCCAACACATGTTTAGGAGGACTTTTTGGCCAGGGGAACGAATCTTTAAAAAATTCTCAAACACCACAAAGCTCTCAAACACTTAAACACTCATTAAACACATACCCAGAATCCAAACACTTATCCCCTTAGAATCTGAAACATCCCTATACCTTGTTACCCTTCGAATCCAGTAGGAAGAACCTCACACTTGTTCTTCTCTTTCGAATCCAGTATCAAAGACATAACCCCTGGTTCCTCCCTTCGAATCCAGAAGCACTCAAGGAAACCACTTAAAGGCCCAGCACACGTTCCAGCCTCAAGCAAGGTAAGTCATTCTTAACATTGAACCCTTCATTTCTAGCATAACATGTAAATAAGCTTCCTTTTCGTTTCAAACATGTACGTAGTGTTTGTTACCTTTTCGTTTCCACCCTTTTAGTTTGTTTTTATTGCCTCTCCTTTTGGTTTTTCTCTTTGGTTTATTACAAATGCTTTAAGAACTAACATGGCCCTGAGGTAATGATAGCATGGCTTTAGGCCATGTTGATATTTAATATCTCAAACGAAATAAATAGGAGACAGGAGTATGAAACGAAGCCTCAGGCTTCCTCACTGACTCCAGGCCCAATCGAAGGAGGCAGAAAGGCAGATTACATCTTATACTGGTTCCACTGGTCCCAATCGAAAGGCACAACATGTTGTCCCACTGGTCCCAATCAAAAGGCACAACATACTGACCGTGAGGTCTCAGTCGAAAGTCATGCCTTCACCCTTTTCAGGTCAAATCAAAGAGAGCCAGAAAGTGCAGAATCGAAGGTTTTTCTGCCTCAATCGAAAGACCCTCATTTTTCTTGCTTTTATTTTATTTTTGCCTTTATATTTTCATGCAATTCAATATGGTTGTAATAGTGTAGGATTTTATCTTTCTGGCTTTATTACTTTCATACACTGTATAGTAATTAGGGTTTGTATGCGAAGATTCAAAATCAACCCCTAGATAACCTAATACAAAGACAAATGCATGAAAATAAATACACCATTCACACTTGCACCTCTGGGGTAGCCTCGCTTGTTACCTCGGAAAATGCAATCATGTCCCTCGAGTATGAGACACTCTAGCAAATGTCCCTCCGATAAACAAAGATCGTAGTCCCTCGATGACCCTCGATGTTGCCTTTGATAAAATGATCTCGTCCCTTACAAAATTGCTAGAGCGTCTCACAAGTTACCTTCAATAATTTCATACGATGACCCGCGCCCGTCCCGTTCAACATCCTAACACAAGGTTGTTAATCAAACACAATGATGAAACAACACTGTTAAAAGGGTCAAAAACATAAGAAAAATCTTTGAGTAAAATAGGGTAGACAAACTCTTAGTTACTTGATCAAAAATCTTGCAAAAACATCCTTGCCATTTTTCAAACACAACTTCAAAAACAATTTCAAAACAACTTTCAAAACATTGAATTATCTTTTCAAAAAGACACACACCTTTGTATATATTCAAACAAGAATCATTACAAAGGTTGCCTAGACAAGGCATCTTTTTCAAAACATTTTCAAAACCACACACACAAAGCACCATTTCAAACAATTGAAAAGCAAAGGCAAGTGATCTAAAACAAGTAACTAAGAGCCCATGGATAACCATGGATGAAAAGGGTGCTAGCACCTTCCCTTTTCATAATCTACCCCCCCGAACCCAAGAAAACATCTCAAAGGTCTTTCATGTGCTTTTTGACCTTTCCTTAGGATAAAATAAAAAGCCGGTGGCGACTCTTGCTAAACCAAAACATTTGCGAATACGAATGCAAAACCCAAGTCAGTTCTCCCACCGTATCACAAAATTTCCGACTCTGCTGGGGACATTTCTAAAAGTGGGGTTACCTTAGGGTTTTAGATCACCTTTACATGCTTACTTTGATTGCTTTGATTGCTTTACTTTTTGGGTTCCTTGTTTGGGTTTGTTGTAAATCCTACACCCGGATTTGGGGACACCTTTTAGGTAAGTAGCAATAAACTGTGAGGGAACTGTGCGGGGTATACCGAAATGGTTGAAGCAGTCTGCTACGTTGATGTGGCACTTTGGTGTGTACCGGTAACCCTTGAGTTCAGTCAAGGAGAGTACGGGGCCTCCGCGTGGTGTCGTGAAGCATCAACTGACCTTAGGAACCTTAATTGAACCATCTTGGCCTTTTTTAGGGGTAGTGAGATGATCGACTTTGGTGCAGTCCGAAGTTGGTAGATACTCGATACTACACTCATTGAGGATTGTTTTCTTGGGATATTTTGGTCGCCAGTTAAGTGGCTAAACCAAAACAATGAACATAGAAAATAATCCAGTGATATTGAGCTCCTTAGAACCCGGTTTCTATTTTAGGACAGGTTGAGCCAACTAACTTCAAGAGGGTACTTACCTACAAACCCGATACAAACCTAAACCTAAGGACTTGTTTGCTTTGTGTGAATATGACTGTCTGTATATACACTTGCTTACTTTTGCATACATGTAAATAACATCATAACATCATACCATAGCATTTTCAATAACCATTTCAAGGATCTCGGGGGTCTTTTGATGCAGGGTCCCGTTGAACCAGACATCTACCAAAGGGCAAGAGGGTTCTCCTCTAAACAAACGACATCAAAGATCAAGTGCAACAACTTGAATCAGGGGCTATGACCCACTTGACACGGTGAGCTTGATTCTCGTGGAAAGACATCCACCGATACAAAGTTCTCCAGTCAAAGATGTTGATCGAAGTTCAACCTCTAACATTTTTTGTGTTTACCCTGAGAGATCCTTGGAAACATGCATCCACATATCATGCAGGTTTTCCTTTTCAGGTTTCCTTATTCTCCTACTGTTTATTTCAGTAGAGATGATTCTAGAGAGGACTGTCAAATATATTCAGGATCAAAATGCTCAACTTCAAGAAATGTTCTTGAACCTCTCCTCACAAGGGGCATGGTCCTGGGGAATTCAGGCAGTGTCAGGAATGATCAGTTGGAAGAGCTGAAGATTGAGCTGGCAACAATGAAGATCCAGATGATGGGACAACTGGTGGGCCAGATGGCTCTCGTCCAAGACCTGGCTCAAAGACAAGAAGAGCTCAGGGTTCTCGTCAACAAACTGCTTCGAGACAACCAAGTGAGGCAAACATCTAGGGTTGAAGATCAAGTCATCATTCAACCTCCTTTGAGAGAAGAAGACAAGGGAAAGGATCCCAAACTTGCTTCAGGGTCACAAGCCCAACAACAACCTCTCCAGCGTCAACAGAGTAATCGGCGTAAGAAAAATACGTCTGGAAGACATTTCTCTGAGACTGACATACCATCATCTCTAAAACTGAAACACTTGTTGGAGATCAATCGGCTTGCTTTAAAGGATCCTATTCGGAAGCCCAATACCTCTACTCCTAGCTATCATCCCAACGCGTTTTGTGTATACCACTCCCATAGTCCTGGACATGACACCGATGACTGTTGGGCTTTGAAAAATAAGATCCAAGACTTGATTGACGAAGGAGTGCTGGAATTCATGTCGGATGGCGAGATGAAAATCTTCCGCTAAGGGTTCTCCATTTGAAATGACAAGGCTCGAACTGATAGACTTTTGTTCCATTTGAATTTTCAAGTTGTAATTTCTTTTGTTATTCAAACAATTATCTGTTGATGTCAAACTCTGTTTCATTAATGCATTGCATATGTTTGTCTTGAATTCATCCATTAGTTTTCACTATTCTTAAGCTATGCTTTCTACTTTCTTTATTATATTTAACTCTTGATAAAAAGCTACAAGCCTTTAGAGGGAGGATGACGAAACAATACCATAATCTCATACAGTATGCTTTTGAACAGACCTGGCTGACGATGTACATGCATTTCTTTCAAATCCTAAACATCAGAGTTATAAGGAAGATAATCCCTAGTCAACCCCTTCGATCCAAAGAAGTAGGAGTTTTCTTTTTTTAAACAAATTGAAACCTTTGATTTAAACCTGGGGCAGGGTAGTCTCTCAGTTAATTCAAAAAAGATGTGCATTGAAGTCGCGAATCTCCCAGTTCGTAATACAATGAATGACATCAAAAGCATTCCTCTGGAATCAAAAGACAGTGGTGGTTCCTTATCTCATAGGCAGTCATTACCTCTCAAAAGAGAAAATCCCACTGATCCAAAACCTATAAAGGAGGCTTAAGAAAGCTGGGGCATCCCGCTGACGGTAATCTCGAAAACAAGAACAGTCAGGCAAAAATTAGGGATAACGAATCAAAAGAAAGAGGTCATTATAAATCCTCAATAACATGAAAAATGTTGCAAAATGATGACTTCCTTCCATAAAATTCAACTGGTGTGAACCATCACCAAAAATTCGTTCCAAACTCAAATAGAGTTCGATGCACAATTAACTGAGTTTAGGACTGAAGGACATCACGAAGAGCGGGTGGGAACAAATATACTTTGAGCCTTTATCCTTTGTTTCTTAAACTGTGAACCAATCCACCTTACAACCCTTCAAAAGTCCTAATTGAAGCATGGGTTAGTTCGATAGCATACTGTTACAAAAGGTATCCTGAATCCTGTAAGGCTTTGCCCTAAAATCTTGTGTTGAATTTGTCTTATAAAAAGTTTTCTGCTAAAAAACGCATTTTTCAAAACTTTGAGACAAGCATAAACTTTGCATTATTTGAATATCGTTGTTTGCACATGGTTTACTTGTTTAACAGCAAAGAAATTCATACAGTGAATGTTCGGAGGAACGAAAGCTCTCTCAGTGAGGAAAATCACTTCAAGTGGGATGATACTCCCGTTGCAAAAATCTCCCATCAACAAGAAGAGACTTGGTTTAGTATTGTCCAGCAAATCTGGGGTAGTCCAGTCAAGATTTCAACAAATCTTTCAAAGTCCATTAAACCTGGGGCAGTCCAGTCAAGATTTTAAGAAATCTCTCAACACAAGATACAATCCAGATACGCTCCAGACGCGGTTGCCATTCTGTCACTTATTCAGATCCCAGTTACAGTTTCAGATACACTCCAGACACGGAAGTCATTCTGCTACTCATACAGATCTCAACACCAGATACAGTCCAGATATGCTCCAGACACGGTTGCCATTCTGTCACTTATTCAGATCCTAGTTACAGTTTCAGATACACTCCAGACACGAAAGTCATTCTGCTACTCATACAGATCTCAACATCAGATACATTCCAGATACGCTCCAGACACGGTTTCCATTCTGTCACTTATTCAGATCCCAGTTACAGTTTCAAATACACTCCAGACACGGAAGTCATTCTGCTACTCATACAGATCTCAACACCAGATACAGTCCAGATATGATCCAGACACGGTTGCCATTCTGTCACTTATTCAGATCCCAGTTACAGTTTCAGATACACTCCAGACACGGAAGTCATTCTGCTACTCATACGGATCTCAACACCAGATACAGTCCAGATATGCTCCAGACACGGTTGCCATTCAATCACTTATTCAGATCCCAGTTAGAGTTTCAGATACACTCCAGACACGGAAGTCATTCTACTACTCATACAGATCTCAACACCAGATACAGTCCAGATATGCTCCAGACACGGTTGCCATTCTGTCACTTATTCAGATCCCAGTTACAGTTTCAGATACACTCCAGACACGGAAGTCATTCTGCTACTTATTCAGATCTCAACACCAGATACAGTCCAGATACGCTCCAGACACGGTTGCCATTCTGTCACTTATTCGGATCCCAGTTACAGTTTCAGATACACTCCAGACACTGAAGTCATTCTGCTACTCATACGGATCTCAACACCAGATACAGTCCAGATATACTCCAGACACGGTTGCTATTCTGTCACTTATTCAGATCCCAGTTACAGTTTCAGATACACTCCAGACACGGAAGTCATTCTGCTACTCATACGGATCTCAACACCAGATACAGTCCAGATATGTTCCAGACACGGTTGCCATTCTGTCACTTATTCAGATCCCAGTTATAGTTTCAGATACACTCCAGACACAGCAGTCATTCTGATATTCATTCAAAGAATCAAATACAGTTACAGCCCAGTTACGCTCCAGACATGGACACCATTCTTTGGCTCATATAGACTCAGTCTCCAGATACAGTTCAAATGCATTCCAGACACGGATACCATTTTGATGCTCATTCTTCTGACCTATAACATTGCAATTCAACAAACATTCTTGATGGCATCTTTAAGCCCATCTCCCGCAAGATTCCACCATCTCCAAATGGCATCCTTAAGCCTATTTCCTTAACTATATTTTGACGAGTGAAAATTTACGGGCACTCTAGTGTCCAATCCTCTTTTACCTTCGAGTCGCGAAAGGCAAACTTGCCAATCTAACTCTTCAAGTTCAAGAAGATTGAACAGGGGCAGTTGTTGTACCCCAAAATTTGCCCTCTCATTCTTCAAGGCCTTTCTCACAAGGATTCTCAAGGTTCAAGCTTGCACAAGTACTTTGGAATTTTCCAGTACCAAAATTAAAAGGAAACTGTCAAAAAGGGAGAAAACAGATAAAAATATGATTTTGACAAAATTTGGAGAAATACAAGTGTTCTTCGTTTCAGCTCCTTCGATTGGCCTTTTGGCCTCTTTTGATATAGGCTTTGGTTGCATCCTTCGACTGGGCGTTGGCCTCTGGCACGCTGGCTTTGATTTACAAAGCAGGAGTTTCCCACATGCCACCTTCGATTGCATCTCTGGCCTTACTGGGTTCACAATGCCATGACTGCCTATTGCATGTTTCGTTTGGATGTCTGATGCTTGCATGCCTATACAAACTTTCCCTCCATGCTTTCCTTGACTCATAAAGTAATGACTAGTTACATACAAACTTTCATTTGAGCCACAACTTGAACGTAAAAGGCATCCCCCTTGCTAGCATGCACAAGGTACAAAGCCTCTTATAACTTCCTTCGATTCCAAGGCAAAAAGCTCCCTTTTGGTGTCCTTCGATTTGCACTTTTTTGCCTCATGTATGCCTCTTTCGAATCTGGACATTTTGCCTCCTGCATGCCTCTTTTGTTTGGGCATGTCGCTCCCTTTGTGCAAGTCTTTGTTTAAGCATTGACCTTTTGTGTGCTTGCTTGGAGTCACAAAGTTTAGACCTCCTCCATGCAGGCTTCGACAAGACATTGACTATGTTTGTACTAGCTTCGACTGGACAACATTTCTCTTTAGTATGTTGCATTTCCATCCTTGACAAACTTCAGCACATGGTTGATGGCCCCTTCAAAATACATATAGTGATGGACTTGAGGGGCATACATATGAGACTATGTCGAAGGGTACACCTTACTAGTCCATTCGAAGGACACATTTGGCCCTTTTCAAAGAAGCATACATGATCCATTCAAGGGACATGTCTCGGAATCCCATTCGAAGGACATGCTTGAGGGATCATTCGAAGGATTTACAAAGCCCACCTTAAGGCATGTTTTGGTTACCCATCAAAGGGGCACACATTTGGCCCCTTCAAACGATGCACAAAGGTGATTCGTTCGAAGGACACTTGTTGGAGGAAAGTCAAACAATATGTTTGGAAGAAGAATCTGGTCGAAGGAGGGTCAAAATGAAAGGATGAAATATTCAAAGATACTTGCTGCCAAGTTCAGGCATGGTACACTGGCCAAAACTGCTGCACAACAGTCTTGAAACACTGCCCTATTCTTGCACCAAAATAGCATACAAGCACTGTCCCTCGAAGGCTACAAAGAGCAGTTTACTCAAATTGTTCAAATTATTTTGTTTTCCCTCCAAAAGCTTAAGCCAACTTTGCCTATAAATAAGAGGCTCCAACACATGTTTAGGAGGACTTTTTGTCCAGGGGAACGAATCTTCAAAAAATTCTCAAACACCACAAAGCTCTCAAACACTTAAACACTCATTAAGCACATACCCAGAATCCAAACACTTATCCCCTTAGAATCTGAAACATCCCTATACCTTGTTACCCTTCGAATCCAGTAGGAAGAACCTCACACTTGTTCTTCTCTTTCGAATCCAGTATCAAAGACATAACCCCTGGTTCCTCCCTTCGAATCCAGAAGCACTCAAGGAAACCACTTAAAGGCCCAGCACACGTTCCAACCTCAAGCAAGGTAAGTCATTCTTAACCTTGAACCCTTCATTTCTAGCATAACATGTAAATAAGCTTCCTTTTCGTTTCAAACATGTACGTAGTGTTTGTTAGCTTTTCGTTTCCACCATTTTAGTTTGTTTTTATTGCCTCTCCTTTTGGTTTTTCTCTTTGGTTTATTACAAATGCTTTAAGAACTAACCTGGCCCTGAGGTAATGATAGCATGGCCTTAGGCCATGTTGATATTTAATATCTAAAACGAAATAAACAGGAGACAGGAGTATGAAACGAAGCCTCAGGCTTCCTCACTGACTCCAGGCCCAATCGAAGGAGGCAGAAAGGCATATTACATCTTATACTGGTTCCACTGGTCCCAATCGAAAGGCACAACATACTGACCGTGAGGTCTCAGTCGAAAGTCATGCCTTCACCCTTTTCAGGCCAAATCAAAGAGAGCCAGAAAGTGCAGAATCGAAGGGTTTTATGCCTCAATCGAAAGACCCTCATTTTTCTTGCTTTTATTTTATTTTTGCCTTTATATTTTCATGCAATTCAATATGGTTGTAATAGTGTAGGATTTTATCTTTCTGGCTTTATTACTTTCATACACTTTATAGTAATTTGGGTTTGTATGTGAAGATTCAAAATCAACCCCTAGATAACCTAATACAAAGACAAATGCATGAAAATAAATACACCATTCACACTTGCACCTCTGGGGTAGCCTCGCTTGTTGCCTCGGAAAATGCAATCATGTCCCTCGAGTATGAGACACTCTAGCAAATGTCCCTCTGATAAACAAAGATCGTAGTCCCTCGATGACCCTCGATGTTGCCTTCGATAAAATGATCTCGTCCCTTACAAAATTGCTAGAGCGTCTCACAAGTTGCCTTCAATAATTGCATACGATGACCCGCGCCCGTCCCGTTCAACATCCTAACACAAGGTTGTTCATCAAACACAATGATGAAACAACACTGTTAAAAGGGTCAAAAACATAAGAAAAATCTTTGAGTAAAATAGGGTAGACAAACTCTTAGTTACTTGATCAAAAATCTTGCAAAACATCCTTGCCATTTTTCAAACACAACTTCAAAAACAATTTCAAAACAACTTTCAAAACATTGAATTATCTTTTCAAAAAGACACACACCTTTGTATATATTCAAACAAGAATCATTACAAAGGTTGCCTAGACAAGGCATATTTTTCAAAACATTTTCAAAACCACACACACAAAGCACCATTTCAAACAATTGAAAAGCAAAGGCAAGTGATCTAAAACAATTAACTAAGAGCCCATGGATAACCATGGATGAAAAGGGTGCTAGCACCTTCCCTTTTCATAATCTACCCCCCCCCCCCCCCCGAACCCAAGAAAACATCTCAAAGGTATTTCCTGTGCTTTTTGACCTTTCCTTAGGATAAAATAAAAAGTCGGTGGCGACTCTTGCTAAACCGAAACATTTGTGAATACGAACGCAAAACCCAAGTCAGTTCTCCCACTGTATCACATGTAGTATCTTTTCACTATGTCCGCATTGACAGGGTGTGGAAGGTCGTTACCATCCCTGGCGGTCAGAATCATGGCTCCACCGGAAAAAATGTTCTTGTGGTCCCTCATAGGTGGGAGTCCATTTTCCCCTGGGATCACCTTACGGCAGTATGATGCGCTTGATTACCAGATCCCCTACTTGATACACTTGTTGTCTGACTTTCTTGTTGAAGGCCTTGATCATCCGTTTCTAATACATTTGACCATGGCAGACAACAATAAGTCTTTTCTCGTCGATTAAGTTCAATTGATCAAGTCGAGTCTGGATCCAATCGTCTTCGCTCAAACCCGCATCCTTCATAATCCGTAGAGAAGGGATCTGGACCTCCATGGGTAGGACAACCTACATGCCATATACCAGAGAATAAGGTGTTGCCCCTGTCGACGTACATGCTGAAGTACGGTACCCGTGAAGAGCAAACTGTAACATCTTGTGCCTGTCTTTGTATGTCACCGTCATCTTCTGTATGATCTTTTTAATATTCTTATTAGCAGCTTCGACAGCCCCATTCATCTTCGGCCGGTAAGGAGAAGAGTTGTGATGCTGAATCTTGAACTGTTTACAGAGTTCAGTGATCATCAAGTTATTGAGATTAGTACTATTATCCGTGATGATTCTCTCAGGGATACCATAACGACAAACCAAGTTATGCTTGATGAACCGTGCCACCACATTCTTGGTAACCGTAGCAAAGGAGGCAGCCTCAACCCACTTCGTGAAGTAATCAATGGCCATTAGGATGAAGCGATGCCCGTTGGACGCGGTAGGTCTGATCTCGCCAATCATGTCAATGCCCCCACATTGCAAACGGCCGGGGAGCTGTCAAGACGTTCAAGGGAACTAGAGGTACACACCTTATCAGCATAAACTTGGCACTTGTGATAGGTTCGAGAATGCTGATAACAGTCGACTTCCATAGTGGACCAGTAGTATCTTGCCCGTAGGATCTTCTTTGCCATGGTATGTCCACTGGAATGAGTGCCAAAGGTAACTTCGTGTAGGTCTTCCATGATCCTCTTTGCTTCGCTCTTGTCTACACACCACAGTAAGGTAGAGTCATGATTGCGCTTATAGAGGATTCCATTGCTGAGGAAGAACTTTGCAGCAAACCTTCTCATAAATTTCTTCTCATTGACAGATGCCCCCTCGGGGTACTCTTGAGCCTCGAGATACCTTTTCACCTCATGAAACCAAGGTTTGTCGGCTACATCCTCAGTATCGATCTCACAGTAGTATGTCGGTTCATCCAACCTCTCAATAGTGATTCGGGGAGCTTCATTGTCCCACCTGACCTTGAACATTGACGACATAGTAGCTAGCGTGTCCGCTAACTGATTCTCTTCTCGTGGGAAATGTTCAAAGGTGATCTCTTCAAAATGCGACAGTAGTGTCAGTACATATTCTCTGTAAGGGATAAGGTTCGGGTGTTTCGTATCCCACTCGCCTTTGATCCGACTTATCACCAAAGCAGAATCCCCGAATACGCTCAAGAACTTGATCCTTAGGTCAATAGCAGCTCTAAGACCCATGATACACGCTTCATACTCTGCCATGTTGTTAGTACAGTTGAAACATAATCGGGCAGTGAATGGAGTATGACAGCCCTCGGGAGATATGATTACGGTGCCAATGCCATTACCCAGTGCGTTTGAGGCTCCATTAAAAAACATAGACCATCGGGATCCTTCCTCAGGTCCTTCATCCGGTCCAGGTTTTTCATAGTCGATTACTAACATGATATTCTCATCCGAGAACTCAAAATTCATGGACTGGAAGTCATCCATGGCTTAATGTGCCAAATGATCAGCTAACACACTTCCCTTGATTGCTTTTTGGGTTGTGTATTGGATGTCGTACTCGGTTAAGATCATTTGCCATCTTGCTATTCTTTCGGAGAGAGCGGGCTTCTCGAAAATGTACTTGATCGGATCCATCTTAAATATCAATAAAGTAGTGTGGGTAAACATATACTGTCTCAGTCGGAGAGAAGCATATGCCAAAGCGCAACAAGTTTTCTCGAGCAATGAGTATCGTGTTTCATAGTCAGTAAACTTTTTGCTAAGGTAGTATATTGCGTGATCTTTTCGACCAGACTCGTCATGCTGCTCCAGCACACACCCCATTGAATTATCTAGCACTTTTAAGTATATTATCCAAGCTCTTCCTTCAGTCGGAGGCATCAGAATAGGAGGCTCTTGGAGATATTGTTTGATTCTGTCAAAGGCTACATGGCATTCGTCATTCCACTTTACTACTTGATCTTTCTTAAAAAGCTTGAAGATCGGCTCACAAGTAGCAGTCAAATGTGAAATGAACCTGGTAATGTAATTCAGGCGTCCCAGGAAGCCTCTAACTTCCTTCTCAGTGCGGGGAGCCAGTATCTCTTGTATGGCCTTCACCTTTGCAGGGTCTACCTGAATACCTTTGTTATTAACAATGAACCCCAGCAGCTTTCCGGACCTCACCCCGAAGGTGCACTTGTTCGGATTTAACCTCAGCTTGTATGTCTTCAACCTATCAAACAGCTTTTGTAGATGATCAATATGTTCTTCCTCAGTTTGAGACCTGGCTATCATGTCATCGACGTAAACCTCTATCTCATGGTGAATCATGTCATGGAACAAAGATACCATAGCTCGCTGATAAGTTGCCCCAACATTCTTCAACCCAAACGACACCACCTTGTAGCAAAAAGTGTCCCACTGTGTAACAAAGGTTATCTTCTCCATGTCTTCAGGTGCCATCTTGATCTGATTGTAGCCAGAGAAACTGTCCATGAAGGAAAAGACTTTGTGTTGTATGGTGTTGTCAACCAGAACATCGATGTGGGGAAGCGGGAAGTCATCCTTGGGGCTTGCCCTGTTCAGGTCTTTGTAATCCACAAACATTCATACTTTACCATCTTTCTTAGGTACTAGAACCATATTAGCAACCCACTGCGGATAGGAGGTGACAACTAAGAACCCTGTATTGAACTGCTTCATAACCTCTACTTTAATCTTCTCAGACATCTCAGGGCGCATACGACGGACCTTTTGCTTTACCGAAGGGCAGTCTTCTTTAGTCTGAAGATGATGAACCACTATATCCGTGTCTAGTCCCGGCATGTCTTCATATCACCAGGCGAAGATTTCAACATACTCATGCAACTTCTGTACCAACCGCTGTTTGACACTAAGCTCCATATTTGCACCTATCTTAACCTCTTTTCTGTCTTCCTCTGTACCCAAGTTCACTGTCTCAACCGGATCTTCATGAGGCTGTATGGCCCTTTCTTCCTACTGTAATAGTCTAGCAATTTCTCTGGGTACCTCACAATCTTCTTCACCTTCGTCCTCGACTTGGTTGATCGGATTTTCAAAGTCATAATGAGCAGTAGCAGAACTGTTATCAATGGGATCCATAGTGGATATGGACCTGCATTTGGATACGTGAGTGTGTGTAAGAGCATAGCTGTATGGACATGTTGTACCCCCAAAATTTTCCCTCTCACTTATTAAGGATTTTCTCACAAGATCTCTTTGACTCAAGACTGCATTAGGGTTTGACCAGCTCAAGACACCTCCTCACGCACTGATAACCAAAATTAGGGTTTGAGTTTGCACAAGGATTTTTGGAATATCGATGTTTCATATGACTTTCAAGGATCATTATGGACCCCTAAGATTACTCATGTCAAGTTTCAAGCTTTGAATCATATTTTTGATCAGTCAATTGGACAGTTGACCTAAAAATCAACTGTATTGGGGAAAAAGTCAACCATGGCCAATTTAAAGTCAAAATTCATAATTTTTATCCACATCAACATCTTAGACTCATATTTATCATTTTATCAAGTTTGGACCACAATTCCTCAAGAAATTTGATCAAATCATCAAAAGGGCAAAATGGTCAAAATTAGGGTTTTGACTGAGAAGGGGCAATTTTTGATTTTTGACCTAGAAAATGATGAATTGGTTTGAAACATGATTTCAAGAGTTCAATTGCATCATCTTGACCTAATTACATGGTTCAAAACATTACAAATCCATTGGATTAACAGATGAATTTTTCAGTCAACTGATCAAAAGTCAACTGTATACTGAAAAGTCAAACTTTGACTTTTTGGTCAAATTCAAGTGCCAAGGATCACAATTCATCAAAACATGTCAAAAGGTGAAATTTGTTCATCAAGAAACCAAGGATTTAATATTTGGTTTTGAAAAGTTGAAATTTCTTAACTTAGAAATTTTTCTAAGTATAGAAAATTTCTTATTTTTTCTCAACTTTGAGCCAAATTTTCACCATGATGCAAGATGATTCAAAAGAAACTTACGACATGAAATTTGTAGATCTCCATGAAATCTACAACTTTGATTCACACAATTTCTCCTAATAATGCTTGGATCTCAAAATATAATTTTGTGAATACATGCTCCTGAACAAAATAACTTAGTGAAATTTTGCCCTAGTTAGGCAGATTTTTGACCTAACTTCATGGAAATTTTTAACATAGTTCCAAAGGGAATTTTCAAAAGCAATTCAAAGCTGAGTTGTAGAGAACATTTCAAGCTTTCTAAAATGTCCAAGAACTCCTTTAGATCATTCTTGAGTAGGGATAATCGAAGAGATGAAGTTAGCAATTTATCACTTTGATTTCAAGCCATTTCATGATGAACAAAAATTCAAATCCAAGCCTAGGCTGCATAATCTTTGATTTGCAAGCCTCAAACTTATTTCCGACTCCATAATTAAATGTTTTCACAGCTGATAGAGCTTTAATCCAAGCATTAGAGCCTTTATCCAAGTTGTAATTCCATTTATGGCACAAAAGTGCAATTTCCATTTTGATAAAGCACAACTTTTTCCTTTGTCAACTTCTTGAGCCTCTCAATTGTTTTCTCTGCACACAAGAAAAGTCAAAACCAAAAGAAACTTGTATAAGGCCTCTCAAAAACCATACCATGCTTGTACAACACTTAAGGACTTGTCTCCTCACTTTTCTTCAAAAGCAAGTAATAGAGCCAAAAGGCTATAACTCAGAAATCTTGAGAAAGCTTGATATCTAACCTCTTCCATACTTATACACAAGTGTATTGCAATATAAGACACGAATGCTAAGACTCAGAAACACTCCCAAACACTTTGCCATTGAAAATATTCCATAGCTTGATAGTTTTAAACCTTACTCAGCCATCTCCAAATCCACTCATGCGTTTTGAGTTTTAACCACCTAAACACTTAATATACATCACACCTAAGTGATCCAGACCCTTGTTACCTCATTGTAACTCCTCCTCCTCCATCCACCATTTTCAAACATCAAGCTTGCAGGTTGACTTGAGTAGGGAGATTCAAGGACTTTCAAGACAAAGTAAATATTGGAATACACTCACGGAGGTCCAGGAAAGCTAAACAGATCCTCAGGCCTTCTCAAAACTTCCTCAAACTCCATTCACGATTCCAGCTGCAAGAGGTAAAAACTTAAACTTCTATCTCTTTATACAAGCATCCTTTGGTCTTGATTTGTGAAAGAAAAATGTAGATATCTTTGCTCTAAAGCTAACCATGTTCATAGATTTCATTTATATTAACTGTGCATAGAGAATTTTGGATTTGAAATTTCTGTAAAAATTAGGTTTCAAGTTAGGAAAAGTAAAATTAGCTTTGATTTTTGACTGTTAGTTTACATAAATTATATGGTTGAACTCGTGGGAAGAAACACCATAACTTTCATGTTTGGACTTTCCATTTTTTATGGAGAAATGAGAGAGATACAGGTGGTCCAGTCATGGCTCAAGGTTGAAGATGAAGTTGCCTTCACGGGGCATTTTCTAATATATATTTATGATTGTGTTTATATAAACGGGTGTACAGCCACCCCAGTGGTAAGGCAGCGCGCAAAAATGCTATAGGTCATGGGTTCGAGCCTTAGCGCTTGCCTTTTGCATTTTTCACACTTTTGTTCATAATTTTTTTTATTTCTGGCAGCGCTGGGCCTCTCATTCTTGGGCCTTTTTATTTTTGCTAATATGCTACCTCTTGTTTGCTTGCAGCACCCCTGGCCCATATAATTTCATTTATTTATTTTATTTTCATTTTATTTGCTTAATTATATTTTCCTTAACATTAAAAATCATAAAAAAATATAAAAATGATAAATTTATATTTTGGTTTATTTTATTTTATTTTTCTCACATGAAATATTTGTATTTAGTTATATATTATCTATTTTATTAAATAAACTTTGTAAATTAAATTATAACTATTTTAATATTTATTTTTTCTTTATACCCATTAAATATTTATTTTAATATAAAAAGGAGACCAAAAATATCACATAATGCCATATATTATTTTCAAGACAAAAATACAAAAATACTTGTTGTTTCTTAAAGAAATTTATTTTCTTTTAATCAAATAGAATTAGGGTTTATTCAAAAATCTTTTCTAAAAAAATAATTTCTTTTCTTAATTGATTTAAGTTAATCTTGATTTATTTATTAGGTTTAGGTTAAAACCTTTTTCACATAAAAAACCAAACAAAAATCTCCTTTGCATTTACATATTTTTGCATATTTAATGCATCTTGTATATTATTTATTCCAATATTTGTACATATTCAATTTGGTTGTAATAGATTAATAAGGTTTATCTTATTGCAATCCTCATTCATAAATTGTATACCCCCTCCCACAAATGTTGTAATAGCGTAGGACATTTAAATTTCACAATTTATCGCTTTTATATAACATGCTAGTAATTAGGGTTTGTATGGCAAGATAAAACTAATCAAATAGAAAACCCTAATCCAAGACAAAATCAAGCATGAAAATGACACACTTGCACACAAAACACCCCTAGGGTTATCCCACTTGGTTGCCTTATAAAAATGGCAATATTACGCATGTAAAGTGTCTTAGCAAAAACAAACAAATACAAGATCATAGTCCCTCAATGACGCTATCCAAAGTTGCCTTACAAAAATTATCTTAGTCCCTAAAAATGCTAAGATACTTTGCAACATTGCTAATCATGGCTATACGATGACCCACACCCGTCCCGTTTACATCCAAAGATAGGGTTGCTTACCAAATAAATGGTAAGACAACAATATCAAAGGAAAAGAAAATGAACAAGAAAGACATTTGAGTAGGTAGATTACTTTTAGTTACTTGCTCCATTTCAAAACAAATATCCTTGCTATTTTCAAAACAAACACCTACATATTTCCAAACATCTTACAAACATTAAAAACATTTTAAAAAGATCAACATCTTTGTATACATTCTTACGAACGAGAATCATTACAAAGATTACCTAAACAATGGCCTCTTTTACAAAATACTTTCAAAAACCACACAAAACACAATTTCAAACAAAAGCAAGTGATCTAGCAAGTAACTAAGAGCCCATGGAAAACCATGGATGAAAAGGGTGCTAATACCTTCCCTTTTCATAATCTACCCCCCGAACTCAAGAAACAATCTCAAAGGTCTTTCCTATGCTTTTTTACCTTTTCTTTTTGGATAAAACAAAAGTCGGTGGTGACTCTTGCTAACCGCAACATTTGCGATAAAATGCAAAACAATCAAGTCAGTTCTCCCATCGCATTACAGAACTGGCGACTCTGCTGGGGAGTTATTTTAAAAGTTGGGTTACCTTAGGGTTAGATCACATTTACTTGCTTTCATTGTTTAACTTCTATGCTTTACATTATGGTTCTTTGTTTGGGTTTGAATCCTCTACTCGGATTTGGGATACCTTATAGGTAAGTAGCAATACATTGTGGAAATTGTGTGGGGTATACCGATATGGTCTTAGTAATAGCTATGTTAGTGCGACATATTTGTGGGTACCGGTAGCCCTTGAGTTGTCAAGGAGAATAAGGGGCCACTGAGTGATGTCATGAAGCACTAATGAACTTTTAGAACCTTTACTTGACCAACTTGGCCTTTAGGATGTAGTGAGATGACCGGCTTTGGTGTAGTCCGAAGTTGGTAGATACTTGATACTACACTCATTGAGGTTTGGTTTCTTGGGATATTTCGATCGCCATTAAAGAGGCTTGAGCTTAAACAATTACCAAGGAAACAATCCATTGATATTGAGCTCCTTAGAACCCGGTTACTATTACTAGGACAGGTTTAAGCCAACTAAACTTCAAGAGGGTACTTACCTTTAAAACTCCATGCAAACCTAAGCCTAGGACTTGTTTGCTTTATTTGTATATGCATACTTGTACATAACATCATGGACATCATGAACATCATGTGCATCCACTAACCATTTCAAGGATTTTTGGATTCATCTTTGTTCTTGTTTTGTAGGATATGGATTCACCTCGCAGGAAAACTATTCAAATCAACCTTGTGAGAATCCCTCCACAACTAAAGGAGCTAGCTTCAAGGATTCCTGAAAACTATCCATTCACCGAGAGACATGGTCGTCTACTCAACTTGGTCACCTCCAACACAGATGAGGCCATGATGAAGGTGTTATTTCAGTTCTTTGATCCTTTACACCATTACTTCACATTTCCCAACTATCAACTTGTGCCTACTTTGGAAGAATTCTCCCAACTCTTGAGGATTCCCATTCTCAATCAACTACCTTTCAACGGTACGGAAAGAGACCCAAAGCCAGAACAGATTGCCCAAGCTCTACACTTGCACTCATCTGATGTCACAACCCGTTGGGAAACAAGGAGTGGTGTCAAAGGTTTCCTAGCAAAGTTCATGTTTGAGAAAGCCCAAAGCTGTTGGAATTCCCTAGACTTGAAAGCCTTTGAGGAAATTGTGGCTCTCCTCATCTATGGGATGGTTTTGTTTCCAAACCCTGACCAACTCATAGATGTCAATACCGTCAAAATCTTCATATCTCGCAACCCGGTGCCTACATTGCTAGGGGATATCCTACACTCTTTTCACACTCGCACAATGAGGAAAAGAAATGTCCTCATGTGTTGTACTCCTCTCTTGGCAAGATGGTTTATTTCTCATCTTCCCCAATCAGTCTTAAAGAATGAGCAAGGTTCAAGGTTGTCACAAAGGTTGATGACGTTCAAGCATTCAGACATTCATTGGTGCTCCCAATCCAAAGAGAATGTTATCATTATTAACCGATGTGGAGAATTTCCTAACGTCCCTCTACTTGGAATTAGGGGAGCCATCACCTACAACCCATGTTTAGCCTTAAGACATTTTGGTTACGCCTGAAGGGATGGCCCGCACGAGATGCTGATTCAAGGTTTGGTATTCGACTATGACAACAACGATCAAGGTCTTCGCCAGAGATTTATCCGAGCTCGGAGGATGCTAAAAAAGGTGGATAGCAAGACTTTGGGGCACAAGAATTCCATCCCTCTTGAGCCTTACCTCAAACGGGTACGAACTCGGGCCCAGAGTCTTATGATGCCTTACCCCTCCATTCTCCCGGTAATCATTGAGCCTGTTAAGGAAGGAGATGTTCCATACATCATCCTACATCCTGACATGCCCATATCTCTTGAATACCTACAAAGGGATTGGATACAACTCAAAGGAGAGCGAGATACTTTCGAAGCCCAATTCTACACAAGAGAGAAGAAGGTTTTGGATCTCACTAGGCTACTTCATAAGGAGCAGACTTTAAATGCCTACATTGCACCAAAGAGGATGCACACTACTTTTCTACCTTAGAGTTTTGTATTATTTTTCCCAAGGGGCATTGATGTACTCAGACTTTATCTTATTAATATAACGTGTGTTTCCGTTTTGTCTAAAACAAATTTGAATCTTTGAAATCCTTGAAAACATTGCATATACATATATCATTCATCATAACATAAACAGGTCTTTTGCAACAAGTCTCCTCATCTCTCTACTGTGTATTTTAGTAAGATGGATCTCGAGCAAACATTGAAACATCTCCAAGCTCAGAATATGCAGTTTCAACAATTGCTTATGACCCTAGCCAAGGGGCAAGAAGAGTTGAAGACTCTGCTGGTTGAAGAGAGGAAAAAGAAAACAAAGAAGGTAACAGGAGTCTTTAACATGGGAAGAAGATTTCATGGGCAGACAAGAAGGACTTTGGACTTTGCAACAACATCCAGTGAAGGAGAAGGGAAAGGCAAGGAAACAGTTGGCCCGTCGGAATCGGAAGAGGAGGAAGAAGAAGAGGACTACTCTGAGGAACAATACCCTCCAGCTGATGATATGTATAAACATCTTGAAGAGCGGTTGAGCGCGATGGAAATCTAAAAGGTGCCAGGCTTGGACTTTGAGGAATTGGGGCTAGTGTCGGGGATTGTGATTCCTCCGAAATTCAAAGTGCCTACATTTTCCAAATATGATGGAGTGTTATGCCTTAAAATGCATCTCCAATCATATGTGAGGAAAATCCAACCCCATATCGCTGACAAAGACTTATGGGTACATTTCTTCCAAGACAGTCTGTCTGGGACTCAACTTGACTAGTTCTACCAACTAGAAAGAGCTAATGTTCACAATTGGGAAGATCTTGCTGCAGCTTTCTACAAGAAATACCAGTATAATGTTGATTTGGCACCTACCCGCACTCAACTCCAAAGTATGGCCATGGTGTCCAATGAAGGTTTCAAGGACTATGCACACAAATGGAGAGATCTGGCTGGAAGAGTTCAACCCCCTCTGTCTTAGAGAGAATTGGTAGACATGTTCTTAGGTGCCTTATCTGGTCCCTTCTTCAATCATTTAATCAGAAGTTCATCTGCAGGGTTTACCGAACTAATATTGACCGGAGAGAGGATAGAAGCCAGTATAAAGAATGGAAAGATTCAGAAAGACACATCTTCTTCTACAACTGTAAGGAAGCCTTTCAACGGAAAGAAAGAAGTGGCTGCCGTATATCCGCAAAGAAACCAAGATAGGGCCGAACGCCGACCAATGGTGGGGGCTGTTATGATTCCTAAGCCTACGTCTAATCAACAAAGAAGTAATCAACCAAGGATAGAAAGGCCAGTTAGGAAGTTTACCAGAATCAACATGACCCTGTCTCAAGTATTACCTCATCTACTAAGATCCAACTTGGTGACCTTGAAAGAAGCTCTGAAAACCCCCAACACAACATCTCCTCATTATCATCCCAATGCCCGTTGTGCATATCACTCTGAAAGTCCTGGTCAGGATACTAATAACTGTTGGACCTTGAAGAACAAGATACAAGACCTCATTGAAGCAAAATAAATTGAGTTTGATGCGCCTGAAAAGCCAAATGTCATTTCTGCTCCTATGCCCAGACATGGTCACAATACTAATGCCATTGAAGAAGGATTGTTTGTTACTTCAGTTAATGAACTCATGACCCCACTTTTGACTGTTAAAGTGAACTTGTTGAATGTCGGCGTGTTCCCGGGTTGTGATGAAGATTGTCGTTTCTGTTTATCGACACAGACTAGTTGTCCTTTGTTGAAAGTAGGCGTTCAGTGCCTGATGGATAACAAAGAGATTTTATTTGAAAAGACTCCTGTTACACCTGTTCCTTTTGAAGATGTTTCTATCATTACCATTTCCGCCAATTCTTCCAGGGTCTCCACCAAAAGACCCGTTAGAATTACACCAGTTCTGAAAGCAGCTCCTTTAATAATCACAATGCATGGGCCAGTCCCATATGAATCAGACAAAACTGTGCCGTGGAATTACGGAGGGGACATTTACTACCATGGCGTCAAGCAAGACTGGCCGGTCACCGAAGAAATAAACTCTGAAGAAGATTCTAACATCAATAATATTTCCGGAACTAGCAAAATTACCCGAAGTGATAGGATCTTTTCTCCAGAAATTGCTCCCCCAAAAGCAGTTTCTGGACCCGTAATTATCCATGTGGCTGCTCCAAAGGTTACTCCTACACCCATAATCATCTCTGCAAGTAGTCCAAACTGACAAAGCCGTTACAACCCATGTAATCATTCCTATTGACACTCCTGCTGCCGAGTTAACCGAGGCTCGAGGAAAAGGTGTTATGGTTGAGCCTGTCCGGACGAAGGCTCAGTCGTTCACTATCCCTGAGACCTCCAAGAAAGAAATGGAGGAGATCCTAAAAATTATAAAGAGAAGCGACTACGATGTAGTTGAACAATTGGGGAAAACTCCCTCTAAAATCTCCATTCTGGAATTACTACTCTGTTCCGAGGCACATGCAAAAGCCTTGGTGAAGTTCTTAAAAACCGCCCATGTACCTCAAGAGACATCTGCTGATCAATTTCAAGACTGCGTGGCCAGCCTAACTGCGGACAATGGTTTGGGTTTTTCAGATGCTGATCTGACGTCGAGGGGAAGAAATCATAATGAGGCTTTGCATGTCTCAGTGGAATGTAGGGGCACCACTCTGGCGCATGTTTTGGTGGACACTGGCTCATCTTTGAATGTATTACTCAAAAAATATCTTGACAGACTTGATTGTGAGGGGTTGACTTTGAAGCCAAGAAACAAAGTGGTAAGGGCTTTTAACGGTTCGAAGAGGATGGTACATGGGGAGGTAGACATTCCCATAAAGGTTGGAACCCAAACTTTCAATTCAACTTTTTATGTGATGGACATCCTCCCTTTATACTCCTGCCTGCTAGGCCGACCATGGATCCATAATGCTGGCGCTGTTACCTCTACATTGCACCAAATGCTGAAGTATCCAATTCAATGGAAGATTATCACCGTCCATGGTGAGGAAGAATACATGATCAACCATCTCAATTCCTTTAGATATGTGGAATTGGACGGCGAATTCATTGAAACTCCATTTCAACACTTTGAAGAGGTCCCCCAAGAGGTGGCAGTGACCAAGGCTATTCCCAAGATTACAAGGCCTCCACTCTGGATGTCGTCATTGAAGGATGCTAAAGCAGTAGTAGAAGAAGGAGGATGCACTATCTAGGGACAACTCCCAGATATCCCATATAAGTCTGACAAGTTTGGCCTAGGTTTCACTTCAAGTGCTCAAAAGGTTGTACGACGTGCCCGTGCTGGAGGGCCACCCTTGAAGATCAGCAATTGTGAAGTCAACACAGTGAAAGATGGTGAAGATGGTTGCAACCTGGAGGACTGGATCTTCCCGACTGTCAATGGAGGGCTCAACAATTGGGAGGCTAGAGACTTCGTCCCGATCACTTTCATCCCTCAGTAATTTGTCTTTACATTTTATTGGATCTGTAATATTCAAAACAATTCGCACTCTTAAAACCTTGTGTCTTACCCGAGGCACAATGGTCCATTTGTAAGGGTTATTATCTCATTTTTCATATGACATCAATGAATCATGGACATTTTCGCATTCAAACTTTTATGCTCATTGTTTTTCTTTTACATTTTACTTTCTTTCAAAGATAGCTATACCCTTACATACACACCCACACTCACAATGCAGGTATATATCCATTCTGGATCCCATGGGTAACGATACTGATATGGCCTTTTGTGACTCTGAGAATCTGATCTACCAAGCCGAAGACGAAGGTGAGGAAGATTGTGAAGTACCAGGGGAACTTGCCAAACTACTACTGCAAGAAGAGAGAACCATCCAGCCTCACGAGGAACCCGTGGATACGATCAATATAGGTATCGAAGAAGACAGAAAAGAAGTCAAAGTGGGTGCCAATATGGAACCCAATGTCAAGAAGCGTCTGATTCAGTTGTTGCATGATTATTTCGGGGTCTTTTCCTGGTCGTATGAAGACATGCCAGGAATTGATGAAGATATTGTGGTACATCATCTGCCTACAAGAGAGGATTGTCCGCCAGTAAAGCAAAAAGTTCATCGAATGAGGCCGGATATGTTATAAAATATTAAGGCAGAATTCATGAAGCAATTCAACGCTGGATTCTTGGCTATTATCTCTTACCCCAAATGGGTTGCCAATGTTATTCCCGTGCCCAAAAAGGATGGAAAAGTGCGAATGTGTATGGACTACCGAGATTTGAATAGGGCAAGCCCTAAGGATGACTTTCCACTCCCCCATATTGATATCCTAGTTGACAATACGGAACAACCCAAAGTGTTTTCCTTCATGGGCAGATTCTCAGGTTACAACCAAATCAAAATGGCGCCTGAGGACATGGAGAAAACAACATTTGTCACACAGTGGGGTACATTCTATTACAAGGTGATGCCATTCAGACTAAAGAACGTTGGGGCAACCTATCAGCGTGCCATGGTAGCTCTATTTCACGACATGATACATCACGAAATAGAAGTCTACGTGGATGATATGATAGCCAGATCTCAAACAGAAGAAGAGCATCTTGACCACTTACAAAAACTGTTTGAGAGACTGAAGAAGTACAAGCTGAGGTTGAATCCAAACAAATGCACATTTGGGGTACAGTATGGTAAACTCCTAGGCTTTATCGTCAGCAACAAAGGTATCGAAGTAGATCCTGCCAAGGTAAAAGAAATACAAGAGATGCCTGCTCTTCGCACTGAAAAGGAGGTCAGAGGGTTCTTGGGACGCTTGAACTACATTGTCAGATTCATTTCCCATCTGAAAGATACTTGTGAGCCAATCTTCAAACTATTGAAGAAAGATCAAGTAGTCAAATGGAATACCTATAAGAGCCTCCTGTGTTGATGCCACCGGTCGAGGGAAGACCATTGATCATGTATCTGACGGTTTTAGAAAACTCAATAGGGTGTGCATTGGGGCAGCATGACGAGTCTGGCCGAAAAGAGCACGCTATTTACTACATGAGCAAAAATTTTACCGACTGTGAAACCAGATATTCACTGCTCAAGAAAACTTGTTGCGCTCTGGCATGGGCTGCTCGCCGGATAAGATAGTATATGCTGACTCATACTACCTTGTTGATATCTAAGATGGATCCAATAAAATACATCTTCGAGAAGCCTGCTCTTTCTGGGAGAATAGCGAGATGGCAGATGATCCTGACAGAATATAACATACAATATACTACCCAGAAAGCTATAAAGGGGAGTGTACTAGCTGATCACCTTGCTCACCAAGTTGTAGAAGACTACCATTCTAAGAAGTTCAAATTTCCGGATGAAGACATCATGACATTAGACAACTGTGAAGAAATCAGGCCATATGACGGACCTGAACAAGGATCCTGATGGACCTTGTTCTTTGATGGAGCCTCCAATGCACTGAGAAATGGTATTGGTGTTGTACTCATATCTCCGGAAGGGTGTCATACTCCATTTACCGCAAGATTTTACTTCAATTGTACAAACAACATGGCGGAATACGAAGCATGCATCTTCGGTCTCAAAGCTGCCATAGACTTGGGGATCAAATCCTTGTATGTGTTCGGAGACTCAACCTTGGTCATCAGTCAGATCAAAGGGAAATGGGACACCAAACACCCAGACCTTATCCCTTACAAAGAACATGTTTTGACATTGCTACCACATTTTGAGAAGATTACCTTCGAGCATTTCCCGCGAGAAGAAAATCAGCTAGCAGACGCTCTAGCCACAATGTCATCTATGTTTAAACTTAATTGGGATAACGAGGCTCCCCAGATCACAATCGAACGAATGGATGAACCAACACATTGTCACGAGATTAATACTGAAGAAGTAGTGGACCAGCCTTGGTTTCACGAAGTCAAGAGGTATCTCGAGGATCAAGAATATCCAGAAGGAGCTTCAATCAATGATAAGAAGTTCTTAAGGATATTTTCTGCTAAGTTCTTCCTTAGTAATGGAATCCTGTATAAACGCAATCATGACTTTGTGTTACTTCGGTGCATAGATAAGGTTGAAGATGAAAGGATCATGGCTGAATTACATGAAGGCACTTTTGGCACCCATTCCAGTGGGCATACGATGGCAAAGAAAATCCTACGAGTGTTTACCGTGGGAATTGGTAAACAACCGCTGATCTTCCAAAAGGTTACTTATTTGGTGACTCGCAGGATCGATCAGATTGATCCTAAGACATGGTTGATTTTGGGGTTTTGACTAGGTTTGATAATGGTTAAATGACAAGAAAATAAAGAAGCTTTATGTAAATTGCATGAAGAAGAGAACTTGATAAAATAAAGGAAGGCTTGAAATAAAGGCTTTCGACTGGAAAAGTAAATGAAAAGCAAGTAAAGTTTCTGGAAAATAAATGACTTTGATTAATAAAGTGGTGTTTCACACATACATTCTCAACAATTCTTTCTCTCACGCTGGGTACTCGAATCTATATGAGTGACTTGTATATAATTGTGAACACACGTGAAAAACTGCGTGAACTACTAATATTTATACTAACACGTCCCAAGTAACCGTCGGGCAGTTACACTGCTTCGAGATGACTCCACTTGGCACGTTCTCAGCGTTCGACGCTCCAGATCTTGGCACGTTGCACTTGGTAACCGTTGGGAACCGTTTTCCCTCCAAACGCTTGAATCTCAAACCGTTCCACTCTGAATCAATCGAACACCTTCGTCGAAAAGCACCTTCGACGTCGAAGGCAACAAGATTCTTACTTAGAAGAAATCCTCTAAGTACATTGCCATCTTCTGACGAGCATTTCGACAGACCTAGCTGGTCGAAACCATCCTTCAGCTTTAATGACTGATATTAATAAAAACAAGGGTGTCGAATTTAGGAGCCAACAAATTGCCCCCCAAGAATGCCTTATTTCGACTCTGAAAAGAAAAAAGGGCATTCTTTGAGATTCCATTCGACACCTGTCTTTTCATTCTTAGCCACAAATTAAACTGTGCACTTTTTGTCTTCTACCAAATTGCCAAGCTTTCCCAGGCGAATGCCTTGTGCAACAAAAGACTGGAGTTGCAGCAGGCTAAATACCTTCGACTCAAAGATTCCATCCCCTTCTGATTGACTCAGCCCTTTAACCATGTATTGTAATGTGTATTTGACAATATTGCCATTTTGGCTAATTTATAAAATTTTCCATTTTGGCTTATTTATGGTTAATTTAGTCATTACTTGCTGTTTATTTTGATCTCTTGGAGCATAGGTTTATACTTTTTCAAATATTTGCCATTTACTCTCAAGAGCCTTTTATCCTCACCTAACTCTTCGACTTCATAAGCTCCACCAGAAAAAGTTTGGATAATTCTGAATGGTCCTTCCCATTTGGGTGACCATTTTCCCATGCTTCGATCCCTTCGATCCATGGGAAGAATCACCTTCCAAACTAATTCTCCAGGCGAGAATGCCTTAGGTTTCACTTTTTTATTGTAAGAGTCTTCTACTCTTTTCTTCTGAATCCTTAGTAGGTCGAGAGCGCGCAGTCTTTCTTCGTCTAAATCTACTAGTTCGTCTAACATCATGTCCCAATAAACTTCAGAGGGGATATCATGGTGTCTTTGAACCCTTGCAGATTGAAGACAAATTTCTGCTGGCAACACTGCGTCATGACCAAAAGTTAGCCTATATGGTGTTGTACCTATGGCTTCTTTTGGGGACGTTCGACAGGCCCACAAAATCTGGTCCAACATCTTATGCCAATTTTTTGGCTTCTTCCCAACATGCTTTTTTATCAAGCCAATCACTACTTTGTTCGCTGCTTCGACTTGACCGTTTGCCTGTGCATAATAAGGCGTTGATGTTAGGAGTCTAAAGCCTGTTTCTTGAGCGAATTCCTGCATCTTTCGACCGGTGAAAACTGATCCTTGATCAGTAGTTATAGTTTCAGGGATTCCATATCTAAAGATAATGTTCTTTTGAATAAATTCAATGACATTTTCTTGGTCTACATTGACTAAAGGAATAGCTTCGATCCACTTAGTAAAATAATCAATGCCTACCAATATATACTTCTGGCTCTTTGATGATGCTGGTCGAATCTCTCCAATAAGGTCCAACGCCCATCCTCTAAAGGGCCAAGGTTTCACTATCGAGTGGAGTTCGCTTGCTGGTACATGCTGGATGCCTGTATGGACTTGACATTCCTGGCAACCCTTGGCGAACTCGACACAATCTTTCAACATGGTGGGCCAGTATAGTCCTTGTCGAAACAACAACCATTTCATCTTATGGCCTACTTGGTGAGCCCCACATGCTCCAGCGTGCATAGTCGAAAGGGCTATGTATGCTTCAGTTTCACTTAAGCACTTTAGCAATACCCCTTCAGGCGTCTTTTTAAATAACTCATTACCCATGAGTACGTAACTCAACGCCCTATATTTTGTTTTTCGTTCTGTCGAAGCTGTTGGATTTTGTAGATAATCCATAATGGGTTTCCTCCAATCTTGCTCTGACAAATTGTCTATGAACGAAATTTCGAAGTTCCTTTGATCAGCATACCCTAGTCTTGTCGATTCCAAGTCTGTTGGTGACAGACAAGTTACTTTTATTTTTTCCCGAACTTCGATTGCTCTTTGCAATCTCATTTTTAAAATTTTGTACCCAGATGCAATTTGTGCCAAATCGTTGGCTATTTGATTTTCCAACCTGGGTATGTGTCGAATGTTGACCATTTCGAATTTTTTCAATAAACGATTTGCTATCACAAAGTACATAATGAGATTTTCTCTTATGCATTTATATTCTTTTGTGACTTGCTTAATGACTAACTCTGAGTCTCCCATTATTTCGACTCGAGTTGCCCCGAATTCCAACAATATCTCAAGGCCAGTAATTAGAGCTTCATACTCAGCCTCATTGTTCGAACAAGAACCTGATATCTTGTACTTGAATGTTGTTGGAATTTTTTCTGGAGAAATAATCAAGACTCCTACTCTTGTTCCATCTTTATGGCTGGAACCATCGAAGTAGAATTTCCAAGGCTCTATCTCCACATAATTAATACTCTCAACTTGAATTGAGTGGTCGACTATAAAGTCTGCCACCACTTGTCCTTTCACTGCCTTAAGAGGCACAAAGGTCAAGGAGTATTCAGTTAATGCTAGCGCCCACTTGCCTATTCGACTGTGCAAGATGGGTTTCGACAACATGTACTTGAAAACATCAAAATGAGACGAAACATACACATCAACTGGTTTTATATATTGTTTGAGTTTTGTACAAGAGAAATACAGACATAGACACAATTTTTCAACTTCGCTATATCTAGTTTCTGCATCGTTCAAAACTCTACTAAGATAGTAAATGGGTCTTTCGACTCCATTTTCATCTTCTTGGGCTAACATGCTTCCCAAAGTTTTGTCGGATGCAGCTATGTACAATCTCATACTCCTGTTGCTACAAGGAGGCACCAAAATAGGTGGCTTTGTGAGGTACCCTTTGATTTTGTCGAAGGCTTTTTGTTGCTCTTGCCCCCATTCGAATCCCTCTTTGTTCAATCGAAGTAAGGGTGAAAAGGCTTGAGCTTTCCCACTTAGGTTAGATATGAATCTCCTTAAGAAATTTATCTTGCCTAACAGAGATTGCAGTTCCTTTTTGTTCGCTGGCGCTTTCGCTTCCAGAATTGCCTTCGTCTTGTTCTGGTTGATTTCGATTCCTTTCTTGTGGACAACGAAGCCCAAGAAATCTCCAGCTTTCACACAGAACGCACACTTCAAAGGGTTCATCTTCAGACCATGTTCTCTCATTCTTTCGAATGATTGTCGAAGGTGGTCTATATGGTTCTTCCTCGTAACGCGTATGAATTTGCACTTCAGCAGTCTTTCGACTTCCGTTTTGATCTTCGACAGTATTTCTGGAGCGAAGCGTCTTGGACTTTGCTTGATTGCCTTCTTCCCAGGCTTGATTGGCAACTGAAGTTCTACCAATCCTCTGTCGAGACCAGGCATCTCGTCGTAATCCCATGCAAAACAGTCCTTGAACTCTTTTAACAAACGGATTACTTCCAACCTGAGTTCTGGGTCGATTTTTGCACTAATGTAAGTTGGCTTTTTTTTTTCTAACCCTTCGCCCAAGTCGATTTCTTCTAAAGGATCCTGCGCTAACATTTTGATGTTGTTCGCCAAGGGGTCCTTTTCGAATCCTAAAGGCTCATCGTCGTAGATAGCGTCGAGCCTTTGTTCCTGCATCCCTTCTGGCATGATATCAGGAGGTTCTGGATCGAAGTCCTTTCCAAGACCTGCAGAAGATAACTGTTGATCATTGGCCTGTGTGGCCATATATTTTACTTCGGCTTCGAGAGCCGTTATCATCTTTGTTTCGGCTACGTAAGCCGAAATTCGCTGCAATGATTGTGACTCAGTCATTGTCACTGAATTCACTTCCCCAACCAGTTGGTTGGATATCAGTTAACCCACTAAAGTCAATGTGGGACAAGTCTTCTCTGTCCCATTGGAAACCATGCTCAGGGTACAGGTATAGGGAACAAAAAGTATTTGGCGCTGGCGCCAAATCGAAGTCAGGTGTTGGGCATGGCCCAATGTGAGCCAGGTTCTTGTCGAAGTCTGCCAGCCCTAGGTGATTTACTTCGCCCAGGTAATAGCTTTGGTCCGCTTCTATGTTTTCGACCATTCCATCAGGACGCCATAGCAGCAACCTCTGGTGCATTGATGATGGTACAACTCCAACACCATGAATCCATTCATGGACCAACAAAAGATTATAGTTAGGTTTGGCCGATATGACCATAAACATAGTTGGTCGAAGGATAGATCCCACCTTGATATCCAGTTGGATCACACCCATAGTGGTCCCTATGCCGCCTTCATAATTCGACAGGACCATGTTGTGAGGCTTGATGTTCTCATCACTTTTGCCTATTTTTCTTAGCATAAAGTGAGGGATGATGTTGATGGTTGCCCCACAATCCACCAAGATTTTATTTACTGTGGTTTCTTCGAGTTTAGCCCTTATAAATAAAGGCTTGAGGTGATTTTTCATCGCCTCTGTAGGTGGTTCGAAGAACCCATTCTGATCTTCAGTAGCGCCATTATCCATGACGAAATAGCACACTGGCCTATGCTTGGACATTTCTTGCTCCACTTCCCAATCGCTTGTTTCGACCTCCACCTGGCGGTTGAACTCCCTGGGCAGAACTGAGACTATGTTCACCATAATATCCAAAGTGTCATCCGACTCAGAGCCATCATCGTTATCAACTTCACCCTGGTTAGGCCAAACTAGCCTATTGGTTATTGGTTCTCTTTCCAGAGGCTTCCTCTGCTTTCTCTGAGGAACATTTGAACTGGTTTCTGCCTTTGGTTCATTAGCAGCTTCCCTCTCAGCTTTTCGTCGCCTCTGGTATCTCCTCCATTGAGATCGAGACATGGGATTTTTCCCTTTGTAGTTGCTTGACACCTGTGTCACTTTAGGGGTAGCAACCTGAGGCTCTTTCTTATGTGTTAAAGACGAACCTCTTGGCACTTCGAAGGAGTGCCATCTTTCCTCGCTTGGCCTCTTTCGACCAGATGTCTTGTACCATGTATCTACTGGCACATTAGTCGGAGGCCTGAAGGTCAGTGGCCTCCTTTCTTGATTTGAACCCCTTTGGGAGGCTCTTCTGGGGTCATGTCGAGTTTCAACACTTTCCCTTTTTCTATTTGCTGCTCTCACACCTTGAATATGTTCAGCAGCTTTTTTGTCGAAGATTGAACTACATCGGGGACACAGCATCACTTCTGACTTCTTTTTCTGGCATCTTTGCAGGAAATCTGCCAGGTTTTCATTTTCCCGAGGGAAAGCAGTTTTGTTGGCTTGTTCTTGCCTCATGGCCTCCTCTGATGCTTTTGATTCAGAGACTTCGACCATGTTGACATTCATGGTGTCTTTGGTGGCAAGAGTCAGCTGCCTCATCTGAATCTCCAAGTCCTCTTTCTGGCCTTGAACTGCAGCCAAGTGAGAACTGGGTTTTGTTCCAGATTTTTGGGCTCCAACTGTCTCCAGCTTTGGGCTTTCGACCGCCTTTTGGACCGCTTCAATTGTCTTTCTGGATAGATTCCCAGAAAAACTGCCAAAGATTAGCATGTTGACATGGTCCTTTGTAACTTCGACCATTGTGATTCCTGGCCTCTTCGACTGGCTTCTGGATGCCTCGATCACGTTCACCTCTGAAGGTTCAGCATAATGGGCTTCAGCCTGCAACGGGTTAGAGTCCACAGTCATGGGGGTCTTGTCAGCAAACTTCAACCTCCCTTCTTCGATAGCGTCTTGCACAAGATTCCTGAAAAGAAAACATTGAGACGTTTTATGGCCCAGAAAATTATGATATTTACAAAAGCCTCTCTTCTTTCTTTGATCAAGAGGAGGCACTTTTACCCCTGGGGGTACTATCATTTGGCCATCTTTTACAAGCAAGTCAAAGATTTCATCACATTTTGTAATGTCAAAACTATAAGTCTTTTTGGGGAACCTATCGTTGGTCCTTTCTGGACCAGTGGGATTTTTCCCACTTGAGGGGACTAACAGTTTGCAAGAGTATGGTGGCCCTTGTTTTAGTTCTGATAAATCGACCTCGCCTTCTTCGACGGTTATATTTTCGTCGAAGGTTTCTGGATATTCGTCATCCATCTCGACATACGCTATCCTCTCTCTTTTATGAGTTTTCGTTGCCTTGGCTTTCTCAGCTTTAAGGCGTTCTACCTGTCGAACTCTATCGGCCAATTGGGCCATGTCTCTCAGGTATTGAGTGTCTAACTTCTTCCTAATGGAATAATCTAAGCCGCCTGCGGCTATTTCGACTAACTCATGTTCTGGAACTTGTGTAAAGCATCTTGCTTTGAGAAACCTAAACCTATTTAGATACTCGTCTATAGGTTCAGTGAAACGTCTCTTTACACTGGCCAATTCTTTCAGGCTTATCTTGGTTTGTCCCATGTAGAATTGCTCATGGAACAATCTCTCCAACTGGGTCCAATGATGGATCGAATTGGGGGGGAGAGTTGTAAACCAAGTAAATGCGTTCTTTGTTAAAGAACTTGGGAAGTACTTAATCCTCAGGTTTTCGTTGTTCGAAATATCTCTTGCTTCGATCAAGTATCTCGCCACATGTTCGACAGTAGATTCTGTCGTGTCCCCTGAGAACTTAGTGAACTTAGGGACTTTACATCTAGGGGGTAAGTCTGTTTGTAACACGTATTCTGACAGTGGGGATGTGAAGATGGGCCTTGGAAAGCCCATGTTCATCCCATTCTGCGTCATGATTCTTTCGATCATGGCTGCCAGATTATTTTCCAACCCCATGTTTTGGTATTGGATATGCTGAACTACTTCGTCAGCATTTTGGTTTCTGTTAACTAACCTTACCTCTGGGGCTATAACCCTAGGTTCTTCGACAGGCTGCTCCAATCGTGCCCTAAGGTTTTCTTCGACAGGCTGCTGGCCTTGGTTGATAGTGGTTTCTTCCTCTAAGAGTATACCTTGGTTTCCCCTTATTTGCGCCCTTTGGGGCTGTCGAATAGGTTGGGGTACTCCAAAGAAATCAGCCAAACACGTCATTTGCGTCGTCATCTGCTGATTCGACTGGGTGGTATTTTGTATCAGAGGGTTCAGCACTGTACTTAAAGTTTGTGCCAACATTTGAACCATGTCATGGTTGCTTTCGTCCATTTGTTGCCTCAAGACTGTTGTCGAGGCATTTGTAAGGCCATGTGCTACTTGGGACGTTCCTCCTAAGAGTTGGGTCCTATTTCTGTTCGCCATACCTACTCCAGAACCTTGGAGTGGCGAAGAGGCACTCACTAAAGGGTCTGAAAAAGTGGACGCAGCGTTCGTCAGGCTAGCCAATTCAGAAGTTGGCATGCCATAAAGTGGTTCTCGATTTTGACCGCCTGTCATAAATCCTGGGGGAACATAAGGCCTGGTGCCTAGATTTCCCCTTGGTGGGGGAGTTCCTAAAGGCACTCTGGGGCCAGTGAACGGAGGTAATGGCCCCGTTGTTGTGACCGTTACGGCTGGTGTTGAACCAGTGGTTATCGCTTCACTTACGGTTGGGATAACCGTTGTTCCCACATTCGTCTGTGGGATTTCGTTATTGTTTGGCGGATTCGCCATCGCTTCTCTTCTTCTGGCAGTATTGGTATTGTTAGTGTATATTCTACCACTTCTCAATAACATGCAATACTTCTCGAAAAAGATGATATTCTGTGTAAAAAGGTTAAACTTCAAAATCAACACAGGGTCCCACTGGGCGGGCCAATTTGTTTACCGTGGGAATTGGTAAACAACCGCTGATCTTCCAAAAGGTTACTTATTTGGTGACTCGCAGGATCGATCATATTGATCCTAAGACATGGTTGATTTTGGGGTTTTGACTAGGTTTGATAATGGTTAAATGACAAGAAAATAAAGAAGCTTTATGTAAATTGCATGAAGAAGAGAACTTGATAAAATAAAGGAAGGCTTGAAATAAAGGCTTTCGACTGGAAAAGTAAATGAAAAGCAAGTAAAGTTTCTGGAAAATAAATGACTTTGATTAATAAAGTGGTGTTTCACACATACATTCTCAACAATTCTTTCTCTCACGCTGGGTACTCGAATCTATATGAGTGACTTGTATATAATTGTGAACACACGCGAAAAACTGCGTGAACTACTAATATTTATACTAACACGTCCCAAGTAACCGTCGGGCAGTTACACTGCTTCGAGATGACTCCACTTGGCACGTTCTCAGCGTTCGACGCTCCAGATCTTGGCACGTTGCACTTGGTAACCGCTGGGAACTGTTTTCCCTCCAAACGCTTGAATCTCAAACCGTTCCACTCTGAATCAATCGAACACCTTCATCGAAAAGCACCTTCGACGTCGAAGGCAACAAGATTCTTACTTAGAAGAAATCCTCTAAGTACATTGCCATCTTCTGACGAGCATTTCGACAGACCTAGCTGGTCGAAACCATCCTTCAGCTTTAATGACTTATATTAATAAAAACAAGGGTGTCGAATTTAGGAGCCAACAACGAGAAGGCTACTATTGGTCTACCATGGAAGCAGATTATTATCAACACTCTCGAACCTACCATAAGTGTCAAATTTATGCTGACAAGGTGCGTGTACCTCCGGTTCCTCTGAATGTCTTAACAGCTCCTTGGCCCTTTTCTATGTGGGGAATTGATATGATTGGGGAAATCAAGCCAACAGCCTCCAATGGACACTGCTTCATCCTAGTGGACATTGACTATTTTACAAAGTAGGTTGAAGCAGCTTCCTTCGCCTCTGTTACCAAAAATGTTGTTGTCCGTTTTATCAAGCAAAATCTCATTTGCCGGTACGGTATCCCATAAAGGATCATCACTGACAATGGTACAAATCTCAACAACACTATGATCACCGCCTTGTGTGAGCAATTCAAGATTCAACATCACAATTCTTCTCCCTATCGGCCGAAGATGAATGGTGTTGTCGAAGCTGCAAATAAAAACATTAAAAAGATCATACAGAAAATGACAGTCACATACAAAGACTGGCAAGAGATGTTACCATTCGCTCTCCACGGATGTCGTACCACGGCTCGCATATCGACCGGGGAAACACCTTATTCTTTGGTTTACGGCATGAAGGATGTCTTGCCTATCAAGGTTCAGAACCCCTCTCTGAGGATTATAAAGGATGCAGGGCTGAACGAAGACGACTGGATTCAGACTCGACTTGATCAACTGAACTTGATTGATGAAAAGAGACTTACTGCTATTTGCCATGGTCAAATGTATCAAAAACGGATGATCAAAGCTTTCAACAAGAAATTCAAACGCCAAGTGTATCAAGTTGGGGATCTAGTGATCAAATGTATCATCTTGCCGCAAGGAGATCCCAGGGGCAAATGGACTCCTACCTATGAAGGACCATTTGTAATCAAAAACATTTTCTCTGGTGGTGCAATGATCTTGACCACCATGGATGGAGACGACCTTCCACACCCTGCAAACGCGGACATAGTCAAAAGATACTAAGCATAAGAGACCCGTTATGTTAACATACCTAGGAAAAACAAGGGCATCCCGGCGAACCAAAAAGTTCGGGCAAAAATTAGGGATAAAACCAAAAAAAATTGTACACCCGGCAAGTTGAAAACCCGAAAAGGCAACTTGGGCAAAAAAGGGTTTCCCGGTGGACTAAAAACCCGAAAGGGTGGTCCAGGAAAAAGTTAGGGAATTAAGGCGTACGAATATGTCCCGTTGGATCACTTCATGGACAAACTTTGGTTTCCACTGACAAACTCAATAGTTCTGATCAATTCAATTATCTTCGGACGAGGCAACAAATATACAAGACGCTCGGAGATACGAAGGCTATAACAGAATGGAAACCCCATGGGATTTGTACACATAGCTATCTCTTCTTTGTATCAAAATTTTCATTTTTTACGAAAACATTCTCTTACTAGAATGTTTGTCTCCTTGTACAAAAAATACTTACTCAAAGTCAATACAAAATATTCCTTTGAAAGAGCAAAAAATATTTGTCTTTTCTTTACGCTTGTTTTGTTTACAAAAACGTACAATAATTCATTGTTCAGCATATGAATTTGAACATAATTACTATTTACAAATAAACGAAATGAAAAGAGGCAATTACTGATAGGTTGAAATGATAGGGAAGTACCTCTAGGCTATCCCATGAGTAAACCCCTACAGTACATCATTTAAATCCCCAGCAGAACAAAGTTTCAAATTGTGAATCCCCAGTAGAAGACATCAAATTTCTCAGGATTCCCCAGTAGAAGTCGCCAAACTTCTCAGAATTCCCCAGTAGGATTTTACAAGCAGTATACGACATTTCCCTTACAACAGAGTTTATTTCTCTAAATAGAAATTCATCAACAACATGAAGACTTATACTCCATATCCTCAGCAGCAGTCAGGGATTTATTTTCCCCAGTCTAACAGCAGTGCAACAAACTAGCTCATATACACATACATCGCATTCATATATCATAAACATTGATAAGCACGAATGCATACAACATAACCCCATTATGCATACATTTCATGTATCATGACTTGGCATTTTAGCTAACATTTTTCCTTTTCAGGATAAGATTAACAGCTATCATTAACAATGTTTAGAGCTCTCAGATACAGTTCAGATACGTACCAGACGCAGATGCCATTCTGATACTCATTTAGGCTCAACTTTCAGATATAGTTCAGATATGCACCAGATACGGATGCCATCCTGATACTCATTTAGATTCAGCTCTCAGATACAGTTCAAATACGCACCAGATACGGATGCCATCCTGTGATCGGTGGATCTGGAACTGACTGTTTAACGCTGGTTCGCGAAATGTCGCGGAAGCAAGAGTCGCCACCGTCTTTTATTTTCTCCAAATGGAAAGGACAAAAGCACAGAAAAATTCCTTATAGAGATTGCTCTCGGTTCGGGAGGTAGATTATAGAAAGGGAAGGTGTTAGCACCCTTTCTATCCATGGTTATCCATGGGCTCTTAGATACTTGCTCATTGTGTTTTCAAAAATGGTTTGTTTGCTTTTCAACTGTGGGTTTAAAAAGTTTCTTTGAAAATTCCAGTTCGACTCTTGTATCAGTCCTCAAGAGTGTTTGAAAAATTGCTTTCGAAAGCTTTTTGAAAATGTGTTGGTGTGAAAAGTATTTTTGAATTTTTGTTTGAAATTAGAGCAAGTATCTACGAGAATCTACCTACCCTAAGGAATTCGTCTGTGTAAATGTCCTTAAGGTAGTGCCATCCCACCATTGAGAGGTAGGTAGCACCACCGTTGGAGGTGTTCGGGTCAATTCGAGTTTAGGGACATTGTGGTCACCGAGCAAAGGTAAGATACCTTAGAAGCTACCCTTATGTCATTGATCTTTTATTCCGAGGCAACTATTCCGAGGCAACTTGTTTTGAGGCAACCAGATCAATGGGACATAAGGACTCACTAAGACGTCCTATAGTCGACGACCACGTTTCGAGGGACAAGGCAACATTGTGATCACCAGAGTAATGGGAAGACACCTTAGAAGCTACCCTCATGCCAGGTTCCTGGATCATGAGGACTTACTAAGACATCCTCTACTCGACGATCACCTTTCGAGGCAAGGCAACAGTGAGGCGTACCCTAGGGGTGGTGTGTGATTTGTGTGTCGTTTTCATTTGTATTTGTCTTGTCATGTTTATTGGTGTTCTACGCTTGATTTTATTTAAGGCCATTCATTCTTGCATGCTTTGTTTAACAATTAAAATATTTGCGGGAAAAGTAAATCTAAAGCTATTACAAATGGCGCGGGTCCACATCGCCAAAATTAAACCGGACCCGATTTGACGGAAAGTAAAGAAATTAAATAAAGTAAATAAGAGTGCGAAAAGTAATTAAACGTTACAAGGCTTCGGGAGAAGTACATAATTATTCAAGCGACATAAATACGCGAAATTAAACAATTAAGAACATGGGCGTTGGACCCTTTTGTAAAAAATTAAATTAATGAGGAATTAAAATTAAAAATTAAAAGAGAATGTTTTGGTATTTTTAGTATTTTTGAGATTTAATAGAAAAAGAATTAATTAAAACTAAAATAAAATGTTAAACCTAGTTCTAATTATTTTTTAGTTATTAAGAAAATATTGAATTTTTTAACCTAGATGAAACCCTAATTAATTTACAAGTTTAATTATAAAAATAAATAAAAGAATATTATTGTAAAAGAGAAAAACTTAAAAGGAATAAAATTTATTAAACCTATTTCTATATTTTTTAGATTTTTTATTAAAAAGAATTAATATTGCAAACCCTAATTTAAACTAAATTTATTTACATGCATTTATTTAGGAAAATATTAGAAATAAAAATTATTTATTATATTTTTTATCTTTTCTGATTTTTAGGCATTTTTTTGTATTTTGTAAAAATAACTAATTAAATCAAAACAATAAAGCAAATAAAATAATAATTAAAAATAAAATATAAGAAAAAGATAGAAAATTGCAAACCAGGGGGGGTTCAGTCCCAAATTAGGAGGTTAAGTCCAAGCAATTCTGGCCCAATAGCATTCAGGTCTATTGACCTTTTTTGAGTAGCGTGTTGTCACTTTGACCAGGGTTTATGGTGCTCTTTAATCTCAGCCCTTGGTTTGATTTCAGCGTGCACGTGGATGACTGGATGATGAAGTGTATGATGCGTCTGCAGTATGGAAATTGCATAGGAACATATATGGCAAAATAATATGGGAAATTATACAGACCTGGGGTTCGAACCCAGGTCTTGGACGTCAATACCATCAACACTTGCCAGCTGAGCCACTCAATGCATTTGATATATAATATACAAACAAATATTATAAAGAAAACAATCAATATTAGTGGATCCACGCGCGAAAATTCAAACCGGCGTATCATGTGTTGCCACGATTTCGTCTTCCTCGCGTGCCTGAAACACAAAATATGAGGCAACGGTTTTATGAATGTTCTTTTAGGACGGTTTCAAGAAAATAGCGACTAGAGCTATGGTGTCCATAAATTAATCGCGAGTGTGGTATCTTCTTCGTCCAGGTGCACTGATTCGAATGGTATGGGTCTGAAGGGCTAATTTTTCTTTAAATAAGAAACCCCAATTTTGAGGTCCTGCAAACCCTAGCAATTGGCAATGGTGAAATCGTACACAAGACGTAAAAATGCAATCAAAGTATATGGTTAGTTTGCAAATGCTTTACTGATCACAAATATGTAAACAAAACAGCATGAATGAGCCTAGAATGTAAAACACGATAATGGAAAAAAATGGCAAAAGAGTGACTTCTGTACAGCGTTTCAAGAGACTATCTTTGATGCTTTTGATTGGAATATGATCAGTAATCCTTGAGGAAGCTATTGGAATGAAAATTAGGTCTTTAATCGCCTTCCAACCTTGTTTTCAGAATTGAGTTTATGGAGAAAAATTTCAAGTTTTCAATGGCCTCTTCTGAGCTGCTGCGTGGTCTTTCTCATTAGGGTTGTATTCTAGCATTTGTACTGAGTCCATTAGGTTAACAAAAACCAATCAAATCCATGGCATTCATTGTTTTTGATAATTTGATTTCTTAAGATCTTTTCATATCTTTTTTCATGTGTTTTTGGTTCAATTAGGATCCAATCAAACCAAATCTTTCCACATTTGCATAAGCACGAAATATTGAAGGCAAAACATGCATGAAAAGATTTATTAGGTCAAGTTAGATATTTTTCATATATTTAAATGATTTAAATGAATTAATATAAATAAAAATTCAAATAAATAAATAAAAAATGAGAAAATACTTCCCTTTGGGCCAAGTGGTCGTGCATATGTCATGGATGATGAATCATGGAAGAAAAATGGGCCCATTAGCAATTTTAGGTCATTTGAATCAATGTTGACTTTTCAAAATATCCAAAAATTTCCCAACTTCTACAAGGCATAACTTGCTCAATTTTTAAGCTTTTATCATGTTCTTGGACATTTTGGAAAGGTCTTTGAATCCTATAACCAATGTCTTTGGTCCCATGTCATTTTGATTTACCAATCTCAAGTTATGGCCTTTGACTTAAAGTCCCTTTTTGTTGACTTTTGAAAAGGACCTATAATGTTGAAATTGATAACTTTTTGTGAGAGAATTTCTTGGACTTGAAGTATGAAGATGAGTTGTAGGAAATGTCTTTCTCTTCAAAATGAGCTTTGGATGGAATTTTTCTAATAATCCATGTGAAAGTTATGCCCTGGTCAATTTCAGTTGACTTTTTCAGCTGTCCAAATAAGGAAACTTTTGCAATTTGATGATTCTTGAGCCCAAACTTTGAGAATCATGATCAAGCATTGATCAAATGATGTTTGTGGCTTCAAAATGATATGTTGACCAAAAATTTGAACTTTTGACTGCCAAATGACCATTTTGCCCCTACAGTTGACTGTAGTGCAATTTAGGGTTTTGACTGTGCAATTTTTGAGCTGAATGCCTTGAAACTTGATATGAGGATACTTGACCATATTTGTAGGCATGTGAGACTTGATTGGGCTTTTGAAAACTTCATTTTCTTGATCAGAACACAAACCCTAGTTTTGACTGTATAGGAGGTCTTTGCACTGTGTAACCCTTGGGGACTTTGAGTCATGGCTTGGCAATTTCTTGAAGAATATGGGAGGGCAAATTTTGGGGTACAACACATCCTGATACTCATTCATATTCAACTCTCATATATAGTTCAGATACGCACCAGACACAAATGCCATTCTGATACTCATTCAGGCTCAACTTTCAGATACAGTTCAGATATGCACCCGACACAGATGCCATTCTAATTCTCATTCAGGCTCAACTTTCAGATACAGTTCAGATACGCACCAGATACAGATGCCATCATGATACTCATTCAGATTCAGCTCTCAGATACAGTTCAGATATGCACCAGATACGAATGCCATTCTGATACTCATTCAGGCTCAACTTTCAGATACAGTTCAGATACGCACCAGATACGGATGCCATCCTGATACTCGTTCTGATTCAACTTTCATACACAGTACAGGTACGCACCAGACACGGATACCATTCTAATACTTAAATAAAGCCTCTTCCAGATACAGTATAGATACGCTCCAAACACAGACGCAATTTTGATACTCATTCTTTCAGCTTACAAATTACAATTCAACAATCACTCTTGGATGGCATCTGCAAGCCCATATCCTACAACTTTCTATCACCTCTCCAAATGGAATTTATAAGCCCATTCCATCTATCATCGCATCGCCGAGTGCAAATTTTTGGGCACTCTAGTGTCCAATCATCTTCCACCTTCGAGTCACGAATGGCAAAGCTTACCAGTCTAACTCTTCAAGTTTAAGAAGATTGAATAGGGGTATATGTTGTACCCCCAAGATTTTCCCTCTCACTTATCAAGGATTTTCTCATAAGAACTTTTTTACTCAAGACTGCATTAGGGTTTGACCAGCTCAAGACACCTCCTCATGCACTGATAACCAAAATTAGGGTTTGAGTTTGCACAAGGAATTTTGGACTATCAATGTTTCATATGACTTTCAAGGATCATTATGGACCCCTAATATTACTCATGTCAAGTTTCAAGCCTTGAATCACATTTTTTATCAGTCAATTGGACAGTTGACCTAAAAATCAACTGTATTAGGGGAAAAGTCAACCATGGCCAATTTACAGTCAAACTTCATAATTTTTTATCCACATCAAAATCTTAGACTGATATGTATCATTTGATCAAGTTTGGACCATAATTCCTCAAGAAATTTGATCAAATCATCAAAAGGGCAAAATGGTCAAAATTAGGGTTTTGACTGAGAAGGGCAATTTCTGATTTTTGACCTAGAAAATGATGAATTGGTTTAAAACATGATTTCAAGAGTTCAATTGCATCATCTTGACCTAATGGCATGGTTCAAAACATTACAAATCCATTGGATTAACAGATGAATTTTTCAGTCAACTGATCAAAAGTCAACTGTATACTGAAAAGTCAAACTTTGACTTTTTGGTCAAATTCAAGTGCCAAGGATCAAAATTCATCAAAACATGTCAAAAGGTGAAACTTGTTCATCAAAAAACCAAGGATTTAAGATTTGGTTTTGAAAATTTGAAATTATTAACTTAGAAATTTTTCTAAGTATAGAAAATTTCTTATTTTTTCTCAACTTTGAGCCAAATTTTCACCATGATGCAAGATGATTCAGAAGAAACTTACAACATGAAAGTTGTAGATCTCCATGAAATCTACAACTTTTCTTCACACAATTTCTCCTAAAAATTCTTGTATCTCAAGATATAATTTTGTGAATACATGCTCATGAACAAAATAACTTAGTGAAATTTTGCCCTAGTTAGGCAGATTTTTGACCTAACTTCATGGCAATTTTTAACATAGTTCCAAAGTGAAATTTCAAAAGCAATTCCAAGATGAGTTGTAGAGCACATTTCAAGATTTCCAAAATGTCAAAGAACTCCTTGAGATCATTCTTTAGTAGGGAGAATCGAAGAGATGAAGTTAGCAATTTATTACTTTGATTTCAAGCCATTTCATGATGAACAAAAATTCAAATCCAAGCCTAGACTGCATAATCTTTGCTTTACAGGCCTCAAACTTGTTTCTCACTCCATAATTAAATTTTTTTCACAGCTGATAGAGCTTTAATCCTAGCATTAGAGCCTTTATCCAAGCTATAATTCCATTTATGGCACAAAGGTGCAACTTCCATTTTGATAAAGCACAACTTTTTCCTTTGTCAACTTCTTGAGCCTCTCAATTTTTTTCTCTGCAAACAAGCAAATTCAAAACTAAAAGCAACTTGTCTAAGGCCTCTCAAAAACCAAACCATGCTTGTACAACACTTAGGGACTTATCTGCTCACTTTTCTTCAAAAGCAAGTAATAGAGCCAAAAGGCTATAACTCAGAAATCTTGAGAAAGCTCTATGTCAAACCTCTTCCATACTTATACACAAGTGTATTTCAACCTAACACACGAATTCTAAGACTCCGAAACACTCTCAAACACTTTTCCATTAAAAATATGCCATAACTTAACAGTTTTGAACCTTACTCATCCATCTCCAAATCCACTCGTGCGTTTTGAGTTTTAACCACCTAAACCCTTAATATACATCACACCTAAGTGATCCAGACCCTTGTTCCCTCACTGTAACTCCTCCTCCTCCATCCACCATTTTAAAACATCAAGCTTGCAGGTTGACTTGAGTAGGGAGATTCAAAGATTTTCAAGACAAAGTAAAGATTGGAATACACTCAGGGAGGTCCAGGAAAGCTAAACAGGTCCTCAGGCCTTCTCAAAACTTGCTCAAACTCCATTCATGATCCCAGCTGCAAGAGGTAAAAACTCAAACTTCTATATCTTCATACAAGCATCCTTTGGTCTTGATTTGTGAAAGAAAAATGTAGATATCTTTGCTCTAAAGCTAACCATGTTCATAGATTTCATTTATATTAATTGTGTATAGAGAATTTTGGATTTGAAATTTCTGTAAAAATTAGGTTTCAAATTAGGGCAAGTAAAATTAGCTTTGATCTTTGACTGTTAGTTTACATAAATTATATGGTTGAACTCGTGGGAAGAAACAACATAACTTTCATGTTTGGACTTTCCATTTTTTATGGAGAAATGAGAGAGATACAGGTGGTCCGGACATGGCTCAAGGTTGAAGATGAAGTTGCATTCAGGGGGCATTTTCTAATATATATTTATTATTGTGTTTATCTAAATAGATGTACAGCTACCCTAGTGGTAAGGCAGCACACAAAAATACTATAGGTCACGGGTTCGAGCCTTAACGCCTGCCTTTTGCATTTTTCAAACTTTTGTTCATTTTTTTTTATTTCTAGCAGCGCTGGGCCTCTTATTATTGGGCCTTTTTATTTTTGCTAATATGCTACTTCCTGTTTGCTTGCAGCACCCCTGGCCCATATGATTTCATTTATTTATTTTATTTTTATTTTATTTGCTTAATTATATTTTTCTTAATATTAAAAATCATAAAAAACATAAAAATGATAAATTTATATTTTGGTTTATTTTATTTTATTTTATTTTTCTCACATAAAATATTTTTATTTAGTTATATATTATCTATTTTATTAAATAAAATTTATAAATTAAATTATAACTAGTTTAATATTTATTTTTTATTTATACCCATTAAATATTTATTTTAATATAAAAAAGGGGACCAAAAATATCACATAATGCCATATATTATTTTCAAGACAAAAATACAAAAATACTTACTTTTTCTTAAAGAAATTTATTTTCTTTTAATCAAATAGAATTAGGGTTTATTCAAAAATCTTTTCTAAAAAAATAATCTCTTTTTTTAATTGATTTAAGTTAATCTTGATTTATTTATTAGGTTTAGGTTAAAACCTTTTTCACATAAAAAACCAAACAAAAATCTCCTTTGCATTTACATATCTTTGCATATTTAATTCATCTTATATATTATTTATTCCAATATTTGTACATATTCAATTTGGTTGTAATAGATTAATTAGGTTTATATTATTGCAATCCACATTCATAAATTGTATACCCCCTCCCACAAATGTTGTAATAGCGTAGGACATTTAAATTTCACAATTTATCGCTTTTATATAACATGCTAGTAATTAGGGTTTGTATGGCAAGATAAAACCAATCAAATAGAAAACCCTAATCCAAGATAAAATTAAGTATGAAAATGATACACTTTCACACAAAACACCCCTAGAGTTATCCCACTTGGGTGCCTTATAAAAATGGCCATATTACGCATGTAAAGTGTCTTAGCAAAAACAAACAAATACAAGATGATAGTCCCTTGATGACGCTATCCAAAGTTGCCTTACAAAAAATGATATTAGTCCCTAAAAAATGCTAAGATACTTTGCAACATTGCTAATCATGGCTATACGATGACCCACGCCCGTCCCGTTTACATCCAAAGATAGGGTTTCTTACCAAATCAATGGTAAGACAACAATATCAAAGGAAAAGAAAATGAACAAGAAAGACATTTGAGTAGGTAGATTACTTTTAGTTACTTTCTCCATTTCAAAACAAATATCCTTGCTATTTTCAAAATAAACACCTACACATTTCCAAACATCTTACAAACATTTAAAACATTTTCAAAAGATCAACATCTTTGTATACATTCTTACGAACGAGAATCATTACAAAGATTGCCTAAACAATGGCCTCTTTTACAAAATACTTTTAAAAACCACACAAAACACAATTTCAAACAAAAGCAAGTGATCTAGTAAGTAACTAAGAGCCTATGGAAAACCATGGATGAAAAGGGTGCTAATACCTTCCATTTTCATAATCTACCCCCCGAACTCAAGAAACAATCTCAAAGGTCTTTCTTGTGCTTTTTTACATTTCCTTTTTGGATAAAAGAAAAGTCGATGGCGACTCTTGCTAATCGAAACATTTGCGATAAAACACAAAACAATCAAGTTAGTTCTCCCACCGCATCACAGGACAAAATAAAAGAAAAGAAAGACAAAGAGCGTAAAATTTGTATGCAAACGTCCAATGCTTTATTGATATCATATGAAAATGAAACATGATAACTCTCACAAATAGAACCATTGTGCCCCGGGTAAGACACGTGGCTATAGAGTTTATATTGTTTTGAAATTACATATCTGAAAAATCAGAAAGACAATTACTCCTGAACAAAAGTAATCGGTACAAAGTCCTTGGCAGTCCAGTTATTGAGTCTGCCGTTGGTAGTCAGGAAGATCCAGCTGTCAATGTCGGAATCACCATCATTGTCTTCAAGCGCATTGACCCCAGGATTGTTGATGCGTAGGGGAGGTCCTCCAGCCCGAGCGCGACGAACAGCCTTTTTAGAACCTATAGTAAAGCCCAAACCAGATTTTTTAGGCTTGTAATGAATAACCGGGAGCTGACCCCAAATGGTAGACCCATCTTCTTCAACCACTGCTCGTGCATCCTTGAGAGAAGCCATCTTCGAGGGAGATTTGGTGACCCTTGGAGGACTGTCGGTAGTTTTTGCTGTAGTCATAATCTGAGGTACCTCTTCAAAGTTCTGGCAAGGAGTCTCGATGAACTCGCCATCCATTTCCACGTACCTGAAGGAGTTCAAGTGACTGATCATATACTCCTCTTCACCATGCACAGTGACAATCTTTCCTCTTACTGGGTACTTCAACATTTGGTGGAGGGTAGAAGTAACAACCCTAGCCCCATGTATCCAAGGGCGTCCCAACAAGCAAGAATATGATGGTTTGATATCCATTACGTAGAAAGTGGAGTCGAAGGTCTGGGAACCAACTTTGATAGGGACATCCACTTCCCCGTGCACCATCCTCTTCGAACCATTGAAAGCTCTCACTACTATATTTCTAGGCTTCAAGGTCAAGCCTTCGCAGTCCAATATGTCCAGAGCTTTTTTAGGTATCAAATTCAACGAGGAGCCAGTATCTACCAAAACATGGGCCAGAGTCGTACCCCTACATTCAACGGAAACATGAAGAGCATCATTATGCTTCCTCCCTTTTGGTGTCAGATCTGCATTGGAAAAACCCAAACCATTATCGGCAGTCAGACTAGCCACACAATCTTCAAACTGATCAGCAGATGTCTCTTGTAGCACGTGAGTCGTCTTCAAAAACTTAACCAAAGCCTTCGCATGGGCCTCAGAACACAACAACAAAGCCAACATAGAAATTTTGGATGGGGTCTACCCTAGTTGCTCGACCATGTTGTAGTCGCTCTTCTTTAATATTTTCAAAATTTCTTCCATTTCTTTTTTGGAAGATTCTGGTATGGTTACTGAATTGGCCTTTGTCAGGACAGGCTCAATCAATATGTCTTTTCCTCAAGTCTTGGCCGACTCGGTGATGGGAAGGTCAACATGAGGGATTACTGGAATTACAGTAGTAGTCTTGGGTGGAACCACAACAGGAATGGTCACAGGTCCGGTAACAGTCTTCGGGGGAGAAATTTCAGGGGAGAACACTCTTCCACTTCTTGTTATTTTACTGGTTCCGGCAATATTGACGATGTCGAAATCAGCATTTTCAGCAATCTTGTCTTCAATGGCTAGCATGTCCTACTTTACGTCGTGGTAATAGACGTCGGCCCCATAGTTCCAAGGAACAACTTTGTCCTAGGAGTATGGGATTGGTCCAGGCATGGTTATGATCAACGGAGTCACCTTCGGAACTGATATAATCCTGACAGGTCTCTTAGCGGAGGCTCTGGGAGGATTGGCAGAAATGGTTATGATAGCAATGTCTTTACAAGAAACAGTCGGAACAGGGGTCTTCTCAAACAGAATCTCTTTGTCATCCATCAGGCACTGAACACCTGCCTTCAAGAAAGGGCAACCAGTCGGTAGAAATGAACAAAAGTGACAACATTCACCACAACCCGGAAATAAATCGGCCTTCAACAAATTCCCCTTGATAGTCATGAGTGGGGTCACCAATTCTTCCACAGAGGTCACAATAACACCTTCTTCAACGGTATTAACACCCCGGCCATGTTTCGGCATAGGAGCATTGATAATATTAGGAGTCTTCGGGGGATCAAATTCAATCTCCTTAGCATCAATCATATCCTGCACTTTGTTCTTCAAAGCCCAACAATCATTGGTGTCATGGTCGGGACTTTCCGAATGATAACCACAACGAGCATTCGGTTTATAGTAAGGAGAGGTGGTGTTAGGGTTCTTTGGAGCTTCCCTCAGAGTAACCAGATTAGACTTCAACATATAAGGTAAAACCTGAGACAGTGTCATGTTGATTTGAGTGAACTGTCTAGCTGGTCTTTCTGCTCTTGGCTGATTGTTTCTTTGCTGAGCAGGTGCAGGTTTGGGAATCATAACATCCCCTACCACCAGACAGCGCTCGGTTCGATTCTGATTCTTTTGGTTATAGATGGCGCTGACTTCCTTTTTACCTGTAAACGGCTTCCTTGCGGCACTAGAAGAGGCATCCTTTTGAATGTTTCCACTTCGGATTCCAGCTCCCACTCTTTCTCCTGTTAAGATCAGTTCAGTAAAACCTGCCAATGAACTTCCAATCAGATGGTTGAAGAATGGCCCAGTCAAAGTTCCCAGAAACATATCCACGATCTCCCTGTCAGCCAAGGGAGGTTGAACTCTTCCAGCCAAATCTCTCCACTTCTGAGCATAATCCTTGAAACCCTCGTTCGAACACATAGACAGATTTTGGAGTTGTGTACGGGTGGGAGAGAGGTCTACATTATACTGATATTGCTTATAAAATGCAACAGCAAGGTCTTCCCAGTTACAAACATTGTTTCTTTCCAACTGATAAAACCAATCCAGTTGTGTTCCAGACAGACTGTCTTGGAAAAAGTGAACCCACAAGTCTTTGTCAGCAGTATGAGGCTGTATCTTCCTCACATTGGAACAGAGATTCATTTTAGGACAAGAGACCACATCATACTTAGCAAATACCGGTGCCTTGAATTTTGGGGGGACGACAACCCCGGAGACCAGACCCAACTCTTCAAAATCCAGCCCATGAACCTTCTGGATTTCCATGGCACTCAGACGCTCTTCTAACTGCTTATACTTTTCATCAGCTGGAGGGTACTGCTCCTTATTATAATCAGTTTCATTGTCATACTCTTTAGGACTAGGGTCCTCTTCTCTGGCTTCACCCTCTTGATTCTCTCCCTCTTTAGATGAAGAAGATACATCAACAACCCGTCTTGGCGGCCCTCTGAACCTTATGCTCATATTTTCCATATCGACTGTCCTCTTGGTCTTCTTAGTGTTCTTATTAACAATTAGAGCCTTCAGCTCTTCCTGTCCTTTGGCCAGAGCCACAATCATTTGCTGGAACTGCGTGTTCTGAGTTTGAAGATCTTTCACAGTTTGTTCAAGAGCCATTGCTGAAATAAACAACGGAGGAGATGAGAAACCTGTTATGAATCCTTTTATGCAATGATATGTATGATATGTATGCAATGCTTTCAAGGGTTCTTAAAGGCTCAAATTTTCTTAAACAAAAAGGAACAAACGCGAATTATATTAGTAAACTTGAATTTTTTACAAAGAATGTATTTTGAGAGTACAATTAAGAAAAATAAAACAAAAAGAAGACTAGGTTTCCCATGATCGCATCCTCTTTGGCACGATGTATGCGTTGATATTCCTCTCTTCATGAAGAAGCCTAGTGAGTTCCAAGACCTTCTTCTCGCTGGCGTAGAATTGGGCTTCAAACGTATCCCGCTCCTCTTTAAGTTGAACCCATAACTTTTGTAACTCTTCGTGATCAGTTGGCATGTCTGGATGAAGAACAAGATGAGGAGTGTCTCCCTCGGCAACTGGTTCTATAATCATAGGTCGGATAGCGGGATAAGGCATCATAAGAGTTTGAGTGTGGGCTCGTACCTATCTGAGATAAGGCTCGAGAGGTATGGAATTCTTATGCCCAAGTGTCTTGCTGTCAACCCTATATACCATACTCCAAGCTTGTATGAACCTTTTGCAGTAACCCTGAACATCATTCTCATAGTTGAAGTTGATTCCTTGAATAAGTGTATCATGATGACCATCCCTTATTGCATAACCAAACTTCCGTAATTCTAAGGAAGGGTTATAAGTGATTCCTACCCTAATGCCTAAGAGAGGGACATTAGGGAATTCACCACAGCGATCGATGATAGTAACATCTTCCGAGAACCGTGAACACCAATGAATGTCTGAATGCGTAAGAGACATCAGTCGATGAGACCATCTTTTACCTTGTTCATTTTTCAAAGTAGATTTGGGTAGGTTCAAAAGCAACCACCTAGCCAATAGAGGAGTGCAACACTGGAGGGTCCCCCTTCTTTTTAGAGTGCGAGCATGCAGAGAGTGTAGAATATCCTCGAGTAATGTAGGTACCGGATTCCGAGACAGAAAAATCTGGATTGTGCTCACATCTACGAGTTGATCCGCATTAGGGAATAGTACCACCCCATAGACAAGGAGAGCAAAAACCTCTTCAAAAGCTTGTAGATCCAGGGTATCCCAAAAATAGTAAGCCTTCTCGAACAGAAATTTAACCGAAATTCCTTAAACACTCCCTCTGGTTTCCGAATTTGTCACTATGTCGGACCATTGTAAGGATAGAGCTTTAGTAATTTCTTCAGGTTTGGGATGTCTTTCCATACCGTTGAAAGGTAGCTGATCAAGAATGGGTATCCCTAATAATTGAGAAAATTCCTCCATAGTAGGCACTGACAGGTAATCCGGGAATGTGAAACAGTGATGCAAAGGATCGAAGAACTAAAACAACACTTTCAACATTTCTTCGTCAGGTTTTTCAGTAACCAAGTTGAGCAACTGACCATGCTTTTCAGTGAAAGGAGAGCTTTTGGGAATCCTTACTGCCAAGTCCCTTAATTGGGGAGATACTTTCACTAGGTTAATCTGAATAGTGTTCCTGTGGGCGGATGCCATATCCTACAAAACAGAGCAAAGATGAGCCCTAGAAACCCTTGAAATAGTTAGTATGATATGCTATGGTATGATGTTTATGATGTCATGATAAATCACAGGTATAGAAAACACAGACAAATCACACCAAGTCTTTAGGTTTAAGGCCTGCTTGAGTTTTAAGGTCATACCCTCTTGAAGCTGGATTGGTTCAACCTGTCCTATAAATATGTAACCAGGTTCTAAAGGGATCTCAATATCATCGATCTTTCCCCCAAGCCTTGTTCAATCGATGATTGACTCGTAATCAAACAAAACTCAGAAGTCAAACCTCAATGAGTGTAGCATCGAGTATCTGTCGACCTTGGGCATACACCAAAGTCGGCCATCTCACTACGTCCTACTGGCGAAGTTGTGCAATTAAAGGTTCTAAGGTCAGTTGATGCTTTATGACACCACGCGACGGCCCCGTACATCTCCCTGATTGACTCAAGGGTTACGGGTACCAACCAAAGTGCCATATCAATGTAGCTACTGCTTCAACCGTGTCGGTATACCCCAACACAGCTCTGTCACAGTTTATTGCTACTTACCTAAAAGGTGTTTCCCGATCTGGGTGTAGGATCAAATAACCCAAAAAGTCCCCATAAATATAAAGCAAGCAAGACAATAAAGAGAAAGCAATTAAATATGACCTAGATCCTAAGGTTTACCCCCACTTTATATTTTATTCCCCAGCAGATTCACCAGTTCTATGATACGGTGGGAGAACCGACTGTTAATACTGGTTTTACGTTTTTTGTTCGCAAATGTCGCGGTAAGCAAGAGTCGCCACCGGATTTTATTTTATCCAATCAGGAAAAGGAAAAAGAACAGAAAAAACCTTTTTCGAGATGTTTCTGAGTACGGGGGGTAGATTATAGAAAGGGAAGGTGTTAGCATCCTTTCTATCTGTGGTTTTCCACGGGCTCTTAGGTACTTGCTCATTTTGAAAATTGCTTGTGTGTGCTTGTTTTGAAAATTTTTGTTTTGCTTTGTATTAACCCTTGTTTCTGTCCTAAAGAGTGTTACGAAGTTGTTTTTGAAAACTTTGTTTGAAAAGTGTTGGTGTGAAAAAGTTTTTGTTTGTTTGAGCAAGTACTTAGGAACTAATCTACCTACTCGAAAAAGGTCTGTTCATTTTCCTTTTAGACAATGCTATCCCATTATTGAGAAATAGGTAGCATCGTCGTTGGAGTTTTTAGGGACATTCAAAGGGACAAATACAATCAACAAAGCAATGTTAGGAAATGTTAGTAATCATCCTAAAGCTTTAAAGATCTTTTTCTGAGGCAACATCCGAATGGGTCATTTTAGATCTTTCGGGGCTAGAGGACAACAAATAACAAACCCTATACTTCATGACCGTTTACCGAAGGTAACCGGAGTGGGGCAAACCCTAGGAGTGATCATGTGCGAGTGTATGTTTTCAGTTAATTTATCTTTGCACATTTACAGTTTTCTACTGTTTTAATTTTCAGTTTGTCTTTCCATACAATCCTATTAACATGCATCTAAGCAGTTTATAGTTTGCGAAAATTAAAGCGAGAAAGTTAAAGGTCCTAGCTATTACAAGGCTTTTGCAGATACATAATTATCTTGACCGAAAATAAAGATGTGAAATTGAAACCCTAATTACTATTACAAACTCGGAGCAGTTACAATAATAATAAAAAGGAAATTAAAAAATGCGTGCGGTGAATTAAATTCGAGAATAAATTAGGAAACCTAAAAAATCTAATTGAAAAATATTTAGGTTAGCTTTTGAGAAAAAATTAGGTTATGTACAAATTAAACCCTAATTTCTAATTATTTTAGATTATATAAAAAAGAATTAAATTGCCCTAATTTTAATTAAACTAATTAATTAAAGAAATATAATATTTTATGAAAAATAATTTTTGATGTTTTTTGTGATTTTTGATTTAATAATAAAAAAACTAATTTTTGTGTTATTTTTGTAAAAGAAAATAATTAATAAAACAATTAAAACAAGAAATAAAATAGAAAAGTAAAGAGATGCGCCTGTATGGAAGCTGAAAGGGGGGTATATTGTTGAATTTGTAAGGTCTAATAGTTGGTCAGCCCAGTCAACGCTTGATCTTGTGTAGCCACGCTTGGAGGATGCATCATGGACTTCCCTATAACTGAGCGTTGGATCTGGATTAGTCATGATCCAGTGACTGGATGGTTGGAGTATGGTGGACGCCTGGCTGTGTAAAGTATAGTATCTGCAATTGGACGTTAGGAAAATAAAGAAAATGCTGGGACCTGGGATCGAACCCAAGTCCTTTCACTTTCAAAGGTACGCCCTTGCCAACTGCGCTACATGGATTAATTGATAATATAATAGCCATAATAAGTAATATATAAAACAAAATGGGTAAATGAATAAAACAAAAAAAAGTGCACGCAATTCAAACAAGCCAGTGGTGTTGCGCCAGCTCATCATCTTCCTCCCTACCCGTCATCTTAGGTATGAGACTTATACCTACGGACTGAACTCCATAGCCATAGCCCTGCAAGCTTCCAATATTCACAACAAGCATGATAAATCAATTGTGAGTACATAGATCAATTCTTCTTGATCTCACGAGCATCACGGTACCCTTTTCTTGGGCCAATTTAACCTGTATAGAAAAACCCTAAAACGGCAAGGTAAACCCTAACAATGGCAGTTGGCGAAGCAGTTATCAACTCGCAAAATTACTTAAACCAAAACATTCCAAATGATGATACCAATGTAATGCTATGCTTAAAAGTGATTAATCATGCGTAAATAAGCAAAGTCAAATTCAAAAGAATTTCCAAACTGTGAGAGGCATGGAGGCTGATTCAGGGCGTCTCAGGACGTGCAAGCGGTCGTATTAGCTTCAGGAGATGTCCAGGAAGGGATTTGTGGCTTTGAATTGCTTTGAATCGCCCTCTAGGTTAGAAATCCGATCCACACTTTTTGTCAAATTTTTCAGTTTTGTTTGATGCTTTCCACGACTGCAACCCCCTCTTTTTGGCTTGGGTATGTTCTATATATGTAGTAGAACTGATTAGGTTAACAAAAAAAAAATTAAATCTTTGTGAATCATGGAAATTGGATTTGATTTTGCTCTTGTATTATATCTTTCCAAAACAAGCATAATCATTCTAATTTTGCTTCAATCATCCCTTGCACGATTTGATATGATATGCCAGCCTAATTGGATTTGATTCCTATAAAAAATCAGATCAAAAATCAATCTTTTATATTTTTTGCAATTTATTTGATTTAATCTAACTTTTAATAAATAAAAATCAAAATAAAATAAATAAATAATCAAATAATATATGGAGGCTGATTTGAGTCGTGGACCATGTTTCCAACAAGATACAATCATGAAATGCTAGGCCCATTTGACAAAAAATGCACTTTTGAGCACATTTGACTTTTGACAATTTTCCAAAAATGGCCATCTTTGACAATGCATATCTCCTCCAATTTTAACCCTAGAGGGGTGTTCTTAGACTTTTTAGAAAGCTTAGGATGTCCCCTAAACAACCCTTTTATTTTAATCTCAATTGGGTATTCCATTTTCATGTAAGAAGCTTTGACCCAAAAGGTGTTTTTATTGACTTTTCAAAAGGAGATATAATGTAGAAATTGATATATTTTGATGAGTTCATATTTTGAACTTGTGGAATGAAGATGAGTTTTAGGGAATTGCATCCTCTTCAAAATGAGCCTTGGATGGAAACTTTCTGATAAAGTATGGAGAAGTTGTGCTTGGTCAAAGTTTAGTTGACTTTTTCTAAGAAACCCTAATTTAGCAACCTTTGGGTTTTGATGAATTTGGGGCATTCCTTGAGGAATTATGATCAACCCTTGATCAAATGATGTATATCACCTCAAAAATGTTTATGTTGACCAAAAATCTGGAAGTTTGACTGTATATGGGCCACAGTTGATTTTTGACCTAGTATAGTTGATTTTCAGGCATCTGAGCAATTGACTGAGCAAACTTCTTGTGCAAGGCATGAAACTTGACATGGATGATCTTGAGAACATATTAGGCCCATGGAAGGAATTCGGGACCTTTGGACTTCAACCATCTTGATGAGGAGTGAAACCCTGGTTTGAAGCTTGTTGCCTTAGGAGGATTTGTCTGGTCAATCCTTGGGCATCCTTGAGCAAGTTGAGGACCTCAATGGGCATGTGTTGAGTAAAATGAGATAGAAAATTTTGGGGTACAACACCATGGATGCCCTAACAATGGAATCCTGTGTTCTAGGCCTCGAAACTTGTATGTGTCACGTCAAACCTGTCTTATGCATTGCTACAAACATGTATGTAAGTATTAAATCTGTTAGTAACACGTATTTAGTAAGATTTAAATAAATAAATAAAATACCAAAACGGTGCAACAGTGACGTGCTCGATCTGGACGTTGAAGCGCTTGTATGAGGATTGGGTTGGGTTCCTGGAAGCCTCAGGGATGTGTTTGAATCCTTTGTATGGACTGAGGAAGGCTTGAAATGTGGTTTTAGAGTTTCACAATTTTGGAGATTATTTGCAATTTTTTTGTGACTCTTTGAGGCATCTTTAAGCATGTCTTTGTCTTGCAAATACAACCCTTATATAGAGGATATGGAGGGAGCAAGGTAAGAAGGAAAGAATCCAAGCCATAACCATGGTGTTTAAGGCCATGATTATAATTTGAAAAAATGCCAAAAATGGAGATTTCATGCCATGCTCAAACTTGGATGAACCTGGACATCTTGGCACGAATTTATGGGCCTAAAATCAATCCAAACCAACAGGCCAAGCGTCATGATCCATCACTCACTATTTTATAGAATTTATCTTGCATTTATTTGAATAAAAACAAAATAAATATGAATAAAATAGATATAAAAATGCAAGGCAAAGTAAGAATGAGTTTATAGGTCTTCCATAAGGTCAGGAAGATGCTTGAAGTCCAAGAAATTAAGCTGTTGGCCTAAAAGTTTAAATTTGCTGCATGCACAATTTTTGAAATTTCCAAACTTTTCCCAACTTGGCAAATCCATAACTTTCTCAATTTTCATCTCATGATGATGATCTCTAACTCTTTGGAAAGCCCAATATGTCTACTTCAATCCCTATTTTGATCAATTTTTCATTTGAAGACTTTATCTTGATGTAAATGGTCTTGACAAAAAGTTCTTTCTGTTGACTTTCTAAAAATGACCTATAATGTATGAGCTTGTATCTTTCAAATGGTGCATCTCTTGGACTTGAGGGAAAAATATAAGATGTATGGAATTGGATTTTATTCAAAATGAGATTTGTTTGGTGAAAAATGGATGAAGTATGTGAAAGTTATTCCTTGTCAAAGTTTAGTTAACTTTTCCTATAGAAACCCTAATTTAGCAATTCTTGACTTTTGATAGATTAGGAGCATTTGTTGAGGAATCATGATCAACCCTTGATCAAATGATGGATATCACTTCAAAATGTTTATGTTGACCAAAAACCTTGAAGTTTGATTGTATGTGGGTCACAGTTGACTTTTGACCTAGTACAGTTGATTTTCAAGCATTTAAGCAATTGACTGAGCAAACTTGTAGTGTAAGGTATGAAATTTGTCATGGACAATCTTGAAGGCATATTAGGACAATGGAAAATATTTGAGACCTTTGGAGCTCACACATCTTGATGAAAAGTGAAACCCTAATTAGAGGTTCATTGCTTAGGAGGAGAATTTGTCTGGTCAATTCTTGGTCAACCTTAAGCAATTGAGGACCTCTAGGAGCATATCTTGAGTAAAAATAGGAGGGAAAATTTTGGGGTATAACAGGTATCCTCACAAAACTGATTTAGATAGTGTTTCTGCGAGCGGAGTCCATGACCTACAAAACAGAACAAAGATAAATCCCTAGGTCCTTGAAATGGTTAGTGAAAATGATATGTGTAATGATGTCATGATGTTATGATGTCATGTTCGAACAATTAATCAAACACAAACAAAACACACAAGGCCTTAGGTTTAAGCTTGCATCGAGTTTGTATGTAAGTACCCTCTTAAAGTTTTAGTTGCCTCAACCTGTCCTAAAAGAGGTAACCTGGTTCTAGGAATCTCAACATCACTGACCTTTCTCTCAGGCATTGTTTCAGCACGAGCATCTAAATTGCGGCTGAAATATCTTGAGAGTCCAATCTCAATGAGTGTAGCATCGAGTATCAACCAACTTTAGTCTTCACCAAAGCCAGCTATTTCACTACTTTCTAATGGCTAAGTTGTGTCAACTAAGTTTCTAAAGTCGGTTAGTGCTTATGACACTACGCGGTAGCCCAATATTCCACTTGACTTACTCAAGGGACACCTACACCAACCAATGTGTCGCACTAACGTAGCCATCATTTCAACCATATCAGTCTACGTCGTACAGTTTTCACGATCTATTGCTACTTACCTAAAATGCATCCAGATCCAGGCATAGGATTTATACAATAAATAAACCCAAGCATATCCCGAAATATAAAGTATACAAGGCAAATAAGCAAAGTAATAAAGGTGATCTAGCTCTTAAGGTAACCCCACTTTTAGTTTAGTATACCCAGTATAGTTGTCAGTTCTGTAATACGGTGGGAGAACTGAATTTTGGATTTTGCGTTTTATCATAAATGTTGCAGATAGCAAGAGTCGCCACTGAATTTTCTTTTATACAATAAAGGAAAGGGTGAAAAGAACAGGAAAGACCTTTAAGAATCTTCTTGAGTTCGGGGGGTAGGTTATGAAAAGGGAAGGTGTTAGCACCCTTTTCATCTGTAGTTTATCTACGGGCTCTTAATTGCTTGATCACTTTTGAAATGCTTTGTGTTTGTGTATTTTTGAAAATATTTTGAAAATGCCTAAGTGCGACAATTTTGTAATGATTCTCGTAAGAATGTATACAAAATGTTTGTTTTGAAAATTTTTATGAAAGGAAGTGTTGTTTTGTGAAAGGTGTTTTGAATATGTCAATGTAAGGAAGTTTGCTTTATAATAACCCTTGTATAAGTCCTCAAGAGTTTTTATAAAGTGTTTTTGAAAGTAGTTGTGTAAAGATTGTTTTAGTTTGTGAGCAAGCAATTACGAGTGATCTACCTACTCAAAAAGTCTTTGTTCTTTTCCTCCTTCTTTAGATAGTGCTAACCTACCATTAGTTAGTAGAGAGCCATATCATTGGATGTGAGGGACATGCGTGGGTCATCGTACAATCATAGAAGGCAACTTATAAGACGCTTTAACAATTTTCGCAAGGGACTAAGATCGTTTACCGAAGGCAGCATTGAAGGGTCATCAAGGGACTACGATATTTTAATCGAGGGTCTTTGCTAGAGCATCCCACGTTCGAGGGGCATGACTGTTTTATCTGAGGCAACAAGTTGGGTTACCCTAGAGGTGTATGTGTGCGAAGTGTTTTAATTTCAAGTATTTGTCTTTGAGATTAGGTTATTTGACAGTTGATTTTAATCTTGCCATACAACCCTAATTACTTACAGTAATAAGAAAAGCAACAAATTGCGGAAATTAAATGTCCTACGCTATTACAATGCTTCGGGGATGAATGTACAAGTTTATGAATGAGGGAGGAAAGCAAATAAACTCTAATTATCTATTACAAACTTTTGACGGTTACATAATTGTATTAATGCAAAAATAAAGTACGCGAAGGTGGTGAGAAGGGGAAAGATGTTTTAAGAAAACGCTAAAAATATTTCTAAGTGTTGAGAAAATAATTTATTGTTTTTGTTTAGAAAAAATATTTGAAATAAAAATTAGACCTAATTCTCATTAATTTATAATTTAATTATTTAAAATAAAATAAGGTGTGATTAAATTAATTAATTTTATTTATGAAAATTAAATTAATTAATTAAAACCTAAAGAATTCTAAGTATTTAGAAAATATATTTTTATTTTTTTTAGAAGAATAAATGAAGTATAAAACCCAATTCTAATTAATTAATAAAATCAAAGTGGTTAAATTAAATTAATTTTTATTTATCAAAAATTAAATTAATTAAAAAACCTAAATCCAATTTTTATATGATTCTATTATTTTTTTTATTAAATAAAAATGATTTAGAAAATAAAAAGTTAATTAAAATAAAAAAGAGTAAAATGGGCCTGTGTTTGTAAAAGAAATTGGGGGTGAGAAAAAGAAAAAAAAAGTGTTAGGCCCAAACAGAGGAGCCTATGCGCTGTATTGAGATCTAATGGGGATGTTTTCATGAAGGTATACCATGAGCGTGCTGATTGGTGCGTTGGATCTGATTGCATGATGATTTGGTGGTTCAGATATGAGGTTGCATCATGCGCGCTTTGGACTTATTTGCACTGGATATGTGAGAAATAAACATGAAAAAGAAAAAAAAATGTCCCACGTCTGGCTCGAACCTGTGACCAGGCATAAGTATGACTTAAGAGAAAGCGTGCGGCCACTGGGGTGGCTGTTACATCTGGTGATAAAACATGTTGCAATAAGTATAAAGTAAACTCATTTTTGAAACTTGAAAACTAGCGCCATGGCCTTCTTCTTCCTTGCGTTGTATAATAACATGACTTCACCATTGTTGATTCTGTAGAATGCTCATTTCTCAACCAAATTGAAAAATGTAAACATCAAACTTGCTTGAAATTTAATCATGAATTCAACCATATAACTTTCAAAAGCTATAGATTAAAGATTGAAACGAATTTTGCTCAGTACCAAACTGAAACCTAATATTTCAGAAAACTTCAATTCCAAAATTCTCATCACACAGTCAACATAAATGAAAACTAAGGACATGGTTAGTTTCAGGGCAATCATATCTACATTTTTGCTTTAGAAAATAAATGCAAATGATACTTGTATAGAGATTTCAAAGTTTGGAAAACTTACCTCTTGATACAAAATCTGAATGCTCTCTACACAACTTCCAGAGGTGAAATGATGATTTGGTGAGCTTGCATGGACCCTGAGGAAGCTGTTTGGGTGCTCACTTGGTGCTAAGAGTGGCTGAATCACTCCAACCAAGTCAAGTTGCACAGTTGGATTTTGAAAATGGTGGATGATGAAGATGATGTTATAGATGTGTAACAGGTGTTTGGATGAATTATATATGATGTATGTGAGGTGTTTGAATGATAAAAAAGGAAAACGCACGAGTGAATTTAAAGTTGGATGTTGGAAGCTTCAAATGTGCAACAATGGAGTTTTCTTGGTGATTCTGAGTTTGAGAGTGTTTGAGGGCTTGTGAACTCGCGCATTGGCTTGAAAATGGACCTTAAATTTATAGGGAAAAGGTTCAGAGGATGAGGGGAATTGGTTTACAAGTTATCAATTTTTGGCTTGGTTGAGATGCAACTTGCGATTTCTTGTGAAATTCAAATTTCAATGCATAGTACTATGCCTTCTAGAGCTCTTAGATACTTTAAACATGTTCCTATGAGTTTTTAGATTGAGTGTGTGTGTATGAAACAAGTGAGAGGCTCAAGGAGAGTTGACAATTGCATAAATGATGCTTTATCTAAATGGCAATGGTGCCTTTGTGCCATAAATGGAAAAATCATTTGAACAATGACTCAAACACTTAGATAATGGTTCAATAAATTGTATAAACATTTAATTATGGGTAGATTTACAAGCTAATGGACCTAACAAGTGAGATTATGCAGCATGGCTTGAAGATTTGGTTATGAACTTATCACAAATATGACCTATAATGCAACCTTAGATATCCAACTTCATCTCTCTGAAACTTCTAGCTCAAGCGAGATAAAATTGTGTTCTTGGACATTTTGGAAAGCTTAAAACATTGTCTACAACTTTCATGTTGTGAGTTTTGGCTAAATAAAATGGGAACTTGGTGAAAATTGGCCAAGAAGTTAGGACAAAAAACTGATCAAAACTTGTAAAAAAAATTCTAAGTGTTGGATAAAAAACATCCTAACTTCATGAGCTTATATCTCTTAATCCAAGCACTTTTTGGAAATCAACCATCATTGAAAAAGTTGTAGAATTCACAAATCCCTACAACTTTCATGTTGAAAGTTTTCTTTGAGGCAACTTGGATCTTAGTGAAAAATGGCTATGAAGTTAGGACTTTTGTTAAGAACAAAAACACTTAGAATTTTTCTAAGTGTTAGAAAATTTTTCAAATTTGACTTTTGTTGACTTTTTGATTCTTGATTATCAAGTTTGATATTTTTGAATATCTTGATGATTCTTGACTTTTGAATTCCAATGTTGACCAAAAAGTTAAAGTTTGATTTTTGAGTGAGTGTTGACTTTTCAGCAATTGATTCAATTTCTTCAACTATCAATCCCTTGCATGTTTAGAAATATATTGAGCCATTTAATTAGGTCAAGGTGTTGTATTTTAGCTCTTGAGATCATGCTTCAAGCCATTAGTTCATGTACTAGGTCAAAAGTCAATGATCAGTCATCCTCAGTCAAAACCCTAATTTTGGCAATTTTTGACCTTTGATGATTTGAGGGCTTTCCTTGAGGAATAATGGTCAACCTTTTATAAAATGATTAATATCACCTCAAAATGTTTATGTTGACAAAAAATATTGAAGTTTGACTATATGTTGACCATAGTTGACTTTTTACCCAATACAGTTGACTTTCAATCATCTGAGCCATTGGCTGAGCAAACATGTGTTGCAAGACTTGAAACTTAACATAAGCATTATTGAGGACCTATAATGAACCATGAAAGTAATTTGAGACCTTTGCAACCAAATATTCCTTGAGAAGCATAAAACCCTAGTTGAAGACCCTTGCTTAGGAGGTGGTTTTGACCTGTCAACTCTTGAGTAGTTTTGAGTAAATAGGGACCTCGTGAGAATGTCTTGAAATAAATGGGAGGGTAAATTTTGGGGTACAACAACTTGGTTGGAGACAACATAACTTTTAAATGTTTAACACATTTTTATTTAAGTAGTATAGGTAGTAGATGTTGAAATTCGGCTAAGCAAGCTGAGTTTTGGTACATTTTAAAAGATAAGACAATAGGTAGCACACTTAGCGGGCACAGAGGGCGCTTAGCACGCTCTGCTGCTCCTGCCAAATTTTTCTCAGCCCACTTATCCAATTTAACTTAGGGTCTTTAGAATATTAAATAGTAGTATTTAATTTCAAATTTTCATTTTTGTTGTTTGTCTTCAAAAGCTTGTCTTTGGTAGCTTGAAGAAGCATGGAGTAATTGTTTCAAGTTTGATTGTTTCAACAAGAAAATGGCATGGTAATGATAAAAGTTTGAAAGTTTAATACATTGTCAACGTACACGTTTATCATTTTCTAGAACATAACATGATTAGGAAACTTTTACTTTGTAAAATTACCATGCCATTCATTCTCTTACACTACTTGTTCATGATTGAATCACTTTAGATCTTACCCCAAATATGAGGAAGCTTTCCATTGTTCACTATGTGTACAGGAGACCAACATTATTTTTTAACTAGTTTTATTATGTTTAATCTTTTATTTGTGTTGATTTCATGAAAGCATGAAAGTGATCAATGTATTTTTTTTATTTTGAGCACAACCACTTGACTAAAAAGTAGCTTACCTTATGAGTGAGTGAGAATTTGCTTACCCTCTTTTGAGCCTTTTGTCAGGGCCCATTTTTGATGATTAACACTTAGAACTTGTACATAACTAATTAGTTCATTATTGATTTTAGATTGGATTATGAATTTTTTCTTGAACCCTCAATCATAACTTGTGTTTTGAATTTTTACCCTTGCCTTAAAAAGTTTGAGAGCATTCATATTACATGTTGGGTTGTATTCAAGTTGGGGAAAATGTTGGTTTCTAAGAGGTTGAGAAAAAGAAAAATATTGAGAAAAAAGAAAGAAAAATGCGAAAAAGAAAAGAAAAATAAAAAATAAAAAGCTTTGAAAAATGAAAAAATAGCAAATAATTGTGCTAATAAGTTGTGTGAAATGGTGTAATAATTGGAAAAATAGAAAAGTGTGATTGAAGTTTTATGCTTGAGCCTCTGTGAATTGATAACTCCCATAGGATTAGGCAATTTTTTTGGTTTCAATTACCTTTAGAAATTGATCCTTCTATGTTAGCTAACCCACATTACAACCCTTGAAATTCCTTGTGATTCTTGATTTTATATTTTCAATACGAGTTTTTAGGATGAATGCATAATTTAGTCTTTTGTTAGCAAAATTGTTGGGTGAGAGTCAAGTCCCTCATGTTTGTGTGTTTTTCATCCCTTGATGACGTTTTTGCTAGGTGTGGTTCATTATTGAGCATGTGTTATTTTGGAATGTTTGACATGAATTTTGTTCTTAGGGTTTATTTCATTATCATGTTGTCGTTGTAGTATAGTGATAACCATTACTTTGCTTGTACGCTTTTATTTTTATTTTGAACCATATATTTGTTTTCGTTTTTCAAAACTCGTTGTTCATGAATTCTTGGTGATTGCCTTTGTTTCTTTAGGTTTGTGTGGCTTTTGTTTGAGGACAAACTTGACCCTAAATCTAGCAAATGTATTTATCTTGGTAACAAAATAGGAGTTAAAGGTCATAATTTATACATCCTCCAATCTAAACATCTTTTTCTCTCTAGAGATATCTCTATAGAGATATTGTATTTAAGAACACATATTTCTTTTCCTTCACAAAACAACCATTACCATCAAAACCATATCCACACCTACCCATATTATTCTTGATATTGAACCCACTTACAATGCCCCTACCTATAACATGTCATCCTCTCACTCACCTACTACCCTCCCTTCAGGCGCACCTACGTCCCCAATAACCTAAACATATCTCGTACCTATTCAAAATCCAAGCCCCAGTTCTTACACCACTCATACTCATACTCCCCCTCGCCACAACCACAACCAACCCACCCCTCATAAGAAAGTCTACTCGTACCTCTAAGCCACCAATATAACTTCAGGATTACAATTATTCCCTCCCCACATGTATTTCTCTACTTCATTGCCCCCATACAGGTACTCCTTTTTACCCAATCTCTAATTACATTTCTTATAATAATTTATCGTCTAATCATAAAAAAATTACTTATTTATTTCTTCTACAACTGAACCTACCTCCTACAATGCTGCCACCACTAGTCCTAATTGGAGAAATTCTATAGACTTAGAATTAATAACCCTCACTAATAATAATACTTGGGAATTAACCACCCTCTCTTTCAATAAGTAAGTTATATGGAATAAATGGGTTTTAAACGTGAGTATTTAACCAATGGTAACATTGACAGATACAAGGAAGGCTTAGTTGCCAAAGGGCTCACCTAAACAACAGACTTGGATTATCATGAAACCTTTAGCCCTGTTTTTAAGATGACTATATTGAAATTAATTCTTTCTCTTGCTTCATCTAAAGGCTGATTATTACATCAATTGAATATAAATACAACCTTTCTCCATGGCGACTTGAATGTAATTACATTCCTCCAAGTCTACCCACCACCAACAAAAACCTTGTTTGCAAGCTTAAAAAGTATTTATATGGCCTAAAACAGGCCATCAGACAATAGAACATCAAACTCACCACCACCATATTAGACTTAGGTTTCATTCAATCTAAGGGTGACTATTGCCTACTTTAAAGCATATTGATTACTCTTTTATTGCATGTTCAATAGAGGATTAGTAAAACAAACAATCTACATACAATATAATAAACTCAATAATAACAACAACATAGACCTATCAACAACAACACAAAATATTTATGAATAACAACAACATACATCAACAACGACAACAATATACCTTTTATTGAAAACTTTCGTGGAATGATCTGAAATTGATTTGATTAAACTATTTGTATTGTTATGAAGAAAAAATATATGGAGGGTGAAGCTGTCAAAATAGATTGATACTTCTTATATTGATTCCATAGCAACAAAAACGTTAACAACCTTCGAAATAGACACAACCGTCAAAATGTTAACCTGTGTTGAAAACAAAAGCTAGCATTAACATACAACATCTTAACATCAAAGGAAACATAACCCAAAAAGGTATGAAAACCCCGTTTAAAGAAGAACTACTGTCATACATGAAAAATATTACATTTAACTTTGAAAAAATATTCAAGACGAGTTCACTGCATTGGAAGATATAAATGTTAGGATTTTATTATGAAAAAAAGAAGAAGAAAACATATAAAAAACATATAAGAAATATTAAGAAGATGAATTTGTTACCTTTAAATTTGAAAATGCTATTGAGGACGAGTTTTGATATGGAATAGAGCGTAGTTAGAGGTTTGATAAGAGACTGTCAGCGAATCTGATGGAAATATTTGATAACCTCCCTTATACGAAAAATATTTAATATATAATATATCTCGAAAAATATTCATACGAAAGCCGAGGTATGAACTTAAATAGATAATAAGGTACGAAGTAGATCCGAAGAGATCGAAGCCGACTACTCAGTTGGATCCAACTGAGTATAAGCTAGACACAATACCAATTTATAGAAAGTCGGTCCCGAAGAGGACAAGAGTTGTAACTGTGACCTAATAGTAAGACAAGTGTTACAGTGTCATTAAGAGGCGGTTACAAGCGTTACAAAATCATTAAGGAGGCGGTTACTGATGTTACGGGACGACTTAATGACCATTAGACTAAGAACTTTCCTATATAAAGGGTCCTTGATGAATGGAAAGAGAGAGTTCTCTCGACATCTCTCTCCCATTACCTCTCTCTATAACATGCGCAAGAGAGGCACTACCATCATAGAGAGACTCCCACATGAGAGATAAACAATATATCATCTCTTGGATCGATATCTATCACTACGGTAACACCCAAATCCCCCTGATAAACTTACTCCGTCAGTTTTTCCTACTTATAGTAGAAAACCGTCCGGATATTTATTTCAGACAAGAACATTAATACCCGCCGTGGAGCCTAGTAAAACTTTCTCAGACGCACGTCAAAATCACATTCATGATGTTTTACAAAGATCATGCCTAAACAATCGTCTTTCACCTAGTTGGTTCACGAGGAAACCATGCTTTTACCATGACAAAGATGTTCCCGGACCACACAACAATCCATAAACAATCACTCTTTTCCGTGAGGTTCATGCTGAATCCACACTTCAGCAACCCTAAAAACCTGTGCACACCTTATAGATCGGGATCCGGCACGACCTCGGAAGATCCCTGTGTCTAGCAACAGGTGATGCTACTATAACTATGTAGATCTATTCCCCATTGACGTCCTTAAGGGGTTGCTTGTTTGCGAACAAAATCGTACTGATTTGCTAGGAAAATATTATGCATATTTAAATTGTCTTAACATAATATACATGTATTCATTTGAGATTATGGCGTATAATATATTGCAGGAAAGCTACGTGACATATACTGATTTGTACAAACTTAACAAATATTGTTAGACAGCTTCCTAAACTATCGGAATCACACATCTAACAACACCAAGGGCGATTCGGGTTCAACAGCATCTCTCAGTCTTGCCACAGTGAATGGACCAGAACACCATTCGTTCTTAATATGCCAGAATTCTCGAAACAGCTTCCATCGGAATGAGTGACTGCTGCTGTTCTCCGGGAACCTTCACAGATGTTATGAAGTGGGGGCATACACGCTTTTGTTCGACGCAGTCGTTGGGATGGTTGAAAAGTCTCGAATGCCAGGCGTTTAAATTCTGATAAGTAACCCGCTTCATTTACATAATTCGATATCCTGAACATTGCAGGAACCAATGGTCGACGGTGTTACCAATGGTGTTAAAGTTGTGGTTTTAATGTTTATAACTGAGGAAGTTATTTAGTAGTATTGTAACTGCCCTTGAGAAATTAATACCAATCGTAACTTCTACTGTCTGTCAATGCAGGTATCATACATGCTATACTAAAAATTGAAAAGGCTAACAAAGCAGATGGTAGTGAGTTGTGTGCAAGGCTCACACATATTGACCTCACCAGGAGCAGTTGCGAAATAAGAAGAGAGCCCATTGATTCAAGACGAGACATGAATTACTATGATACAGCTGAAACCGCCAATAAAAGGTTTCAGTTACATCAAGGGAGATCGAGTGGCCAAAGCAAAGCCAACATCACGTATCAAAGATAAGTGATCCTCATACACTCTTTCTATTTATCATAGTTTTATTCTATACTTGGATAACAGTTATACTTAGAGTTACATAACGTATGAGCTTGTTAAGTGATTTCTAAGCATAATAATGCATGATTTTACGGTAATTGTTATTGAGGGAAGTTTATATATAGGTTCCTTCCCTCACAAGTTATTTGTTTGTGTGAAATATAACAACACACGAAATATTGATTCCATATTAGTATGCTAGAACTGGTTGATTTCCTTGATGATAACTTAATATGTGTTATGGTCTTGCAGAGCCTTTCTGATCTTAATCGCGTGTAGAAACTGTCACAAAACAAATACTGCGAGGGTGCCGCGACTGAACACGATCTTCGACGCAAGGCCGAGACGAATTTAATTTCCGCCAGTTGGCTATATGGTCTGCGACGCCATGAATGTCACGTACCACCACCATCGTTTCTGCTGTGTCGTCCAATTATGAGTAAGTTTAATGGTAATGCGTTGGTTAATTCTTTAAATACAGGTATTACCTTTTCGTGTCATATGATGTCACGTTATGCTGTGATGTGATCCCTAAACTTAGCGCATGATCTAGGTTTGGCATAATAAAATTGTATTTAATATGAATATGTGAAAGAACAATTCTTAAAATGGATTTTCCTTTATCAATTCGTGGGAGGCGGTGTGAAGTTTGAGTAATACAGCTGGCCGTGACTCCCAGTATACTGTTTGGTTTGCTACTGATATTGCATTTAAGTAGAATACAAAAAGGAATAGTTCTTGAAACGTATATTAATTTAATGGTTAATTGATATGTTGGCGATGGAAATGAACAAACCATTTATGTTTCGCTATAATAGAGACACCTCCGGTATGTATAAGACTATCAATGTTTATCGTGACTCTACTAACTAATTTGGTAAATAAGTCACATAAAAACATGCGATATCTGTCAAAAGGATATCATGAATATCAAGATATGAGCCAACTAAAGCAGTAGTGCATAAAACATTGCATGGCGAGAAAAAGAATCGATCATTCAGATCATTACTCTAGTCGTCTACAAACAGATAAGATAAATCTTGAAAATCTGGATCTATCAAATAAGATCTCTAACAAGATAAATCTTGAAAATATGGGTCTATCAAATAAGATCTCAGACAAACATCGACTGAAAAACAGAGTCTTTTTTAGCTGAGATGACTCTGAATTAAAGCGTTTCATCTTGCTTCAACATAGTCTCGTGCTAGGGGGTCATATAGGCAGTCTGGTTATAAACTAGTAAGACCTAGTAAAACACAAAGTTATACTTTATACTAATTAACATTGTTGTATAAGGCAAGTTATTGTCTCTGCCGTTTGTAAAAATAGTTCATTTAGATTTACTAAAGGAAGTAAAAGGTGTCGTCCTTCTCCCATGCGTGGGAGGGAGGACCCTACTCTTATTAGTCTAAAAAAGTAGGTGGGATTTGAACAAAATGTAAACAATCTGTAATCGGATGTGGACGGGTAGTGTAAATATAAACACTCGGCCTACAAACTTGGTCACCCTCGCTAAGGCTCTGCGCCTACTCGGTCAACCTTACAATGGGGCTCTATCCGGAAAAAAGTCGAAGCACACTTTACCCCACAGTTATATTAAAATCAGAGTGCCAAAATTTTTGCAAACATGAGGCATTACATTCTCATTTCAAAAATCAATAACATAAAAACCTATCATAATAGATACATAGCACATATTAATCCAAAGAACTTATAACAATTAATTAGTCTTCCAAAATGTTTCAACTTGATTCCATAAATACGCAGCGGATTCACAACTTTAAAACTTCAAAAGAACATAGCATCTTTTAAACAACTTAATTCAAAGAAAACAACTTCTTAAAACAACAACTTGGATTAAACTGAAAACATTATAAAATCAAATAAGCGTTCATCCCCCCGAGTGCTATGTATCAGAGCGACGACACCAATAAGCTACTAAGTCTCTACTCCTTGTTACCCGCATGTTACCAGTATAAAGGCAACGGCGAAACAAATAAAGGGGTGAGACATCGAATAATATAAATAATATTATGATAATTAATATATTAGACAAGAACATTATGAATTTCACCGTTTCTCAACAAAACACAACAATCAATAAACATTCACAATTATCATTAGCGATTAAATATGTAATTCGAATGCGACACAACTGTGCATATGCATGTGGTACCAACAAGGCTTCAGCCCTCTTCACTAATTGTCAATTAATAGAGGCCCAAGGCATAAGCCTACTTCACAAAATCCGCCAATACATGCCTTCACAATTTCCGCCAATACAGGCCTTCACAAATGCAAATGTATGAATGTACAACACATACAACAATATCATTAAACACGTCATGAGGCATATGCCTATGTCCCTAATATTACCAATTAATAAGGGTAAATCTTCTTCATAACCATTCCTGCAACTTCACAAAAATATTCGCAACATCATAACATCAACGTACATCACAAAGGAAACACAACATGATAGTCATTTCCAAAACGCTCCCATAAATCTCTATGTATTAGTTCTTCATTATTGAATTATTCTCCTAATATTCACGTCTAAAATCCACTACATGGCAATATATTTTCTTCTGCCATTTAATTAATCCTCCAAAACAGTTACTGCAACTTTACTGATTATTTCTAACTCTGTCTTATTACTACAGACTGTTAAAATTATATTGACACTACTAAGTTAAGATCACTGACATATAGGCCACTTTTATTACTGTTCCTTCTGCTATAACATACTGATAAGAATAATAAATTCTATGCTTAAATATATATATGTCTTATATGAGATATTGATACCATTAAAAACAATTATATAAACATGTGCCTGCCATGAAACATAAGTGTGCCTAACGACACAACTTTCCCTTCACGCACAGTGCCGAACGACACTCTCCTCCTTTCCCTTTCTGCCGATCGGCATCCAACAATAATAACCTGTCGATCGTCACGCCTTCCTCCTCACTGGTGCCGACCGACATCCAACAACAACATAGTCTTCTAATCATCACTTATTCGTATAATTTTCTGCAACTTCCTGTTACTTCTCCAATTTTCATTCGATTCACATACTAACCAACGTATAACACATGAATATAAAACTTCACCAATAATCAACATTAATTAATTCATAGCATCCATTTCCATAACAAACACAAACAATAATAAATTCACGCCTTTAATCCCCACATACTAACCATCATATTTCCGGTTATAAAATCCGAACCCCACCCTTACCTTTGGTTTTTCCGGTCGATCGAATTCTCCGGTTGAAACTGCAACTGGTTTGATGGCAACTTCTCTAAATTTTCTTGCCTCCCACTTGGTGCCTCCAAAACCTTGTTTCTTCTACTGCTACGTGATAATTGTTTTTCTTTTAGTTTTTGGCTGCTAGCTTATATATATCATAACCTAATATAATAATAATAATAATAATAATAATAATAATAATAGGTCTACTAGTAACTTTAATGGGCCTGCTAATGTTATTCCTAATCTTGCTATTCCACACATCCAACTTGACCCAACTAATAAAATAATTTTCTATTAAAATCAACATTATTTCCAATATTAATTTCTCTTGACTAAATTGACTAATTATTCCATTATTAATTCTAACAATATATATTTAATCCAATAATGCTCCTTATAATTATTCCGATAATTCTTTCTTCGACTAAATTCCAACGATTAAATCCTTTGTAATTCATTTAAATAATTTAATGAATTTTCAGGTGTTATAAACTTCACCCTCCACTACGTCATATAAGAGAATAGACAACGTTTTTATACCATATACATCGCTTATAAGCGTTGCCTTTTCCTGCGCTGCTGTAACCATTGACAGCGCTTTTTGTCTATGTGAAAGTGCTGTTTAATGTAGACTTTAGACAGCGCTTTATTGAATAAGAATTTTCTAAAGGTCCCTTAAGCAGCACTTTTAACATTATAAGTGCTTTCTATAGTGTGCCTATAGCAGCGCTTTCACTTTAGACAGCGCTTCAGAAAGCGCTGTGTAATGTATTTTTCTTCTTTTTTTATATTTATATTTTAGGCAGCTTTCTAAAGTCCCCTTTAAGGCAGCGCTTGTTATTTCACAAGCGCTTTCTATTCCCATCATAGGAAGCGCTTTTTGGTTTAAAGCGCTGTCTAATGTTCACGGATTTTTTAATATATTCAGCTTATATTTTAAGCACCTTATACACATAATCACTTAAAATTTAAGCGATGTATTTCAAATTTGCACCAGATTTTATAAATTTGAAGCTTCATCCAATAAGTATGCACAAAATTTACATATTTATATATACAACTTTAATCCAACAATTTATATATACATAAATGAGATACAACTTAAAGAATTTAATAATTTATATATACATAAATTTAAATATTTACATATACAACTTTATAAACCAATAAATATGCACCAATTATACATATTGTTATCTTCTAGAGCTGCTATATTCTCTATTATCTTCTCTACAAACAACAACAATGAAGAATCATAAATGAATCTATATATCTTCTACATATGCACCTACCTGAAACAAAACCAACAAAGGCATATATATCAGAATCAAGCTATATATATAACACTTAAATCTTTTAACTATTATAATTTAATACAAATCAATGTAACAAAAACAAATCAAGAATTTGTTATAATCAACCATTAAAAATTCTCCGATTCATACCATGATACAAACAAAATTTTATTTGAATTTAAATCCAATGTCATCCTAACTAACTTTTCACATAACAACAACAATATTGCAACAATTTACCACACTATGACGACATAGTATCTCATCAAAACTCAAACTTATATATACTCAAAATTCTCATCAATGAAAATGTCACAATACCTTATAAAATTCTCATCTCAATAATATATTGACACCAGTCCTCCTTAATTTCGTTCAAATGATCTTTTAAATAAGTAGAAGACTTGTATTCATCAAAGTACTACATAATATAATATAATATGATTTAGTTAAAACTAATTAATTAGATGAAATATGTTAAATATATTAAAATAAATCATAAGTTAGAAACTCATATCATAGTTGGAATCTCTATTTGATTCAAAAGAATAATTTCTTTCATAAACTTCAATATAAAATAACCGCAATCCATACCATTGCGCTAACGAAGACACTACACATGGGAAAAAAAAAAATATATATATATATATATATATATATATATATATATATATATATATATATATATATATATATATATATATCAGTATGTATAGTTTAACGTGTTTTATCAAGTAGCATCACTAATATAATCAAAATTGTGAAAATATACCTGCACTTAATCCATGTAATGTTGTTTTCCTTACTCTTTGGTACTTGAATATCTCTTTGTGATCTAAAAAATTGTATAACCCTAACAAAATATAAACAAAGATTTAGAACAATCTCACATAAAAAAAATAAATAAGTATAGAAACGAAGATTTAGAACAATCTAACTTACGTATCAACCATCTCCTTCATATTTGGGTATTTTGTCCAATCGCCTTCTAACGAATCCAAATAATATACAACTTCTCTTATTGGATTAATCACAGCCAACAACCAGTGTCCATTGTAAGATTAACAAAGGTTAGATGGAAACTTTCTACAGAATGTCAAAACACGAAAAATCATAATAGATGAAGTTTGAATAAAAATCTTAACCATTGCTAGTATTAAATGAAAAAAAAAACAATTTTTCTGTATCTTTGTTGGTTATAAATGTACGGACAAAATACTCTTTGATATCATCTGGTCGTTGTTCGATTAATAGTGCGTTGATATTATTTGGAGATAAGAATGAGAATCTTTGGTCCAATTGATTTGGGCGCATCAAGTTGTCATGCTTGAAACTTAAATAAAAACATCATTAATATTAAGACCATTAATTGAAATTAGTAAATAAATTGTTCAATAAATTAAATAAAGTTGATTGGAGAATATCTGATGTATGTATTGACAACACTGAGGCCTAATTCTTCATGTCTAAGAACTTGATATACATCCTCTTTACTTATTATTTCGTGATAGGAAAAACCAAAAATACCTTCCTCCATAGGTATATTACGAGCACATTTGTCGACCAAATCTGAAATTCCCATTAATGTCTGAAGGCACGACCTATACCAAGAAGTAGGTTTTTTTCTAGCCACAGACTTTGCCACATTCTTTTTTTTTGTGCGGATATATTGCCAGTTTCGGGCTTCTTACTCATATGGACTTTTTGCATGTCTTTAACATGAATCTAAAGATCAAATGCATATAATAAGTTAGGTGAAGTATAAGATCGTGAATTAACTTTTTCTATGTATAATATATATCAATTTACCTCCTTTTTGGATTCAAATGACTCGGTTCGCGGCTTAATCCCCTTATCTTTTGATTTAGATTTTGTGGGAGTCTAACATTACCATGAAAAAAATGTACGTTAAATGGTCATAAAAATTTTGAATACTCAAAGGTTCATAATAGTTTTCAACATACCTCATCATCTATGCAAATGAGGCTTGACGACCATGCAACATAAGATCCTATTGCCTCTCCCACCAATGTTGTATCTGAAATATCGTCAGGCATCGGTAATGGCGCATCCCTCTCTAAATCAATTGATACTTTTAAAAATCCAGCAGAGAGAAGTTTATTGTGAAGTACTTCTCCCAGGGTGTTATGCACTTTTCCCTTTCCAACCATGCGATAAGTTAGTGACAATAAATATAGTTGACAAGGTGAAATTCCCTAAACCAATAATAAATATGAAATTGTTAATGTTTATATATGTCAATTAAAAATATTGTGCTAATTCATAATAATATATGTTACCTCGGGAATTTTCTATTGGAAATCACAATTGATACTATATTTGTCACTAGTATCCTTGAATCTTGAACCTTGCCTTTTTGACATGTATCTTTCTTTGTCCTTTTCCAACTCACGAACTTTAGCTTTTAATTTTTCTAACTCTTCCATCACTTCTTTATTGCTATGACCTCTCCTCTTTTGATGTTTACCCAAATATGTTTGAGTCATCCTGAATCCCGTACCCCTCACACGACTGGTATACTCAGGAATATTTAATACTCGACTAAGTATACTCCTGCAATCATGGTCTTCAGCTTGAGTTAAAGATTGAGATAGACTCTCCTGAAATTCATATGCATAGCGAAATAAATTAGTGGTGATTAAACTCATAAATTATGTATTTTAATAAAATTTTGATTTAATTATAGGAATATTGATATACTTACACATTTCTCATAAATTTGAAGCACATCTTCCTTAGAAACTGCATCTTTACCCATTCGGGAAGCCTTCCACAGAACATGTTCCGGAAGAGATGTTTCTTGACTTTTCTCCTCTTCTAACTACACATTAAGAGAAATAATAAAATCAATAATAACATATGATCATTTCTTGGTTGGAATATCACTAGTAACTTTTTCCAATAAAATCAATAATACATATAATCACTAGTACCTTTTTCACTAACATCTCTTTCGTTTCTTGGTTGGAATATGAATTACTTGGATCTTAACAACTCCGACTGATGGATTGATCCAAATTCCCTCATTATGATTATTTCTAATATATGATTCATCCGCTATAATATTCTCATCTTGATCATTTCGTACATACGACTCATTCCCTCTAACATATAACTCATTCTCAACATCAACATCACTTTGATTTACACTGTTATCATTAATCACTTTGTTAGATAAAAGCACTATAGACCATTTCTTACTTTTCAGATCAATGATATAGAACACTTGTTTAGCTTGAGAGTCTAGAATAAAAGGCTCATCTTTGTACCCCATCCTATTAAGATCCACTTGTAAAAATCCCGACTTATCCATTCATATGCTGCTATTATGTACCCACTTGCAACCAAAGATAGGCATCTGAAACTTCTCATAATCAAACACCCAAATATGTTGGGGTTTAAGTCATTCATACTTGAAATGTGCATTGCTTCAGCTAAAATAGTGACACCACTATTTTTCATAGTACTTTTATCATCTTGTTCTTTAGTATAACATGTATATCCATTAATTGCGTATGCACTATAAGAAAACAGGAGCAAACTCGGACCATATGCTAAACATCTCAACCTTTCTGTTATTGAAGAGGGATTTAAATCAAACTTAGAATAAATATGATATTTGAACAATTGTATAAAACTTTGATTGTGCTCTCGTACTATCTCATTTTAATTTCTATCCAGATTTAAACTCCAGAGTACATCCTTGTGCATTTCAACATACGACTCAACCTCATTGTCATTGTGCAGAACATATAAATGCACTTGATCCTGTTCAACCCGTGATACTGTCATAATTTTATTTCCGATTAAATTTTTTCCTTCCTTCCTTTCGAAAATATGAGATTTGGGTAGTCCAATGGATTTAACATTGGTCAAATATTCAGTACAAAACTCAACCGCTTCTTCAATATAGTATCGTTCAACCATACAACCCTCTGGCCTACTTCGATTTTTCACGTACCCTTTTAATATTTTCATATAACGCTCAACAGGGTACATCCATCTCATATAAGTTGGTCCATACAATTGTATCTCTTTCACAAGATGGAAAATAAGATGTACCATAATGTCAAAAAATGAGGGAGGAAAATATATTTCAAGTTCACACAAAGTAATAACTATTTATTTTTGCAATATTAGTAAGATCTCAGGATCGATCACCTTACTACAAATTAACCTGAAGAAAAAACACAATTTAGTTATGGCGCTTCTTACTTTTTCTGGGAAAATAGAACGTATACTTATTGGTAGAAAATGCTCCATTATAACATGGAAATTATGTATCTTTAAACTCTTAAACTTGAGGTCTTTCATAGACACAAGTCTTCTAATATCTGAAGAGTAACCTTCTGGAACTTTAACTTCACTTAGAAACTTACACAATATTTTTTTCTCCTTTCTAGATAAAGTATAAGCAGCAAGCGGAAGATATGTTCGCGTTCCTTTCTTCATGGGTCCTAATTCAGTTCTTATTCCCATTTGTATCAAGTCCTTTCTTGCTTTAAGGCCATCCTTAGACTTCCCTTGTATATTGAGTAACGTACCAATAACACTTTCAAATACATTTTTTTCAATATGCATAACATCAAGAAAATGTCTTACATACAACAAATTCTGTTGTACCCCAAAATTTTCCCTCCCATATTTCTCAAAACATTTCAAGAAAGGTCTTCAAATTGCCCAAGGAAGTCCAAGAGTTGACCAGACAAACTCTCTCCTAAAGGCAGTCTACCTCAAATTAAGGGTTTCATGTTGCATCGGGATACTTGAGCTCAAGGGATCCCAAATTCTCACCATTTTCCTAATATGTTATCAATATCATCCATGTCAAGTTTCAAGCCTTGCAGAGGAAGTTTGCTCAGTCAACTGCTCAAAGGCCTGAAAATTGACTGTGCAAGGGCAAAAGTCAACTGTGGCCCACATACAATCAAACTTCAATATTTTTGGTCAACATCCTCATTTTTAAGTATTATTCATCATTTGATCAATGGTTGATCATGATTCATCAAGGGTTGCTCACAATTCATCAAAACCTAAAAGTTGATAAATTAGGGTTTGGCAAGAAAAGTCAAGTCAACTTTGACCAAGCATAACTTTATCATACTTTATTAGAAATGACCCATCCAAAGTTCATTTTGAAGAGGATGCAATGCCCTATAATTCACCTTCATCTCCCAAGTTCAAAATATGCACTCACAAGAAGTTATGAATTTGGACATTATAGGTCATTTTGAAAAGTCAACAAAAACACCTTTTTTGTCAAACCTTCATACATGAACATGGAAGACTCAATTGGGATGAGACCAAGAAGGTTTCTTAGAGGACATCCAAAGCTTTCTAAAAAATCCAAGAACACCTTCATATAGTCAAAATTGAAGAAGTTGTGCATTGGTGAAGTTGACCTTTTTGCAAAATTGCCAAAAGTCAAATATGCCTCAAATTGCAATTTTTCTCAAATGGGCCCAACTTTTTGCATTATTTTTGAGTTTATAACATGGTCCACGAGCCCCAACTCTTCCCACTTGCCTTTATTTTATTTTTGCCATTTATTTTGATTTTTTATTTCAATTAAATCAATTTAAATCAAAATAAATTATGGAAATATCAAAATCATTTAAGTCTTGAGATTTGATGCATATTTCAGGTCCCTTGTACAACTAGCAACAAAATCTAATCGTGCAAGGCATGTTTGTGCATGAAAAGATTGATTTTTGGCCTATTTTAGAAAGATCTTCATGAGAATCTAATCATGATCAAAGACCATAATTGACAAAGATTGAAAGCACATTTGTAAACCTAATTCTATCAGTGATATATATTGGACAAATGCAGACCAAAGGCACAAGGTTTGGAGGCGTGTAAGAGGAAGAACAAACTTGAAAAAATCAAAGAAAAGTGGTGATCTGTTTTCGTATTTTCAGTCAGTTTCAAGACTCTCAAGCCATCTCTTTCGTTTCCTGGGCATACAAGGAAGCTATACCAATCAAAAGCAAGCTTCTTCGTGCCCAGAATCCGGTTCCACGACCCCTACGGTTTATCACTATTTTCAAAATCGAATCTCTCTATTCTTGTATCTTTATCATGTTTCAATGATATAGTTGTAATCCCTAATGTGTTTGCAAGCTAATGGTAACAATTAATTGCATTTTTGTTGGCTATATTGAAATCCACCATTGCTAGGGTTTTTTGTTGCATTTTGGGATCTTGTTATACAGGCAAAATTGGTCCACAAGAAGGACACCATGATGCTCACCAGGCCAAGACGAATTGGTCCACAACATTATATTTCATTTATCGTGCCTGTATGTGATTTTGAAATGTGCAGGAGTTATAGCGACGAACCTTTGTCTGTAGGTAAAAGTCTCTGACTTTTACCAACGGAGAAGGGAAAAAGAAGACCTGCGTGGCACCACCCCATTTGCCTGTTTGAAATTTCGCGCGCAGGAAATTAACAAGTTGTGTTTTTTTTTATATTATTTATTTGTTTCTCTATGTACAACAAACGCACTTGGCTCAGTTGGTGGGAGGCATGTGAAAAAGTCCATAGGACCTGGGTTCGATTCCCAGGTCCCCTTTATTTCTTCAATATATTTTTCTATACATATTCCTATGCGCAGGTTTTCAATACACCCCACCATGTGCCATCAGCTTGTAGCCACCAGATCTGAAACAGATATAATCCAAAGGCCATCATTGGAGGACCATAGTGCACCTTGGTCAACGTACAACATGGAAGCATAGAGGTCAACATGGACCAAGGTTCTTGGGCCCAGAAAATTGCTAATGGCACCCCTCCAACTGCTATTTATCAGGCCCATTTTCTTTTTCTTTTGCTTTTTATATTTTCTTTATTTAATTTATTTAAATTATTCTACTAACACATAAAATTAATTCTTTTTATCAAAAAATTATAAAAAATAATTTTTCATCAAATTAGATTTAGGTTTTATTTTTTATCAAAAATTAATTTAATTATTTTATTTAATTTTAGGATAACTTTAATTTGTCTTTGTAAATAAATTAAAATAAATTAGAAACTAGGTTTTTTTGTTTAATTAAATTTATATTTTCTTTTCTTAAAATAACCAAAAATACAAAAAATAGGTCAAAATAAAATTAATTATTTTCTCAATTTAATTTAATTAGTAATTAGGTTTGTACATATTTAATTTAAAACCTTATTTTTTCCTTAAAATAATCAAAAACAACAAAAATGATTTTTTCTTTTAATTAGGTTAGACGGGGTCAAAACCCTAATTTTTCTCGTCCTCGATTCATCACGCGTGTTTACTTATTTTTACAATATTGATGTAATTGCTCATGGGATGTAATAGACTAATTAGGACTTTTTTCGTTTATGTATCGTTTTTGCGGGTTTTTTGGCTATGTAATTAATACCCGAAGCCTTGTAATAGCGTAGCTTTATTTTCTCGCACTTTAATTCTCGCAAATATTTACTGTTAGATGTATGATATTAGGATTGCATGACAATACTGTATGTAAATTTTAAAATGGTTAGCAAACCCTAAATGTGCATAGATAATAACTGAAATTGAATCACTCGCACATGCGCACTCTTAGGGTATACTCCCACTTCGGTTGCCTTCGGTAAATGACCATTAAGTATAGGGTATTTTAATAGTCGCTCTCTTGTCTAAACAAAGATCAAATGTCCCATTCGAAAATGTTGTCTCGGAAAGGTTGCCTCGGAAATGTTGCCTCGAATATTGATCTTAAGACATTAGGGTTATTACTAAGACGTCCTAACATTCCTTTAGTGATCGTACGTCCCTTTCGAATTGACCCTTACACCTCCAACGACGATGCTACCTACTCACTAATAGTAGGAAAGCGCTGTCTAAATGAAACAAGAACAGAAACAATTCTTTTTTCGAGTAGGTAGATGCTAGTAGGTACTTGCTCAAAATCAAACTTTTTCACACTTACACTCTTTTCAAACAAAGTTTTCAAAACAACTTTGTAACACTCTTGAAGACAAAAGCGAGGGTTAAATTGAAGTAAAACAAAAAAATTTCAAAACACACAAACACGGAAGCAATTTTTAAATGATGAGCAAGTACCTAAGAGCCCGTGGAAAACCACGGATAGAAATGGTGCTAATACCTTCCCTTTCTATAATCTACCCCCCGTACTCAAAATCTCAAAAAAAGGAATTTTTCTATGCTTTTTTCCTTTCCAGTTGGATAAAATAAAAGTCGATGGCGACTCTTGCTTACCGCGACATTTTGCAAACAAAAAATGCAAAATGCAAACCAGTATTAAACAGTCCGGTTCTGCCACGTATCACAGAACTGGCGACTCTGCTGGGGATGAATAAGTGGGGTATACCTTAGGATTAGTTCATCATAAATTGCTTCTTTTGTTTGATTTGATTGCTTTATTTTTAAGGGTCTTGTATCGGGAGTTACTATAGATCCTAACCCGGATATGGGGGACACCTGTTAGGTAAGTAGCAATAAACTGTGAGGGAACTGTACGGCGTAGACCGATACGGTTGAAGCAGTAGCTACGTTGATGTGGCACATTGGTTGGTACCGGTATCCCTTGTGGAGAAACGATGAGAATACGGGGCTGCTATATGGGTCGTTAAGCATCAACTGACCTTAGAACCTATAATTGACCAACTTGGCCATAGGATGTAGTGAGATAGCCGGTCTCGGTGTAAAGCTGGGAATTGGTTGATGCTCGATGCTACACTCATTGAGACCATACTCTCGAGATGATTCCGGCCGCAAGAAAAGATTGTGTGAGCTGAAACCATGACCGATGGAGGATGGTCAGTGATATTGAGAACCTCTAGAACCCGGTTACTATTATTAGGACAAGTTGAAACCAACTGAACTTCAAGAGGGTAGTACCTAGACCCCATGCAAGCCTTAAACTTAAGGGCTATTGTGTGACTTGTTTGCCTTTACCATGTTTGTTATCTGCTATACCTGTTGTGTGTTTTATCATGACATCATGCATCATAACATAGCACGCATACTTCACTATACTAACCATTTCAAAGACCAATGGGATTTATCTTTGTTCTGTTTTGCAGATCATGGCTTCCATGCGCAGAAACACCATCCGAGTTAGCTTTGTACAAATACCTGCTCAACTCAAAGATTTAGCCTCAAGAGTTTCTGATACTTCTTCATTCATTAGAAGACATGGTCAGCTTCTTAGCTTGGTTACCTCAAAGTTTGATGAGCAGACAATGAGTGTGCTTTTCCAGTTCTTCGATCCGGTGCATCATTATTTCACCTTCCCGGATCATCAGCTAGTTCCCACTTTAGAAGAGTTTTCTCACTTATTGGGCATATCCGTCCTTGAGCAGATGCCCTTCACAGGTTTGGAAGAGACTCCTAGACCAGAAGACATTGCTTCAGCTTTGCATCTAAAAAGAGCTGATGTAATATCCAACTGGGAGACACGAAGCGGGGTTGAGGGTTTCTTAGCCAAGTTTTTGATAGATCAAGCTCAACTATTCTGGGATAACTAGGATTTTTAGGCTTTTGAAGACATCTTGGCTCTCCTTATCTACGGTTTGGTTCTTTTCCCGAATCCAGATTCCTTCATAGATGTGAATGCCGTTAAGATCTTCCTATCTCGCAATCATGTACCTACTCTCCTAAGTGATATTTTTCACGCCCTCTATACTCGTACTGTGCGAAGAAGAGGGACTCTCATGTGTTGCATGCCGCTGCTGGCGAGGTGGTTTATTTCACACCTCCCCAAGTCCGTGTTGAAGAATGAGGAAGGTTTATGATGGTCTTACAGGATAATGTCCCTTGCCCATACAGACATTCTTTGGAGTTCTTAGGCTATGGAAAGCATTGTTGTCATTGATCGGTGTGGGGGATAGCCTAATGTCCCATTGCTCGGAATCAGAGGAGGGATAACCTACAGTCTTTGTTTAGCTTTGCGACAATTCGGTCGGGCTTAGAGAGACGGTCCTCATGAGCTACTTCTTACAGATATTGCATTTAAATACAAGGAGGACGTTGACGAGCATCGCCAGAGGTTTATACGAGCTTGGGGTATGGTGAACAGATCTGACCCCCAAGAGCTAGGACCAAAGACTTCTCTCCCTATGCAGCCTTATCTCCAGTGGGTCCGAGCTCGAGCCCAGAAGCTTGGGATGCCTTATGAAGCTGTATTTCCAGTGATTGTGGAGCATACTAATGAAGAAGGTGTTCCTTATACAGTCCTTTATCCCTACATGCCTACTGATCTGGGGGCATTGAAGAGATCCTGGATTCAGCTAAAAGAGGAGTGGGATACTTACCGGGAGAAGTATCATGAGCAGGAGAGGAAGATCTTGAAGCTCACAAGTCAACTTGAGAATGAAAGGACGATCAATGACTACGTCAGCACAAAGGGAAAGCGTCCACGGAATTTCTGATTTTGTTGTTTTTTCTAGTTTAGATTTGTTTTCAGTCTATTTCTTTTGTAACGCCTTAAAGGAATTGTTAAACATTTTTACAAGTTTAATCTGATAAAGTTTGTTTATTTCTTGGTTTGAAAATTTAAATCTCCCAAAGTCTTTGAAATCATTTCATACGCATTCCATTATCATGCACCTCACTACAGGTATCATTACAGGTTTCTCATCTTCTTCGCTGTTTATTTCAACACAGAATGTCTTCTGAAATACCTACCGATCAAGCCATCAAAGCTCTTCAGGCACAGAATGCCTAATTCCAAGAGTTGTTCTTGAACTTGGCTAAGGGGCAAGAGGATTTGAAGACTCTCATCCTAAAGGAGAAGAAGAAGAAGAAGAAGAAGAAGAAGGTGGTTCTTCTGAATATGGGTCACAGATTTGGGAATAGGTTGCGACAGGAAGCTGGTCTGTCTCATTCATCTAAAGGAGGAGAGAATCAAGAGGAAGAAAAGGGTCATAGTCCTGTAGTCTCTGATAATGAGACTGATTTTGATGAAGAACAGTATCCTCCTACAGAGGATAGGTACAAACAACTTGAAGACCGTCTGAGCGCAATGGAGATTCAGAAGATACCTGGTTTGGACTTTGGAGATCTGGGACTAGCATCTGGGGTAGTGATCCCTCATAAATTCAAAGCTTCTGTTTTTGCTAAGTATGATGGAGTATCCTGTCCAAAGCTCCATCTCCGCTCGTATGTCAGAAAAATCCAACCCTACACTGCTGATAGAAATCTATGGGTGCATTTCTTTCAAGATAGTCTGTCAGGGACTCAGCTTGAATGGTTTTATCAATTGGAAGGAGCTAATGTCTGCAACTGGGAGGACCTTGCTGCTGCTTTTTACAAGCAATACTAGTATAACACCGACCTTTCTCCCACGCGTACTCAGCTTCAGGGTATGTCTATGGGTGCAAGTGAAGGCTTTAAGGACTACGCTCAGAAGTGGAGAGATTTGGCTGGAAGAGTCCAACCCCCTCTGTCTGATAGGGAGTTAGTGGATATGTTTCTTGGGACTTTGTCTGGTCCATTTTTCAATCATTTGATCGGTAGTTTGTCATCTGGGTTTACTGAATTGATTTTAACCGGGGAGAGAGTAGAAGCTGGTATCTGAAGTGGTAGGATATAGAAGGATACATCGTCAAGTGCAGTAAAGAAGCCTTTCACTGGAAAGAAGGAAGCTAGTGCAGTTTACTGCTCGAGGAGCCAAAACCGACCTGAACGCCGCCAAGAAGTAAATGCGGTAGTAATATCAAGACCCATTGTTGCCCCACAACGCAACAGTCAGTAAAGAATAGAGAGACCGCAAAGACAGCATACTCGGCTCAGTATGACCTTATCTCAAATTCTACCGCAATTGTTTAAGACCAACCTGGAAACTCTGAGGGAGGCCCTAAAGAATCTCAGCACCACATCTCTTCTGTATAATCCGAACGCCCGTTGCGCCTATCACTCCGATAGCCCAGGGTATGATACAAACAACTGTTGGGCCTTGAGGAATAAGGTGCAATATTTGATTGAAGCTAAAGAAATTGAGTTTGACGCTCCGGAGAAGCCCAACGTCATGACTGCTCTTATGCCCAAACATGGTCATGGAGTAAATACTGTGGACGATGATTCATTTGTGACCTCTGTGGAAGACATTTCTACTCCATTGATGACAGTTAAGAAGAACCTATTATCAGCCGGTTTATTTCCGGGATGTGGCGAAGGTTGCCACCTATGTTCAATCCTGCCTTCTAGTTTCCATTTATTGAAATCAGGTGTTCAACGCCTGATGGATAACAAAGAGATCCTGTTCGAGAAAACTTTGATTCCGTTGATTCATGTTGAAGATGTTTCCGTCATAACCATTTCCGCCAATCCTTCTAAGGCTTCCTCGAGAAAGCCTGTTAGGATTACATCTGTTCCAAGAATTGCTCCATTAATCATTACTACTCCTCGTCATATCCCATACACTTCGGATAAGGTTGTCCTGTGGCACTATGGGGCCGATATGTATTATCATGGGATCAAACAAGATTTGAAGGTTGAAGAAGCTGATACTGATGTCAGCAATATTGTCGGGACTAGCAAGGTCACCCAAAGTGGAAGACTCTTTTCTCCCGAGATTTCCCCTCCGACTATTCAAAAGCCTGTTGCCATTCCATCTGCCAGTACATCAGCTACTGTCCCAGTTCATATTCCAATTATCACCCCTGTTGCCGAGCCATCTGACACTCGGGGCAAAGAAGTCATAGGTGAGCCTGCCCATATAGAGGCACCTAAGAAGGTCATTGTAGAAACCTCTAGGCAGGAGATAGAGGAAATTCTGAAGATTATCAAGAAGAGCGACTATAACATAGTCGAGCAGCTGGGGAAGACCCCGTCGAAAATCTCCATGTTATCCTTGTTGTTGTGTTCGGAAGCCCGTGCAAAGGCTTTAATTTCTTTCCTTAAAACTGCGCATGTGCCGCACGAAACTTCTGCTAATCAATTCAAAGACTGCGTAGCTAGTTTGACTGCCGATAACCGGTTGGGTTTCTCAGACGCAGATCTGACTACTAAAGGAAGAAATCACAATAATGCTCTGCACGTCTCGATCGAGTGCATGGGCACTACTCTGGTCCATGTACTGGTGGATATTGGGTCCTCATTAAATGTTTTACCCAAGAAAGCATTAGACCGGCTGGACTGTGAAGGTTTGGTTCTGAAGCCGAGTAATATTATGGTTATGGCCTTTGATGGGTCAAAAAGGATGGTGCACGGGGAGGTGGACGTCCCTGTTAAAGTTGGCTCTCAGACTTTTGCATCTACGTTCTATGTGATGGACATCCAACCATCCTATTCTTGCTTGCTGGGTCGCCCGTGGATTCATAAGGTTGGGGCAGTGACTTCTACGCTCCATCAGATGTTGAAATATCCAGTAAAGGGGAAGATTGTTATGGTGCAAGGTGAGGAGGAGTACATGGTAAGTTATCTTAATTCCTTTTGCTATGTGGAGATGGATGGGGAGTTCATCGAAACCCTGTGTCAGATCTTTGAAGAGGTCCCCCGGACTCTGGCATCGACTGAAGTTGCTGTTGAAGAGCCTCCGATGAAGATGGCTTCCCTCAAGGATGCCAGGGCTGTTATTGAAAAAGGTGGGTGTGCAAATTGGGGTCAACTCCCTGACTTTGCACACAAAACTGACAAGTTTGGTTTCGGCTTTACTGCAAAGGCTCAAAGGGCTGTTCGGCACGCACCGATTGGAAGACCTCCTCTCCACATCAGTAATCAAGGAGTGAATGCATTTAAGGATGATGAAGAAGAGTCAGATACTGACAGCTGGATTTACCCAACTACCGACGGTGGATTGAACAATTGGACGGCGAAGGACTTTGTGCCCGTTTCTTTTATTACACAGTAATAAACTTTTGTTTTAAGATTTGTAACAGACAATTTGAAACTTTACGGCCCGGTGCCTTGCCCGAGGCACTTTGGCTTTGTTTGTGAGGGCTTACTATTTGTCATTTTCATATATCATCAATAAAGCATTGGACGTTTTCTTGCATTACAAATTTTGTGCTCCTTGTTTTTTCTTTTCTATCTTGCACTTTATCAAAACAGCTATTGTCTTACACACACTCACATATCATAATGCATATCCACATACACTCTGGATCCCATTGATAACAACTCTGCTACTTCCAGTTATGACTTCGAAAATCCGATCAACCAAGCCGAGGACGAAGGTGAGGATGATTGTGAAGTGCCTGGGGAACTTGCTAGACTGTTACTACAGGAAGAGAGGGCCATACAGCCCCATGAAGAGCCAGTGGAATCGGTGAATTTGGGTACAGAGGAAGACAGGAAAGAGGTCAAGATAGGTGCAAATCTGGAGCCTAGTGTCAAGCAACGGTTGATATAGATGCTACGCGATTATGTTGAGATCTTCGTTTGGTCTTATGAAGATATGCCTGGGTTGGATACTGATATTGTGGTACACCGCTTGCCTACTAAATAAGACCGTCCTCCGGTAAAACAGAAATTTCTCCGCATGCGCCCAGAGATGTCTGAGAAAATCAAAGCTGAGGTCATGAAACAGTTTGATGCCGGTTTTCTAGCAGTTACTTCTTACCCGCAGTGGGTTACCAACGTGTTTCCGGTGCCAAAGAAAGATGGTAAGGTATGAATGTGTGTGGACTATAGGGATCTGAATAGGGCAAGCCCCAAGGATAATTTCCCACTCCCTCACATCGACGTTTTGGTCGACAACACCGCGCAGCATAAGATCTTCTCCTTTATGGATGGTTTTTCTGGTTACAATCAGATTAAGATGGATCCCGAGGACATGGAGAAGACGACTTTCGTTACGCAGTGGGGCATCTTTTGCTACAAAGTCATGTCGTTCGGATTGAAGAATGTTGGGGCAACGTATCAGCGCGCCATGGTCGCTTTGTTCCATGACATGATTCACCATGAGATTGAGGTATACGTTGACGACATGATTGCAAGATCCCAGACTGGGGAAGAACATCTTGACCATCTCCAGAAATTGTTCGACAGGTTAAAGATGTACAAGCTAAGGTTAAACCCGAACAAGTGCACCTTCGGGGTAAGGTCTGGTAAGCTGTTGGGTTTCATCATTAGTGATAAAGGTATTCAGGTGGACCCTGCCAAGGTAAATGCTATACAGGAAATTCTAGCTCCCCGAACGGAAAAGGAAGTCAGAGGCTTTTTGGGACGCCTGAACTACATTGCCCGATTCATTTTGCACCTGACTACTACTTATGAGCCAATCTTCAAGCTGTTGAAGAAAGATCAAGTGGTAAGATGGAATGATGAATGTCAGACCGCTTTCGAAAGGATCAAGGAATATCTCCAAGAGCCCCCTATTATGATGCCTCCAGTTGAAGGAAGACCTTTGATCTTATACTTAACAGTACTCGACAATTTGATGGGGTGTGTGCTGGGGCAGCATGCCGAGTCTGGCCGAAAAGAGCATGCTATTTACTACCTTAGCAAAAAATTTACCGACTGTGAGACCCGATACTCACTACTCGAGAAAACTTGTTGCGCTTTGGCATGGGCTGCTCGCCGGCTGAGACAATATATGCTGACTCACACTACCCTGTTGATATCAAAGATAGACCCAATCAAGTATATCTTCAAAAAGCTTGCCTTGTCCCAAAGAATAGCAAGATGGCAGATGATCTTAACCGAGTATGACATCTAATACACAACCCAAGAAGCAATCAAGGGGAGTGTGTTGGCAGATCATTTAGCGCATCAGGCCATGGATGATTACCAGTCTATATTTCGAGTTTCCGGATGAGAACATCATGTTGGTGACCGTCTGTGAAAAACCTGGACCGGATGAAGGACCTGAGGGGGGATCCCGATGGTCTATGTATTTTGATGGAGCTTCAAACGCGTTGGGTAATGGCATTGGCGCTGTGATCATATCTCCAGAAGGCTGTCATACTTCGTTCACCGTCGGATTATGTTTCAACTGCACCAACAATATGGCGGAGTATGAAGCGTGCATCATGGGCCTTCGAGCAGCTATTGATCTAAGGATTAAGTTCTTGAGTGTATTCGGAGATTCCGCTCTAGTGATCAGTCAAATCAAAGGCGAGTGGGATACGAAACACCTAAATCTTATTCCTTACAAAGAGTATGTATTAACGCTGCTCCCACATTTTGAGGAGATAACCTTTGAACACTTCCCGAGAGAGGAGAATCAGTTAGCGGACGCGCTAGCTACCATGTCTTCTATGTTCAAGGTCAGGTGGGACAATGAAGCTCCCCAGATTACTATTGAGAGGTTGGACGAACCCGCATATTGCTGTGACATCGAGACTGAAGAGGTAGCAGATAAACCCTGGTTTCACGAGGTAAAGAGGTATCTTGAGACTCAAGAGTACCCCGAGGGTGAATCTGTTAATGACAAGAAGTTCTTGAGAAGGTTCGCTACGAAGTTCTTTATCAGCAATGATGTCCTTTACAAGCGTAACCATGATTCAACCTTACTGCGATGTATGGACAAGAACGAGGTAGAAAGAATTATGGCAGAGTTACATGAAGGTACTTTTGGAACTCATTTCAATGGACACACCATGGCAAAGAAAATCCTACGGGCGGGATACTATTGGTCTACTATGGAAGCCGATTGTTATCAGCATTCTCGGACTTGTCATAAGTGCCAAGTCTATGCTGATAAGGTGCATATACCTTTGTGATACGGTGGCCAGAACCTGGACTATTTCTTTTAGGAAGTGTTGGTTTTCATTTTGCGTTTGTGTTCGCAAAATGTCGCGGTAAGCAAGAGTCGCCACCGTCTTTTATTTTATCCAACAAGGAAAGGAAAAAGGCACAGAAAAATTCCTTTTTCGAGATATTTTTGAGTACAGGGGGTAGATTATAGAAAGGGAAGGTATTAGCACCCTTTATATCCGTAGTTATCTACGGGCTCTTAGGTACTTCACAATCATCCTCACCTTCGTCCTCAGCTTGGTTGATCGTACTTTCGAAGTCATAATTGGAAGTAGCAGAGTCGTTATCAGTGGGATCCAGAGTGGATGTAGACCTGTATATGTGAGTGTCTGTTACAAACTCAAAACAAAAGTATTATTACTGTGTGTTGTACCCCAAAATTTGCCCTCCCATATTCTTCAAGATTTGCCAAGATCATGGTTCAAAATCCCTCAAAGGTTGCACAGTCCAATTGCCTCCTAACACAGTCAAAATTAGGGTTTTGGTTCTGGCAAAGGAATTGAGGTTTCCAAGGGTCCAATCAAGTCCCATATGCCTATATGCATTGTCAAGCATCCATATGGCAAGTTTCAAGACTCACAGCATCAAGTTGCACAGTCAAAAACCTTAATTACTCCACAGTCAACTGCAGGGGCAAAATGGTCATTTGACAGTCAAAAGTCAAAAAAATTTGTCAACATCTTATTTTGAAGCCACAAACATCATTTGATCAATTCTTGATCATGATTCTCAAAGCATGGCTCAAAAGGTCTCAAGATGCAAAAGTTTCTATTTTTGGACAGTTGAAAAAGTCAACTGCAAATTGACCAGGGCATAACTTCTTCATGGTTTATCATAAAAATCCCATCCAAAGCTCATTTTGAAGAGGATGACATTTCCTACAACTCATATTCACACTCCAAGTCCAAGAAATGCTCTCACAAAAAGTTATCAATTTCAACATTATAGGTCATTTTCAAAAGTCAACAAAAAGGCACTTTAAGTCAAAGACCATAACTTGAGATTGGTAAATCAAAATGACATGGGACCAAAGGAATTGGTTAGAGGACTTCAATACCTTTCCAAAATGTCCAAGAACATGATCATAACTTCAAAATTGAGCAAGATATGCCTTGGAGAAGTTGGGAAATTTTTGGGAATTTTGAAAAGTCAACTTTGCCTAAAACACTTCAAAATGGCTAATGGGCCTCAAATTCTTCCTTGAATCATTACCCAAAGCCTATGCACGACCCATTGAGCTCAAAGGGATTTATTTTCTTATTTTTAATTAATTAATTGAATTTTTATTCTTATTAATTCATTTAATTAGATTTAATTATGAGAAAATATCAAATCATGCTTTTTTAAATCTTTTTGTGCAGCAAATCAAACTAGGGCAAGGTGGCAAGTCGTTTCACATTCAAAAAGGGAAGATTTTCCATGATTGGCAAGAGTTTCAATGGAAAAAGATTGAAATTGATATGTTGAAAATCAAATCTTCAAATCATCAATTAATGGACCTTTGGGCTTGTTTTTTGACCTAATCTCGTTCAGATACAAAGGCATAGTGAAACCTAATACATAGACACGAAAAGCTGCTCACAAATCCATACTCACTTTGCAAAATTCTCATAAGAAGCTTGAAACTGATTTCATAGGGAGAGGACAATTCAAGGCCTAAAAACGATTCTAACGCATTGCTGGACCTTCCAGTAGTCCATTGGCATCAAGAATCAACCCTAACACGTGAAGAATTCAAGAACACAGGCCATACGGTTTGTCTTGTTTTTCAAATTCGCATAGCATGATTCATGTGCTTTTAATTGGTTTTCTTGTTTGATTTACACTAATAGGTACCTCCTGAAGCGATTGGCATAGGTTAATTGACCTAACTCTTCCTAAACCGAAATCTACCATTGAAGGATATCTAGGGTTCCAGGACTTGAAAATTGGGGCTTTCCTTATACGGTAAAATTGGACCTTAAAACCTGTATGGATGAATTTGTGACATCAAGACGAAACAAACCAATACCTCGCGCTTAATTTCTATAACCCATGGGCGTAATCGCTATTTTTACAGGTTGCAGTTTGTGGGGGTTTAAAACCCCCGCTACTTGTTTCATGTAATTGCAGGAAAACGAAGAAGAAGCATACGTGGCTCTGTGTGGTTGGGAGGTTTGAATCTGCGCGCGTTTTCCAGCGTAGTGGTTACCTTTCATACATTATTTTTAGTTGTTATTATATTTACAAAAGCGCTTGAATGGTTTAGTGGTTGGACATACGCTTGGTGAGTGCTGGGACCTGGGTTCGATTCCCAGGTCCCCGTATAATTGTTGTTATTTTTCTTAATTCGTTCCCATGCAGCAATGACTCAACGTCCCACCATACGTCCTAGCATGTTGGCTTGCTAGGTGGCCTGGATGAACAATCTGAAGGCCATAACGTGAATTCCAGGGTGCACCTCAGTCAACCATCCCACACGTGATACCAAAAGTCAAGCAAGGCCTATGCTGATGGGCCAAATTTGCTTCAAACAAACCTCCCTTTGGGGCCTGATACCCATGGTTTGCATTTTTTTAATTTTATTTTCTTTTCAATTTTAATTCTTTTAATTGTTCTTTTACTTATTTTTATTTAATTCACTTAAAATAATTTTCTTTTCATAATAAAAAACAGAAAAATCAAAATACAAAATATGTCTAATTATTTATTAATTTACTCATTAATTTATTTTTTGTAAATAAACTTTAACAATTAACTTAGTTAAATTAGGTTTTGAACTTTAATCTTTTCTTAATAAATAAAAAATATCTAGACTTAGGGTTTTTTGACATTTTTCATCCTTTTCTTAATTAATTATTTTTCTCATTTATTTATTATAATAATTACTATTTATTTTTGTAAATAAACATGTACATTAATCAATTAGTAAATTAGGTTAATCATAATATTTTCTTAATAATTAAAATAATTTAGAATTAGGGTTCCCATTCAATTTTAATTTTCTTTATTTTCATAAATATAAAAACATAAAAAAAAACAATTTCTTTTCTTTAATTAAATAACTAATTAGCTTTTTAATTCAATTTAATTTCAAAAGGGTCAAAACCCTCGAACGTCCAATTTTATCTCTTTTTGCGCATTTATTTTCTTATTGAATTATTATGTAACTGTTTTCCGGATGTAATAGTAATTAGGTCTTTTACTTTCCGCATTCTTTATCAAAAACGGGTCTTTGTACTTTGGCGATGTATAGACCCGCGCCTTGTAATAGCGTAGCTTTATATTTCCGTCTTTTACTTTCCGCACTTTTAAATTCTAATTGCATGAAAGAATATATGGTTAATTAAAAACAAGCGTAGCTCACAATGCCATGATCAAAGATAATTGCTAAACATGAAAACAACACACAAATTCACACACCACTCTTAGGGTACGCCTCACCTGTTGCCTTCGAAACGTGGTCGTCAAGTATAGGACGTTTTAGTAAGTCCTTATGTCCATGATCCAGTTGCCTCGAAACGGTTGCCTCGGAATAAAAAAAGGATCAAGGACATAAGGGTAGCTTCTAAGGTGTCCTAACTGTTGCTTCGGTGACCACACTGTCCCTACAATCGAATTGACCCGAACACCTCCAACGGTGGTGCTACCTACCTCTCAATGGTGGGATGGCACTACCTTAAGGACTTTTACACAGCCTAATTCCTTAGGGTAGGTAGATGACTCATGGGTACTTGCTCTCTTCAAAAACAAATCAAAAAATCTTTTCACACTGACACTTTCAAAAGCTTTCAAAACAAACTTTTCAAACACTCTTGAGGACAGATACAAGAGTTATTCAGAAATCTTTCAAAGAAACTTTTTCAAACCCACTCACACTTGAAAAGCAAACAAACATTTTGAAAACACAATGAGCAAGTATCTAAGAGCCCATGGATAACCATGGATAGAAAGGGTGCTAACACCTTCCCTTTCTATAAAACTACCTCCCGAACCGAGAGATAATCTCATAAGGAATTTTGCTGTGCTTTTGTCCTGTCCATGTTGGAGAAAATAAAAGACGGTGGCGACTCTTGCTTCCGCGACATTTCGCGAACCAGCGTTAAACAGTCAGTTCTAAATCCACCGATCACACTGTGTAATAAAAGAAATGGGCACGAAGTCCTTTGCCGTCCAATTTCTTAATCCGTCGTCGGTGGTCGGGTAAATCCAGCTGTCAAACTCAGACTCTTCATCATCATCTTCAATTGCATTCACTTCCGGATTACTGATACGCAGGGTAGGTTTTCCAATCCGCGCACGCCGAACAACCCTTTGAGCTTCTGCAGTAAAACCCAAACCAAACTTGTCAATTTTGTGTGCAAAGTCAGGGAGTTGACCCCAATTCGCACACCCACCTTTTTCAATAACAGCCCGGGAATCCTTGAGGGAAGCCATCTTCATTGGAGGATCTTCAGCAACAGTTTCAGTCGACGCCAGAGTCTGGGGGACTTCTTCAAAGTTTTGACACGGGGTTTCAATGAACTCCCCATCCATCTCTACATACCGAAAAGAGTTAAGGTGGCTCACCATATACTCCTCTTCTCCTCGTACTATAACAATTTTCCCTTTCACTGGGTATTTTAACATCTGATGGAGCGTAGAAGTTACTTCCCCAGCTTTATGGATCCACGGGCGACCCAACAAACAAGAATAAGATGGTCGAATGTCCATCACATAGAATGTAGATGCGAAAGTCTGAGAACCAACCTTAACTGGAACATCCACCTCTCCATGTACCATCCTTTTGGACCCGTCAAAGGCCCTAACCACAATATTACTCGGCTTCAGCACCAACCCTTCACAGTCCAACCGATCTAATGCTTTCTTGGGTAAAACATTTAACGAGGACCCAGTATCCACCAACACGTGAGCTAGAGTAGTGCCCCTGCACTCGATTGAAACATGCAGAGCGTCGTTGTGATTCTTTCCTTTGGCAGTCAAATTTGCGTCGGAGAAACCCAACCCGTTGTCAGTGGTCAAACTAGCCACACGGTCTTTGAATTGATCAGCAGATGTTTCCTACGACACATGCGTAGTTTTCAGGAAAGCAATTAAAGCCTTTGCGTGGGCTTCTGAGCACAATAATAAAGATAACATAGAGATCTTCGACGGGGTTTGCCCCAGCTGTTCGACTACGTTGTAGTCGCTTTTCTTGATGATCTTTAAAATTTTCCTCTATCTTCTGCCTAGAGGTTTCAATAGTAATCCTCTTTGGTGCCTCCGTCCGGGTAGGCTCACCGATGATCCCTTTTCCCCGAGCATCAGATGACTCGGCGACAGGGGTAATGACTGGAACATGAACGGGGACAGTAGCAGATGTACTGGCAGGTGTAATAGCAACAAGCTTTTGATCAGTTGGTGGGGAGATCTCAGGAGAGAAAAGTCTTTCGCTGCGGGTGACCTTGTTAGACCCGACGATATTGCTGACATCAGTATCAGCCTCCTCAACCTTCAAGTCTTGTTTAATCCCATGATAATACACATCGGCCCCATAGTGCCACGGGACAGCCTTATTCGACGTGTAAGGGATAGGTCCAGGAATAGTAATGATCAATGGAGAAACTCTCAGAACAGATGTAATTCTAACAGGCTTTCTCGAGGAAGCCTTGGAAGAATTGGCGGAAATGGTGATTATGGAAACATCTTCAACAAGAATAAATGGAACCAAAGTTTTCTCGAACAAGATCTCTTTGTTGTCCATCAGGTGCTGAACACTTGATTTCAACAAATGACAACCAGCAGGTAGGATGGAACATAGGTGGCAACCTTCTCCACAGCCCGGAAATAAACCGGCCAATAATAAGTTCTTCTTAACGGTCAACAACGGAGTAGAAATGTCTTCCACAGAGGTTACAAACGAATCATCATCCACAGCATTTACTCCATGCTTGGGCATAGGAGCAGTCATGACATTAGGCTTTTCTGGCGCTTCAAACTCAATCTCCTTAACATCAATCAGATCCCGCACTTTATTCTTCAAAGCCCAGTAGTTATTCGTATCGTGCCCTGGGCTGTCAGAGTGATAGGCACAGCGGGCGTTCGGATTATACAACAGCGATATAGTACTGGGATTCTTTGGAGCCTCCTTGAGAATCACCAAGTTGGTTTTCAACCGTTGCGGCAAAATTTGAGATAGAGTCATACTGAGCTGAGTATACTGCCTTTGCGGTCTTTCTACTCTTTGCTGATTGTTGCGTTGCAGGGCAACAGTTGGTCTTGAAATTACCACCGCATTAACTGCTTGGCGGCGCTCAGGTAGGTTTTGGCTCCTCGAGCTGTAAACTGCACTAGATTCCTTCTTGAAAGGCTTCTTTTCTGTGCCTGACGAAGCACCTTTCTGTATCTTGCCACTTTTAATACCAGCTTCAACTATTTCCCCAGTCATAATTAATTCAGTAAATCCGGACGATGAACTACCGATTAAATGATTGAAGTATGGACCCGACAAAGTCCCAAGAAACATATCCACCAACTCCCTGTCAGCCAGAGGGGGTTGTACTCTACCAGCAAGATCTCTCCACTTCCGAGCATAGTCCTTAAAACCTTCGCTCGCACCCATAGACATACCCTGAAGTTGGGTACGCGTGAGAGCAAGGTCGGCGTTATATTGGTATTGCTTGTAAAAATCAGCAGCAAGGTCCTCCTAGTTGCAGACATTAGCTCCTTCTAGTTGATAGAACCATTCAAGTTGAGTCCCTGACAGACTATCTTGAAAGAAATGAACCCAGAGGTTCCTATCAGCAGTATATGGTTGAATCTTTCTGACATACGAGCGGAGGTGTAACTTTGGGCAGGAGACCCCATCGTACTTAGAAAATACAGGAGCTTTAAACTTGTGTGGGATCACTATCCCATATGCCAAACCCAAATCTTCAAAGTCCAATCCAGGTATCTTCTGGATCTCCATTGCGCTCAACCGGTCTTCGAGTTGCTTATACCTATTCTCAGCAGGAAGATACTGGTCTTCATCAAAGTCAGTGTCATTGTCAGAAACAACAGGGCTAGGAGCCTTCCTTTCCTCTTGATTCTCTCCCCCTCTAGATGAATGGGACAAATCAGCTTCCTGTCTCAACCTGTTCCCAAACCTGTGACCCATATTCAGGAGGACCACCTTCTTCTTCTTCTTCTTCTTGTCCTTCAAGATAAGAGTCTTCAAATCTTGTTGACTCTTGGCCAAGTTCAGGAACATTTCCTAGAATTGAGCATTCTGAGCTTGCAGAGCCTTGATGGCTTGATCAGTAGGTGTTTCAGAAGACATGTTGTGCTGAAATAAAAAACGAAGAAGATGAGAAACCTGTAAGGGTACCTGTAATGAGGTGCATGGAATGGAATGCGTATGAAATGATTTCAAAGACTTAGGGAGATTCAAGTTTGTAAACCAAAATAAAACACACTTTATTAGATTAAAAATTGAAACAATGTTTAACAAATGCCTTTAAGGCCTTACAAAAGAAATACTGAAAAAGCAAATCTAAACTAGAAATAGTAAAAGACATCAGAATTCCCATGGTCGTTTTCCTTTCATGCTGACATAATCGTTGATTGTCCTCTCAGTCTCTAGCTGCCTTGTAAGCTTTAAGACTTTCCTCTCATGCTCATGATACTTCTCTCTGTAGGTATCCCTTTCTTCCCTTAACTGGATCCAAGATCTCTTCAATGCCCCAATATCAATAGGCATGTAAGGATGGAGGATTGTGTAAGGAACCCCTTCTTCATCAGTATGCTCCATAATCACCGGCAAAACGGCTTCATATGGCATCCCCAGCTTTTGAGCACAGGCTCGAACCCACTGGAGGTACAGTTGCATCGGGAGAGAAGTCTTCATTCCTAGCTCATGGGGGTCAGACCTATTAACCATGTCCCAAGCTTGTATAAACCTGCGGCGATGTCCCTCAACATCCCCCTTGAAGTCAAAGACAATGCCTATAAGCAACAGCTCATGAGGACTGTCCCTCCGAGCTCGTCCAAACTGTTGTAAGGCCAAACAAGGATTATAGGTTATGTCTCCTCTAATTCCAAGCAATGGAACATTGGGGTATTCCCCACACCGATTAATGACAGCTACCTTTTCCATATCTTTAGTCCTCCAAAGGATGTCCGTATGAGCAAGGGACATGATTCTGTAAGCCCAACCCATACCTTCCTCATTTTTTAATACAGATTTGGGGAGGTGAGAAATAAACCACCTCTCCAGCAGCGGTGCATAACATAAGAGGGTTCCCCTTCTCCGAACAGTACGGGTATAAAGAGCATGCAAAATATCACCTAAGAGAGTAGGTACTGGGTTACGAGACATGAAAATCTTGATTGCGTTCACGTCTACAAAAGAATCTGAATTTGGGAACAGAACCAGGCCATAGATGAGGAGAGCCAGGATGTCTTCGAAAGCTTGAAAGTCTAAGTTGTCTCAGAACTGTTGAGCTTGATCGATCAAGAACTTAGCCAAGAAACCTTTAACACCACTCCGAATCTCCCAGTTAGATACTACATCAGCCTTTGTTAGATGTAGGGTTGTAGTAATATCCTCTGGCCTAGGAGCTATCTCCAAACCTGTAAAGGGTGTCTGCTCTAGAATAGATATGCCAAGTAAATCAGAAAACTCCTCCAAAGTAGGGACCAACTGATAGTCCGAGAAGGTGAAACAGTGATGCAACGGGTCAAAGAACTGGAACAGGACACTCATCATTTGCTCATCCAACTTAGAAGTGACCAAGCTAAGGAGGTGACCATGTCTTCTATCAAAGGAAGAAGTATCAGGAACCTTTGAAACCAACTCTCTAAGCTGAGCAGGGATTTGCACGAAGCTGGTTCGAATGGTATTTCTGCGCATAGATGCCATGATCTGCAAAACAGAACAAAGATGAATCCCCTTGGTCTTTGAAATGGTTAGTCTAATGAAATATGCATGCGATGTCATGATGCACGATTTCATGATAAAAACACACCACAGGTATCACAGATAACAAACATAGTAAGGGCAAACAAGTCACACAATAGCCCTTAAATTATAGGTTGGCATGGAGTTTAGGTACTACCCTCTTGCAGTTTAGTTGGTTCAACCTGTCCTAGTAATAGTAACTGGGTTCTAGAGGTTCTCAATATCACTGACCATCCTCCATCGGTTATAATTCCAGTTTAGCAATCTATTCTTGCGGTCGGAATCATCAAGAGAGTATGGTCTCAATGAGTGTAGCATACTGCTACTTTCTATGGCCAAGTTGGTCAATTATAGGTTCTAAGGCCAGTTGATGCTTAATGATCCATTAGCATCCCCATACTGTCCTTGTTCCTCCACAAGGGATATCGGTACCAACTAATGTGTCACACCAACGTAGCTACTGCTTCAACCGTATCGGTCTACGTCGTACAGTTCCCTCACAGTCTATTGCTACTTACCTAAAAGGTGTCCCCAGATCCGGGTTAGGATCTATAGTAACTCTGATTCAAAGCCCACAAAGATAAATCAATCAAATCAAACAATTGAAAACAATATGATGAACTAATCCTATGGTACACCCCACTTATTAAAGTATCCCCAGCAGAGTCGCCAATTTTGTGATACGGTGGCCAGAACCGGGACGTGTTTCCCTAATTTTTTAAGGAATTTTCTGGTTTGCGTTTTGCGTTTGTTTTTGCAAAATGTCGCGATAAGCAAGAGTCGCCACCGTCTTTTATTTTATCCAACAAGGAAAGGAAAAAAGCACAGAAAAATTCCTTTTTCGAGATATTTCTGAGTACGGGGGGTAGATTATAGAAAGGGAAGGTATTAGCACCCTTTCTATCCGTATTTATCTACGGGCTCTTAGGTACTTGCTCATCATTTTCAAAATTGTTTTCTTTGTGTTTGTGTGATTTGAAAAGTTTTTGTTTTGACTTCGATTTAACTCTTGCTCCTGTCTTCAAGAGTGTAATGAAGTGTTTTTGAAAACTTTGTTTGTAAAGGAGTGTAAGTGTGAAAAATTTGTTTTGATTGAGCAAGTACTTAAGAGCTAATCTACCTACTCGAAAAAAGAATCGTTTTATGCTTATTTCCTTTAGACAGTGCTATCCCACTATTAGTGAGTAGGTAGCACCGTCATTGGAGTTTGAGGGTCAATTCGAAAGGGACGTACGGTCACTAAAGCAATGTTAGGACGTCTTAGTAATAACCCTAATGTCTTAGATCAATTATTTGAGGCAACAATTCCGAGGCAACTATTCCTGAGGCAACCTTTCCGAAAGGGACTTTTATCTTTGTTTAGACAAGAGAGCGACCACTAAAGCATCCTATACTTAATGACCGTTTACCGAAGGCAACCAAGTGGGAGTATACCCTAGGAGTGCGCATGTGCGAGTGATTCGACTTCAGTTTATTTATCTTTGCACATTTAGGGTGATCTAACTGTTTTCAAATTAATCATATATTTTTGTCATGCATCCTAATATCATACATCTAACAGTTAATAATTTGCGGAATTTAAAATGCGGAAATTAAACTACGCTATTACAAGGCTTCGTGTATTTACATAGCCAAAAACAAACCCTTAAAAATAAAGCGATAAATGAAAGATAAAAGACCTAATTAAACTATTATAACTTGTGGGCAATTACATTAATAGGATAAAAAATAAAATAATAAAGCGCGCGCGAGGAAAATTAGATCGACAAGAAATTAGGGTTTTGACCCTTCTAACCTAATTAAAAGAAAAAATGTTTTTTGTTGTTTTTTTAATAAAAGAAATAAGTTTTCTAAATTAAATACAAAAATTAATTAGTGACTAAATTAATTAATAAAAAATGATTACATGGCCTATTTTGTGTTTTTGATTATTTTTAAGAAAAAAGAAAATGTAATTAAGTTAAAAAATAAAACCCTAATTTCCTAATTATTTTTAATTATTTACAAAATAATCAAAGTTATCTAAAAATTAAATAACCTAATCAAATTAATTAATTTTGATAAAAAAATCTAAAATCTAAAACCTAATTGGTGAAAAATATTTTTTATGATTTTTTTTATAAAAGAAAAAAATTTGAGTGGTTAGTAAATAAGTAAATTAAATTAAATGAAATAAATATAATTAAAAAAAAGACAGAGAGAATGGGCCTGCAATAAGGGGGGTGCCAAAATCAGAATTCTGGGCCCAAAGATGGAAGTCCACGTTGACTTCTTGGATCCAGTGTGATTGCTTTGACCTTGCCTTTGGTGTTTCTCCCATCATGGCCCTTGGATCTGGCCTCAGAACACTTGGCATGATAGATGATGAGGGAGCATGGTAGTCTCCTGGCTTGTGCACACATGTAATTTCCTGAAAGAAAATGATATTGAGAAAAGTGAGGGACCTGGGATTCGAACCCAGGCCCTAAGGCAATTTCCAGCGCTTGGCAACCAGCTGAGCTATTGGTTTTTGTTGTACATATAACAAGAAATAAAGATAATATATAAAAAAGCGTGTTAGTGGAGGATGTAAAAAAAATGCGCCAGAGTTTGAATAGGCCAATGGAAAGGTGACACATAGGTCATCTTCTTCCTTTCTCCGTGGGTAAAAGTCCCAGACTTTTACCTACGGATGTTTGTCCGTAGCTATAAACAGGGTTCGTTCCCAAATCTTCCATGGGCCATATAAATGACACCTAATGCTATGGTTAGATTCGTCTCATCCTTCTGAACATGATGGCACCATTCATGAAAGCTAATTTCACCTGCAAGTAAAAACCCTAAAACGGAATCCAAAACCCTAACAATTGTGAAATCCACCACAGGCCATATAAATGCAATTAATCAATACATTAAGCTTGCAAATGTTCCATGGATCAACAATATATGATTAATTCATGCTAACAATGTCCATATTATGAAATTCAAATTCAAAAAAGAAGAGATGTCGTGATGGACTTACAGTGAGATGTAGGGCCTTAAAACGCTTGCTTTGGATTGCTTGAGCTTGCTGAGGATTCCAGGAAGCGAGTGGAATGGCCAAAGAGTCTTGAATTGGCCTCTAAGTATGAATTCGTGTTTTCACTTTTTCTTGATTTTTCAAGTTTTTGTTCTGCCTCTTGCGCCTGCTTCTAACCTAGCTATTGATCTGCCTCGCTTCTATATGTATTGAGGAGTGAATTAGGTTTGAAAACCTGGCCTCAATCTTCCTCCATCAATGTCCTTGATCTTGATTTGATTCACCTTGAAAATATTTCCAAAAATGGCCAAGATCCAATCTTTTTGTGCACACATGCCTTTACACGAGTTTGATTTGATGCTAGCTGTATAATAAAACCTGAAACAAGCACAAAATCTTTTGTTTTCAATATTTTGGATTTTATATGATTTGTTTTGATTTAAATTGAATTAATTCAAATAAAAATCAAAATAAATAACAAAAACATGATAAGGACAAGTGGCAAGTGCTAGAGCTCATGGACTATGCTTCCAAATCAAAACAAGTGAAAAAGATTGGTCCCATTTGGCAAAAATTGAAGTTTTAGGCATAGTTGACTTTTGGCAATTTTGCAAAAAAGGTCATCTTCACCAATGCATAACTTCCTCAATTTTGACTCTTTGGAGGTTTTCTTTGACTTTTTAGAAAGCTTGATATGTCCCCTAATCAACCCTTTTGGTATCATATCAATTTTATATTCCATTCTTAAGTATGAAGCTTTGACAAAAAAGGTGTTTTTGTTGACTTTTCAAAATGACCTATAATGTCCACATTCATAACTTCTTGTGAGTGCATATTTTGAACTTGGGAGATGAGGATGGATTATAGGGAATTGCATCCTATTCAAAATGAGCTTTTGATGGGTCATTTCTCATAAAGTATGAGAAAGTTATGCTTGGTCAAAGTTGAGTTGACTTTTCCTGCAAAACCCTAATTTACCAACTTTTGAGTCTTGATGAATTGAGAGAAATCCTTGATGAATCATGATCAACCCTTGATCAAATGATGAAATATACTTAAAAATGAGTATGTTGACCAAAAATCTTGAAGTTTTACTATATGTGGGCCACAATTGACTTTTTCCCTAGCACAGTCGATTTTTAGGCCTTTGAGCAATTGACTGAGCAAATTTCCTCTGTAGGGCTTGAAACTTGATATGGGTGATCTTGAGAACATATTAGGACAATGTTGAGAATTTTGGGTCCCTTGGACTCAAGTATCTTGATGCAACATGAAACCCTAATTTGAGGTGGACTGTCTTAGGAGAGAGCTTGTCTGGCCAACCCTTGGACTACCTTGAGCAACTTAGGGATCTTTCTTGAAATGTTTTAAGGAATATGGGAGGGAAAATTTTGGGATACAACAACCTCCAGTTCCTCTGAACGTCTTGACAGCACCTTGGCCTTTTTCAATGTGGGGCATTGATATGATCGGTGAGATCAGACCTACGGCATCCAACGGGCATCGTTTCATCCTGGTAACCATTGATTATTTTACGAAGTGGGTTGAAGCAGCTTCCTTTGCTACTGTAACCAAGAATGTCGTGGAACGGTTTATTCGGCACAATCTGATCTGTCGATACGGTGTACCAGAGAGGATCATTACGGACAATGGTACCAATCTCAACAACAAAATGATCACTGAGCTCTGCGAGCAATTCAAGATACAGCATCACAACTCTTCTCCCTACCGGCCGAAGATGAATGGGGCTGTAGAAGCGGCTAATAAGAACATTAAGAAGATTGTGCAGAAGATGACGGTGACATACAAAGATTGGCATGAGATGTTACCATTTGTTCTTCATGGGTACCGTACCTCAGCACGGACGTCAACAGGGGCAACACCCTATTCCTTGGTTTATGGCATGGAGGCAGTCTTGCCTATTGAAGTTCAGATACCCTCTCTTCGGATCATGAAGGATGCAGGTTTAAGCGAAGATGACTGGATCCAGACCCGGCTTGATCATCTAAATCTAATCAACGAAAAAAGCCTTACTGCTATTTGTCATGGTCAGACGTACCAAAAACGGATGATAAAGGCATTTAACAAGAAAGTCAGACGACAAGAGTATCAAGTTGGGGATCTGGTAATCAAGCGCATTATTCTACCTCAAGGTGATCCCAGGGGAAAATGGACCCCTACTTACGAAGGGCCATTTGTGGTTAAGAACATTTTCTCAGGCGGAGCTATGATTCTAACCACCATGGATGGTGACGACCTTCCTCACCCCGTCAATGCAGACATAGTGAAAAGATACTACGCATAATCAAAGACCCGCTAGGTTGACTGGCCTAGGCAAAAATAAGGGCTTCCCGGCGAACCAAAAGGGTTCGGGAAAAAATAAGGGATGAAAATATAAAAAATCTGTACACCCGGCAAGTCGAAAACCTGAAAAGGCGGCTTGGGCAAAAAAGGGTATCCCGGTGGACTGAAAACCCGAAAGGGCGGTCCGGGCAAAAATTAGGGATTAAAGCGTAACACTATGTCTCATTGGATCACCTTGCATCCGGACTTCGGTATCAACTATCAAGCTCAGACGACACTAATCAATCTGATCCATCTTCAACTAGTAGCAAAGCGATGAGATGCTCGAGGATATAAAGGCAATAGCAGAGTTGGAACCCAGTGGGATTATTCACATAGCTGTTTTGTTTTCTTTTTACAAATTGTATAAGTTCTATTTGTTCGGCGGCGTTCTCTTACTAGGACGTCAGCCTCTTTCCCCTCCTGATCAAGTTTCTACCCCTGCTGCCGAGTCATCTGACACTCGGGGCAAGGGGATGGCTACTGATGTGCCTGCCCGAATGGAGGCACCGAAGACTGTTAATGTTGAAGCCTCCCAGCAAGAGATGGAAGAGATTCTCAATATTATCAAGAAGAGTGATTTCAACGTCGTTGAACAGCTGGGGCACACCCCCTCTAAGATCTCTATGCTATCATTGTTGTTGTGTTCAGAGGCCCATGCCAAGGCCCTGATTTCCTTCCTGAAGACGGCCCATGTGCCACAAGAAACGTCTGCTGTTCAGTTTACTGATTGTATGGCCAACTTGACCGCTGACAATGGGTTGGGTTTCTCTGATGCTGATCTGACCGCTAAGGGAAAGAACCACAACGATGCCCTGCATGTCTCCATTGAATGCAGGGGCACTACTCTTGCCCATGTGTTGTAGACACCGGCTCTTCGTTGAACGTATTGCCCAAGAAGGCCCTAAACAGGTTGGATTGTGAGGGTTTGGAGTTGAAGCCTAGTAACATTGTTGTCCGAGCCTTTGACGGGTCGAAGAGGATGGTACATGGCGAGGTAGATATTCCGATCCGGGTTGGTTCTCAAGTCTTTGATTCAACATTCTCTGTGATGGACATTCGTCCATCCTACTCTTGTTTGCTGGGTCGTCCATGGATCCACAAGGCTGGAGCTGTGACCTCCACATTACATCAAAAGCTTAAGTACCCGGTCAGAGGGAAGATTGTTACAGTGCAGGGGGAGGAAGAATACATGGTTAGCCATCTTAACTCGTTCTGGTATATAGAGATGGACGGGGAGTTCATTGAGACCCCCTTTCAACACTTTGAAGAGGTGCCTCCAAAATTGGCAGCAACAGAGACTGTGACTGAAGAAGACTCTCCTTTAAAGATGGCTTCCTTAAAGGATTCCCGGGCTGTGATTGAGAAGGAGGCTCAGAGGGTTGTACGTAAGGCAAGGATTGGAAGACCTCCCGTGCTCATCACCAACCCGGGAGTGAATGCTATTGAAGACAATGCGGAGGAATCTGAATTTGACAGCTGGATCTACCCAACGACCGACGGTGGACTAAGCAACTGGACTGCTAAAGACTACATACCTATTACTTTTGTCACTCAGTAATGAACTCTTTTGTTTTAAATTTGTAATAAACAATAATTTGAAACTTTATGGCTCGGTGTCTTACCCGGGGCACCGTGGTTTCATTTGTGAGGGCTTATTATTTGTCATTTTCATATATCATGAATAAAAACATTGGACGTTTTTCGCATTTCAAATCTTGTGCTCCCTTTCTTTCTTTATTTATCGCAAAACAGCTATATTTACACACACTCACTTATACAGGTTCCAATCCACTCTGGATCTCACTGGTAACGACTCTGCTACTGCCAGTTATGACTTCGAAAATCCGATCAACTTAGCCGAAGACGAAGGTGAAGATGATTGCGAAGTGCCTGGTGAGCTTGCAAGATTGCTACTCCAGAAAGAGAGGGCCATTCAGCCACATGAAGAGCCGGTGGAAATGGTAAATCTGGGTACTGAGACAGACAGAAAGGAAGTCAAGATTGGTGCCAATCTGGAGTTCAGTGTGAAACAACGGTTGATTCAGATGTTGCATGATTATGTGGAAATCTTTGCCTGGTCTTACGAAGACATGCCTGGGTTGGATATCGACATTGTGGTTCATCACCTGCCTACCAAGGAAGAATGCCCTCCGGTTAAGAAGAAGGTCCGCCGTATGCGTCCAGAGATGTCCGAGAAAATCAAAGCTGAGGTTATGAAACAATTTGATGCCGGGTTTCTAGCAGTGACTTCTTACCCTCAGTGGGTTGCCAACGTGGTTCCGGTGCCGAAGAAGGATGGTAAGGTCCAAATGTGTGTTGATTACAGGGATTTGAACAGGGCCAGCCCCAAGGATGATTTCCCTCTGCCTCATATCGACGTTCTGGTTGACAATACTGCTCAGCACAAGGTGTTCTCCTTCATGGATGGTTTCTCCAGATATAATCAGATCAAGATGGCTCCTGAAGACATGGAGAAGACCACTTTTGTTACTCAGTGGGGCACCTTTTGCTACAAGGTCATGCCATTTGGGTTGAAAAATGCTGGGGCAACCTACCAACGTGCCATGGTTGCTTTGTTTCATGACATGATCCATCACGAGATCGAAGTATATGTCGACGATATGATTGCAAGGTCCCAAACTAAGGAGGAACACCTTGACCATCTACAGAAGCTGTTTGACCGTCTGAAGTTGTACAAGCTAAGGTTGAACCCGAACAAGTGCACCTTTGGGGTGAGATCTGGAAAGTTGCTAGGTTTCGTCGTGAGCGACAAGGGTATTCAAGTGGACCCTGCCAAGGTGAAAGCCATACAAGAGATGCCAGTTCCCAAGACAGAGAAAGAAGTCAGAGGCTTTCTAGGACGACTGAACTATATTGCCCGATTCATCTCGCATCTAACTGCTACCTGTGAACCAATCTTCAAGCTGCTGAAGAAAGATCAAGTAGTACGTTGGAACGATGAATGTCAGGCCGCTTTAGACAGAATCAAAGAGTATCTCCAAGAACCACCCATTCTTATGCCACCGGTTGAAGAGAGACCTCTAATCTTATACTTAACAGTACTTGACAGCTCAATGGGGTGTGTGTTGGGGCAGCATGACGAGTCTGGCCGAAAAGAGCACGCCATTTATTACCTTAGAAAAAAGTTTACCAACTGTGAGACCCGATACTCACTGCTCGAGAAAACTTGCTGCGCTTTGGTATGGGCTGCTCGCCGGCTGAGACAATATATGTTGACTCACACTACTCTGTTGATTTCAAAAATGGATCCTATCAAGTACATCTTCGAAAAGCCCGCCTTGTCCGGAAGAATAGCAAGATGGAAGATGATCTTGACGGAATATGACATCCAGTACATGACTCAAAAAGCAATCAAGGGAAGTGTATTGGCAGACCATTTGGCACACCAGGCAGTGGACGACTACAAATCTATGAACTTTGAGTTTCCAGATGAGAACATCATGGTAGTGACTGATTGTGAAGTACCTGGACCGGATGAAGGACCTGAGGAAGGATCCTGATGGTCTATGCACTTTGACGGAGCCTCAAACGCTTTAGGTAACGGCATTGGCGCTGTGATCATATCCCCTAAAGGCACTCATACTCCACTCACTGCCCGACTATGTTTCAACTGCACCAACAACATGGCGGAGTATGAGGCATGCATCATGGGTCTTCAAGCTGCAATTGACTTTAGGATCAAGTTTCTGAGTGTCTTCGGAGATTCCGCTCTCGTGATCAATCAGATCAAAGGCGAGTGGGATACGAAACACCCAAACCTTATTCCTTACAAAGAGTGTGTACTGACGTTAATCCCCCATTTCACGGAGATAACTTTTGAACATTTCCCAAGAGAGGAGAATCAGTTGGCGGACGCGCTGGCTACGATGTCTTCTATGTTCAAAGTCAAATGGGACAACGAGGCTCCCCGGATCATTATCTGGAAATTGGATGAACCTGCATATTGCTGCGATCTTGAGGCTGAAGAGGTAACTGAAAAACCTTGGTATCATGAAGTGAAGAGATACCTGGAAGCTCAAGAATACCCTGAGGGTGCATCTATCAATGACAAGAAGTTTCTGAGAAGGTTCGCAGCAAAATTCTTCCTCAGCAATTGCATTCTATACAAGCGAAACCATGATTCGACCTTACTGCGTTGTGTGGATAAAAATGAAGTAGAAAAGATCATGGCAGAACTACATGAAGGTACCTTCGGAACCCATTCCAGTGGACATACCATGGCAAAGAAAATCCTTCGAGCGGGATATTACTGGTCCACAATGGAAGCTGACTGTTACCAACACTCTCGGACGTGTCACAAATGCCAGATCTATGCTGATAAGGTGCACGTTCCTCCAGTTCCTTTGAACGTCTTGACAGCACCTTGGCCTTTTGCAATGTGGGGCATTGATATGATCGGCGAGATTAGACCTACGGCATCCAACAGGCATCGCTTCATCCTGGTAGCAATTGATTACTTCACAAAGTGGGTTGAAGCAGCTTCCTACGCTACAGTAACCAAGAACGTCGTGGTACGGTTCATTCGGCACAACCTGATCTGTCGATACGGCGTACCTGAGAGGATCATTACGGACAACGGTACCAATCTTAACAACAAGATGATCACTGAGCTCTGCGAGCAATTCAAGATACAGAACCACAACTCTTCTCCCTACCGGCCGAAGATGAATGGGGCTGTCGAAGCAGCAAATAAGAATATCAAGAAAATTGTGCAGAAGATGACAATGACCTACAAAGATTGGCATGAAATGTTACCGTTTGCTCTTCACGGGTACCGTACCTCAGCAAGAACGTCAACAGGGGCAACACCCTTTTCCTTGGTATATGGTATGGAGGCAGTCTTACCCATAGAAGTTCAGATACCCTCTCTCCGGATAATGAAGGATGTAGGTTTGAGCGAAGATGACTGGACCCAGACTCGACTTGATCAATTAAACCTAATTGACGAAAAGAGACTCACTGCTATTTGTCATGGTCAGACGTACCAAAAACGGATGATCAGGGCATTTAACAAGAAAGTCAGACCACAAGAGTATCAAGTTGGAGACCTGGTAATCAAGCGCATCATTCTTCCTCAAAGTGATCCCAGGGGCAAATGGACCCCTACGTATGAAGGGCCATTTGTGGTTAAACATATCTTCTCAGGAGGAGCCATGATTCTAACCACCATGGATGGTGACGACCTTCCTCACCCCGTCAATGCAGACATAGTGAAAAGATACTACGCATAATCAAAGACCCGCTAGGTTGACTGGCCTAGGCAAAAATAAGGGCTTCTCGGCGAACCAAAAGGGTTCGGGCAAAAATAAGGGATGAAAATGAAAAAATTTGTACACCCGGCAAGTCGAAAACCTGGAAAGGCGGCTTGGGCAAAAATGGGTATCCCGGTGGACTGAAAACCCGAAAGGGCGGTCCAGGAAAAAGTTAGGGATAAAGCGTAATACTATGTCTCATTGGATCACCTTGCATCCAAAATTCGGCATCAACTATCAGGTTCAAACGGCATCGATCAATCAACTTCATCTTCAACTAAGCAGCAAAGTGATGAGACGCTTGAAGACATAAAGGCGATAGCAGAGTTGGAACCCAGTGGGATTTTTCTCACATAGCTGTTTTGTTTCACAAAATTGTAAACTCTATGTTGTTCGGCGACGTTCTCTTACTAGGACGTCAGCCTCTTGTACATAAACGCCTATTTACAGGCAAATTTCGAAATCAATACAAGTTCATCTTTTCCAGACAAATTGCCAAGTGTTTTTCTTTTTCTGTTTTGTTTTGCAAAGAACGTCCAATGTTCATTTTTGATATATGCATTTGACACTAATTGCTAACTCATAAATACTTGCATACGAAACAAAGGATTAATTACAGGTGACATTAGAAACAGGGGCAATAATGAGTTCTCTAAGCAATCTAGTTGCTCTGTCCACCAAGGTACCAAGGTAGGTTCGGCTGAAGAACATAACCAGGATACCTTCACTCCCCGCAGAGTAAGACAAGAATCAGCCATACTCTCCCCAAGCAGAGTTGGTCTCTCGTCAGCCCTCAAAAGGCACAATATCCCTAGCAAGTCAACAATGCTCTCCCCAAGCAGAGTTAGCCCATTCAGCCCTGGAAAAGTTGGGTATCCCCAGAAGATCTAAATATTCCCCAGCGAAGTATGCAGATGTTCCTAAGCAAGCATCCCCGACAGTCTTAATATAAGATTGTTCCTCGGCGGAGTCCAGACACCCCAGTGGAGCCACTTCCCCAGTACAGTTCAAAAATCTCCCTAGGAGAGTTGAATCAATCTCCCCAGTAGATTCTGGAAGCTTATCCCCTGCAGAGTACGAACGCTCCCCCCGACTATATTCAAAGGTTATTCCCCACCAGAGCTTATAACTGGGTTATCCTCAGCTAATTACCAACGGAAAGATCATCCTCGGCGAAGTTCTTCCTATCCACCAGCGGAGTTCATCAAATCCTCCAACAAAGTTTATCAACAGTATCCCCAACGGAGTTACCATCAAAACCTCGGCAAAATATCTCTCCCCACAGAGCAATTCCCCGCAGAGTAATCTCTCCAGCAAGTTCATTCCCCAACGGAGTCATCTTCTCCTACCGGTTTATCCTTGCAACCATCATCCCCATCGGAAATGAAGAACTCTACTCTTCAACATCAACCCAAGATTCAACAAGCTCCCGGAATTTGTCAAGGATTTATTTTCCTATACGAAAATACATTCATAAACATCACATTATCATACACCATGACGCACGCATACACGCATCATAAACACAATCTCATTTATTCTCGAGAACGTCATGACATCATGCATTTCATACATCATGACATTGCATACAACTAATGTTTTGCCTTTTCAGGAAAAGGTCAACCCATAGATGATTACTATCAACTGTCGTAATTCCGGATTTGATACCTGTATCTAGCCAGGGCATATCTGTGAGCGATTACTTGTGGATTCGACACCTGTATCTAGCCAGGGAATATCTGCGTGAAGAAGATTCCAGATTCGATTCCTGTATCTAGCCAGGGCACGTCTGAAGAGTTTGAAGATTCGATTCCTGTATCCAGCCAGGGCATATCTGTTGACGACTAATTCCAGATTCGATTCCTGTATCCAGCCAGGGCACGTCTGAAGAGTTCGAAGATTCGATTCCTGTATCCAGCCAGGGTATATCTGTTGATGACTAATTTCATATTCGATTCCTGTATCTAGCCAGGGCATATCTGTTGATGACTAATTCCATATTCGATTCCTGTATCCAGCCAGGGCACGTCTGAAGAGTTCGAAGATTCGATTCCTGTATCCAGCCAGGGAATATCTGTTGACGACTAATTCCAGATTCGATTCCTGTATCCAGCCAGGGCACGTCTGAAGAGTTTGAAGATTCGATTCCTGTATCTAGCCAGGGCATATCTGTTGACGACTAATTCCAGATTCGATTCCTGTATCCAGCCAGGGCACGTCTGAAGAGTTTGAAGATTCGATTCCTGTATCTAGCCAGGGCATATCTGCGAGCGATTGTTTGTAGATTCGATACTTGTATCCAGCCAGGGCATATCTATATAAAGAGTTTGAAGATCAACCCTTGTAACAGGCCAAGTAATTATCTTTCTTTCTCAGGTACGCAAGTTCTCGCTAAGGAATCTCTTACGCGATCGACACCTAGATGGCATCTATAAGCCCATCCACATACCAACAGTCTCCAAATGGCATCTATAAGCCCATTCCCGACAAGGCTCTGTCACAGCTCCAGATGGCATCTATAAGCCCATCCTCCTATCCATCATCTCTCCAAATGGCATCTGTAAGCCCATTCCCGCCATCACGCTGCTAATACTCTACTATGTGAGTGCAAATTTCTGGGCACTTTAGTGTTCAATCATCTTCCACCTTCGGATCACGAAAGGAACGCAAGCCAATCTACATCCTCAGGACTAAGAAGATTGAATAGGGGCAACTGTTGTACCCCAAAATTTGCCCTCCCATATTCTTCAAGATTTGTCAAGATCAATCTCCAAATGGTTCAAAATCTCTCAAGGGTTGCACAGTCCAATTGCCTCCTAACACAGTCAAAATTAAGGTTTTGGTTCTGGCAAGGAAGTTTAGGTTTTCAAGGGTCCAATCAAGTCCCATATGCCTACATACATTGTCAAGCATCTACATGTCAAATTTCAAGGCTTACAACATCAAATTGCACAGTCAAAAGCCCTAATTGCTTCACAGTCAATTGCAGGGGGCAAAATGGTCATTTGGCAGTCAAAAGTCAAAAATTTTGGTCAACATCTTATTTTGAAGCCACAATAATCATTTGATCAAGTCTTGATCATGATTCCACAAGCATGGCTCAAAAATCATCAAGATACCAAAAGTTTCTATTTTGGGACAGCTGAAAAGTCAACTGTAACTTGACCAAGGCATAACTTTTTCATGGTTCATCAGAAAAATCCCATATTTGAAGGGGATGACATTTCCTACAACTCATCTGCACACTCCAAGTCCAAGAAATACTCTCACAAAAAGTTATCAATTTCTACATTATAGGTCAATTTCAAAAGTCAACAAAAAGGCACTTTAAGTCAAAGACCATAACTTGAGATTGGTGAATCAAAATGACATGGGACCAAAGGCATTGGTTATAGGACTTCAAGACCTTTCCAAAATCTCCAAGAACATGTTCATAGCTTCACAATTGAGCAAGATATGCATTGGAGAAGTTGGGAAACTTTTGGGAATTTGCAAAAGTCTACTTTGCCCAAAACACCTCATTTTTGCTAATGGGCCTCAAATTCTTTCTTGAATCTTTACCCAAAGCCTATGCACGACCCATTAAGATTAATTTGAATTATTTTCTTATTTTTATTAATTATTTGGATTTTTAATTGATTAATAATTCATTTAATTAATTTAATTGTAGGAAAATTCAAAAGATATGGTTTTAAATCTTTTTGTGATACAAATACTCTTAGGGCAAGCTGGCAATTCGTGTACACATCAAGGACATCAAAATCTCCATGATTGGAAAGGTTTTATCAAAGAAAAAGGTTGAAAAAGATTTGATTGGCAATCACATAATGAAACATGAATGCAATGGATTTTTGGGCCTAAAGTTGACCTAATTCCCTTCCCATATATGCAAGAAACCTAACCCTATTCATAAGAACGGGCAAGCTGCTGTGAAATAAGAGAACCAAATTCCAAAAGTTCAAGAAATATTTGAAAACTGAATTCTCACTTGCAGGATAATTCACACCCTTTTCTTGGTTCCATCACGTTACTGACATTTCCAGGAACCTATTGCCATCAAGAACAAGCCCTAGCACTCAAGAAATTGCCCAGAACAGATTCACGGTTCAGCTTTATTTTTCATAATCGAAATTCATATCTCATGAGCATTTAACATGTTTTATTGGTTGTTTTGCATTGCTTGAACATACAGGAATCTTTTGGTATGGATTAATTGCATTGAAACGCATAGAATCAGAATTCACCATGAATGAATTTTAGGGTTTTCAAGCTCTTAAATTAGGGCTTTCTTATTGAGGAAAAATCAGGCCTTGAGACACCTATGGTTGAACTCAGAAGCTCAAGACGAATTGAACAGGACCATCGCGCCCTATTTATGTTTAACCTACGCCTAATCGCTATTTTTGGCCATGTTATTTTGTGGGGGTTAAAAACCCTCGCTACTTGATTTGTTTTGCAGGAATTCATTGGAGACGATGATGAGGTGTCTATGCGTGGGTGGCTTGTTCAAATAACACGCGCGTTTCTGTTTTGTCTAGCATAATAATCTGATTTCATATATTACTTTCATTATGTATCTTACTAACAAAGCGTGCAAAGTGGTCTGGTGGTTGATGATGTGTCTGGTAATTACTGGGACCTTGGTTCGATCCCCAGGTCCCCCTAACGCGTTATACTATTTTTCTTCTCATACTTGCATACAGTGTTCCAAGGATGGCACACCATATGCCCCTAGGCATCATCATGCCATGTGTTCCAGTCACCAATCCAATGGCTACAAGGGAAGGAACATCATGTTCTCAGGTCAAAGCAGGCATAGGCGATTCCCAAAGTCAACAAGGCTTGGAGTGTTCTTGGGCCAGAATTTCTAAATCAAACCTCCACATTGGGCCAACAAACCCCCCCTGGTTCACTATTTTTTTTATTTATTTATTTTCTTTCTCCTTTTAATTCTTTTTACTAATTATTATTATTATTAATTATTATTAACTAATAAACTAATTTTTCATAAAAAACTCAAATAATATAAAAATTGTGAATATTCTATTATTTATTAAATTCACTAACTATTATTTTTGTAAATAAATATGAACAATTAACTTAGTTTAATTTAGGCTTAATTTTCACCTTTTTCATAAATAAATAAAATTATGTAGAATTAGGGTTTGACAAGTTTCAATCACATTTTCTCATTATCATTATTCTTATTTATTATTATTATTTTTGTACATAAAAATGTAAATTAATTAATTTAGTTAATTAGGTTAACTTTGACCTTTTTTTTATTTATTAATAATTAAAATAAACTTAGAATTAGGGTTTTCTTTTGACTTTTAATTTCTTTTATTTTATTTTTATTAAATATTAAAAAACATAAAAAACATTTTTCTTTACATAATTAATTGGTATTAGGTTTAATCTTAATTAATTGCAAAAGGACCAAAAAACTCATATTTTCTCAAAAGGGTCAAAACCCTAGGATGTCCTGATTTACTTTCCATTCGCGCGTTATTTATTTGATTATTATGTAACTGCTTCCAAGAATGTAATAGTAATTAGGTTTATCGCCTTCTTTACTTTCCGCACTTTATCAAAACGGGTCTTTGTTTTTTTGGCGATGTATAGACCCGCGCCTTGTAATAGCGTAGCTTTACATTCCCGCACTTTAATTTTCCGCACTCCTAACTGTTAATAAGCATGAAAAGACTGAATGACAAATTAAAAACAACTCGTAGCTCACAATTGCATGATCAAAGATAAACATAAACTGAACTGAACACACAAGCACATGCCACTTCTAGGGTACGCCTCACTGGTTGCCTCGAACGTGGTCGTCAAGTATAGGTTGTTTTAGAGGTCGCCCTCCTGTCTAAGATCCAGTTGCCTCGAAACGGTTGCCTCGGATAAAAAGGATCTAGGACATTAGGGTTACTTCTAAGGTGTCCTACTATTGCTTCGGTGACCATACTGTCCCTACAATCGAGTTGACCCGAATAACTCCAACGGTGGTGCTACCTACCTCTCAATGGTGGGATGGCACTATCTTAAGGACTCTTACACAGCCTAATTCCTTAGGGTAGGTAGATTCTCATAGGTACTTGCTCTCTTCAAAAACAAACAAAACATCTTTTCACACTGACACTTTCAAAAGGTTTTCAAACAAATTTTTCATACACTCTTAAGGACATATACAAGAGTTACTTAGAAATTTTTCAAATGAAACTTTTTCAAAACCCACATACACTTGAAAAGCAAACAATTTTTGAAAACATAAGAGCAAGTACCTAAGAGCCCATGGATAACCACGGATAGAAAGGGTGCTAACACCTTCCCTTTCTATAATCTACCTCCCGAACCGAGAAACATCTCTAAAAGGAATTTTGCTGTGCTTTTGTCCTTTCCTTGTTGGAGAAAATAAAAGACGGTGGCGACTCTTGCTTATCGTGACATTTCGCGAACCAGCTTAAAAAACAGTCAGTTCTATTTCCACCGATCACAGAATTGGCGACTCTGCTGGGGATATTATAAAGTGAGGTATACCTTAGGATTAGACCACTCTTATGTTTTCAATTGTATGTCTTGATTTCTTTATTATTATGGGCTGCATCGGAGTTTCATAGATCCTAACCCGGATCTGGGGAATACCTTTTAGGTAGCATAAGCTGTGAGGGACCTGTCCGGTGTAGACCGACACGGGTGAAATAGTGGCTACGTTGGTGTGACACCTTGGTCTGTACCGATATCCCTTGTGTTGCAACGAGGAGAATATGGGTCTTCTGAGGAGTCATTAAGCACCAACCGACCTTAGAACCCTAAATTGACCCAACTTGGCCATAGAACAGTAGCAGTATGCTACACCCATTGAGGCTAAACTCTCGCGATGGTTCTGGCCGCAAGAAAAGATTGCGACGCTGGAGTTATGACCGATTGAGGGTAGTCAGTGATATTGGGATCCTCTATAACCCGGTTACTTTTGATAGGACAGGTCTTAACCAACGAAACTGAAAGAGGGTAGTACCTGAACTTCATGCTGGCCTAAACTCTAAGGGCTGTCTTGTGTGACTTGTGTGCCTTATCATGTTTGCCTTTGTGAATATTTGTGGTGTGCTTTATCATAACATCATACTATCATACCATTGTATGCATCCTGCATAAGGACTGACACATTTCAAAGACAAGAGGGTTTCACCTTTGCTCTGTTTTGTAGGACATTATGATGCTTGTGCGAAGGAATACTATCCGGCTCAACTTTGTTCACCCACCTGAGTTTCTTAAAGAGTTGGTTGACAGAATTCCAAACACTACTTCCTTCATCCAGAGGCATGGTTCTCTTCTCGGTTTAGTCACTTCAAAGTGGGACCAACAGCTGATAAGTGTCCTGACTCAGTTCTATGATCCCCTGTACCATTGCTTCACCTTTCAAGACTTCCAGCTGGTCCCTACCCTGGAAGAATTCTCTGATTTGCTTGGTATCCCTGTTTTGGAACAGACCCCTTTCACTGGTTGGGAAAAGACTCTTAGGCTTGAGGAGATTGCTGCAACCCTTCCTTTGACCACCAAAGAGGTAATGGATAACTGGGTGACTAGAAGCGGAGTTAAGGGCTTCTTGGCTAAGTTTCTGATTGGTAAAGCTAACAGTTTCTGGAATGACTTAGACTTCAGGGCGTACGAAGACATTTTGGCTCTCTTAATCTATGGTCTGGTACTGTTTCCAAATCCTGATAACTTTATTAATGTCAATGCCATAAGGATCTTCATGTCTCGGAACCCTGTGCCCACTCTCTTGGGTGATATCCTGTAACAACTCTACGCTCGTACTGCCCGAAGACGGGGAACTCTGTGGTGTTGCACTCCTTTGTTAGTGAGGTGGTTTATTTCGCACCTCCCTAAGTTTGTGCTGAAGAACAAAGAAGGAAGAGGCTGGGCTCATAGGTTAATGTCTCTTACTGATAACGATATCATTTGGACGCTCAGAGGTTTGGATGAGCTAGCTGTTATTGATCGTTGCGGAGAATATCCTAATGTTCCATTGATCGGTACCCAGGGAGGAATCTCTTATAATCCATGTCTAGCTCTCCGTCGGTTTGGAAGAGCCAGAAGAGCAGGGCCTCATGAGATGTTGGTACCTCACATCAGTTTTAAGTTTCAGGTAGATAGTGACGAGCTGTGTCGTAGATTCATCAAGGCTTGGGACAGAATTCACAAAGCTGACCCACATGAGTTGGGACCGAGGACTTCTCTACCTATGGAACCCTATTACAGATGGGTCCGCATCCGTGCTCAGAAGTTAGGTATGCTATACCAAGCTGTCAGACCTATCATTCTTGAATTCCCTGACAGAGACGGGGTTCCTCCAACTGTACTCCCTCCTCAGATTCCCACTGATGTTGATACACTAAAGAGGTCTTGGGCGCAACTACAGGAAGAACGGGATTCTTATCGGGAAAAGTTCAATGAACAAGAACGGAAAATCCAGAAGCTGACAAAGCAGTTGGAGAACGAACGAACCCTAAATGACTATATCCGTACCGAGAAGAGGAGGCCATGGGAGCACTGATGGACTTTGGATGATTCTTTTACAGCTTTTATTTCCTTTTCAGTATTTTCATTTATGTAACGCCTTAGGGCAATTTCTTGAACGATTCAAAGTTAAATCTAATGAAGTGTGTTTCCTTTTTGTTTACAAAGTTGAACCCCGATTGTCTTTGAAAACGTAAATCATACGCATTCCATTCATCATATGCATAGCAAGTACCTTTTTTCTACAGGTTGCTTAATATTCTTCGCTGTTTATTTCAGCAGTCTCATCATGAATCCTGAATCATCTACTGAACAATCCATCAAGGCCCTCCAGGCCCAGAACGTCCAGTTCCAAGAGTTGATCATGAGCTTAGACCATGGTCAAGAGGAATTGAAGGCTCTGCTGGTAAAGAAGAAGAAGAGAACTGTACTGTTCAACACTGGACGGAGGCTTGGTAATACACTGCATAATGAGGTTGATCAAGCTGCTTCCTCTGTAGGGAAAGACAGTCCCCAAGGGGGAAGGGTTCCTAGTCCTGTGGTCTCCGACAACGAGACAGATTTCAACGATGAGCAGTACCCTCCCACTGAGGACAGGTACAAGCAACTAGAGGATCATCTGAGTGCCATGGAAATTCAACAGGTGCCTAGGTTGGATTTTGGAGATTTGGGTTTATCTTCTGGGGTGGTGATCCCACACAAGTTCAAGGCACCTTCTTTTGCGAAGTACGATGGGGCATCTTGTCCTAAGCTGCATCTCAGATCCTATGTGCGGAAGATCCAACCGTATACTGCAGACAAGAACTTATGGATCCATTTCTTCCAGGATAGCCTTTCAGGGGCTCAACTCGAGTGGTTCTATCAGTTGGATGGAGCCACTATTCGAAACTGGGAGGACTTGGCTACTGCTTTTTATAAGCAGTATCAGTATAATGCCGACCTCGCTCCTACACGTACCCAACTCCAGGGTATGTCGCTAGGATCGGGAGAAGGTTTTAAGGAGTACGCGCAAAAGTGGAGAGACCTGGCTGGCAGGGTGCAGCCACCATTGACTGACCGTGAACTCGTGGACATGTTCTTGGGGACCCTGTCTGGGCCGTTCTTCAACCACTTGATTGGTAATTCTTCTGCAGGGTTTACAGACCTCATTCTGACTGGTGAGAGGATAGAAGCTGGTATGAAGTCGGGGAAGATACAGAAAGGTGCATCCTCAGGTTCTAAAAAGAAGCCTTTCAAGAAGGAAGCTAGTGCTGTGTATGGTCCCAGAAGACAAAATAAGTCGGAACGCCGCCAAGCTATCAACGCGGTGGTTATTTCTAAACCTGTTGCCGCTCCTCGGCAACCTAACCAACCAAGGGGTGAGAGACCCAGAAGAGAATACACTCGGCTTAGTATGACCTTGTCTCAGATCCTGCCGCAACTGCTGTCAACCAACCTGGTAACTGTCAAGGAAGCTCCGAAGGTAGGAACACCACATCTCCGAAGTATAACCCCAACGCCCGCTGTGCTTATCACTCTGATAGCCCGGGGCATTCTACTGATGATTGCTGGGCTCTAAGGAATAAAGTTCAGGACCTTATTGATGCTAAAGAAATACAGTTTGAAGCGCCCGAAAGGCCCAACGTTGTGACTGCTCCCATGCCCCAGCATAGAGTGAATGCTGTTGAGGAAAACCTGTATGTGGTCTCTGAATGAGATTGTTACTCCATTGTTGACCGTCAAAAGGAACCTGTTGCTGGCAGGTTTATTTCCGGGTTGTAACAAAGGTTGCCTTCTATGTGCTGTTTCACCTGCTGGTTGTCCGTTGCTGAAGTCAGGCGTCCAAAACCTGATGGATAGCAAAGAGATCTTGTTCAAGAAGATTGCTGTTCCTGTTATCCCTGCTGAAGAAGTGTCCGTTGTCACCATTTTCAACAATCCTACCAAGGCTCCCCCGAGGAAGCCTGTCCAAATTATGTCTGTTCAGAAGTTTGCTCCTATCGTCATCACCGTTCCGGGGCCCCTCCCCTATAAATCTGACAAAGTTATCCCGTGGCACTATGGGGCAGATGTTTATTGCTCGGAGTAAAACAAGAGTTCAATACTAGTACCGGCATCAGTAACATCACCGGTCCTGCTAAAGTTACTCGCAGTGGCAGGCTCTTCTCGCCTGACATTGCGCCACCAGCCATTCAAAGACCTCTTATCATCACACCTACAAGCGCGCCTGTTTCCCCTCCTGATCAAGTTTCTACCCCTGCTGCCGAGTCATCTGACACTCGGGGCAAGGGGATGGCTACTGATGTGCCTGCCCGGATGGAGGCACCGAAGACTGTTAATGTTGAAGCCTCCCAGCAAGAGATGGAAGAGATTCTCAAGATTATCAAGAAGAGTGATTTCAACGTCGTTGAACAGCTGGGGCACACCCCCTCTAAGATCTCTATGCTATTATTGTTGTTGTGTTCAGAGGCCCATGCCAAGGCCCTGATTTCCTTCCTGAAGACGGCCCATGTGCCACAAGAAACGTCTGCTGATCAGTTTACTGATTGTATGGCCAACTTGACCGCTGACAATGGGTTGGGTTTCTCTGATGCTGATCTGACCGCTAAGGGAAAGAACCACAACGATGCCCTGCATGTCTCCATTGAATGCAGGGGCACTACTCTTTCCCATGTGTTGGTAGACACCGGCTCTTCGTTGAACGTATTGCCCAAGAAGGCTCTAGACAGGTTGGATTGTGAGGGTTTGGAGTTGAAGCCTAGTAACATTGTTGTCCGAGCCTTTGACGGGTCGAAGAGGATGGTACATGGCGAGGTAGATATTCCGATCCGGGTTGGTTCTCAAGTCTTTGATTCAACATTCTATGTGATGGACATTCGTCCATCCTACTCTTGTTTGCTGGGTCGTCCATGGATCCACAAGGCTGGAGCTGTGACCTCCACATTACATCAAAAGCTTAAGTACCCGGTCAGAGGGAAGATTGTTACAGTGCAGGGGGAGGAAGAATACATGGTTAGCCATCTTAACTCGTTCCGGTATATAGAGATGGACGGGGAGTTCATTGAGACCCCCTTTCAACACTTTGAAGAGGTTCCTCCAACATTGGCAGCAACAGAGACTGTGACTGAAGAAGACACTCCTTTAAAGATGGCTTCCTTAAAGGATGCCCGGGCTGTGATTGAGAAGGAGGCTCAGAGGGTTGTACGTAAGGCAAGGATTGGAAGACCTCACGTGTTCATCACCAACCCGGGAGTGAATGCTATTGAAGATAATGCGGAGGAATCTGAATTTGACAGCTGGATCTACCCAACGACCGACGGTGGACTAAGCAACTGGACTGCTAAAGACTACATACCTATTACTTTTGTCACTCAGTAATGAACTCTTTTGTTTTAAATTTGTAATAAACAATAATTTGAAACTTTATGGCTCGGTGTCTTACCCGGGGCACCGTGGTTTCATTTGTGAGGGCTTATTATTTGTCATTTTCATATATCATGAATAAAAACATTGGACGTTTTTCGCATTTCAAATCTTGTGCTCCCTTTATTTCTTTATTTATCGCAAAACAGCTATATTTACACACACTCACTTATACAGGTTCCAATCCACTCTGGATCTCACTGGTAACGACTCTGCTACTGCCAGTTATGACTTCGAAAATCCGATCAACTTAGCCGAAGACGAAGGTGAAGATGATTGCGAAGTGCCTGGTGAGCTTGCAAGACTGCTACTCCAGGAAGAGAGGGCCATTCAGCCACATGAAGAGCCGGTGGAAACGGTAAATCTGGGTACTGAGACAGACAGAAAGGAAGTCAAGATTGGTGCCAATCTGGAGTTCAGTGTGAAACAACGCTTGATTCAGATGTTGCATGATTATGTGGAAATCTTTGCCTGGTCTTACGAAGACATGCCTGGGTTGGATACCGACATTGTGGTTTATCACCTGCCTACCAAGGAAGAATGCCCTCCGGTTAAGCAGAAGGTCCGCCGTATGCGTCCAGAGATGTCTGAGAAAATCAAAGCCGAGGTTATGAAACAATTTGATGCCGGGTTTCTAGCAGTGACTTCTTACCCTCAGTGGGTTGCCAACGTGGTTCCGGTGCCGAAGAAGGATGGTAAGGTCCGAATGTGTGTTGATTACAGGGATTTGAACAGGGCCAGCCCCAAGGATGATTTCCCTCTGCCTCATATCGACGTTCTGGTTGACAATACTGCTCAGCACAAGGTGTTCTCCTTCATGGATGGTTTCTCCGGATATAATCAGATCAAGATGGCTCCTGAAGACATGGAGAAGACCACTTTTGTTACTCAGTGGGGCACCTTTTGCTACAAGGTCATGCCATTTGGGTTGAAAAATGCTGGGGCAACCTACCAACGTGCCATGGTTGCTTTGTTTCATGACATGATCCATCACGAGATCGAAGTATATGTCGACGATATGATTGCAAGGTCCCAAACTGAGGAGGAACACCTTGACCATCTATAGAAGTTGTTTGACCGTATGAAGTTGTACAAGCTAAGGTTGAACCCGAACAAGTGCACCTTTAGGGTGAGATCTGGAAAGTTGCTAGGTTTCGTCGTGAGCGACAAGGGTATTCAAGTGGACCCTGCGAAGGTGAAAGCCATACAAGAGATGCCAGTTCCCAAGACAGAGAAAGAAGTCAGAGGCTTTCTAGGACGACTGAACTATATTGCCCGATTCATCTCGCATCTAACTGCTACCTGTGAACCAATCTTCAAGCTGCTGAAGAAAGATCAAGTAGTACGTTGGAACAATGAATGTCAGGCCGCTTTCGACAGAATCAAAGAGTATCTCCAAGAACCACCCATTCTTATGCCACCGGTTGAAGGGAGACCTCTAATCTTATACTTAACAGTACTTGACAGCTCAATGGGGTGTGTGCTGGGGCAGCATGACGAGTCTGGCCGAAAAGAGCACGCCATTTATTACCTTAGCAAAAAGTTTACCGACTATGAGACCCGATACTCACTGCTCGAGAAAACTTGCTGCGCTTTGGTATGGGCTGCTCGCCGGCTGAGACAGTATATGTTGACTCAGACTACTCTGTTGATTTCAAAAATGGATCCTATCAAGTACATCTTCGAAAAGCCCGCCTTGTCCGAAAGAATAGCAAGATGGCAGATGATCTTGACGGAATATGACATCCAGTACACGACTCAGAAAGCAATCAAGGGAAGTGTATTGGCAGACCATTTAGCACACCAGGCAGTGGACGACTACCAATCTATGAACTTTGAGTTTCCAGACGAGAACATCATGGTAGTGACTGATTGTGAAGTACCTGGACTGGATGAAGGACCTGAGGAAGGATCCCAATGGTCTATGCACTTTGACGGAGCCTCAAACGCTTTGGGTAACGGCATTGGCGCTGTGATCATATCCCCTAAAGGCACTCATACTCCACTCACTGCCCGGCTATGTTTCAACTGCACCAACAACATGGCGGAGTATGAGGCATGCATCATGGGTCTTCAAGCTGCAATTGACTTTAGGATCAAGTTTCTGAGTGTCTTCGGAGATTCCGCTCTCGTGATCAATCAGATCAAAGGCGAGTGGGATACGAAACACCCAAACCTTATTCCTTACAAAGAGTGTGTACTGACGTTAATCCCCCATTTCACGGAGATAACTTTTGAAAATTTCCCAAGAGAGGAGAATCAGTTGGCGGACGCGCTGGCTACGATGTCTTCTATGTTCAAAGTCAAATGGGACAACGAGGCTCCCCGGATCATTATCTGGAAATTGGATGAACCTGCATATTGTTGCGATCTTGAGGCTCAAGAGGTAACTGAAAAACCTTGGTATCATGAAGTGAAGAGATACCTGGAAGCTCAAGAATACCCCGAGGGTGCATCTGTCAATGACAAGAAGTTTATGAGAAGGTTCGCAGCAAAATTCTTCCTCAGCAATGGCATTCTATACAAGCGAAACCATGATTCGACCTTACTGCGTTGTGTGGATAAAAATGAAGCAGAAAAGATCATGGCAGAACTACATGAAGGTACCTTCGGAACCCATTCCAGTGGACATACCATGGCAAAGAAAATCCTTCGAGCGGGATATTATTGGTCCACAATGGAAGCTGACTGTTACCAACACTCTCGGACGTGTCACAAATGCCAGATCTATGCTGATAAGGTGCACGTTCCTCCAATTCCTCTGAACGTCTTGACAGCACCTTGGCCTTTTGCAATGTGGGGAATTGATATGATCGGCGAGATTAGACCTACGGCATTCAACGGGCATCGCTTTATCCCGGTAGCAATTTATTACTTCACAAAGTGGGTTGAAGCAGCTTCCTACGCTACAGTAACCAAGAACGTCGTGGCACGGTTCATTCGGCACAACCTGATCTGTCGATACGGCATACCCGAGAGGATCATTACGGACAACGGTACCAATCTTAACAACAAGATGATCACTGAGCTCTGCGAGCAATTCAAGATACAGAACCACAACTCTTCTCCCTACCGGCCGAAGATGAATGGGGCTGTCGAAGCAGCAAATAAGAATATCAAGAAAATTGTGCAGAAGATGACAGTGACCTACAAAGATTGGCATGAAATGTTACCGTTTGCTCTTCACGGGTACCGTACCTCAGCAAGAACGTCAACAGGGGCAACACCCTTTTCCTTGGTATATGGTATGGAGGCAGTCTTACCCATAGAAGTTCAGATACCCTCTCTCCGGATAATGAAGGATGCAGGTTTGAGCGAAGATGACTGGACCCAGACTCGACTTGATCAATTAAACCTAATTGACAAAAAGAGACTCACTGCTATTTGTCATGGTCAGACGTACCAAAAACGGATGATCAGGGCATTTAACAAGAAAGTCAGACCACAAGAGTATCAAGTCGGAGACCTGGTAATCAAGCGCATCATTCTTCCTCAAAGTGATCCCAGGGGAAAATGGACCCCTACGTATGAAGGGCCATTTGTGGTTAAACATATCTTCTCAGGAGGACCCATGATTCTAACCACCATGGATGGTGATGACCTTCCTCACCCCGTCAATGCAGACATAGTGAAAAGATACTACGCATAATCAAAGACCCGCTAGGTTGACTGGCCTAGGCAAAAATAAGGGCTTCTCGGCGAACCAAAAGGGTTCGGGCAAAAATAAGGGATGAAAATGAAAAAATCTGTACACCCGGCAAGTCGAAAACCTGGAAAGGCGGCTTGGGAAAAAATGGGTATCCCGGTGGACTGAAAACCCGAAAGGGCGGTCCAGGCAAAAGTTAGGGATAAAGCGTAATACTATGTCTCATTGGATCACCTTGCATCCAAAATTCGGCATCAACTATCAGGTTCAGACGGCATCGATCAATCAACTTCATCTTCAACTAAGCAGCAAAGTGATGAGACGCTTGAAGACATAAAGGTGATAGAAGAGTTGGAACCCAGTGGGATTTTTCTCACATAGCTGTTTTGTTTCACAAAATTGTAAACTCTATGTTGTTCGGCGGCGTTCTCTTACTAGGACGTCAGCCTCTTGTACATAAACGCCTATTTACAGGCAAATTTCGAAATCAATACAAGTTCATCTTTTCCAGACAAATTGCCAAGTGTTTTTCTTTTTCTGTTTTGTTTTGCAAAGAACGTCCAATGTTCATTTTTGATATATGCATTTGACACTAATTGCTAACTCATAAATACTTGCATACGAAACAAAGGATTAATTACAGGTGACATTAGAAACAGGGGCAATAATGAGTTCTCTAAGCAATCTAGTTGCTCTGTCCACCAAGGTACCAAGGTAGGTTCGGCTGAAGAACATAACCAGGATACCTTCACTCCCCGCAGAGTAAGACAAGAATCAGCCATACTCTCCCCAAGCAGAGTTGGTCTCCCGTCAGCCCTCAAAAGGCACAATATCCCTAGCAAGTCAACAATGCTCTCCCCAAGCAGAGTTAGCCCATTCAGCCCTGGAAAAGTTGGGTATCCCCAGAAGATCTCAATATTCCCCAACGAAGTATGCAGATGTTCCTAAGCAAGCATCCCCGACAGTCTTAATATAAGATTGTTCCCCGGCGGAGTCCAGACACCCCAGTGGAGCCACTTCCCCAGTACAGTTCAAAAATCTCCCCAGGAGAGTTGAATCAATCTCCCCAGTAGATTCTGGAAGCTTATCCCCTGCAGAGTACGAACGCTCCCCCCGGCTATATTCAAAGGTTATTCCCCACCAGAGCTTATAACTGGGTTATCCTTAGCTAAATACCAACGGAAAGATCGTCCTCGGCGAAGTTCTTCCTATCCACCAGCGTTGTTCATCAAATCCTTCAACAAAGTTTATCAACGGTATCCCCAGCAGAGTTACCATCAAAACCTCGGCAAAATATCTCTCCCCATAGAGCAATTCCCCGCAGAGTAATCTCTCCAGCAAGTTCATTCCCCAACGGAGTCATCTTCTCCTACCGGTTTATCCTTGCAACCATCATCCCCAGTGGAAATGAAGAACTCTACTCTTCAACATCAGCCCAGGATTCAACAAGCTCCCGGAATTTGTCAAGGATTTATTTTCCTAGACGAAAATACATTCATAAACATCACATTATCATACACCATGACGCACGCATACACGCATCATAAACACAATCTCATTTATTCTCGAGAACGTCATGACATCATGCATTTCATACATCATGACATTGCATACAACTAATGTTTTTCCTTTTCAGGAAAAGGTCAACCCATAGATGATTACTATCAACTGTCGCAATTCCGGATTCGATACCTGTATCTAGCCAGGGCATATCTGTGAGCGATTACTTGTGGATTCGACACCTGTATCTAGCCAGGGCATATCTGCGTGAAGAAGATTCCAGATTCGATTCTTGTATCTAGCCAGGGCACGTCTGAAGAGTTTGAAGATTAGATTCCTGTATCCAGCCAGGGCATATCTATTAACGACTAATTCCATATTCGATTCCTGTATCCAGCCAGGGCACGTCTGAAGAGTTCGAAGATTCGATTCCTGTATCCAGCCAGGGCATATCTGTTGACGACTAATTCCAGATTCGATTCCTGTATCCAGCCAGGGCACGTCTGAAGAGTTTGAAGATTCGATTCCTGTATCCAGCCAGGGCATATCTGTTGACGACTAATTCCAGATTCGATTCCTGTATCCAGCTAGGGCACGTCTGAAGAGTTCGAAGATTCGATTCCTATATCCAGCCAGGGCATATCTGTTGACGACTAATTCCAGATTCGATTCCTGTATCCAGCCAGGGCACGTTTGAAGAGTTCGAAGATTCGATTCCTATATCCAGCCAGGGCATATCTGTTGACGACTAATTCCAGATTTGATTCCTGTATCCAGCCAGGGCACGTCTGAAGAGTTCGAAGATTCGATTCCTTTATCCAGCCAGGGCATATCTGTTGATGACTAATTCCAAATTCGATTCCTGTATCCAGCCAGGGCACGTCTGAAGAGTTCGAAGATTCGATTCCTGTATCCAGCCAGGGAATATCTGTTGAAGACTAATTCCAGATTCGATTCCTGTATCCAGCCAGGGCATATCTGTTGACGACTAATTCCAGATTCGATTCCTGTATCCAGCCAGGGCACGTCTGAAGAGTTCGAAGATTTGATTCATGTATCCAACCAGGGCATATCTGTTGAAGACTAATTCCAGATTCGATTCCTGTATCCAGCTAGGGCATATCTGTTAACGACTAATTCCAGATTCGATTCCTGTATCCAGCTAGGGCACGTCTGAAGAGTTTGAAGATTCGAATCCTGTATCCAGCCAGGGCATATCTGTTGACGACTAATTCCAGATTCGATTCCTGTATCCAGCAAGGGCACGTCTGAAGAGTTTGAAGATTCGATTCCTGTATCTAGCCAGGGCATATCTGCGAGCGATTGTTTGTAGATTCGATACCTGTATCCAGCCAGGGCATATCTATATAAAGAGTTTGAAGATCAACCCCTGTAACAGGCCAGGTAATTATCTTTCTTTCTCAGGTACGCAAGTTCTCGCTAAGGAATCTCTTACGCGATCGACACCTAGATGGCATCTATAAGCCCATCCACATACCAACAGTCTCCAAATGGCATCTATAAGCCCATTCCCGACAAGGCTCTGTCACAGCTCCAGATGGCATCTATAAGCCCATCCTCCTATCCATCATCTCTCCAAATGGCATCTGTAAGCCCATTCCCTCCATCACGCTGCTAATACTCTACTATGTGAGTGCAAATTTCTGGGCACTTTAGTGTTCAATCATTTTCCACCTTCGGATCACGAAAGGCACGCAAGCCAATCTACATCCTCAGGTCTAAGAAGATTGAACAGGGGCAACTGTTGTACCCCAAAATTTGCCCTCCCATATTCTTCAAGATTTGTCAAGATCAATCTCCAAATGGTTCAAAATCTCTCAAGGGTTGCACAGTCCAATTGCCTCCTAACACAGTCAAAATTAGGGTTTTGGTTCTGGCAAGGAAGTTGAGGTTTTCAAGGGTCCAATCAAGTCCCATATGCCTACATAAATTGTCAAGCATCTACATGTCAAATTTCAAGGCTTACAACATCAAATTGCACAGTCAAAAGCCCTAATTGCTTCACAGTCAATTGCAAGGGGCAAAATGGTCATTTGGCAGTCAAAAGTCAAAATTTTTGGTCAACATCTTATTTTGAAGCCACAATAATCATTTGATCAAGTCTTGATCATGATTCCACAAGCATGGCTCAAAAATCATCAAGATGCCAACCGTTTCTATTTTGGGACAACTGAAAAGTCAAATGTAACTTGACCAAGGCATAACTTTTTCATGGTTCATCAAAAAAATCCCATCCAATTCTCATTTTGAAGGGGATGACATTTCCTACAACTCATCTACACACTCCAATTCCAAGAAATACTCTCACAAAAAGTTATCAATTTCTACATTATAGGTCAATTTCAAAAGTCAACAAAAAGACACTTTAAGTCAAAGACCATAACTTGAGATTGGTGAATCAAAATGACATGGGACCAAAGGCATTGGTTAGAGGACTTCAAGACCTTTCCAAAATGTCCAAGAACATGTTCATAGCTTAAAAATTGAGCAAGATATGCATTGGAGAAGTTGGGAAATTTTTGGGAATTTGCAAAAGTCTACTTTGCCCAAAACACCTCATTTTTGCTAATGGGCCTCAAATTCTTTCTTGAATCTTTACCCAAAGCCTATGCACGACCCATTAAGATTAATTTGAATTATTTTCTTATTTTTATTAATTATTTGGATTTTTAATTGATTAATAATTCATTTAATTAATTTAATTGTAGGAAAATTCAAAAGATATGGTTTTAAATCTTTTTGTGATACAAATACACTTAGGGCAAGCTGGCAATTCGTGTACACATCAAGGACATCAAAATCTCCATGATTGGCAAGGTTTTATCAAAGAAAAAGGTTGAAAAAGATTTGATTGGCAATCACATAATGAAACATGAATGCAATGGATTTTTGGGCCTAAAGTTGACCTAATTCCCTTCCCATATATGCAAGAAACCTAACCCTATTCATAAGAACGGGCAAGCTGCTGTGAAACAAGAGAACCAAATTCCAAAAGTTCAAGAAATATTTGAAAACTGAATTCTCACTTGCAGGATAATTCACACCCTTTTCTTGGTTCCATCACGTTACTGACATTGCCAGGAACCTATTGCCATCAAGAACAAGCCCTAGCACTCAAGAAATTGCCCATAACAGATTCACGGTTCAGCTTTATTTTTCATAATCGAAATTCATATCTCATGAGCATTTAACATGTTTTATTGGTTGTTTTGCATTGCTTGAACATACAGGAACCTTTTCGTATGGATTAATTGCATTGAAACGCATAGAATCAGAATTCACCATGAATGAATTTTAGGGTTTTCAAGCTCTTAAATTAGGGCTTTATTATTGAGGAAAAATCAGGCCTTGAGACACCTATGGTTGAACTCAGAAGCTCAAGACGAATTGAACAGGACCATCGCGCCCTATTTATGTTTAACCTACGCCTAATCGCTATTTTTGGCCATGTTATTTTGTGGGGGTTAAAAACCCTCGCTACTTGATTTGTTTTGCAGGAATTCATTGGAGATGATGATGAGGTGTCTATGCGTGGGTGGCTTGTTCAAATAACGCGCGCGTTTCTGTTTTGTCTAGCATAATAATCTGATTTCATATATTACTTTCATTATGTATCTTACTAACAAAGCGTGCAAAGTGGTCTGGTGGTTGATGATGTGTCTGGTAATTACTGGGACCTGGGTTCGATCCCCAGGTCCCCCTAACGCGTTATACTATTTTTCTTCTCATACTTGCATACAGCGTTCCAAGGATGGCACACCATATGCCCCTAGGCATCATCATGCCATGTGTTCCAGTCACCAATCCAATGGCTACAAGGGAAGGAACATCATGTTCTCAGGTCAAAGCAGGCATAGGCGATTCCCAAAGTCAACAAGGCTTGGAGTGTTCTTGGGCCAGAATTTCTAAATCAAACCTCCATATTGGGCCAACAAACCCCCCCTGGTTCACTATTTTTTTTATTTATTTATTTTCTTTCTCCTTTTAATTCTTTTTACTAATTATTATTATTATTAATTATTATTAACTAATAAACTAATTTTTCATAAAAAACTCAGATAATATAAAAATTGTGAATATTCTATTATTTATTAAATTCACTAACTATTATTTTTGTAAATAAATATTAACAATTAACTTAGTTTAATTTAGGCTTAATTTTCACCTTTTTCATAAATAAATAAAATTATGTAGAATTAGGGTTTGACAAGTTTCAATCACATTTTCTCATTATCATTATTCTTATTTATTATTATTATTTTTGTACATAAAAATGTAAATTAATTAATTTAGTTAATTAGGTTAACTTTGACCTTTTTTTTATTTATTAATAATTAAAATAAACTTAGAATTAGGGTTTTCTTTTGACTTTTAATTTCTTTTATTTTATTTTTATTAAATATTAAAAAACATAAAAAACATTTTTCTTTACATAATTAATTGGTATTAGGTTTAATCTTAATTAATTGCAAAAGGACCAAAAAACTCATATTTTCTCAAAAGGGTCAAAACCCTAGGATGTCCTGATTTACTTTCCATTCGCGCGTTATTTATTTGATTATTATGTAACTGCTTCCAAGAATGTAATAGTAATTAGGTTTACCGCCTTCTTTACTTTCCGCACTTTATCAAAACGGGTCTTTGTTTTTTTGGCGATGTATAGACCCGCGCCTTGTAATAGCGTAGCTTTACATTCCCGCACTTTAATTTTCCGCACTCCTAACTATTAATAAGCATGAAAAGACTGAATGACAAATTAAAAACAACTCGTAGCTCACAATTGCATGATCAAAGATAAACATAAACTGAACTGAACACACAAGCACATGCCACTTCTAGGGTACGCCTCACTGGTTGCCTCGAACGTGGTCGTCAAGTATAGGTTGTTTTAGAGGTCACCCTCCTGTCTAAGATCCATTTGCCTCGAAACGGTTGCCTCAGATAAAAAGGATCTAGGACATTAGGGTTACTTCTAAGGTGTCCTACTATTGCTTCGGTGACCACACTGTCCCTACAATCGAGTTGACCCGAATAACTCCAACGGTGGTGCTACCTACCTCTCATTGGTGGGATGGCACTATCTTAAGGACTCTTACACAGCCTAATTCCTTAGGGTAGGTAGATTCTCATAGGTACTTGCTCTCTTCAAAAACAAACAAAACATCTTTTCACACTGACACTTTCAAAAGGTTTTCAAACAAATTTTTCATACACTCTTGAGGACAGATACAAGAGTTACTTAGAAAATTTTCAAACGAAACTTTTTCAAAACCCACATACACTTGAAAAGCAAACAATTTTTGAAAACATAAGAGCAAGTACCTAAGAGCCTGTGGATAACCACAGATAGAAAGGGTGCTAACACCTTCCCTTTCTATAATCTACCTCCTGAACCGAGAAACATCTCGAAAAGGAATTTTGCTGTGCTTTTGTCCTTTCCTTGTTGGAGAAAATAAAAGACGGTGGTGACTCTTTCTTACCGCGACATTTCGTGAACCAGCTTAAAAAACAGTCAGTTCTATTTCCACCGATCACACATCCCCAGTGGAGTTCATCATTAAAATCCCCAACAGAGCTTATCAACGGAATCCCCAAAGGAGTTTATCGTTAAAATCTTCAGCAGAATATCTCTCCCCACAGAATAATTCCCCACAGAGTAATCTCTTCATCAGTTTATTCCCCAACAAAGTTCTTTTCTCCTGCAGGTTTATTCTCGCGATCATCTTCGTTCATCATCCCCAGCGGAAACGAAGAACTCAACTCTATTCTCCAGCAGCTTCGGGATCTATTTTCCCAGCTAAAACATCACATTTTCATACATCATGATACATGCATATACGCATCATACCATACAATCTCATTTATGTTGAGAACATCATTGCTTGATCCATCTCATGCATTGCATATGACTGACCTTTACCTTTCAGGAAAGATGCAGTTAAGTTCTCAGCTTAGTCGAAGACCTGACCAGTTCTTAAATCTCAATTGAATTATCCTCGGTTGAATTTCAGATAAGGTTCTCAATCTCGACAGTTTGCCTACTTCATAGTGTGGACAAGTGCTATAACCTCAACGGTATACTACGTTGAGCACTAGTCAGTTCCTAGATCTTGATGTTTTCCTCTGTCAAAGTATGGACAAGTTCTCTAACCTCAACGGTATACTACGTTGAGAACCAGACAGTTCCTAGATCTTGATGAAGATGTTTCCCTACGTCATAGTGTGGAAGAGTGCTATAACCTCAACGGTATACTATGTTGAACACTAGTCAGTTCCTATATCTTGATGTTTTCCTCCGTCAAAGTGTGGACAAGTTCTCTAACCTCAACGGTATACTACGTTGAGCACCAGACAGTTCCTAGATCTTGATGAAGATGTTTCCCTACGTCATAGTGTGGACGAGTGTTATAACCTCAACGGTATACTACGTTGAGCACTAGTCAGTTCCTATATCTTGATGTTTTCCTCCGCCAAAGTGTGGACAAGTTCTCTAACCTCAACGATATACTACGTTGAGCACCAGACAGTTCCTAGATCTTGATGAAGATGTTTCCCTACGTCATAGTGTGGACGAGTGCTATAACCTCAATGGTATACTACGTTGAGCACTAGTCAGTTCCTAGAACTTGATGTTTTCCTCCGTCAAAGTGTGGACAAGTTCTCTAACCTCAACGGTATACTACGTTGAGCACCAGATAGTTCCTAGATCTTGATTAAGATGTTTCCCCACGTCATAGTGTGGACGAGGGCTATAACCTCAATGGTATACTACGTTGAGCACTAGTCAGTTCCTAGATCTTGATGTTTTCCTCTGTCATAGTGTGGACAAGTTCTCTAACCTCAACGGTATACTACGTTGAGCACCAGACAATTCCTAGATCTTGATGAAAATGTTTCCCCCCAATTGAATTAGGGACAAGTTCTTAAGACTCAACCGAGGCATTCTCTCAGTTGAAGTACAGGCAAGTTCCTGAATCTCAACAAAAGTTAGGCTTCCCCAGCGGAATCTTCTACAACAACAGGTATGCAAGTTCTCGCTAAGGAATCTCTTATGCGATCGACACTCTTGCAGATGGCATCTATAAGCCCATCCTCCTACCAATAATCTCCAAATGGCATCTGTAAGCCCATTTCCGACATCACAATGCTGATACTACACCATGCGAGTGCAAATTTCTGGGCACTCTAGTGTTCAATTATCTTCCACCTTCGGATCCCGCAAGGCTCGAAAGCCAATCTATATCCTTAGGTTTAAGAAAATTGAACAGGGGAAACTGTTGTACCCCAAAATTTCCCCTCCCATATTTCCCAAGACATTTCAAGAATAACTCCCAAGTTGCTCAAGATAGCCCAAGAGTTGGACAGTCAAATCACCTCCTAAGGCAGTCAATTCAAAATTAAGGTTTTGTGTTGCATCAAGGCCTTTACATCCAAATGGCCTCAAATTCTCCCCAATGTCCTAATATATTCTCAAGGTCATCCATGTCAAATTTCAAGCCTTGCAGAGGAAGTTTGGTTAGTCAATTGCTCAAGAGATCCAAAAATCGACTGTGTTAGGGCAAAAGTCAACTGTGACCTACAAATAGTCAAACCTCAAGATTTTTTGCCAACATTCTCATTTTGAAGTTTAATTCATCATTTTATCAAGGTTTTATCATGATTCATCAAGGATTGCTTAAAATTCATCAAGAATCAAAAGTTGCTAAATTAGGGTTTTGTAGGAAAAGTCAACTCAACTTTGACCAAGCATAACTTTCATACTTTATGATAAATGACCCATCTAAAGCTCATTTTGAATAGGATGCAATTTCCTACAATCCATCTTCACACCCCAAGATCAAGAAATGCTCTCACAAAAAGTTACAAATTTGGACATTATAGGTCATTTTTTAAAGTCAACAAAAACACCTTTTTTTCCAAAGCTTATAACCTGATCATGGAATATCAAAATTAGATGATACCAAAAGGGTTTGTTAGAGGACATCTCAAGGTTTCTAAAAAGTCCAAGAACCCTTCCAAAAGTTCAAAATTGAAGAAGTTATGCATTGTTGAAGTTGGGCATTTTTCCAAAAGTGCCAAAAGTCAACTATCCTCAAAACTCCAATTTTTGACAAAAGGGCCCACTTTTTTCCACTTGATTTGATTTTTTCACACCACACACGTGTCCTATCTTCAGTTTCATGTCCATTCACTTATTTTTTCTATTTTATTTAATTTTTATTAAATTAATTCATTTTAAATCAATATTAATTCAAATAAAATCCAAAAATTGATGGAATAAGATTTTTTTGATCATTACAGGTCTTAAATATCATGATGCACCCAATCAAATTCGTGTCATGCCATATTGTGAACAAAATCTTGGATTTGGCATAATTTTGGAAGCTTTGTTAATGAAGATCAAATCAAATCTCAAATCTTCAATGCACATGGATTCAAGCCCAAAGATTTAACCTAATGCAATCCTTTATACATGTACAAGCTAAACACATCAATGACACGACCTAAGAGCTGCAGAAATGGCAAAACCAAAATTGAAAAAAGCTTCAAAAAGTTGGAGATCGAAATCCATATTGGAGGTGTTCTCAAAGAAAAATCTCCACATAGCCTTCTTGCCTGACGTCCACTGGAGCTAAAGCAATCAGAATCAAGCCCCGAGACATCCCCAATCGCACTGTAAGTCCTCATGAACATGGCTCTGTACACGAGAACATAACCTCTAAATCTTGCATCTTTTTGCCAAAATCTTGACACTATCATGTTAATCGATTCATTTAGAGCATTTCTGCATTATTTAATTTTGTTTTCATGACTTATAACCCTGTATTCGAAGCTAGGGTTTGTGTTCTTGTTTTTTTAGGCATTTTTGACACAGGCAAAATCAAGACAAATAATGGCCATGGTTGTATTCAGGGAAGAGAGACGAACACAATGATGGTCTTAGTTTGTGTTTATGTGGTCTGGAATTCATTCTAGAATCGAGCCATGGATTTTGATGCGGAATCGAATCCGCAGGAAAAAATACAGGCTTTGTTGAAGAAGATGAAGACGTGGCTCGTCTTCATTGGCCTGTTTAAATAAATTCCGCGCATTTTTTTATTTCCAGTAATTTGCTTGCTTTTCACATATAATAATCAGCGTGTATTTTATTAACAATAAAGCATCATAGCTCAGTTGGTGGAGGCGTGAGTGGAAAAACCAAAGGGACCTGGGTTCGAATCCCAGGTCCCCCAAAATGCTTGTTATTATTTTGTTTCACTTGTTCAGGTACAATTCATCAACTATGGCCTACCATACGCTTGCAATCTCAACGTGCCAGATGGCCTTCAGGCCAAATCTGGTGGCCAGGAATGAAGGACTATCATATGTCCAAGTCAACAAGCGCATAGGGAACTGGAAAAGTCAAAACAGGCCAACGTAAATGGGCCAGACAATTGCCATTCAAACACCCAGATTTGGGGCCCGAACCCCCTTGGTTCATTTTCTTTTCATTATATTTATTTATTTGCTTATTGTTTTAATTAATTATTTTTATTATTACTAACCAATTTATTTTTCTTAATAAAATCAGAAAACAAAAAAAATATTATTTTTATTATTAATTTCATTATTTTATTTTTTGTAAATAAATATTAATTAATTAATTTAGTGTTAATTAGGTTAATTTTAACATTTTTTACAATAATTAAAATCAATTTAGAATATTAGGTTTTTATTAATATTAATCCATTTTATTTTATTTCCTAAAAAACTCAAAAATCCAAAAATATTTTCATTATTTAAATTAATTTAATTGTTCATTTAATTTGATCCCATTTAATTCAAAAATATGCAAAAATCTTTTCTTTAATAAAAAAAGGGTCAAAACCCTAAAAAATGCGCCGTTTTAATTTCTCGCACGCGTATCATTTTTATCCAATATTGTAATTGCTTTCAGTATGTAATAGCTTTTAATTAGGATTTTAATTATTTATTGCTTTATTTTACTTTCTGCAATTTAATTTAAAGGGTTTGTTTTTGGCGATGTAAATACCCGACGCCTTGTAATAGTTTTGATTTAATTTCCGCAATTTAAAATTCCGCAAACTATACACTGTTAGATGTTTGATAATAGGGAATGCATGACAAGATCCAATGTATAAACTTAAAATCAACATAGCTCACCCATGACATGTACAAAGATAAAATTAACCGAAATAACACACGCGCACATGCGCACTCTTAGGGTACACCTCACTTGGTTGCCTTCGAACGTGGTCATTGAGTATAGGAAGTTTTAGAGGTCGCCCTCTTGTCCAAAGATCATAGTTGCCTCGAAACGGTTGCCTAGGAAAAATGATCTAAGACATTAGGGTTACCGCTAAGGCATCCTAACGTTGCTTTAGTGACCACACGTCCCTTAATCGAATTGACCCGAAAACTCCAAACGACGATGCTACCTACTCATCAATAGTGGGCTAGCATTGTATAAAGGACATTTGCACAGTTTAATTCCCTTTCCGAGTAGGTAGATGGTTCTTAAGTACTTGCTCCTTTTAAAAACAAAACAAAACTTTTCACACTTACACTCTCTTCAAAACAAAAACTCTTTCAAACCCACAAACACAAAGAAAAGCAATTTTGAAAAACACAATGAGCAAGTACCTAAGAGCTCGTGGATAACCACGGATAGAAAGGGTGCTAACACCTTCCCTTTCTATAATCTACCTCCCGAACCCGAGAACCATCTCGAAAAAGGAATTTTTCCGTGCTTTTTCCTTTCCTTGTTGGATAAAATAAAAGACGGTGGCGACTCTTGCTTACCGCAACATTTTGCAAAAACAAACACAAAACGCGAACCAGCATTCTAAAACAGTCAATTATATTCCCACCGATCACAAGTGTCAAACACCGCGAAGCCTAGAATCGACCAGATAGTGGTTTATCTTTAAGCTATGAAGCCCGGATTCGACTAGATAATAGTTTAATCCCCAGCAAAGCCGTGAAGGTCGGATGCGACCGGATAACAGCTCAGCAAGTTACTGTGAAGCCTGGATTATGACCAGCTAGCAGTGCAAGAAACCATGAAGCCTGGAAGCGACCAGATAGTGGTATGTCATAAACACAAGCCGTGAAGCCCGTAGATCAACCGGATAACAGCTTAACAAGTTATTGTGAAGCCTGGATTACGACCAGATAACAATACAAGACACCATGAAGCCTGGACTCGACCAGATAATGGTAGAAGACGTTGTGAAGCCCGGATTCGACCGGATAACAGCTCGGTAAGCTATTGCGAAGCCCGAATTACGACCAGATAGCAATACAAGTCACTGTGAAGCCCGGATTCGACCGGATAACAGCTCAGTAAGCTATTGCGAAGCCTGGGTTACGACCAGATAGCAATACAAGTCGTTGTGAAGCTTGGATTACAACAAGATAGCAGCCAAGAATACTACGAATCCCGGAGTTGACTAGATAGTGGTATATCTTTAATTCAAGTTATGAAGCCCGGGTTCGACCGGATAGTATCTTGATTTCTCCAAACACCATGAAGCCTGGATTCAACCAGATAATGGTATGAAACATCGTGAAGCCTGGATTACAACCAGATAGCGGTAAAAGACACTGAAGCCTGGATTACGACCAAATAATAGTGAGGGACACTGTGAAGCTTGGATTTCGACCAAATAGAAGTCTACCCGGGCAATTACTATGAAGCCTGGAAATCAAACGGATATTAGTAGGCCTAAAAATCAAATGGAAGCCCAGAGGTGACCGAATAGCCACTTGATTTCTTATGAAGCCTGGATTACGACCAGATAAGAAGTAAGGTATTGTGAAGCCTGGATTATGACCAGATATCAGTACAGAACACCATGAAGCCTGGATTCGACCGGATAATGGTATAAAACATTGTGAAGCCTGGATTACGACCAGATAGCGGTAGAGGATACTGAAGCCTGGATTACGACCAGATAAGAGTAAAGGACACTGTGAAGCTTGGATTTCGACCAAATAGCAGTTTACCTGGACCATTACTAAGAAGCCCGGAGTCAACCGAATATTAGTGTGCCCTAAATTCAAGTTGAAGCCTGGATACGACCGGATAACAACTTAACTCCTTCTGAATCCTGGATTACGACCAAATAAGAATTGAGAAATTGTGAAGCCTGGATCACGACCGGATAGCAAGTTTAATCTCACTTCCCCAGTAAGTCACTGTAAACCCTGGATTACGACCAGATAGTAGTCGGTCTTATCATTATGAAGCCTGGATTACGACCAGATAGTAGTTCATTTTCATCTCTTCGACCAAGAGACGATTCCCCAGTAGAATAACGGACGATCGAAGCTCCTAAAATTCTATTTCTCCCCAAGACAAAGATCAGCATTCCCCAGCGCAGTCTTCCTCAACAACAGGTATACAAGCTCTCGCCAAGGAATCTCTTAGGCAATCGACACTCCTTCGGATGAAATCTTTAAGCCCATCTTTCGTCATCAGCCTCCAAAGGGCATCTATAAGCCCATTCCTGACATCACAAGACAAGTACCACTTCATGCGAGTGCAAATTTCTGGGTACTCTAGTGTTCAATCATCTTCCACCCTCGGATCACGAAAGGCAAACAAGCCAATCTATATCCTCAGGTTTAAGAAGATTGAACATGGGCATTTGTTGTGCCCCAAAATTTTCCCTCCCATATTTCTCAAAACATTTCAAGAAAGGTCTTCAAATTGCCCAAGGAAGTCCAAGAGTTGACCAGACAAACTCTCTCCTAAAGGCAGTCTACCTCAAATTAAGGGTTTCATGTTGCATCAGGATACTTGAGCTCAAGGGATCCCAAATTCTCACCATTGTCCTAATATTTTCTCAAGATCATCCATGTCAAGTTTCAAGCCTTGCAAAGGAAGTTTGCTCAGTCAACTGCTCAAAGGCCTGAAAATCGACTGTGCTAGGGCAAAAGTCAACTGTGGCCCACATACAGTCAAACTTCAAGATTTTTGGTCAACATCCTCATTTTGAAGTATTATTCATCATTTGATCAAGGGTTGATCATGATTCATCAAGGGTTGCTCACAATTCATCAAAACCCAAAAGTTACTAAATTAAGGTTTTGTAGGAAAAGTCAACTCAACTTTGACCAAGCATAACTTTCTCATACTTTATTAGAAATGACTCATCCAAAGCTCATTTTTAAGAGGATGAAATTCCATACAATTCATCTCCATCTCCCAAGTTCAAAATATGCACTCACAAGAAGTTATGAATTTGTACATTATAGGTCATTTTGAAAAGTCAACAAAAACACCTTTTTTGTCAAAGCTTCATACATGAACATGGAAGACTCAATTGAGATGATACTAAGAAGGTTGCTTAGAGGACACCTCAAGATTTCTAAAAAGTCCAAGAACACCTTCAAAGAGTCAAAATTGAAGAAGTTGTGCATTGGTGAAGTTGACCTTTTTGCAAAATTGCCAAAAGTCAAATATGCCTCAAATTGCAATTTTTGTCAAATGGGCCCAACTTTTTGCATTTGTTTTGAGTTTGTAACATGGTCCACAATCCCCAACTCTTCCCACTTGCCTTTATTTTATTTTTGCCATTTATTTTGATTTTTTATTTCAATTAAATCAATTTAAATCAAAATAAATCATGGAAATATCAAAATCATTTAAGTCTTGTGTTTTTTTTATATTATTTATTTGTTTCTCTATGTACAACAAACGCGCTTGGCTCAGTTGGTGGGAGGCATGTGAAAAAGTCCATAGGACCTGAGTTCGATTCCCAAGTCCCCTTTATTTCTTCAATATATTTTTCTATACATATTCCTATGCGCAGGTTTCCAGTACACCCCACCATGTGCCATCAGCTTGCAGCCACCAGATCTGAAACAGATTTAATCCAAAGGCCATCATTAGAGGACCATAGTGCACTTTGGTCAATGTACAGCATGGAAGCATAGAGGTCAACATGGACCAAGGTTCTTGGGCCCAGAAAATTGCTAATGGCACCCCTCCAACTGCTATTTATCAGGCCCATTTTCTTTTTCTTTTGCTTTTTATATTTTCTTTATTTAATTTATTTAAATTATTCTACTAACACATAAAATTAATTCTTTTTATCAAAAAATTATAAAAAATAATTTTTCATCAAATTAGATTTAGGTTTTATTTTTTATCAAAAATTAATTTAATTATTTTATTTAATTTTAGGATAACTTTAATTTGTCTTTGTAAATAAATTAAAATAAATTAGAAACTAGGTTTTTTTGTTTAATTAAATTTATATTTTCTTTTCTTAAAAATAACCAAAAATACAAAAAATAGGTCAAAATAAAATTAATTATTTTCTCAATTTAATTTAATTAGTAATTAGGTTTGTACATATTTAATTTAAAACCTTATTTTTTCCTTAAAATAATCAAAAACAACAAAAAATGTTTTTTTTCTTTTAATTAGGTTAGACGGGGTCAAAACCCTAATTTTGCTCGTCCTCGATTCATCACGCGTGTTTACTTATTTTTACAATATTGATGTAATTGCTCATGGGATGTAATAGACTAATTAGGACTTTTTCGTTTATGTATCGTTTTTGCGGGTTTTTTGGCTATGTAATTAATACCCGAAGCCTTGTAAGAGCGTAGCTTTATTTTCTCGCACTTTAATTCTTGCAAATATTAACTGTTAGATGTATGATATTAGGATTGCATGACAAGACTGTATGTAAATTTTAAAATAGTTAGCAAACCCTAAATGTGCAAAGATAATAACTGAAATTGAATCACTCGCACATGCCACTCTTAGGGTATACTCCCACTTCGGTTGCCTTCGGTAAACGATCATTAAGTATAGGGTATTTTAGTGGTCGCTCTCTTGTCTAAACAAAGATCAAATGTCCCGTTCGGAATTGTTGCCTCGGAAAGGTTGCCTCGGAAATGTTGCCTCGAATATTGATCTTAAGACATTAGGGTTATTACTAAGACCTCCTAACATTGCTTTAATGATCGTACATCCCTTTCGAATTGACCCTTACACCTCCAACGACGATGCTACCTACTTACTAATAGTGGGATAGCGCTGTCTAAAGGAAACAAGAACAAAAACAATTCTTTTTTCGAGTAGGTAGATGCTAGTAGATACTTGCTCAAAATCAAACTTTTCCACACTTACACTCTTTTCAAACAAAGTTTTCAAAACAACTTCGTAACACTCTTGAAGACAGAAGCAAGGGTTAAATCGAAGTAAAACAAAAACGTTTCAAAACACACAAACACGGAAGCAATTTTTAAATGATAAGCAAGTACCTAAGAGCCCGTGGAAAACCACGGATAGAAATGGTGCTAATACCTTCCCTTTCTATAATCTACCCCCCGTACTCAAAATCTCAAAAAAGGAATTTTTCTGTGCTTTTTTCCTTTCCAGTTGGATAAAATAAAAGTTGGTGGCGACTCTTGCTTACCGCGACATTTTGCGAACAAAAAACGTAAAACACAACCCAGTATTAAACAATCAGGTTCTGCTACCGTATCAAAAATTCCAATATGGCAATTAAAAAAAATTGACCTCTTCTTCCACCCACCTTTGATAAGCGTATGTGCAAAAGGCTTGCCAAACTGAGTACTCATATCTTTCACCTTCTCAAAAACTTGGTCACCTGTCAACGTAGGTGGAGCTCTGTCATGTTCTATATTTTCATTGAATTCCTTTCTCCACTCACGGTAGTGATGACTAGAATTTAAGAATCTACGATGACCGAGAAATACATTCTTTTGACAAAGTTCCAATCGCTTCCAATTTGTGTGTTCTTCACAAATAGGACACGCTTTTTGACCTTTAATGTTATACCCTGGTAGATTTCCGTATGCCGGAAAATCATTAATTGTGCCAAACAATATCGTCCTCAAATTGAAACTTTCTTTCCTATATCAATCTAAACCTCTACATCGTTCTCCCACAAAATATTTAAATCTTCGATTAACAGTGTCAAGTATACGTCTATGTCATTCCCTGGTTGTTTAGGTCCAGAAATTAACATAGATAACATCATGTAATTGTGCTTCATACATAGCCATGGAAGTATGTTATAAATCATAATAATCACAGGCCATGTGGTATGTGAGATGCTTTGAAGACCATGCTGGTTCATTCCATCAGTAGATAATGCCAAGCGAAGGTTTCTTGCTTCTCCTCCAAAAGCAAGATAATCATTATCAATTTTTGACCACTATGGTGAATCTTCCAGATGTCGAAACTTTCCATCAATAATTCTTTCATCTGCATGCCAAGTCAAGTGTCTTGTATCAGTTTCACTATGAAACATGTGTCTAAATCTCATAATTATAAGAAAATACCATAAGACTTTTGTTGGAGACAATTTTTTCTTATATCGAGATAAATCGCATTTAGGACACTCATTTAACTATGCATATTTGTTTCGAAACAAAATGAAATCATTTGGACAAGCATGTATCTTATCATAGCTCATGCCAATAGAGCACAACATTTTTTTGGCCTTATATGTTCGATCAGGAAGAACATTATCCTCCAGAAGCATATCTTTCATAAGGACTAATAACTTTATGAAACTTTTATCCGACCATCCATTTCCCTCCTTTAAGTTGTACAACTTTAATACCGCATACAGTCTTATGAATTTAGTGCAACCTTTATACAACAGTTTCTCTGCATTGCTTACCAACCTCTCAAACATTTTAGTACAATCCTGAAGATCTTCTTCAAGTGCTTCTGCAATCTCTTTGACACGATGACAATCGTATGTATCTCTACCATTGTCGTCTGAAGCATATGTGATACTATCCCCCGGTTCAATATTCCTGTTACTCTTCTCACCCCAAAATAGCTAACATGTATAACTTCGATCAATTCAATTCCTCAGTAAATGTGATTCCATCCCAACTGCGTCAACCTGACCCTCATAACAACAACCCAAGCAAGGACATTTCACTCGACTGAGGTTTTCAGCATATTCAATAACAAACTTAACGAATTCTAATATCCCATTCTCGTACTCTTTTGACAATCGATTGGAAGACATCCATTTTTTATCCATGGTTTTACTAATAAGTAGCCTAAAAAAAACACTATAATTAATCCCGTAGCTATAACAAAAGAAAAACTAATTACTTGTAGAGAAGTCAACAACTTCTGGAACCACACAGCGTAAGATTGTGAGAGCGGCTATGAAATTGGGCAATAACTACATATAAACAATTAGGTTCACTATTTCAATTTCAAACATGTTTAAAACAAAACAGGTTTTGAGTGTATCTTGTGATATATTAATGAACCTAACTTTGTAAACTCCTTACCTGAGATGTTGATCTTTTAGAAAGCCAAGCTATTGAATATCACAACTCACAACTTTATCTCTGGCCTAATAACAAAAGAAAAACAGAATCGCGTTGAAGAACTTACAGAATCGCAAAAAACTTACAGAAATATATGAACCAAATCGCGTTGAAGTTACGAAATATATGAACAGAAACGCATTATGAACATAAATATATGAACTTATACAAGCAAAAAGGGTAAAACTTTCTTGGAACAAAATCTCAGTAAAACTTTCAAAAAAGAACTATGAGCATCAACAACTAACACTTGATTATAACACAATGCATTATATATGAATCAAAGTAGTAAAACTTTATTACCTCAAAATCTTAGTATCACAATCAACAACAACGAGCAACTTCCTGAAACATTCAGCATAATTTTTTTTATCAACAACACTACCCAAAAACATGCAGTTGAAATCAGAATTGTAGAGAAGAAAATAGAATCACGTTGAAGAACTTACAGAATCGAGCAAAATAGAATCGCATAGAACAAAATAGAATCGCGGAAAACAAAATAGAATCGTGGACTAAAGTGAACAAAATCGTTGTTGGAGAATCGTTTTTGGATAATCGTTGTTGAAAAAGTTGTTCGAAATCAGTTGCAGAGGAACGTTCATCGTTGGAAAATCATCGCAGAGAAATATGTTTTGGGAACGAAAACTGAGTTTTAGGGTTTTAGTTTTTTTAATTTAGAAATAAGACATTAATGACCTTAGGCAGCGCTTTTTATAAGACTCTTTCTGATGTATTACCTTTAGCAGTGCTTTCTAATTAAAAGCGCTTTTTGATGTATTCCCTATAGCAGCGCTTATGGCCTTAAGCAGCGCTTTCTAAAGTAGGTCTTTAGCAGCGCTTTTACTCAAAAAATTTATAAGGCTATAGCAGCCTTGCTAAAATAAGCCTTTAGCAGTGCTTTGGGCCTATGACAGCGCTTCCTATTGTTGGACCTATAGCAGCGCTTTGAGTTTAGGCAGCGCTTCTAGAATTTATTTTTTTTATTTCAATTTTAATTGACCTTAGGCAGCGCTTTCATAAAGGGCTGACTAAAGTGAGGCTTAGGCCGCACTTTTTCTTAACTTTAGGAAGCACTTTATTTCAAAGCGCTGTCTAATATTTAAAATTTAAAATTTAAAATTTTATCCTGATATTTAGCAGCGCTTTCATAAAGCGCTTCCTAAAGTGAGGCTTAGGCAGCATTTTTTCTTAACTTTAAGCAGCGCCTTTTCCAAAGTGTTGTCTAATATATATAATTTAAAATTTAAAATTTTATCGTGACATATAACAGCGCTTTGGTTTACAAGCACTGTCTAAAGTGCGCTGCCTAAGAGCTGTTTTGGCGTAGTGCTTGCTAAGGCTCTCGCCTATCACTGCCAACCTTACAACAAGGCTCTAATCCGGCAAAAATTCGAAGTACACTTTGCGTATCTCCCAAACTTGGATTCACCCTTGCTAAGGCTCTCGCCTACCATTTCTAACCTTACAATGGGACTCTGATTCGGAAAAAGTCAAAGTACACTTTACGTCTCTCGCAAACTCGACTTCACCCTTGCTAAGGCTCTCGCCTACCACGACCAACCTTATAATGGGGCTCTGATCTGGAAAAAAGCCAAAGCACACTTTACATCTCTTGCAAACTCAGTCACCCTCATTAGGCTCTGATCTGACAGAAGTCAAAGCGCACTTCATGCCTCTCGCAAAATTATGTTCAAACACCTCCTCATCAGGGTCGAGTTCTAAAAAATTACTCTCCTCATCAGGGTCGAGTTTTACAAAATTACTCCCCTCGTCAGGGTCGAGTTCTACTACTAACTTCCCTTATCAGGGTCGATTTCTACGAACTAATTGCCCTCTTCAGGGTCAAGTTCTACTATTAACTTCCCTCATTTTGGTCGAGTTCTATAAACTAACTCCCCTCATCAGGGTCGAGTTCTACAAACTAACTCCCTTCATCAGGGTCGAGTTCTACAAATTTACTTCCCTCATCAGGGTTGAGTTCTACAAACTTACTCCCCTCATCAGGGCCGAGTTCTACAAACTTACTCCCCTCATCAGGGTCGAGTTATACAAATTACTCCCCTTATCAGGGTCAATTTTTACAAAATTACTCCCCTCGTCAGGGTCGAGTTCTACTACTAACTCCCCTCATCAGGGTCGAGTTCTGCAAACTAACTCCCCTCGAAATGGTTGAGTTTTACTACTAACTCTACTCATCAGGGTCGAGTTCTACAAACTAACTCCCTTCATCAGGGTCGAGTTCTACTAACTCCCCTCATCAGGGTCGAGTCCTACAACACTCCCCTCACAAGGGTCGAGTCCTACAACACTCTCCTCATAAGGGTCGAGTTCTATCATAAACATTGTAACTAACTGCAGCAAGCTAGCAGAAGGTGATATAAAGCCGGGCGGTTGGCTCATAAAATTAAAATTCTGTAGAATTTATCCAGGAAATCTTCTATGACATAATCTGAAGAGTATATCAAAAGATAAACCCAAGCTTGCAACCCGATTGAGGATCTTAAAAATTAAAATAATACCCGACACTACATGATCGAACATATATAGCCCGATGGACTTTATGTCCGATGGGCTTATATATATGCACCAGATTATCTTAAAGGCTAAAAATGGAAGCAGAAAGTTGCAGAAAGCTAAAATGAAAATAAAAGCAAAATGACAAAAACAATTATAAAAGCCATAAAGAGCGGTTCAAAAATACAAAACCCACAGGCAAAAGTCATAACCATGTGCTTTAAGGTATCTGTTTGCCACTAATGACACTCTCCATATAAGGGTCGAGTGCTGTAAAAACACCCCTTGTTTAAAGAGTTAAGTCCCATAAATAAGTACTCATCGTATACGAGTTGAGTTCTACAATACTCCTTGTAAAAAAAGCAAAACCTTACACTCCTCAAAAGAGTCAAATACATCACCAGAGTGGAAACAAGGCCCAATCAGTCAACTCTGCCTCCGAGTAATGAAAATCTGAACCACTAAAACAGTCAAATATCACGACTCCTCGGCTATGTTAGTATACCTTGAGCCTGGTCAAGTTAATAAACTTTGACCATTATATAATGAAACCTTGAGCTTTTATCGACCACCAGCAAAATAAAACCCACCTTATACAGGCTTAGGGCTCTTATAAGAGACACCAAGACTGATTTCATAAATCATCCAAAGGTAACATAAAATCGGGTACCTTGTATAAAGACACTTACTCTCGTAGACTCCGTACCAGGGAGACCCTGCTTGGAAATAGATCACGTCACAAAGTGTTGAAGCACTTATAAATAAAATAAAATAAAGCAAGATCCAATAGTTAAGCAGATGAACTCTCTTGGTTATGTTACAACCCAGACAAAATATTTCACTTCAGTGAACTGTATTCTCGGAAGGCTCCACGTATATCCTATGAACTTGGTGCCCAGGGGGCTTAATGTATACATACACCCGGAATATTTTATCTAGGCTAGGATATGAACTCGATTAAACACTAAGGGGCTCTATACGCCTATTAAAAATTCTCTCTGGGTTAAAACGGAGACCCTGGTCCAATCGACTCAAAAGTCGGGATAAACAAACATTAAATCCATACTTTGTGATACTGCCAAAGATAGTCTAAAACGATAACTGGCCAAACAGTCCAAAGTACAAAACATCTTACAAAAATGTTGGGTATCAATCTCGGTAAGCATAAGTGTAAAACGGGGTAATCGAACCCTTTACCTATACTAGAAGTTGGGTAGGCTATATCTCTGACATGAGCATAATGCATACCTACAAGGTACTAAACTCAAATAAACATAAGCACAATGCGATGGAAAGAAATTATCCAACCATTGCATAATGCATCTGACTTCTAAACTTGTAAAAGTCTTCCATTATTTGGATGCTCCCAAATGGATGAGAACCCACTTCGACTCTCCAAACTGATATATATATATATATATATATATATATATATATATATATATATATATATATATATATATATATATATATATATATATATATATATATATATATATATATATATATATATATATATATATATATATATATATATATATATATCAGAAAGCGTAGGGCTATAAGGAAATTATTCCTTCATCGAGAACACATACTCGTTGAGAGTTCACATAGGTCGGGATAAATTAAAAACACTTCGCCCTTGTAGACCCAGTGCCCTTACATGCCTCGTGCTTTTGGGGCTTATGTACATCCCAGAAAATATTCATACCAAAGTCGAGGTATGAACTTGAATAGATAATAAGGTACAAAGTAGACCCTAAGAGACCGGAGCTGACTACTCAGTTAGGCCCAGCCGGGTATAAGCTCGACACAACACTGCTGATTTATAGGAAGTCGGTCTCGAGGAGGACAAGAGGTGTAACTGTGACCTAATAGTAATACAAACGTTGTGAAGTTATTAAGAGGTGGTTACAAGCATTAAAAAATCATTAAGAAGGAGGTTATAGACGTCACGGGATGACTTAATGACCATTAGACCAAGGACTTTCCTATATAAAGGGTCCTTGGTGAATGGAAAGAGAGAGTTCTCTCGACATCTCTCTTTCTCTCTCTCTCATTACCTCTCTTTGCAACATGCACAAGAGAGACACCACCATCATACAAAGGAGCTCCCACATGAGGGATAAGAAAGATATCATCTCTTGAGCCGATATGTGTCATTATGGTAACACCCAAATCCCCCTAATAAACCCACTCCGACAATTTCCTCTACTTATAGCGTGAAACCGGCCAGATATTTGTTCCAGACAAGAACATACACACAAATACACACACACACACACACACATACACACACACACACACACACACACACACACACACATATATATATATATATATATATATATATATATATATATATATATATATATATATATATATATATATATATATATATATATATATATGTGTGTGTGTGTGTGTGTGTGTGTGTGCGTTTGTGTGTGTGTGTAAGTGTGCATGCGTGCGTGTGTGCGTGTGTGTGTGTGTGCGTGTGTGTGTGTGTGTGTGAAACTTATCACCACGGCTGCTAAAATAAACTGTGATAATATTAATGCATTATTAATAATGGTTTCTAGTATTAATCGTGATAATATAAATGTATTATTCATAACGGCTGCTAGTATTAACCGTGATAATATGAATGTATTATTCATAACGGCTTCTAATATTAACCGTGATAATATGAATGTATTATTCATAACGGATTCTAATATTAACCGTGATAATATGTCTTTTTATTTTAATATATTAATAAGAGTATAAAGACAATCCCATTTTGTATCGAAAAGGATTGAAAATTGGTGGTGTTAGGAATCGAAGCAAGTAACAATTAATATATAACAACAGTTGTTACGAAGGACCGTGATAAAGTGTTTTTTGATAAAATATTAAAAAATTATGGCGAGCGAATATCAATTACTATAACGGTTAACTAGGCCGCCGAAATTATATAGTTTCACCAATGGTATATTCTGTAGTAGTGAGGCTTTATTTTGATGATGGAAACTACAAAGTAAAATACTAAGAAGACTTCTATCATGATAAGAATACAACAAAGAATAAATCAAAGAGCACTTAAGTGGTTAAAGATGTAAACCATGAATGTAAAGGTTTGATTAAATTGAATATTTAAAGAAGAAGGCAAACCAATAAAAAATATCTAAAGTCTCGAGAGATCTCAAGCAGTGTCAACAACAAAAGATTATATATGGAAAAAAGCTTGTAGAAGAAGTTAAACTCCTAATTTAGTAAGTGAATTACCTTTTGTAAAAGCAAAGGGTTTTTTTGTAAAACTATATGGCTATAAGAGTGCACACACACACACACACAAAAACCTTTTTTCAAATACCTTAACCAAGAGAAAATATTTTTTAAAATGTCTTTAAGTTGTGCCAGACGACTTAGGAGCAGTGGAAATAACTAAAGGGAAATATTTGACTAATATAATCGATTAGATTATTATACTACTCGATTAGAATAACTCAAACGTAAACCCCAAGTTATTTAGACAACACCTTAATGGCGTACAACGACTAACAATATCATGTTTCCTTTTAAAAGACAAGCAACAACTATATTTTAAAGATCTAATTGGTTAGCCAACGGTCAACATCATTAAATAAGATTTCTGTTTTTTAGCATTCTTCATGCCTATAAATAAATACCTCGTTTCTCATTTAAAATCATCCAGAACTTAATTTGTATATTGACACTCACTCACACACACCATCTCTCTAAATTTTATTTTCACTTTCTCTCACTAGTTCATATAGCCAAAATACTATTGTGAGAAAAGTTACATTTATGAATGAGGTGTTCATTATAATTCTGGAAGGGTAGAATTGTATAAGTTCACCAAGGATGTTGTTTATACACCTTAGATTAATAATTTCCGTTTAGGAATCATATATGTGCTTCGAAGCTAAACCCGTTAAAAGCTTATAGATGGGGATTGTGTGATCGGTTATTACTATATATATATATATATATATATATATATATATATATATATATATATATATATATATATATATATATATATATAAGTTATTTGGTTATTCTGTTAAACCAATTGAGCTCAAATGTGTTTTGGAACTTGAAGACTAACGGCTACAAGGTTTGTGTTCGTGGAGAGAAGACTAACTGCTTCAATATACAATAAGGAAGCTTGGCCAATTTTATCATCTTGTATTATTATGGTTTTAGGACAAACACCATTTCCTTGTATAAGGGGGTTCAAGAGTCTTTCCTACTAAAAGCTCTCTAGTATTATTGGAAACCCTCAAGACCAAGTCTTGGGAAGAAGAGTATGTCATTTTATTTTTGACTGAACCTCTATAATTTCTGGTGTCTTTTTTCTTCCTTAAACTTTTTAATTTCCTCACTTTAAATATTTTATTTCACTGCTTAGACTTAGAAAATATTTTCAATCTCTGATTAAATTGCCTAAATTTTTCAAAACCCATGTTTTTTCAAACCATACAATTCATCCCCTCTTGTGTGTGAAGTCTCAAGTCCACTAATGGCTTCTAGTAAGTCCCCACTGACATAAGAGAGGGAATGTGACTCAAAATACTTCCCCTTTTTGGAAAGGAAGAAACACTACCCCAAGAATCACTCTCTATGGTAATAGGATTATCTCCCATCTTAATAGAGAAACATATGCTTTTCTTCAACATGTGTTATAAGAAACCACTGTCCAGGTACTAAGACTGTTGCTTTGATCCTCCCCTTAAACATATTTGTAGCAAAAATGATTTCATATTTAGGTACCCGTATTTTTATGGGTCCTTTAGGGTTAGTCCTAAAGGGCTTCTTCTGACCGTGTACCTTAGCCTTCATGTAGTAAGGCTTGGAATCATTCAAGATTTTTGGTTAGAAATTTTATGTCTTGGATGACTCTTATCCTTTGGTTCTAAACAATTCAGAAACTTAGACTCTGATGTCTTAGGTTATGATCTTTTCATAAATTTAAACTTTAGAATCATTGGTTGTGGTTTCTTTAGAACCTTAGACTTTGAGGTGTTTAGTTCTGATTTCTTTAGAATTTCTGATTCTTCAATTTTTTATTTTGATTGATCCAAATCCTCTACTTTGTCAGCAGTAGATACAAAGTAAGAGTAAAGTCCTTTCTGATAAGAACTAGGAGAAGAAGGTTTTGCTGGTTTAATCTTGGTTCCAGAGCTTGGATTAAAATATTTTTCAGAATAGCCAAGACCTCCACTTCTACTCCTACTAAAATTATAAATCATAGAAGAACATTTTGTCTTGTTAAATCCAGAAGTGACAAACTCCTTAAGATCCATTTTATACTCACTAAGTGGTTTGTCAGACATATCATTTATTAAAGCAATACGATCTCTTTCTAATTCATTAACTTTAATTTTATGAAATTCTAATTCATCTTTCATGAGATCATAATTATTTTTCATAATTTTTTAAAAGTATGTGTTGCACCCCAAAATTTGCCCTCCCATATTCTTCAAGAAATTGCCAAGCCAAGCTGCAAAATTCCCCAAGGGTTGCACAGTCAAAGGGCTCCTATACAGTCAAGATTAGGGTTTGAGTTCTGATCAGGAAATGGAAGTTTTCAAAGGTCCAACCAAGCCTCATGTGCCTACAAATATGGTCAAGCATCCTCATATCAAGTTTCAAGGCATTCAGCTCAAAATTGCACAGTCAAAACCCTAGATTGCACTACAGTCAATTGTAGGGGCAAAATGGTCATTTGACAGTCAAAAGTTCAAATTTTTGGTCAACACATCATTTTGAAGCCATAAACATCATTTGATCAATGCTTGATCATGATTCTCAAAATTTGGCTCAGAAATCATCAAGATGCAAAAGTTGCCTTATTTGGACAGCTGAAAAAAGTCAACTGAAATTGACCAGGGCATAACTTTCACATGGATTATCAGAAAAATTCCATCCAAAGCTCATTTTGAAGAGAAAGACATTTCCTACAACTCATCTTCATACTTCAAGTCCAAGAAATGCTCTCACAAAAAGTTATCAATTTCAACATTATAGGTCATTTTCAAAAGTCAACAAAAAGGGACTTTAAGTCAAAGGCCATAACTTGAGATTGGTAAATCAAAATGACATGGGACCAAAGGCATTGGTTAGAGGACTCAAAGACCTTTCCAAAATGTCCATGAACATGAGGAAAGCTTAAAAATTGAGCAAGTTATGCCTTGTGGAAGTTGGGAAATTTTTAGGAATTTTGAAAAGTCAACATTGATGCAAATGATCCAAAATTGCTAATGGGCCCATTTTTCTTCCAAAATTGCAAATGACCCAGAGATGGTGACGTTCTGATACTGCTTCCAGAAATCCTTCTCGATATAGTTTCGGATATGATCCAGAAATGGTGAAGTTCTGATGCTGCTTCCAGAATTCCTTCTCGATATAGTTTCGGATATGACCCAGAGATGGTGACGTTCTGATACTGCTTCCAGAAATCCTTCTCGATATAGTTTCGGATATGATCCAGAAATGGTGAAGTTCTGATGCTGCTTCCAGAATTCCTTCTCGATATAGTTTCGGATATGACCCAGAGATGGTGACATTCTGATACTGCTTCCAGAATTCCTTCTCGATATAGTTTCGGATATGACCCAGAGATGGTGACGTTCTGATACTGCTTCCAGAATTCCTTCTCGATATAGTCTCAGATATGACCCAGATATGGTGACGTTCTGATACTGCTTCCAGAATTCCTTCTCGATATAGTCTCAGATATGACCCAGAGATGGTGACGTTCTGATACTGCTTCCAGAATTCCTTCTCGATATAGTTTCGGATATGACCCAGAGATGGTGACGTTCTGATACTGCTTCCAGAATTCCTTCTCGATATAGTCTCAGATATGACCCAGATATGGTGACGTTCTGATACTGCTTCCAGAATTCCTTCTCGATATAGTCTCAGATATGACCCAGATATGGTGACGTTCTGATACTGCTTCCAGAATTCCTTCTCGATATAGTTTCGGATATGACCCAGATATGGTGACGTTCTGATGCTGCTTCCAGATGTTTCCCTCTCCGACATGAGCGTGAGGTGATAGTCTCTTATGGTCCCCTCTCCAACGGCGAGTGAGGTGGTAATTCCTTTTTTCAGATGTTTCCCTCTCCGACATGAGCGTGAGGTGATAGTCTCTTATGGTCCCCTCTCCAACGGCGAGTGAGGTGGTAATTCCTTTTTCAGATGTTTCCCTCTCCGACATGAGCGTGAGGTGATAGTCTCTTATGGTCCCCTCTCCAACGGCGAGTGAGGTGGTGATTCCCTTTCAAGATGTTTCCCTCTCCGACGGTGAGTGAGGTGATAATTCCTTTCAGATTATAATTTCCTATAGTTCCCTCTCCAACGGTGAGTGAGGTGACTCCCTTTGAGATTATAATGTCCTTTGGTCCTCTTCCTGACACTGCGAAGATGGTAATTCCTACCAAGATTTTCTCAACGAGCGTTGTTGAAGTTAAAATCATCCAAGGTTCTCTGACCATTCATGCTAAGGTGGTAACCATCCCTGGTTCATTCATCATCTTGTGAAGCTCCAGACTCAGCTCCTGTAACCAGTCAGGACACATCTGTATCAAGCATCTGAAAATCAGCTCCTGCAACGTGTCAGGTACTCATTTTTCTTTTGCAGGTATGCAGGTTCTCGCTAAGGAATCTCTTACGCGATCAACATCCAGATGGCATCTGTAAGCCCATCATCCTACCCAGCAATCTCCCAAATGGCATCTATAAGCCCATTCCCCCATCACTGCTACTATGTGAGCGCAAATTTCTAGGGCACTCTAGTGTTCAATCATCTTCTACCCTCGGATTACGAAAGGCAAGTCAGCCAATCTGCATCCTCAGGTCTAAGAAGATTGAACAGGGGCAACTGTTGCACCCCAAAATTTGCCCTCCCATATTCTTCAAGAAATTGCCAAGCCAAGCTGCAAAATTCCCCAAGGGTTGCACAGTCAAAGGGCTCCTATACAGTCAAGATTAGGGTTTGAGTTCTGATCAGGAAATGGAAGTTTTCAAAGGTCCAACCAAGCCTCATGTGCCTACAAATATGGTCAAGCATCCTCATATCAAGTTTCAAGGCATTCAGCTCAAAATTGCACAGTCAAAACCCTAGATTGCACTACAGTCAACTGTAGGGGCAAAATGGTCATTTGACAGTCAAAAGTTCAAATTTTTGGTCAACACATCATTTTGAAGCCATAAACATCATTTGATCAATGCTTGATCATGATTCTCAAAATTTGGCTCAGAAATCATCAAGATGCAAAAGTTGCCTTAATTGGACAGCTGAAAAAAGTCAACTGAAATTGACCAGGGCATAACTTTCACATGGATTATCAGAAAAATTCCATCCAAAGCTCATTTTGAAGAGAAAGACATTTCCTACAACTCATCTTCATACTTCAAGTCCAAGAAATGCTCTCACAAAAAGTTATCAATTTCAACATTATAGGTCATTTTCAAAAGTCAACAAAAAGGGACTTTAAGTCAAAGGCCATAACTTGAGATTGGTAAATCAAAATGACATGGGACCAAAGGCATTGGTTAGAGGACTCAAAGACCTTTCCAAAATGTCCAAGAACATGAGGAAAGCTTAAAAATTGAGCAAGTTATGCCTTGTGGAAGTTGGGAAATTTTTAGGAATTTTGAAAAGTCAACATTGATGCAAATGATCCAAAATTGCTAATGGGCCCATTTTTCTTCCAAGATTCATCATCCCAAGCATGTGCACGACCACTTGGCCCAAAGGTAAGTTATTTTCTCATTTTTATTTATTTATTTGAATTATTATTTATACTAATTCATTTAAATTAACTTAAATATATGAAAAATGCTAACCTAAGCTTTTTAAATCTTTTTGTACATGTTTTGCCATCAAGATTTCGTGTACAAGCCAATAAGGAAAGATTTGGACTAATTGGATCATGATTTTCATAAGAACATGTGAAAAAGATATGAAACATAATGGTGGAAAATCAAATATTGAAATCCTTGAATGCAAGAGATTTTGGCCAGTTTTGTTGACCTAAATTGTTCACTACATATGCTTGAATCAAAACCTAATTGTATTACACCCGAAGCTGCGCAGAAGAACTAAGCAAAAACTTGGAAAATTGTTGGAAAAAGTCAAAACTGAAAAGCAGGTTCTAGGTCGATTCAAGCCCTAAGAATTATTCCATTGGCTTCCTTGGCAATCCCTGAACGTATTCCAGTCCCTAACATCAACTCAAACGCAAAGAATTGGTAAAACGGATTCAAACTGTATCAAGGAAAATCCATGATTGTATTTTGATTTCTAGGCATCCTCATTGCATTTTAGTTGTATATTCATGTTTCTTGTGAAGTTTTAAAACTAACCATCATGTTTAATTAAGTTTTTGTGCTGTATACGCGATGATACCATGCTTGAATCCTAGGGTTTACAGGTTTGCCAATTTGGGGTTTTTGAGACGAAGCAAAATTGGAGCTCAAGACTATTGCCATTGCACTTAGCACGTCCAGACGAAGAGATTCCAACCCTCGCGCTCAATTTATGAGCGTCGAGGGTCTATTCGCTATTTTTTGGTAGATGGTCTTAGGCAACGTTTGCCAAACCGTTGCCATATGCTTTTGTTTTCAGAAAAAGAAAAAACACACGAAGAAGACGGAGTCGTGGCGAGGAATGGTTGGTCCGTTTGAAAAGTGGCGCGCGGATCCACTAATGTTTTTCTTTTCTTTTTTATTAATTATTGTTGTTTATATGTTAAAACGTTTGAAGTGGCTCAGTTGGCAGGTGTTGAGCGTGGTGACTTTCAAGACCTGGGTTCGAATCCCAGGTCTGTACAATCTTCAATATTATTTTTCCCTAACGAATCTCATGCAGCGCCTAAAAGCGAGACCACCATATGCCATCATAATTCCAGTGCACGCGTGGCCATCAGAAACGATCCAAAGGTGTATAATTGATGAACATCCTAAACCATGGTCAATGTGCCATAAAATGCTGGGAAAAGTCAATAAATTTCAAAGGCAAATGGGCCAGATTGCTGAGTCCATACCTCCATGTTGGGACAGAAAACCCCCTGGTTTGCTTTCTTTATTTTTCTTATTTCATTTTTAATTGTTATTTTTTATTTGTTTAAATTGATTATTATTTTTACAAAATACAAAAAATACATAAAAACTCAGAAAGGATAAAAAATATAATATTTATTTTATTTTATTTATTATTATTTTCATAAATAAATTGCATGTAAATATTTAGTATTAAATAGGTTTTAATTTTAATTCTTTTTATCACTAAAAATCCAAAATATAGAATTAGGTTTAATAACTTTTTATTCCTTTTTAATTTCCTTTTTTATCCTAATATTATTTATTTATTTATTTTCATGATTAAATTGTACATAAAAATGATTAGGTTTAACTTAGGTTATATTCTAATATTTTCTTAATAAACTTAAAAAACATTAGAATTAGGGTTAGTCAATTTTAATTAATTTCTCCTTTTAAATCTTAAAAAACATAAAATACCAAAAACATTTAATTTTAATTTTAATTCTTCATTAACTTTAATTTTTGCAAAAGGGTCCAACGCCCATGTTCGTAACTTATTTAATGTCGCGTATTTATTTTATATCGTGTAAATAATTATGTATCTCTCCCAAAGCCGTGTAAACAATTGCTCGCACTTTTATTTCTTTCGCTTTATTTACTTTCCGTCAAATCGGGTCCGGTTTAATTTTGGCGATGTGGACCCGCGCCTTTGTAATAGCTTTAGATTTATTTTTCCCGCAAGATACTTTAACTGTTAAATATGCATGCAAGAATGAATGTCTTAAATAAAAACAAACGCTAGAACACTTTAACATGACAAGATAAATGCAAATGAAAACAACACACGAACTCGCACACACCACCCCTAGGGTACGCCTCACTGTTGCCTTGCCTCAAAAGGTGATCGTCGAGTAGAGGATGTCTTAGTAAGTCCTCATGATCCGGGAACCTGGCATGAGGGTAGCTTCTAAGGTGTCTTCCCATTGCTCTGGTGATCACCATGTCCCGAACATCGAATTGACCCGAACACCTCCAACGGTGGTGCTACCTATCTCTCAATGGTGGGATGGCACTACTTTAAAGGACATCTACACAGACGAATTCCTTAGGGTAGGTAGGTTCTCAAGGATACTTGCTCTAATTTCAAAAACAAAACAAAACTCTTTTCACACAACACATTTTCAAAAGCTTTCAAAGCAAATTTTTCAAACACTCTGACGTACGAGTCGATCTGGAATTTTTCAAAGAAACTTTTAAACCCACATTGAAAAGCAAACAAACCATTTTTGAAAACACAAATGAGCAAGTATCTAAGAGCCCATGGATAACCATGGATAGAAAGGGTGCTAACACCTTCCCTTTCTATAACCTACCTCCCGAACCGAGAGCAATCTCTTTAAGGAATTTTTCTGTGCTTTTGTCCTTTCCATTTGGAGAAAATAAAAGACGGTGGCGACTCTTGCTTACCGCGACATTTCGCGAACCAGCGTTAAACAGTCAGTTCCAGATCCACCGATCACAGAACTGGCGACTCTGCTGGGGATACTAAACTTAAAGTGAGGTGTACCTTAGGGCTAGTTCATAACTGTGTTTTCAATTGCTTTCCTTGCTTGCTTTAAATTGTGGGACTGTCTTGGGAGTTCTATAGATCCTAACCCGGATCTGGGGATACCTTCTTAGAAAGTAGCAACAAGGCTGTGAGGGAACTGTGCGGGGTATACCGACATGGTTGAAACAGTCTGCTACGTTGATGTGGCACTTTGGTGTGTACCGGTAACCCTTGAGTCCAGTCAAGGAGAGTACGGGGCCTCCGCGTGGTGTCGTGAAGCATCAACAGACCTTAGGAACCTTAATTGAACAATCTTGGCCTCTTTAGGGTAGTGAGATAACTGACTTTGGTGCAGTCCGAGGTTGGTTGATACTCGATACTACACTCAATTGAGGGTTGCTTTCCTGGAATATTTCGATCGCCAGTTCAGTGGCTAAATCGAAACGATGAACAATGAAAGCAATCCCGTGATATTGGGAACCTTAGAACCCGGTTACTTTGATTAGGACAGGTTGAACCCACCAACTTCAAGAGGGTAGTACCCCAAACTTCACGCTGGCCTAAACTCTAAGGGCTTCTCTTGTGTGACTTGTGTGCCTTCGTACTTGACTACTTGCATGCTTGTTATCTGACACATGAACTACTTGCAGGTTTTGTTTATAGTCCTTATTAGGGACTCATAACAGGGTTATTAAGTCTTGCAGGTTTTGTTTGTAGTCCTTAATTAGGGCTCATAACAAAGTATACTAAGTTTCTTGCAGGTTTTGTTTGTAGTCCTTAATTAGGGCTCATAACAGAGTTTACTAAGTCTCTTGCAGGTTTTGTTTGTAGTCCTTAATTAGGGCCCATAACAAAGTATACTGAGTCTCTTGCAGGATTGTTTATAGTCCTTAATCGGGACTCATAACAAGGGTTTACCTACATTATCCCATGCATAGCATGACATCATACCATTGCATACATCCTAACCCATTTCAAGGATCTCAAGGGCTTGTGATGCAGGTCATGATGAATCAAACTTCTAGCAAGGGGCAAAGAGGACTTATTTTCCTCTAGCCAAGGTCGTCAGGGGCTATGACCCACTGGATATGGTGAGCCTTTGACCCTTGATGAAGGACTCTCAACAACATGAAGTACCTTCAATCAAGTTACCAGTTCCCAAATGCTAACAATTTTCTTGTTTACCCAGCGAGGTCTTTGAAATCATTACATGCATGTCATACATCATTGCATTGCAGGTATCCCTTTGACAGGTTGCTTACCCTTCTTCGCCGTTTATTTCAGTCGATCGTCATGGATCCTGAATCATCAACTGAACAGTCCATCAAGGCCCTTCAGGCTCAGAACGCCCAATTCCAAGAGCTGATCATGACTCTGGCCCAGGGGCAACAAGACCTGAAGACTCTGCTCTCGAAAAAGAAGAAGAAGAGGACTGTGCTGTTCAACCCTAGGCGCAGATCTGGGAATACACCGCAAATTGAAACTGAGAGGACAACTCCATCTGTGAGGGAAGATAGTCATCAGGAGGAAAGGGTTCCCAGTCCAGTGGTCTCCGACAACGAGACAGATTTCAACGATGAACAATACCCTCCTGCCGAAGACAAGTACAAACAGTTGGAGGATAGGCTGAATGCTATGGAGATCCAACAGGTACCTGGGCTGATCTTGGAGATCTGGGTTTGTCAACTGGTGTGATTATTCCTCGGAAGTTCAAAGCACCATCCTTCACCAAATATGACGGGGCGTCTTGTCCCAAGTTACATCTCAGATCCTATGTTCGGAAAATTCAACCATATACGGTGGACAAGAATTTGTGGATCCACTTCTTCCAGGAGAGTCTTTCAGGGACTCATCTCGAATGGTTCTATCAGCTAGATGGGACCAAGGTTCGTAACTGGGAGGAGTTAGCTACTGCTTTCTATAAGCAGTATCAATATAATGCCGACCTTGCCCCTACGCGTACTCAACTCCAGGGTATGTCGTTAGGATCAAGTGAAGGTTTTAAAGAATATGCGCAGAAATGGAGGGATCTTGCTGGAAGGGTACAACCACCTCTGACTGATCGGGAGCTCGTGGACATGTTCTTGGGGACCTTGTCTGGTCCATTTTACAACCACCTGATTGGGAATTCGTCTGCTGGATTCACAGATCTTATCTTAACCGGAGAGCGAATAGAAGCTGGCATCCGGTCCGGGAAAATCCAAGAGGCTGCACCTTCTGATAAAAAGCCTCATCATGGGAAGAAAGAATCCAATGCTGTGCACGGTAAAAAAGAGCCGTCATGAGGCAGGGGCAATCCAGATCTCCAATACTGGACCTGCTCAACAAGGACAGGGGCAGCAGCGCAAGGAGAAATGGCAGTACACCAAACTCAACATGTCGTTGGATCAAGCACTGCAACAAATGTTGAAGGCAGGGCTGATCACCTTAAGGGCTCCTCTTCGGAATCCGAACACTTCTGCTCCCAACTATCATCCCAACGATAGGTGCGCATATCATTCAGATAGCCCGGGGCATACTACAGACAACTGCTGGCCTCTCAAGAACAAGATCCAAGACATGATCGACGCCGGAGAGATTCAGTTTGAAGTGCCAGAGACTCCGAACATAATCACTGCTCCGTTGCCCAATCATTAAAGACCTTTGTTTATTTGAATTTTTGAGTTGTATTTTTCTTTGCTTATACAAACAATTAATGTCATAGCAAACTCTTTTATTCTATCAATGCATCGCATATGTCTGTTTTGGGAAGTAATACAATTGTTTTCATTATGTTCAAAAGTCTTTTCATATTTTTTCTGATGATCAACTCTCGGTTAATAATTCTGAGCCTCTTGAGGGAGGATGACGAAAACGATACCACAATTCTTACAGTATGCTTTTGAACAGACCCCGCTGATGAGGTACAGGCATTGTTTCAACCCCTAAACACTGGAGTTATAAGGATGATAATCCCTCGTCAACCCCTCTGAGCCAAAGAAGTAGGAGTTTTTCTTTTCGAAATTTAAAACCCTTTATCGTAACCTGGGGCAGGGTAGTTCTCTCAGTTGATCCAAGTGCATAACAAATGGCACCAAAGAGGTCCTTACAACAAAAAAAGAAAGACAGTGATGGTTCCGAATAATCAATAAGGATTGGCAGTCATTATATCTCAAATCAAAAAGCCCATTAAGTCAAAACCCATGAAGGAGACTTACAAAACTGGGGCATCCCGCTGACTGTAATTCCAAAAAAGGAAACAGTTCAGGCAAAAAAAAAAGAAAGGGATAACAAAAATCAGGAAAGAGGTTCTACAAACCCTCAACAAAAAAGGAATGACTGCCTATTCAGAATAAATCATCAATATCTGAACCATCATTGGAACATCAGGACAAAAACTCAAATAAGGTCTAACGCACGATCAGCTGAGTTTAGGATTGAAGAACATCACGAAGAGCGGGTGGGTACAAATAATTTGAGCCTTTATCCTTTGTTTCTTAAACCGTGAACCAGGCCACGTTATAACCCTTAAAAGTCCTAGCTGAAGCATGGGTTAGTTCGAAAGCATACTGTTACGAAAGGTATCCTGACTCCTTAAGGCCTACGGTAAATACGGAGTTGACATCACGTTTTACAAACATTCATTTGTTTTATGAAAAAAGAATGCATTTTCAAAATCTTCAAGACAGACATAAGCTTTGCATTTTTAACATAACTTTGTTTGTATATGACTTTTTGTTTGAACAGCATAGAAATTCGCACGACGAATGCCTAATGAACAGAAGTACTTCCAATCAAGGGGCAGACATGACCATGGTCCACCATCTGGGGCAGTTAAGTCAAGATTCGGAGAATATCTCAAAGGCCAAAAAGCCTGGGGCAAATCTCTGCCTGAGTCACTTGGGGCACTCCAGCAACGAATCTTGCACGATCAGACATCTTCTGGTAATATGGCAACACAAGCAGCCAGGGGCACCTCCCTGCATTCTAAGAGCGTGGACATAGTCGAAAAAATACTACGCAAAATCAAAGACCCGCTAGGTTGACACACCTAGGCAAAAATAAGGGCTTCCCGGCGAACCAAAAGGGTTCGGGCAAAATGAAGGGACGAAAAGAAAAAATTTGTACACCCGGCAAGTCGAAAACCTGAAAAGGCGACTTGGGCAAAAATGGGTATCCCGGTGGACTGAAAACCCGAGAGGGAGGTCCAGGCAAAAGTTAGGGATCAAAGCGTACGACTATGTCCCGGCATCTCGCCACTCGCCTACCAGAAGATTTGTCAGAAACAGGGGCAATAATGGGTGGTCTAAGCAATCTGATTGATCTATCCTCCAAGGTATTAGGGTAAGTTCCGTTGAAGAACATGACCAACCGCTCAAAACTTCCCCATGAGAGTCCAATCCAGTTTCCCCAGGAAAGTTGGAATTCTCCCCCAAGCAGTAAGCTTATCCCCAGTAGATTCTGGAAGTTTATCCTCTACAGAGCACGAACGCGTCCCCCGGCCTTATCCAAAGAGTTATTTCCCTACCAGGGTATAACTGGGTTATCCTCAGCTGAAAGCCACGGAAAGATCGTTCTCGACGAAATATCTTTATTCCCAGCGAAGTCTATCAATACTTCCAATACAACAAGGATATCCTCAACTATTACCAACAACTCCAGCAAAGTATCTCTCTCCCCACAGAGTATCACTCCCCAGCATGATCGCTAGAGTACTTTCCTCCCCGCAGAATCTTCCATTTGCCAAGTTTATTCCGCAACGGAGTCATCTTCTCCTACCGTTATTCTTGCAACTATCATCCCCAGCGGAAGCAAAAATCTATTCTCCAACAGCAGCCCAGGAGTGACTTCCCGGCACTCGTCAAGGATTTATTCTCCTAAGATGAAAATACATATGTTCATAAACATTACATCTTCATACATTATAGCATGCATATGCATCATACTACACGAATCTCATTAATTTTGAAGACATACAGTTCATGCATCATGATTTTGCATACAATTATGTTTTTGCCTTTTCAGGAAAAAGGTCAATACAAAAAATGATTACTATCAACCATCGCAATTCTTTCTCGATATAGTTTCAGATATGATCCAGAAATGGTGAAGTTCTGATGCTGCTTCCAGAATTCCTTCTCGATATAGTTTCGGATATGACCCAGAGATGGTGACGTTCTGATACTGCTTCCAGAAATCCTTCTCGATATAGTTTCGGATATGATCCAGAAATGGTGAAGTTCTGATGCTGCTTCCAGAATTCCTTCTCGATATAGTTTCGGATATGACCCAGAGATGGTGACGTTCTGATACTGCTTCCAGAAATCCTTCTCGATATAGTTTCGGATATGATCCAGAAATGGTGAAGTTCTGATGCTGCTTCCAGAATTCCTTCTCGATATAGTTTCGGATATGACCCAGAGATGGTGACGTTCTGATACTGCTTCCAGAATTCCTTCTCGATATAGTTTCAGATATGACCCAGAGATGGTGACGTTCTGATACTGCTTCCAGAATTCCTTCTCGATATAGTCTCAAATATGACCCAGATATGGTGACGTTCTGATACTGCTTCCAGAATTCCTTCTCGATATAGTCTCAGATATGACCCAGAGATGGTGACGTTCTGATACTGCTTCCAGAATTCCTTCTCGATATAGTTTCGGATATGACCCAGAGATGGTGACGTTCTGATACTGCTTCCAGAATTCCTTCTCGATATAGTCTCAGATATGACCCAGATATGGTGACGTTCTGATACTGCTTCCAGAATTCCTTCTCGATATAGTCTCAGATATGACCCAGATATGGTGACATTCTGATACTGCTTCCAGAATTCCTTCTCGATATAGTTTCGGATATGACCCAGATATGGTGACGTTCTGATGCTGCTTCCAGATGTTTCCCTCTCCGACATGAGCGTGAGGTGATAGTCTCTTATGGTCCCCTCTCCAACGGCGAGTGAGGTGGTAATTCCTTTTTTCAGATGTTTCCCTCTCCGACATGAGCGTGAGGTGATAGTCTCTTATGGTCCCCTCTCCAACGGCGAGTGAGGTGGTAATTCCTTTTTCAGATGTTTCCCTCTCCGACATGAGCGTGAGGTGATAGTCTCTTATGGTCCCCTCTCCAACGGCGAGTGAGGTGGTGATTCCCTTTCAAGATGTTTCCCTCTCCGACGGTGAGTGAGGTGATAATTCCTTTCAGATTATAATTTCCTATAGTTCCCTCTCCAACGGTGAGTGAGGTGACTCCCTTTGAGATTATAATGTCCTTTGGTCCTCTTCCTGACACTGCGAAGATGGTAATTCCTACCAAGATTTTCTCAACGAGCGTTGTTGAAGTTAAAATCATCCAAGGTTCTCTGACCATTCATGCTAAGGTGGTAACCATCCCTGGTTCATTCATCATCTTGTGAAGCTCCAGACTCAGCTCCTGTAACCAGTCAGGACACATCTGTATCAAGCATCTGAAAATCAGCTCCTGCAACGTGTCAGGTACTCATTTTTCTTTTGCAGGTATGCAGGTTCTCGCTAAGGAATCTCTTACGCGATCAACATCCAGATGGAATCTGTAAGCCCATCATCCTACCCAGCAATCTCCCAAATGGCATCTATAAGCCCATTCCCCCATCACTGCTACTATGTGAGCGCAAATTTCTAGGGCACTCTAGTGTTCAATCATCTTCTACCCTCGGATTACGAAAGGCAAGTCAGCCAATCTGCATCCTCAGGTCTAAGAAGATTGAACAGGGGCAACTGTTGCACCCCAAAATTTGCCCTCCCATATTCTTCAAGAAATTGCCAAGCCAAGCTGCAAAATTCCCCAAGGGTTGCACAGTCAAAGGGCTCCTATACAGTCAAGATTAGGGTTTGAGTTCTGATCAGGAAATGGAAGTTTTCAAAGGTCCAACCAAGCCTCATGTGCCTACAAATATGGTCAAGCATCCTCATATCAAGTTTCAAGGCATTCAGCTCAAAATTGCACAGTCAAAACCCTAGATTGCACTACAGTCAACTGTAGGGGCAAAATGGTCATTTGACAGTCAAAAGTTCAAATTTTTGGTCAACACATAATTTTGAAGCCATAAACATCATTTGATCAATGCTTGATCATGATTCTCAAAATTTGGCTCAGAAATCATCAAGATGCAAAAGTTGCCTTATTTGGACAGCTGAAAAAAGTCAACTGAAATTGACCAGGGCATAACTTTCACATGGATTATCAGAAAAATTCCATCCAAAGCTCATTTTGAAGAGAAAGACATTTCCTACAACTCATCTTCATACTTCAAGTCCAAGAAATGCTCTCACAAAAAGTTATCAATTTCAACATTATAGGTCATTTTCAAAAGTCAACAAAAAGGGACTTTAAGTCAAAGGCCATAACTTGAGATTGGTAAATCAAAATGACATGGGACCAAAGGCATTGGTTAGAGGACTCAAAGACCTTTCCAAAATGTCCAAGAACATTAGGAAAGCTTAAAAATTGAGCAAGTTATGCCTTGTGGAAGTTGGGAAATTTTTAGGAATTTTGAAAAGTCAACATTGATGCAAATGATCCAAAATTGATAATGGGCCCATTTTTCTTCCAAGATTCATCATCCCAAGCATGTGCACGACCACTTGGCCCAAAGGGAAGTTATTTTCTCATTTTTATTTATTTATTTGAATTATTATTTATACTAATTCATTTAAATTAACTTAAATATATGAAAAATGCTAACCTAAGCTTTTTAAATCTTTTTGTACATGTTTTGCCATCAAGATTTCGTGTACAATCCAATAAGGAAAGATTTGGACTAATTGGATCATGATTTGCATAAGAACATGTGAAAAAGATATGAAACATAATGGTGGAAAATCAAATATTGAAATCCTTGAATGCAAGAGATTTTGGCCAGTTTTGTTGACCTAAATTGTTCACTACATATGCTTGAATCAAAACCTAATTGTATTACACCCGAAGCTGCGCAGAAGAACTAAGCAAAAACTTGGAAAATTGTTGGAAAAAGTCAAAACTGAAAAGCAGGTTCTAGGTCGATTCAAGCCCTAAGAATTATTCCATTGGCTTCCTTGGCAATCCCTGAACGTATTCCAGTCCCTAACATCAACTCAAACGCAAAGAATTGGTAAAACGGATTCAAACTGTATCAAGGAAAATCCATGATCGTATTTTGATTTCTAGGCATCCTCATTGCATTTTAGTTGTATATTCATGTTTCTTGTGAAGTTTTAAAACTAACCATGATGTTTAATTAAGTTTTTGTGCTGTATACGCGATGATACCATGCTTGAATCCTAGGGTTTACAGGTTTGCCAATTTGGGGTTTTTGAGACGAAGCAAAATTGGAGCTCAAGACTATTGCCATTGCACTTAGCACGTCCAGACGAAGAGATTCCAACCCTCGCGCTCAATTTATGAGCGTCGAGGGTCTATTCGCTATTTTTTGGTAGATGGTCTTAGGCAACGTTTGCCAAACCGTTGCCATATGCTTTTGTTTTCAGAAAAAGAAAAAACACACGAAGAAGACGGAGTCGTGGCGAGGAATGGTTGGTCCGTTTGAAAAGTGGCGCGCGGATCCACTAATGTTTTTCTTTTCTTTTTTATTAATTATTGTTGTTTATATGTTAAAACGTTTGAAGTGGCTCAGTTGGCAGGTGTTGAGCGTGGTGACTTTCAAGACCTGGGTTCGAATCCCAGGTCTGTACAATCTTCAATATTATTTTTCCCTAACGAATCTCATGCAGCGCCTAAAAGCGAGACCACCATATGCCATCATAATTCCAGTGCACGCGTGGCCATCAGAAACGATCCAAAGGTGTATAATTGATGAACATCCTAAACCATGGTCAATGTGCCATAAAATGCTGGGAAAAGTCAATAAATTTCAAAGGCAAATGGGCCAGATTGCTGAGTCCATACCTCCATGTTGGGACAGAAAACCCCCTGGTTTGCTTTCTTTATTTTTCTTATTTCATTTTTAATTGTTATTTTTTATTTGTTTAAATTGATTATTATTTTTACAAAATACAAAAAATACATAAAAACTCAGAAAGGATAAAAAATATAATATTTATTTTATTTTATTTATTATTATTTTCATAAATAAATTGCATGTAAATATTTAGTATTAAATAGGTTTTAATTTTAATTCTTTTTATCACTAAAAATCCAAAATATAGAATTAGGTTTAATAACTTTTTATTCCTTTTTAATTTCCTTTTTTATCCTAATATTATTTATTTATTTATTTTCATGATTAAATTGTACATAAAAATGATTAGGTTTAACTTAGGTTATATTCTAATATTTTCTTAATAAACTTAAAAAACATTAGAATTAGGGTTAGTCAATTTTAATTAATTTCTCCTTTTAAATCTTAAAAAACATAAAATACCAAAAACATTTAATTTTAATTTTAATTCTTCATTAACTTTAATTTTTGCAAAAGGGTCCAACGCCCATGTTCGTAACTTATTTAATGTCGCGTATTTATTTTATATCGTTTAAATAATTATGTATCTCTCCCAAAGCCGTGTAAACAATTGCTCGCACTTTTATTTCTTTCGCTTTATTTACTTTCCGTCAAATCGGGTCCGGTTTAATTTTGGCGATGTGGACCCGCGCCTTTGTAATAGCTTTAGATTTATTTTTCCCGCAAGATACTTTAACTGTTAAATATGCATGCAAGAATGAATGTCTTAAATAAAAACAAACGCTAGAACACTTTAACATGACAAGATAAATGCAAATGAAAACAACACACGAACTCGCACACACCACCCCTAGGGTACGCCTCACTGTTGCCTTGCCTCGAAAGGTGATCGTCGAGTAGAGGATGTCTTAGTAAGTCCTCATGATCCGGGAACCTGGCATGAGGGTAGCTTCTAAGGTGTCTTCCCATTGCTCTGGTGATCACCATGTCCCGAACATCGAATTGACCCGAACACCTCCAACGGTGGTGCTACCTATCTCTCAATGGTGGGATGGCACTACTTTAAAGGACATCTACACAGACGAATTCCTTAGGGTAGGTAGGTTCTCAAGGATACTTGCTCTAATTTCAAAAACAAAACAAAACTCTTTTCACACAACACATTTTCAAAAGCTTTCAAAGCAAATTTTTCAAACACTCTGACGTACGAGTCGATCTGGAATTTTTCAAAGAAACTTTTAAACCCACATTGAAAAGCAAACAAACCATTTTTGAAAACACAAATGAGCAAGTATCTAAGAGCCCATGGATAACCATGGATAGAAAGGGTGCTAACACCTTCCCTTTCTATAACCTACCTCCCGAACCGAGAGCAATCTCTTTAAGGAATTTTTCTGTGCTTTTGTCCTTTCCAGTTGGAGAAAATAAAAGACGGTGGCGACTCTTGCTTACCGCGACATTTCGCGAACCAGCGTTAAACAGTCAGTTCCAGATCCACCGATCACAGTATGGCTTTATCCTGACAAAAACCCATAAGTTGTTGAATGAAAGTAATTAAATCTCAACCAGGATAATTGCTCGTGTCTTTCTTTCTCTCTTCTTTACCTATGAACCTTTATTTCGCTGCATACATCAGACTATGAATCAGATTCTATCCTTGTGCTCACTATCTAATAAGAGATTTTTAGGAGTAAAAGAATAAAAATTTAACACAATTCGACCCCTTTTGTGTGTTTTTATCACCTTCAGTTGGAATCTGATCACAGTCTGTGCATCAACACTTAATAGTGGTACATAAAAGATCCTAACAGAAAGACATGCCAAAAGGACCTGAATCTAGTGGTCATTATTCTACTCCTATAAACAATGTCGTGCCCTTTGATTATAGTGCTTATAAAAGGAACAATTATACTTCTAAACCTTCAACCTTCAATGGAGATTCTACTGAGTTTGAATGGTGGGAAAGTAAAATGTACACTCACATCCTAAGACCTATGATTGTCAAGGTGCAATGTTGTATTTTTCTCCAAGTTTTTAGCCCCTTTTATAGAGGAACATAAGAGAGTCATTGGAGAAGACTTCATGCTCAATGAGTATTTGAGATAAGCATAATCAAAGACGTTAGAAAGCTTCATTATATGGTTAATGCTGTTGAATGACCATTTGAAACTCATTTGCTACAAGAGCAATTATCAGTTGCATTCCATTTGTCTTCTGCAATTTTCTGATAAGTCTTCACGTGACCAGAAGAAGACAAAATTTATTTAGTGTTTGATAGTAACCTATCAGAGTTTCTTGATCCTTGAGCTTTGGCTTGCTTTAAGTTTCGAGTTTTCAGAAGACATTGTAATACCCTAAATTTGTCCTACCCCCTTTTACTTTTATCTGGCTTATGCATTTTGTACTTTTCTCATGTGCGTAACTCACATTAGGTCATCTAACACACCGTTCATTCGTTAATCAATAAAATTTGACTTGAGATCAGGGATTTCGAGGAATTAGGGTGTGCTTCTACCAAGATTTATCAAAGACAGGTGCTCAGGGTTTTATCAACGTTTCAACTGAGAGTACTTCAAGCTAGGATTTTGGCTCTTTTTTACATCTCGTGTCATTTCCTCATCAATGTGTATTCAAGGCATGAGATTATGGCTCTATCTTTATCAAAGGGTTTCCTCAAAGGCATTACTTTTTGTGTTGAGATTGTTGGTCATCAAGTCAAGATGTTAAGCATCACCCAAGGACACTGAAAGAAGCATTCAAAGATATCATGGCAAAACAAATAAATAAATAAAATGAAAGCCATTAGAATAAGACAACATTCTTAGGCATGATTCAATGGAATTTGCAAGGTTCCTGTGGATCACTCATGGAATTTGCCCTCTTTGTTTTAACGTTGATTGGCTTACACTTTGTTTGCATATACACATGCATGCATCTCATTGGTTCCATATTCATGTAATCAAGGTATTTGATCAACACAACAAAGCTGTCATAATTTTTTAACGCATGTTTGAGTTGTGGAAGATTTGGGTGTTTTCGGTGAATTTAAAACAGTGCGAATTGGAAACAGTATTTTTACTGATCAGAGTTTGAAAATTCACATCTCTAGCTTGGAATGGTGTTTTGGGTTGATTCATGAGGTTTTGAAACCTCTCGATGTTCTCTTCAATTTTTGTGTTCGGACCAAAAGCTAATTCTCAAAGGAAAGGCTCCGGATACGCGGTTCTTTTGGAAGTTATATGGTGAAAAATACAAAGAAAAAGGTGCTGAAAGTGCAGTTTTCGCATACTAAAAAATTCATAACTCGAAGACCGTTTATCATTTTGAACCCATTTCGGTGGCTAAAATTCCTTCTTGATATCACCTATATTTCGTATCTCACGGTCGGAAGCCAGTTCTACCCAGAGAGTCTTTGAATATATGAATTTATCAAATATATTCGCACGAGAAAATTGTGACAAATGTTCACCGACTTCATCTTTAGAAAATCATAACTCAGTCGATTCTTATTGTATCGAGCCGGTTCGAGTGGCATTGGTTCACAAATTGAGTTGGTTAAATATTACTTTCAGGTTTCCAATTCGAGCGGTATCCCGAAGGCCTTCGTTTTTGGTCTGAAACGCGCGCAACGCGTTTGAAAATCCTGAACCGAGAAATATTTTCATCTGAGACGAAACTTCAAAAATCATAACTAAATCATCGTTTATTCGATCGAGTTCATCTTCGGACACGATGTTGTTCTCGACGTTAGCTACATTTTAGTTTCACATTTCAACTTCGAAAGTCGCACCGAGATTCCTTCAAATTTGCCCGAAACGTGTCGCACTCAAGTGAATTAAAATTCTGCATTAATATTTATGGATATTTGAGACCCATTAACCAAATTCACTCACCTAAGCCCATACTATATATTCTTTTTACTCCAATTTCTCTCATAATTCAAAAAATCTCCAAAAAACAAGTAAAATTTTTCTCTCAATTCTCTCAAAGATCAAATCATGCTTCTACACCTTTTTCATCAAGAACACAACAACAACTTCATCAAGATCCAAAAGTCAAGATCAAGAGCAATTATTCTCCGATTGTTGATCCGTTCATTGTGATCTCTATACCTAAGCCTCCTCTTCACTTCTATCGGTGAGTTTTCTTGAATTAACCACTTCTTGAAATAAGTGATTTTTTGGAATAAGTGTTTTTTCTTGGTTTTGTGTTGATTGAGGTTTTAATTGTATAATTGAGGCTTAATTGTTGAGAATTAATTTGAATTGAGAATTTAATAGCATTTTATTGAATTGCTTATTGAAATAAGTAATTAATTGAACTTTAGAAATTGATTTTGGTTGTAACTTGAAGTTGACATAGTATTGTTGTGTGGATTTTTAGCCCTAGATGTAGTTACACTTTTGTTTAAGTTGAATTAGCTATAGAAAACTAGTTAGAACTAACACTAGTTTGAGATATTGAACTCTTGATTAGATTAACAATAGCTCATAATTCTTGATGTAGAATTTGTTAATAGTTTAGGTTATATAGATTCTAACACTAACTTTGATTTAGGTGTTATAACATAAACTAACAATTAGTTTAGTTTAGGCCCAATTCTTTGATTGCTCAAAATTATGAAAATCAAAATGTTAAAAAAAAAGTTTGGCATTGGTTGATAATTCATGAGATTGTGTGTAAATTGTGGAGTTTACAACTTGATTTAAAAATATTGTTGAATTATCTCATGAGTTGGAAATTAATGTTGAGAATTTTCTTTAATGTCTTGATATCAATAATATCAATTGTTTCTAAATATTTGGTTGTTGATCATTGTGTTTTTTTGTGCATTTGAAATGTATTTTTGGTATATAATTTCAAGTTGTTTGATTTTTGACATAAATTATTTTTTTTGCTAATTTGTTGATTGACACTTTTTGTTTGTCATTTATATGTGTTGAGATCAATTTCAATAGACTCAAATAACATCATAAAACACAATGGAAACAAGTTTGATTGAGTTTGGTGGAAAATGCCTAAACACTTGAACATTGGCAAATTCTTGACATAATTGTTGTATTTGCTCTAACTTTTGATCCGCTTTGAGTTTTTCCGTCTTTCTTTATTGAAAACTGAGTTTCTCAAGCCATCTGAAGCTCCATGCGCGTATAGTTTTTAAATTTGGACACTTTTCACCCGACTTTAATTGTTACTGACTTGTTGCGAAAATCTTGTTTCCGGGTGAAATTTGGCCGAATCGATTGCATTTTATGATCCGTTTGCATGAAAATAAGTCCCATTAATTTTTACAAGTCATTCCAAACAATTTTCAAGAGGTTACCGTTTGTTTCGGATGCGCCTTTCGGTTTATGTACATATTACACCGTTACTTGAAAAATATCATTTTGCACTAATTTCAATTTGTGATATCATTCCCTCATAGTTTGTAAATATACTAACTTGTAGCATACCAACTAACTTGGTAGCTTGTACATTGGATGTTGACATTCAAGAGATTACCGCTTTATGTAAATACCGCATTTTATTGATATTGTTAACTTTTGTACATATGCGTTTTTACTGTTTTTTTGAGTTTAATTACTTGAATATGGTGTGGTTGTCCAGAGTATTGCGATCAGCGTCTAACACATGGTTCACTTTTTATCATTTGACAACTCATGTTCATACTTATATATGATCTCATTTCTTCTGCTTCCATGCTAATTTCGGTACTCTTTCTGATACTAATGCAATGCTGTCCGGAAATGCCATACTATGTTCAAGCAACTGGATCATTTTGTATTATACATAATCATGCTTACTTGTAACCATTGTTTCTCATTTAAAATTTGTATTTTAATTGTGTTGTTATTTGCTAACCATTTTGGTGAGTTGTGCATGCCTTGAGAAGCAAATTTAGACATTGACTGCTTTGGTAACGAATGCGCTTTGATTGCACTGGTGTCACATTTCTGACATTCTCTCTTGTTGATGCTAGCTTTTGGAGCTTTTGTAGAAGATTTCGGATATTTATTGTAGAGTTTGCTGTATACGGATTTGTTTTATCTGCTTGGTACACATTCAGATCATTATTGTTGTAAATATCGTAAATGCTGCATTTTACCACTTTCTAGAAATCATGTGAAGTAGGAAGCAGGAAATAAAGAGCATGCGCTCGAAGCCGCTGTTTAAAGACCTGTAGCAGGCATTCCTCACTTCATTTTCTATATGTGTGGTGCTTGTGTTTGTTTCTTTGTTTGATTGATTGATGAGTCACTCAATTTAGAAATTGAGATCACAATGTCGCTCTCAGTGCATGCTCCCTATAGGACTTTATCGCTTTCCTTTGTTTATTATTGATCGATGAGTCACTCAATTTAGAAATTGAGATCACGACTTCGCTCTCATTGCATGCTTCCTATAGGATAGTTTTGTTAGAGTTTCTTTGGCATGCTAACTTAGGTAGGATCTCTTTAGGTGTACTCTCTTGAGCTTATTAGCTTGTTTGCTTTATCCTTGTACATACCATGTTCCCTTAGGATGTGCTTGCTCTGTTCGAACGCAAGTTAGACCTTAGATTGCAAACCATGCATGCTAACATTAGGTAGAAACTTCCCCTTTCATCCTTGACATATGACTACCATTGTATGATAAAATTAGGTTAGAGATAGGCTAGTCTCCCATAGACTCTTTTCTTTCCCTTTTTGCATCCATGCACCTAAAACAAAAACCTCTTTTTTAGAAAATCAAAAATATGCTAATCATACTTAAACCCTTTTTCAAGGTAACAAAAATACAAACCAATTCAAACAATTTTGTGCGCTCAAGCACCTTTCCTCTAAAACCCTTTTCAGGTAAGGACATAATTAGTTTACTTCTGTGCCAACGCATAAGTCTCCAAAGGTCGAGCTACGGCAGAAGGAGGAATTAACATTGTCCATAAAAAATACAAAACAAACAAAAACATATGAGCCGAACTACGGTAGCTTTGATTCCTCAAAAAGGATACGTAGGCATTGGGGTAGGGCCCAGGCGAGCACAATTTTATTTTCCTTACATTATTTTATCCTTTATTTTGCATGCATTCCCTTCAGTAGTATAGTAGACAGTAAGCATAGATTAAATACACCCATAAGATAGATAACAAGAGTGGATACCGTAGAGTACTACAGGGGCATGGGGTGCTAATACCTTCCCCTCGCGTAACAGACTCCCTTACCCGATCTCTCGGTCGCAAGACCGTGACTTCTCCCTTCTCAGGTTTTCTCGATGTTTACCATTCCCTTCATGTGGGATAAAAGACGTTCGATGGCGACTTCATTGTTTGATGATTTTCTGCCGGTCGTTTCAGATGACGACTTCACTGGGGACAGGTCGACCAAATGCTGGTCCATCCCGGAGTCGCTCCTAGCTCATGCTTTCTTTTCTTTGGGTGTTTATTTTATGATTTCAGTTTGTTCATTTATTTTGTATATACTAGAACATATGTGTGCATTGCATTTTACTGTCTTCCATATACTACTGTTATACTAGATCTGCTTCTTATTGGGTGGGTGCTACTATGAGGTAAAAGGCCAAATACCCAGGCCAGAGTTGTATACCATAGTAACCTAGGAATAGAGTGGAACATGAACGACTAGTTGACTTAGGTCTCACTATCGCCGCCATGTCGTCCACGCTCATATGAGGTACAAATGAGGGGCTATCATTTTCACATAGGTGATACGGCGATAGTTTTTCAAGAGTACCCTCGATTCTGAGTTATCATTGCCTTACCCTGACCTAGTCTTCACCCGTGAGTGGGGAGGGAATTATTATCACAAGTACATATGGTGATTGTGCTCAGTTGGTGACTATGTTCAAATGGTTACTCATATTTAGATGGTGACCATGCTCAGACGGTGACTATTGGTTCTAATGGTTATGTTCTGGATTTCTGTCAGTGACTCTAGGCAGATGCTATATTTTGTTGGTGACCGTACGGTTCTCAGATTTATTTTGAGTTCCCGATTTATTTACCGGGAGATTCATTCGAGCCTTCGATCTTGGTATTCCTAGAATATTCAGAAAATGCTCAACAGTATCCGATGTTCCAGAAGCCTTGATCCCATACAATGGGAGATCTACATGGTACTTGGTTCTTATATGTGCGGAAGCTATGCCGGACCTTTAATCTAATGATAGTCATATGGTTCAGAACAGTGTTACAATCATATTCAGAAATGATGGAACCTTGATCCCATTTGATCTCATGCCTTCGCATACATAACATGGTTAACCACATGCTTAACATACATGTTCTGTTATTTCGAAGGAATCACATTTGCAAGTCTTGTGCTAAACTCTTCCATCCCTTACTTGCACAAAATCAAAATTAAAGCACGTACATTCCTTGGAAATGACAGGACATGACATGGCATTCATTCATGCACCCCATGCATATTCATGCATTCATAACAGGTACCCGAAAATTGGGGATTCTTATTCAGACCTGGGGCTTTCTCGTCAAAGGTTCAACTTGATTTCTCACCTCACATGTTCAGGGATCAGTTGTGGAACAACTCTGAGTGATATACATACAAGCTTTGGCCCGTGGTCAGGAATCCTTCAAGAAGGAAGATAATTGATTGAAGACTCAGATGAGCCAGTTCATGAAAGCTCTGACGATGATGTCAACAATCTTGCACCTACTACCGCAACAAATGTTCTCTCTTTTTCTCACCTTTTGGGAATCGCTTTCAACCATGGAGTGCTACACAATCTTGAGTCCTTGGAACATCTTATCAGCAGATAGTTCACATTTACTGTGGGATCTTATATCGGTGCTTCATTATTGTTGACCAACGTCAGATGTAGTTGCTACACCGGGGCATCAGACTATTCAGTCAAGGGCACTCTCCACAGCTTTGTGTTCCCTGATCTGTTCAACAGCAGCCAGTCTTTATTCCCCTAGTGAATTCATGGAAAAAAGATTTTAAGCCAAGACAAAAGAAGCCTGATGAGCATGGTGATGCGACCCCATCACATTACATCCAGTTATTTCCTCTCCTGGTAGAAGTTCGACAAAGCTCTGATCTTTGGGGTCTTCTTCCCACAAACATCTCTTTTGTTTGTGATACACGTGTGTGATGCGGTGGCAGAACTGACTTGAGGTTTTGCGTTTGTGTTCTCAAAATGTTGCGGTTAGCAAGAGTCGCCATTGACTTTTCTTTTATCCAAAAGGAAAGGTAAAAAAGCACAGGAAAGACCTTTGAGATGTTTTCTTGAGTTCAGGGGGTAGATTATGAAAAGGGAAGGTGCTAGCACCCTTTTCATCCATGGTTTTCCATGGGCTCTTAGTTACTTGTTTAGATCACTTGCTTTGCTTTTGAAATTGTTTGAAATGGTGCTTTGTGTGGTTTTGAAAGTATTTTGAAAAGAGGCCATCGTTTAGGCAATCTTTGTAATGATTCTCGTTCGTAAGAATGTATACAAAGATGTTTGTCTTTTGAAAAATGTTTCAATGTTTTTGAAAGGTGTTTGAAAATGTTTTGAAATGTCTGTGTTTGTTTTGAAAATAACAAGGATTGTTTGGAAGAGAGCAGGTAACTTAGAACTATCTACCCTACTCAAAAAGTCTTTCCTATGCATTTTTATTCCTTTGACATTGTTGATTTACCATTGCTTTGGTAAACAACCCTATCTTTGGATGTTAAACGGGACGGGCGTGGGTCATCGTATGACCATGATAGCAATATTGCCAAGTATCTTAGCTTGTTTGAGGGACCAAGATCATTTTGTTTGAGGCAACTTTTTGATAGCGTCATCGAGGGACTATGATCTTTTGTTTTGTTTTGTTTTGCCAAGATACTTTGCATGCATACCATGGTCATTTTATTAGGCAACCAAGTGAGTGAAACCCTAAGGGTGCTTGTGTGCAATGTGTTGTCATTTTACATGTTTTTGTTTGTCTTGTATTAGGTCATTCTATTTGTTTGATTTTTGTCTTATCATGCAAAACCCTAGTTTTACTAAACATGGTATAATGCGATAAATTGCATAAAATAAAACTAAGCTATTACAATAATTATTATGGGAGGGGGGATACAAGTTTTTGAATGGGGATATTTGCACAAAAATAAAAACCTAAAATACTATTACAACCCAATTGAACTATTGTACAAGATAAATAAATATACAAATATTTAAATATGCAAATAAAATGTATTTATGCAAAAATGTCTTGTATTAATTTTATGTATGAAAAAATAAAATTATTTAAGTCCTAAAAATAAGAAAAATAATATTGTTATTTTTGAAAGGGTGAAACCCTAGTTTTTTTTTAATTAAAAGAAAAATATGTTCTATATTATTTATTTTATCCATTTATGTACAAGAAATAATAAATAATATTATTAACAAATATTAAAAATTAAAATATGTATGAAAATAATTATTTTATGTGTGAAATAATAAAATAAAAATATATAGTATTTTTAAATTGTATTTAAAAATTTCTTTAAGAAAATAAATTCTATAAACCTAATAAACTATTTTTTATGCCAAAAAATGATTAAAAAAATAAAATAAAATGCAAAAAAATAAAGAAAATATTTTTCATGATTTTTTTGGTTCAGAAAAAAAATATTAAAGTCAATAAACATAAAAAAATATGATAAAATATGCAAAGTATAAAAAATATGCAAAGGGGGTGCAAATAGTAGTCAGGGGGTGTGGAAAACAAAACAGAAGGCCCAAGCGCGCCCAAGCCCAGGCCAGGTAGTCCCTGTCCTCCAGCCAAACATCTTGCGCGCGCGTTTTGCCTTAAACCTGTAACTTGATGTAGCTTGCATAAAAATGAAAACCCATGACATAAAAAATGTAGCTTGTAATCTCACGATTCCAATGATATAAAATTCATGACCTAACTCTCAAAGATCAGGGAGAATTTTAATGACCCTAAATCGTGACCTAATTTTTTCAGCATGTTCAACATTCAAATTCTCTTAACTCAGTTAATATAAATGACAACTATGCATATGTACAGCTTCACCATGCTAGAGACTACATTTTTGCTTCACAAATCGTGGCTTGAGGATGCTTAAATAAAGAGATAGAGTTTTGAAAAATACCTCCTTCAGCTGGATTTGGATATGGCAATGTGGGGACTTTGAGTGAGGCCTGAGGATCGTATGAGCTTCCTTGAAGTTCCCTCAAACTTTTCCAATGCTTAGCTGGCCTTGTGGATGGCTGAAACTCCCTGTAGAAGTCAAGTTGCAACCTTCCAAAGTGAAAATGGCAATGGCTGAAACAGGGCACACAGTTGCAGTGCAAAGGCTTGGATGGTTTGGGTGTGATGTATGGAAGGTGTTTAAAGTGTTACAAGGCAAAATGCACGAGCAAATATTGAGTTGGCAAGAGTTTTGCAGAAGCTGGAAGTTTTGGGCAGAAAAATGAGGTTTTTGTATTTGGGAGAGTTTCAGATGTTGTGCATTCGTGTTCTAGCTTGAGATAAGTTTGTGAAGTTGTTTTGAATGAGGCCAAGTCCACTCTTTAACAGTTGTGCAAGTTCTGACTTCTTTTGCAACCTTTCTTGTATTTGAAGAAAAGTGAAGTGACTTGTGCCAAAGGCCTGTACTTGCTTGCTTGCTAGCTGCAGAGGGTTGGTATGCTTTGCTTGATATCTGTGGACATTACTTGTGACAAAAGAACAGGTCCAAGGCTCAAGGATAGCAAAGTTGCAAAAAGCTTGCTTTATGAAAATGGCAACGTGCCCTTTATGCCATTTATGGATTTATTTCTTGTACAATGCTCCAAAGGTCAAAATAAAGCCATTATCCATTGAGTTAGCATTTAATTATGGAGTGTAGAAGAAGTTTATGACCTGTAATGCAAGGTACAAGCATGCTTGATCAGATTTGTAACTTGGTGCATTGTGAAAATGGCTTGAACAAAAGTGACAAAATGCCATTTTCTCTTCTTCGATTCTCCCTAACCACAAATGATCTTGGAGAGTTATTGGACATTTTGTAAACTGCTTGCAACATGCTCTACAATTCCTATTCGAAATGAATTTTGATATACCTCTTGGAACTAGGTGAAAAATATCAATGAAGTTGGGTCAAAAACCTGCCTAAATTAGGGCAAATTTTCAATAAGTTATTTAGTTCATAGACCTCTATTTACAAATTCATAACTTGAGATCCAAGCATCTTTTGGGAAAACTTTGTGAATCAAAGTTGTAGATTTCATGGAGGACTAAAACTTTCATGTTAGAAGTTTTCTTTGAATCCAATTTCATCATGGTGAAAAAGTGGTGAAAAGTTTGGAAAAAATAAGAAATTTTCCATACTTAGAAAAATTCTAAGTTATGAAAAATTTTCAAATTAAAACCCTAATTTTCAATTTTATGTTTCTTGGTCAACAAGTTTCACATTTTGACATATCTTGATGAATTATGACCTTTGGCACTTGATTTTGACCAAAAAGTCAAAGTTTGACTTTTCAGTGCACATTTGACTTTTGATCAGTTGACTGCAAATTCATCTGTCAATCCTATGCATTTGAGATCTTTTGAACTATGTGATTAGTTCAATATGATGATATTGAGTCCTTGAAATCATGCTTAAACCCAATTGGCCATTGGTTAGGTTAAAAATCAGAAATTTCCCTTTCTCAGTCAAAACCCTAATTTTGACCATTTTGCCCTTTTGATGATTTGATCAAATTTCTTGAGGAGTTGTGATCCAAACTTGATCAAATGGTTCATATGAGTCTAAAATTTTGTTGTGGATCAAAAATTATAAAGTTTGACTGTAAATTGGCCATGGTTGACTTTTTCCCCAATACAGCTGATTTTCAGGTCAACTGTCCAATTGACTGGGCAAAAATGTGATTCAAGGCTTGAAACTTAACATGAGCAATCTTAGGGGTCCAAGATGGTGTCTGAAAGTCACATGAAGCATTGATAGTACAAAAATCCTTGTGCAAATTCAAACCCTAATTTTGGGGTATCAGTGCAAGATGAGATGTCTTAAGCTGAGCAAACCCTAATCTTGTCTTGAGTCCAAGAAGTCTTGTGAGGAAAATCTTGATAAATGAGAGGGAAAATTTGGGGTACAACAGCTGCCCCTGTTCAAACTTCTTGAACCTGAAGAGTTAGATTGGATAATTAGTCGTTCGTGACTCGAAGGTAAAAGATGATTGGACACTAGAGTGCCCGTAAATTTGCACTCGTCAAAGTGTAGTTGAGGAAATAGGCTTAAAGATGCCATTTGGAGTTATGATAGAATCTTGTTGGAGATGGGCTTGTAGATGCCATCCAAGAATGTTTGTTGAGTTGTAAGTTGTAAGTCAAAAGAATGAATATCAGAATGGTGTTCATGTCTGGAACGTATCTGAGCTGTATCTTAAACTGAATCTGAATGACTAATAGAATGGCTTCCGTGTCTGGAGCGTATCTAAACTGTATCTGAATAGTTGAATTCTGAATAAGGTCCAGAATGGCATCCGTGTCTGGAGCGTATCTAAGTTGGGGAAAATCAGAATAAGTGACAGAATGGCAACCGTGTCTGGAGCGTATCTGGACTGTATTTGAAGTTTGAATCTGAATGAGTAATAGAATAGCATTCGCATATGGAGCGTATCTAAATTGTATCTGAGATCTGAGTCTGAATGAGTAACAGAATGACTTCCGTGTCTGGAGTGTATCCGTACTGTATCTGAATCGGAAAACTGGATAAGGGCCAGAATGGCATCTATGTCTGGAGCGTATCTGAACTGGAACCTGAATAAGTGACAGAATGACTTCCGTGTCTGGAGTGTATCTGAACTGTATCTGATAGTTGAAATCTGAATAAGTATCAAGATGGCATCCATTTCTGAACTGTATCTGAAATCTGAATCTGAATGAGCAACAGAATGACTTTCGTGTCTAGAGTGTATCTGTACTGTATCATGATTGTATACTGTTAACGGTAGCTTGTTAATCTTATCCTGAAAAGGGTAAAACGTTAACTGAAACACAAAGTTATGTTGCATGAAATGTATGATGCAATATATGTGTTTTATCAATTTTTATGATATATGGATGTAATGTATGTGCATGTAAGCTGATTTGTTGTATTGCTGAGGAAAATAAATCCTTGACAGCTGGGGATAATAAAACCCTTAACTGCTACCGGGGAAAATGAATCCTTGACTGTTGAGGATAAGAAATCCTTGGCGACTGTTGGGGATAGAAAATCCTTGACAACTTTTGTAGGGATATAAGGATCCTTCATGTCTTGAAGTTGGAGTATTGACAAAAATTCTGCTGCGAGCAATGCCATATATTGCCCGAGTAATCTGCTTGGGAAATCCATAGAACTTTGATGACTTCTACTAGGGATTACACAATGGGAATCTTTGTTCCTCTGGGGAATAGAGAAAACTCTGATGACTTCTGCGGGGAATTAAGAATGAGAATCTTCATTCTGTTAAGGAGCAATGAAAACTTTGGCGACTTCACTGGGGAATTAAGAATGAGAATCCTCATTCTGTTGGGGGAGTAATGTAAACTCTGTGGGGAAGAAGGCTTACTGCTGGAGAGTAGGTTCAGGAGTCTGGGTTGTCTTCCACTCTACTGGGAAGTTATCCTAGGTTGGGGAGAGACAAAAGTTAACTGTTATCTGGTTGATTTCCAGGCTTCAAGATAACTTGCTGGGGAAATTGGATTGACTGAAAGGTTTCCGCTGGGGATTGATAGTTAGAAGTTTTGGCTCCGCTGTGGATTGGGAGTTTGAAGTTTTAATTCTGATGCGGATTAAAGGTTTGAAATTTTAGTTCCGCTGGGGATCTAGATGATATACTGTAGGGATTGCTCTTGGAATAGCCTAAAGATGTTTTCCTATCCTTTCAGCCTGTCAGTAATTATTCTTTTCCACTTTGTTTATTTGTAAACAGTAGTTATGTTCAAATGCATATGTTCATCAATGAACCATTGGACGTTTTTGCAAATAAAAACACAAGTGTAAAAGAAAAGGGCAAATAGTTTTTTGTACTTTGAAAGAGATATCTTTGTATTTACTTTGAATAAGTGTTTTGTACAAAGGAGACAAACATCCTAGTAAGAGGATGGTGTCATAAAAAGTGAGAAAATTTTATACAAAGAAAGATAGCTATGTGTAAAAAATCCAATGGGGTTCCCATTCCGCTATAGCCTTCGTATCTCCGAATATCTTGTCCATTCGCTGCCTCGTCCGAAGATGATTGGATTGATCAGAAGCTCAGAGTTTGTCAGTGAAGAGATTATCCTTAAAGTGATCCGGCGAGACATAGTCATACGCTTTAATTCCCTAATTTTTGTCTGAACCGCCCTTTCGGGTTTTCAGTCCACCGGGAAACCCTTTTTTGCCCAAGTCTCCCTTTCGGGTTTTCAACTTGCCGGATGTACAATTTTTTATTATTTTATCCCTAGTTTTTGCCTGAACCGCCCTTTCGGGTTTTTGATTCACCGGGATGCCCTTGTTTTTCCTAGGTGTGTCAACCTAGCGGGTCTTTTATGCGTAGTATCTTTTGACTATGTCTGTGTTCGCAGGGTGCGGAAGGTCGTCGCCGTCCATGGTGGTTAATATCATTGCCCCACCAGAAAAGATGTTCTTGATTACAAATGGTCCTTCATAGGTAGGAGTCCATTTGCCCTTGGGATCACTTTGTGGCAAGATAATGCGCTTGATCACTAGATCCCTGACTTCATATGTCTGGCGTCTGACTTTCTTGTTGAAAGCCTTGATCGTCCGCTTTTAATACGTCTGACCGTGGAAAACAGAAGTAAGTCTCTTCTCGTCAATTAAGTTCAACCGATCAAGTCGGGTCTGGATCCAATCGTCTTCACCCAAACCAACATCTTTCATGACTCTCAAAGAGGGAATCTGAACCTCGATAGGCAAGACAGCTTCCATGCCATAAACTAAAGAACAGGGTGTTGCCCCAGTTGATGTGTGAGCCGTGGTACGGTACCTGTGGAGAGCAAACGGTAACATCTAATGCCAGTCCTTGTAGGTGACTGTCATCTTTTGTATGATCTTCTTGATATTTTTGTTAGTAGCTTCAACTGCACCATTCATCTTTGGCCGATAGGGAGATGAATCGTGATGTTGAATCTTGAACTGCTCGCACAAGGCGGTGATCATAGTATTGTTAAGGTTTGTATCGTTGTCAGTGATGATCCTTTCGGGGATACCGTACCGGCAAATAAGGTTCTGCTTGATGAAGAGGGCAACAACATTCTTAGTAACGGATGTGAAGGAAGCTGCTTCGACCCACTTGGTGAAATAGTCAATGGCCACCAGAATGAAGCGGTGTCCATTGGATGTCGTAGGCTTGATCTCTCCAATCATGTTGATTCCCCACATAGCAAAGGGCCAAGGAGTTGTTAAGACATTTAGAGGAACTGGAGGCACGTGGACCTTGTCTGCATAGATTTGACACTTGTGGCAGGTCCGGGAGTGTTGATAGCAGTCTGCTTCCATGGTATACCAATAATAGCCTGCCCGTAGAATCTTCTTAGCCATCGTATGCCCGCTAGAGTGAGTGCCAAAGGTGCCCTCAAGCAATTCAGCCATGATCTTTTCAGCTTCAATCTTGTCCACACAACGGAGAAGAATAGAATCATGATTGCGCGTGTACAGGATGCCATTACTCAAGAAGAACTTTGCCGAGAATCTCCTTAAGAACTTTTTGTCATTGACTGAAGCTCCTTTTGGATATTCTTAAGCCTCGAGATACCTTTTGACTTCATGAAACCACGACTGGTCCACTACTTCCTCGGTATTAATCTCGTGACAATGTGTCGGTTCATCCATTTGTTCAATGGTGATTTGGGGAGCCTCATTATCCCAGTTAAGTTTAAACATGGATGACATTGTAGCTAGAGCATCCGCTAGCTGATTTTTCTTCTCGCGGAAGTGCTCGAAGATAATCTGCTCGAAATGTGGTAACAATGTCAAAACATATTCTTTGTAAGGGATGAGGTTTGGATGCTTAGTATCCCACTCTCCTTTGATCTGACTGATGACCAAAGCTGAGTCCCCAAACACATCTAAGGATTTGATTCCAAAGTCTATGGCAGCCTTGAGTCCATAGATGCATGCCTCGTATTCTGCCATGTTGTTCGTACAGTTGAAGCAAAGTCTGGCAGTGAAAGGAGTATGGCAACCTTCTGGAGATATGAGCACAGCACTGATATCGTTACCAAGTGCATTGGATGCCCTATCAAAGTACAGGGTCCATCGGGATCCTTGTTCAGGTCCGTCATATGGTCTGAAATCTTCAATATTTTCCAACGTCATGATGTCTTCGTCCGGGAAGTCGAACTTCATGGATTGGTAATCTTCGACAGCTTAATGGGCCAAATGATCAGCTAGCACACTCCCCTTTATAGCTTTTTGGGTCATGTATTGTATGTCATATTCCGTTAGGATCATCTGCCATCTAGCTATTCTTCCAGATAGAGAGGGCTTCTCAAAGATGTACTTTATCGGATCCATCTTAGATATCAGCAAAGTGGTATGAGTCAACATGTACTGCCTTAGCCGGAGAGTAGCCCATACCAAAGCGCAACAAGTTTTCTCGAGCAGTGAATATCTGGTTTCACAGTCGGTAAACTTTTTGCTAAGGTAATAAATGGCATGCTCTTTTCGGCCAGACTCGTCATGTTGCCCCAGTACGCACCCCATTGAATTCTCTAAGACAGTCAGATACATGATTAGTGGTCTTCCTTCGACGGGTGGCATCAAGATAGGAGGTTCTAGCAAATACTTCTTGATCTTATCGAAAGCAATCTGACAGTCATCATTCCATCGAACTACCTGATCTTTCTTCAACAGCTTGAAGATTGGTTCACGAGTAGATGTTAGGTGAGAAATGAACCTAGCAATGTAGTTTAGGCATCCCAAGAAACCTCTGACCTCCTTCTCAGTGCGAGGAGCAGGCATTTCTTGTATAGCTTTGACTTTGGCAAGATTAACCTCGATGCCCTTGTTACTGACAATGAAACCTAAGAGTTTACCGGACCGGACTCCGGATGTACACTTGTTTGGATTCAATCTGATCTTGTACTCCTTCAACCTGACAAACAGCTTTTGCAAGTGATCAAGGTGTTCTTTTTCAGTTTGTGATCGGGCTATCATGTCATCTACGTAGACCTCTATCTCATGATGTATCATATCATGAAACAAAGCTACCATGGCGCGTTGATAGGTTGCCCTGGCATTCTTCAGTCCGAATGGCATCACTTTGTAGCAGAACGTACCCAATTGTGTAGCAAAAGTAGTTTTATCCATGTCCTCAGGTGCCATTTTGATCTGGTTATAGCCTGAGAATCCGTCCATGAAAGAAAATACTTTGTGTTGAGTTGTGTTGTCGACCAGGATGTTGATGTGCGGAAGTGGAAAGTCGTCTTTAGGGCTAGCCCTATTTAAATCTCTATAATCCACGCACATTCTCACTTTGCCGTCCTTTTTAGGCATAGGCACAATGTTAGAAGCCCATTGTGGATAGGAAGTAACAGCTAGAAATCCAGCATTGAACTATTTCATAACTTCTGCTTTGATCTTCTCTGACATGTCAGATCTCATGTGGCGGACCTTTTGTTTCACAGGTGGACAGTCTTCTCTTGTGGGTAGATGATGTACCACAATGTCTGTATCGTGTCCCGGCATGTCTTCGTATGACCAGGAAAAGATCTCAACGTAATCATGAAATAGCTGAATTAGGTGCTCCTTGACACTCGGCTCTAGATTGGCACCTATCCTGATTTCCTTTTTATCATCCTCAGTACCCATGTTGATTGTATCCAACTGCTCCTCATGAGGCTGAATTGCTCTTTCCTCTTGCTGTAATAGTCTGGCCAATTCCCCTGGCACCTCACAATCTTCCTCACCTTCGTATTCGGCTTGGTAGATCAGATCTTTGGAGTCACTGAAGGCTATAGCAGTATCGTTACCCATGGGTTCCGGAATGGAAGGGTACCTCCATTTGTGAGTGTGGGTGTGTGTAAGGGTATAGCCATCTTAAAACAACAAAATGTAAAAGAAAGGCAATGAGCACAAAAGGTTTAAATATGAAAAGCGTCCATGATTCATTAAATGACATATGAAAATGAAATAAGAACCCTTACAAATGGACCTATGTGCCTCGGGTAAGACACAAGGTTGAAAAAGTACGAATTGTTTGTGAATTATTACAGTCCAACAGAAATGGAAAAGATAAATTACTGAGGTATGAAAGTAATCGGAACAAAGTCTTTTGCTTCCCAGTTGCACAGTCCTCCGCCAACAGTAGGAAAAATCCAGTCTTCCAAGCTGCCCTCTTCTTCATTGTCCTCTAGTGCATTAACCCCTCGGTGGCTGATCTTCATAGGTGGCCCTCCGGCACGGGAGTGACACACAACCTTCTGATTAGTCGAAGTAAATCCCAAGCCGAATTTGTCTGATTTAAAAGGAAAGTCTGGAAGCTTCCCCCGGATGGTGGATCCGCCTTCTTCCACAACTTCCCTAGCATCCTTTAAAGATGACATCCAAGGTGGAGGTCTTGTGATCACAGGAGTTGAAGACACCGCCTTGGTTGTCTCTATTTCTTCAGAGACTTCTTCAAAATGTTGGAAAGGGGTCTCTATGAATTTGCTATCTAACTCCACATAACGAAAGGAATTCAGATGACTAATCATATATTCCTCTTCCCCATGGACAGTTATAATCTTCCCTTGGAAGGGGTACTTGAGCATCTGGTGCAAGGTGGAGGTGACGGCACCGGTATTGTGAATCCAGGGACGTCCCAACAGACAGGAATAAGAAGGACGGATGTCCATCACATAGAATGTCGAGTTGAAAACCTGAGTTCCCACCTTGATTGGGATGTCCACCTCTCCATGGACCATCCTCTTAGATCCATCAAAAGCTCGCACCACTATATTACTGGGTTTTAGAGTCAGCCCCTTGCAATCCAACCTATCAAGTGCTTTCTTCGGCAAGACGTTTAAAGATGACCCAGTATCAACCAAGACATGAGCTAGGGTTGTTCCTCTACACTCCACCGAGACATGTAGTGCATCATTATGTTTTCTCCCTCGGGGTGTCAAGTCAGCATCATAGAAACCCAAGCCATTGTCAACTGTTAAACTGGCCACACACTCTTGGAATTGATCAGCTGAAGTCTCTTGCGGCACGTGCGCTATTTTCAGAAACTTGACCAAAGCTTTAGCATGTGCCTCAGAGCAAAGCAACAGGGATAACATAGAGATTTTGGAGGGGGTCTGCCCCAGTTGTTCGACCACATCATAATCACTTTTCTTAATAATCCTCAGGATTTCTTCCATCTCCTTCTTGGATGTTTCAGGAATAACTAGTGATTGAGCCTTCATCAAGACAGGCTCCTCTTGAACATTCTTTCCTTTATTCTCAGCAGCGGAAACAGGGATGGGGGTTGTATTGTTTTTGTCAGTGGGTACACTTGTAGGTACAATCACAGGGGTAATCTTCGGAATAGCCATGGGTCCAAAGACTGTTGTTGGAGGAGCAATCTCTGGAGAAAAAATTCTTCCACTACGAGTAATTTTGCTTGTTCCGGCAATGTTACTGGTGTCGGAATTGTCCTCTTCGGAGCTCTCGTCTTCGGCAGTCTGTTCAATCTGTTTGACACCATGGTAGTAGATTTCTCCACCATAGTCCATGGTACCATTTTATCGGATTTGTATGGGGCTGGTCCGGGCATTGTTATCTTCAACGGAGTAGTCACTGGAGCGGATGTAATCCTAACGGGTTTTTTAGGAACCCTGGAAGGATTGGCGTATATGGTTATTATTGAAACTTCTGGAACTGGAATGGGTGAAATAGGAGCTTTCTCAAACAAGATTTCTCGGTTATCAATCAATTGTTGGATTCCTTTCTTCAACAGAGGATAGTCAAATGGGGAGGATAGGCAAGCATGGAAATCTTGGTCACAACCTGGGAACACCCCAACTTTCAAAAAATTCAATTTGATGGTTAGGAGAGGAGTTAACAGTTCATCCACAGTAGAAACAAACAGATCTTCTTCCACAGCATTGGCATTGTATCCATGCCTATGCATCGTAGCGGAGATAACATTTGGTTTTTCAGGAGCTTCAAATTCAACTTCCTTTGCATTGATCAGATCTTGAATCTTGTTCTTCAGAGCCCAACAGTTGTTGGTTTCGTGCCCTAGACTTTCAGAATGGTAAGCGCACCTGGCATTCGGATGGTAGTGCGGAGATGTAATATTGGGATTTTTATGGGCCTCTTTCAGCATGGCCAAATTCAACTTCAAGAGAAATGGTAGGACTTGAGCTGGAGTCATGTTTATCTTGGTGAATTGCCTTACAGGCCTTTCCACCCTTTGTTGGTTATTTCTCGACTGATCATTTCTCGGCTGGTTGTTTCTTGGCTGGTCTAATGCAGACTTTTGAATCATCAAGGCCCCCACAGTTGGTCGTCTTTCAATTCTTCCCTGATTCCTCTGGGTATAGACAGCAGACACTTTCTTCTTTCTAATGAAGGGCTTTTTTACAGCAGCGGAGGTAGGCGCGTCCTTCTGAATTTTCCCATTTCTTATACCGGCCTCAACCCTCTCGCCGGTTAAAATCAATTCAGTGAACCCTGCAGAGGAGCTCCCTACCAGGTGATTAAAGAAAGGGCCTGACAGAGTTCCCAAGAACATATCAACTAGCTCTCTTTCGGACAAAGGTGGTTGCACCCTTCCGGCTAAATCCCTCCACTTTTGGGCGTGGTCTTTGAATCCCTCATTGGTAGCCATAGCCATACTCTGCAGCTGAGTACGGGTTGGTGCCAAGTCGGTGTTGTATTGATACTGTTTATAGAAGGTGGCTGCCAAGTCTTCCCAATTATGGACATCTGTTCTCTCCAACTAGTATAACCAATCAAGCTGCGTTCCCGATAGACTGTCCTGGAAAAAGTGGACCCACAAGTCTTTGTCAGAAGAATGTGGTTGAATCTTCCTGACATGGGATCTGAGGTGCATTTTGGGACAAGACACCCCATCATACTTAGCAAACAGTGGCACTTTAAACTTAGGAGGGATTACAATTCCAGAAACCAACCCTAACTCCTCAAAGTCCGGCCCCGATACTCTCTGTATCTCTATAGCAGCTAGACGTTCTTCCAAGTTTTTGTATTTGTCATCGGCCAGAGGGTACTGTTGTTCGGAGTAGTCCTCTTCATCCTCTTCTTCTGCTTCAGAATCTGATGGAACTGCCGTTCCTTTTCCTTTTCCTTCCCCCTCTTCAGATGTGGATGGGAATTCCAAGGTCCGTCTGGCTTGTCCTTCAAACCTTCTGCCCATGATAACGACACCGACTCACTTCTTCTTCTTTTTCTATTTCTCCTTCTATAGCAGAGTCTTGAGCTCCTCCTGCCCCTTGGCTAAGGTCAAGAGTAGCTGTTGAAATTGTGAATTTTGAGCTTGCAAATCTTTGACCGTTTGTTCAATATCCATCTTGCTGAAATAAACAGCAGAGAATGAGGAAACTTGGTGTGAAGACCTGTTTATGCATATGATGAATGATATGTATTCATGTAATGCTTTCAAGGATTCAGAAATTCAAATTTGTTTTAAACAAAAAAGAAACACACGTCATATTAATAAGATAGAATTATTAGTACACCAATGCCCCTTGGGCAAAATAATACAAAATTCTAAGGTAAAAAGACGTTGCGCATCCTCTTTGGTGCAATGTAGGTGTTGAGAGTCTGCTCTTCATGAAGTATCTGAGTGAGTTCCAAAACCTTCTTCTCGCTTGCATAGAATTGGGCTTCGAAAGTATCGCGCTCTCCCTTGAGCTGTATCCAACTCATTTGTAAGTCTTCGAGTGATGTTGGCATGTCAGGATGTAGGATGGTGTATGGAACCTCTCCTTCCTTAACAGGCTCTATAATCACAGGGAGAATAAGGGGGGTAAGGCATCATAAGACTTTGGGCGCGGGTTCGTACCCACTTGAGGTAAGGCTCAAGAGGGATGGAATTCTTGTGTCCCAGAGTCTTGCTATCCACCTTGTTGGGCATTCTCCAAGCTCGGATGAATCTCTGACGGAGTCCTTGGTCGTCGTTGTCGAAGTCGAAAACCAATCCTTGAATCAGCATGTCATGTGGGTCATTCCTTCGGGAATAACCAAACTGTCTCAGAGACAAGCAAGGGTTGTAGGTGATGCCTACCCTAATGCCAAGTAGAGGGACATTAGGGAATTCTCCATAATAGCCAATGATGATGACATTCTCTTTGGATTGAGAACACCAATGAATATCTGAATGCGTAAGGGTCATCAATCGTTCTGACCACCTCAGACCTTGCTCATTCTTCAAGACTGATTGGGGAAGATGAGAAATAATCTGTCTTGCCAAGAGAGGAGTGCAACACATGAGAGAACCTCTTTTCCTCATTGTTCGAGTGTGAAAAGAGTGGAGGATATCCCCAAGCAATGTAGGCACCGGGTTGCGAGACATGAAGATTTTGACAGCACTCACATCTATAAGTTGGTCAGGATTAGGGAACAAGACCATCCCATAGATGAGAAGGGCTACAATCTCCTCAAAAGCTTGCAAGTCTAGAGAATTCCAGCAGCTTTGGGCCTTCTCAAATAGAAACTTTGACAAGAAGCCTTTGACACCACTTCTAGTTTCCCAATGTGTTGTGACATCAGACGAGTGCAAGTGCAGGGCTTGAGCTATCTCTTCTGGCTTTGGATCTCTTTCCATACCGTTGAAGGGTAGTTGATTGAGAATAGGAATCCTTAAGAGTATCTCCTTGAGTTGTGGAGGAATTCTTACAAGATTGACTTGGATAGTTTTCCTGCAAAGTGAATCCATAACCTACAAAATAAGAACAAAGATGAATCTCCAAAATCCTTGAAATGGTTAGTGGATGCATATGATGCTTCATGATGTCCATGATGTTATGCACAAGTATATATGTACAAGCAAATCACACAAGTTCCTAGTTTAGGCTTGCATGGGGTTTCATAGGTAAGTACCCTCTTGAAGTTTAGTTGGCTCAACCTGTCCTAGAAATAGTAATCGGGTTCTAAGGAGCTCAATATCACTGGATTGTTTCCTTGTTCATTGTTTCAATTCAGCCTCTTTACTGGCGACCGAAATATTCCAAGGAACCAACCCTCAATGAGTGTAGTATCGAGTATCTACCAACTTCGGACTGCACCAAAGCCGGTCATCTCACTACATCCTAAAAGGCCAAGTTGGTCAAGTAAAGGTTCTAAAAGTTCGTTAGTGCTTCATGACATCACTCAGCGGCCCCGTATTCTCTTTGATTGACTCAAAGGCTACCGGTACCCACAAATATGTCACACTAACATAGTTATTGCTTAGACCGTGTCGGTATACCCCGCACAGTTTCCATAATGTATTGCTATTTACCTATAATGTTTTCCAAATCCGAGTAGAGGATTCAAACCTAAACAATAGAACCAAAGTGTAAAGCATACAAGTCAAACAAGATAAGCATGTAAATGTGATCTAAAACCCTAAGGTACCCCACTTTTATAATTCCCCAGCAGAGTCGCCAGTTCTGTGATGCGGTGGGAGAACTGACTTGAGGTTTTGCGTTTGTGTTTGCAAAATGTTGCGGTTAGCAAGAGTCGCCACCGACTTTTCTTTTATCCAAAAGGAAAGGTAAAAAAGCACAGGAAAGACCTTTGAGATGTTTTCTTGAGTTCGGGGGGTAGATTATGAAAAGGGAAGGTGCTAGCACCCTTTTCATCCATGGTTTTCCATGGGCTCTTAGTTACTTGTTTAGATCACTTGCTTTGCTTTTTAAATTGTTTGAAATGGTGCTTTGTATGGTTTTGAAAGTATTTTGAAAAGAGGCCATCGTTTAGGCAATCTTTGTAATGATTCTCGTTCGTAAGAATATATACAAAGATGTTTTTCTTTTGAAAAATGTTTCAATGTTTTTGAAAGGTGTTTGAAAATGTTTTGAAATGTGTGTGTTTGTTTTGAAAATAGCAAGGATTGTTTGGAAGAGAGCAAGTAACTTAGAACTATCTACCCTACTCAAAAAGTCTTTCTTATGTATTTTTATTCCTTTGACATTGTTGATTTACCATTGCTTTGGTAAACAACTCTATCTTTGGATGTTAAACGGGACGGGCTTGGGTCATCGTATGACCATGATAGAAATATTTCCAAGTATCTTAGCTTGTTTGAGGGACCAATATCATTTTGTTTTAGGCAACTTTTTGATAGCGTCATTGAGGGACTATGATCTTTTGTTTTGTTTTGTTTTGCCAAGATACTTTGCATGCATACCATGGTCATTTTATTAGGCAACCAATTGAGTGAAACCCTAAGGGTGCTTATGTGCAATGTGTTGTCATTTTACATGCTTTTGTTTGTCTTGTATTAGGTCATTCTATTTGTTTGATTTTTGTCTTATCATGCAAAACCCTAGTTTAACTAAACATGGTATAATGCGATAAATTGCGTAAAATAAAACTAAGCTATTACAACAATTATTATGGGAGGGGGGATACAAGTTTTTGAATGGGGATATTTGCATAAAATAAAACCCTAAAATACTATTACAACCCAATTGAATTATTGTACAAGATAAATAAATATACAAATATTTAAATATGCAAATAAAATGTATTTATGCAAAAATGTCTTGTATTAATTTTATGTATGAAAAAATAAAATTATTTAAGTCCTATAAATAAGAAAAATAATATTGTTATTTTTGAAAGGGTGAAACCCTAGTTTTTTTTATTAAAAGAAAAATATGTTCTATATTATTTATTTTATCCATTTATGTACAAGAAATAATAAATAATATTATTAACAAATATTAAAAATTAAAATATGTATGAAAATAATTATTTTATGTGTGAAATAATAAAATAAAAATATATAGTATTTTTAAATTGTATTTACAAATTTATTTAAGAAAATAAATTCTATAAACCTAATAAACTATTTTTTATGCCAATAAATAATAAAAAAATAAAATAAAATGCAAAAAATAAAGAAAATATTTTTCATGATTTTTTTGGTTCAGAAAAAAAAATATTAAAGTCAATAAACATAAAAAATATGAGAAAATATGCAAAGTATAAAAAATATGTAAAAGGGGTGCAAATAGTAGTCAGGGGGGTGTGGAAAACAAAACAGAAGGCCCAAGCGCGCCCAAGCCCAGGCCAGGTTGTTCCTGTCCTCCAGCCAAACATATTGCACACGCGTTTTGCCTTAAACCTGTAACTTGTTGTAGCTTGCATAAAAATGAAAACCCATAACATAAAAAATGTAGCTTGTAATCTCACGATTTCGATGATATAAAATTCATGACCTAACTCTCAAAGATCAGGGAGAATTTTAATGGCCCTAAATCGTGACCTAATTTTTTCAGCATGTTCAACATTCAAATTCTCTTAGCTCAGTTAATATAAATGATAACTAAGCATATGTACAATTTCACCATGCTAGAGACTACATTTTTGCTTCACAAATCGTGGCTTGAGGATGCTTAAATAGAGAGATAGAGTTTTGAAAAATACCTCCTTCAGTTGGATTTGGATATGGCAATGTGGGGACTTTGAGTGAGGTCTGAGGATCGTGTGAGCTTCCTTGAAGTTCCCTCAAGCTTTTCCAATGCTTAGCTGGCCTTGTGGATGGCTGAAACTCCCTGTAGAAGTCAAGCTGCATCCTTCCAAAGTGAAAATGGCAATGGCTGAAACAGGGCACACAATTGCAGTTCAAAGGCTTGGATGGTTTGGGTGTGATGTATGGAAGGTGTTTGAAGTGTTACAAGGAAAAACGCACGAGCAAATATTGAGTTGGCAAGAGTTTTGCAGAAGCTGGAAGTTTTGGGCAGAAAAATGAGGTTTTTGTATTTGGGAGAGTTTCAGATGTTGTACATTCGTGTTCTAGCTTGAGATAAGTTTGTGAAGTTGTTTTGAATGAGCCCAAGTCCACTCTTTAACAGATGTGCAAGTTCTGACTTCTTTTGCAACCTTTCTTGTATTTGAAGAAAAGTGAAGTGACTTGTGCCAAAGGCCTGTACTAGCTTGCTTGCTAGCTGCAGAGGGTTGGTATGCTTTGCTTGATATCTGTGGACATTGCTTGTTACAAAAGAATAGGTCCAAGGCTCAAGGATAGCAAAGTTGCAAAAAGCTTGCTTTATGAAAATGGCAATGTGCCCTTTATGCCATTTATGGATTTATTTCTTGTACAATGCTCCAAAGGTCAAAATAAAGCCATTATCCATTTAGTTAGCATTTAATTATGGAGTGTAGAAGGAGTTTAGGACCTTTGATGCAAGGTACAAGCATGCTTGATCAGATTTGCAACTTGGTGCATTGTGAAAATGGCTTGAACAAAAGTGACAAAATGCCATTTTCTCTTCTTCGATTCTCCCTAACCACAAATGATCTTGGAGAGTTCTTGGACATTTTGTAAAGCTTGCAACATGCTATATAATCCCTATTTGAAATGCATTTTGATATACCTCTTGGAACTAGGTGAAAAATGTCCATGAAGTTGGGTCAAAAACCTGCCTAAATTAGGGCAAATTTTCACTAAGTTATTTAGTTCATGGACCTCTATTCACAAATTAATAACTTGAGATCCAAGAATCTTTTGGGAAAACTTTGTGAATAAAAGTTTTATATTTCATGGAGGACTACAACTTTCATGTTGGAAGTTTTCTTTGAATCCAATTTCATCATGGTGAAAAAGTGGTGAAAATTTGGGAAAAAATAAGAAATTTTCCATAGAAAAATTCTAAGTTATGAAAAAATTTCAAATTAAAACCCTAATTTGCAATTTTAGGTTTCTTGGTCAACAAGTTTCACATTTTGACATATCTTGACGAATTATGACCTTTGACACTTGATTTTGACCAAAAAGTCAAAGTTTGACTTTTCAGTGCACAGTTAACTTTTGATTAGTTGACTGCAAAATTCATCTGGCAATCCTATGCATTTGAGATCTTTTGAACTATGTGATTAGTTCAAGATGATGCTATTGAGTCCTTGAAATCATGCTTGAACCCAATTGGCCATTGGTTAGGTTAAAAATTAGAAATTTCCCTTTCTCAGTCAAAACCCTAATTTTGACCATTTTGCCCTTTTGATGATTTGATCAAATTTCTTAAGGAGTTGTGATCCAAACTTGATAAAATGGTTCATATGAGTCTAAAATGTTGTTGTGGATCAAAAATTATGAATTTTGACTGTAAATTGGCCATGGTTGACTTTTTCCCCAATACAGTTGATTTTCATGTCAACTGTCCAATTGACTGGGCAAAATGTGATTCAAGGCTTGAAACTTAACATGAGCAATCTTAGGGGTCCAAGATGGTGTCTGGAAGTCACATGAAGCATTGATAGTCCAAAAATCCTTGTGAAAACTCAAACCCTAATTTTGGGGTATCAGTGCAAGATGAGATGTCTTGAGTTGAGCAAACCCTAATCTTGTCTTGAGTCCAAGAAGTCTTGTGAGGAAAATCTTGATAAATGAGAGGAAAAATTTTGGGGTACAACAACGTGCTAGACGTATCCCCTATTCTGGGGCACCCGGTTTTGGTATCGAAGATTATAAAGGGGTTGAAGTATAAAGCCCAGCACCTGTCTGACGTCTCTTCCAAAGGTCCAATTCCTATTTGGCCAATTGCCAGGATCTCTCTCATGAGCTGGATGTCTCCTTTGTTCTGATAGAGGACAAACTGTATTATTTCTTTGAGACACGATATTCTTGGTGATGCAGTTTGTACCGATTCGCTTGGTAAATCATTCATTCGTTCTCCTGAAAGAATCCTCTGTGCATATTATTCTGGGGTACCTGGCTATTCGATTGAAGGTATGTCATCCAGAGACAGGTCCAAGACTGTATCAATTTAGATACTGTTGTGTTCATATCAAATCAAGAGGGGAATTCTCTCGCGCACTCAAGCATCAAGACTACAGAAATCCGTCAGAATCAATAAATCCATATGGAGTCAAGTCTCCTCAACAATGGCAATCATTGGTTTCTTTACTGCATTTTCATTTGCATTCTTGCTTGTTTGTTTAAACATTGCTTGCATATAGAAACTTGTCTATTTTTGAATGAAAATCTTAATTAAATAAGTATGCTTGTCTTGAAGTGTTCCTTTTGTTTTTATTCATCCATTCCCTATCACTCTTTAAATGTTTTGCTTGCATATTGATGCCGATTTTCCAAGTCTTATGCTTAGGTAAATATTGGAGGGAGGATGACGATAATCTAAAAATGCAAAAATCTCTGGTTGGTATGCTTTTGAGTAAGACCCTGCTGATGATGTACGGGCCTTATTTCAATTCCTAAACACCAGAGATATAAGGGAGATAAATCCTCATTAACGCCTCTGAGCCTTCGAAGTAGGAGTTTCTTTTCTATTCAGAAAAAACCCTCATTTTAACCCTGGGGCGGGTAGTGTTCAGTTAATCTGACCAAGAATTCAGAACTCATCAAGAGTGTGCATCCAAGGATACAAAAATGGTTATCCATCAAAAGGTTGAGGAAAGTCAAAACCACAATGGTTAACCCTCATCTAACAATAACATGCGTCTATTGATAATATCCAAATGGGTATCTCTCGCACATCAGGAGGTCAACAGAGGACGATACAACAATGGTTATCCCTCATCTACTAAAGACTCAGGAAGTCATGACCAATTCCAACAAATCAAAGATAACGCAAAGATCAACGACTTATTCAAAATGGAAAATATGAATAAGAAAGAAATAAAAATCCCCGCTAAGTTGAAACATGAAAACAAGTCGCTTAGGAAAAAGTTGGGGCATCCCGCTGGACTTCCAAATCGAAATTCAAAAGAATATGTCCAGGCAAAAGCAATAAGGGAATTGAAAAGCCTAAAAGGCAAGAAAAGTATTACCAATGAAAATCCTCATCAAAGAACAAAGTCGTCTGATCAGACACCAAAATCAGAAGTCAGTGACTGTTGTGTCCAAGAGGCCTCAGTGGTTCCTCAACCATCACAAACTCTTCGAGAGAGATGAATGCTTGTATCGGGTCAACTGAATGTAGGAATGGAGAACATCATGGAGAATGGGTGGACACCAAATAATTTTGAGCCTTAAATCTTTTTTTCTAAAACCGTGAACCAAGCCACGTTACAACCCTTTAAAAGTCCTAATTGAAGCATGGGTCAATTCGAAAGCGTGCTATAACGAGATAGCGTTTAGCTGACTCCTAAGAGGTATGTTTGAATATCTGTGTTGGCATCATATGCTTGCATTATCTTTCAAAAAAAAGGAATTTGAAAATGTTTCTCTCTAGCTAGTGGCTCGTTCACAACAGAGTTGTGACATCATTTCATTCAAAGTTTTTCAAACTTCAAGACTTACATATATGTTGCATTAGAATTATCATTCTCATAATAAACATTCTTATGCATACAAAACAAATGATCAACATCAAGTAAGTTTATACAATGAACAATCGGGTAAAGAGCTCAATCTTGTCAGAGAAGACATGCTTGAATACCCTGTCGAAGCAAGAGTCAGCTGCCACAAGAGAAATGACTTATCCAGCGACATATTAACCAGAGATTATGTCAAGAGAAATCCTCTTGGTGCTTCACAGTCTAAGTATCCTTCAAGGATGAAGTTAGCAGAGTCCGCCAATCTGGGGCAACTAAGTCGAAAGTCGATCTCTCCAAGCTCATCCAAATCTGGGACATCCCCTCAAAGTTATCAATCAGAGGTTATCACGTCGATAAATATCTTTAAGCTCGATCAATCAGAGGCTATCACATTGAGAAATCTATTCAGAATCCATTCAACTTGGGGGCAGTTACGTCGAGATTCGACAAATCTCTCCAAGAAAGATGTAAAAGAGAGAAGTTTATTTCATGGTTCAAGAGATTGGGGCAGGCCACCTCATACCGTATTGTGGCACGAATCTTCTGGTCTTCTATTCAACATAGATCTTCTCAGAGATCCTCCAGACAGGGGCATTCCTCATCCGTACTTGCAAAGTTGTTAAAGCCAATTATGTTGTACGAGACATATCAAGCTAAAAGCATCATAACGGTCGTCATGACTTAGCCAGCACACGGACAACTTCAAACCTGATTCCCCAGGTGAATTTAGAAAGTTCAGAGTTTCCATTTGACTTGGCACGCGCAAGTGCATCCCTAGTGGAGTTAATTAAGAACGTCCCCAGTGAAGCTAAACCAGGGCATTCACAGAGCTAATCCGGGGGCATTCACAGAGCTAAACCAGAGCATTCGCAGAGCTAAACAGGGGCATTCGCAGGTGTCCATGCCCATCTTGTATCCCCAAGTGATTCAAGAGATAATCCCCCAGTGTGCGTAAACTTGGGGCATGTATTCAAAGAGATCCAGATGGTGTTCAGTATCCATTCTTCAGCATATTCAGTTCTACCATCTTCTTCAGTTCAGGATGTATGAAAGTCTATCTGGATTATCTCTTCCACAATGGTTCGATTCAGAATGCAGCAGCGTACCTGAAGACTCGCTTCGTCAACAATTCAATCTTCAGCAGAGTCATCAATAATCTGCGGTATTGTGAACTCCCCAGTGCAAATTCTTATCAGTATCCCCAGCGATATTTGGTACTGCATACTTCCAGCGCCGATATGTATTGGCATCCCCAGTGATTAGCAATGGTTCCCAGCAAGCTTTCGCTTATCCCCATGAAGTCTATTTCTTTGCATTACATATAGTTATCACTACATAACATTGCATCCTCAAAAGCGCGTAGCCGATCCATCAGAATGGACCTTTGCGGCAAAAGAAATTCAAACATGCATATGAAGCATAAGTCAGACCAGGTACCTTACACAAAAGACCTGAGTTATTCAAGGAAAACAATACATCCCTACAGGAGGGTATCATTTCCAAAATCCCCAGCCGACCTTCACCTTTTTAATGCCCAACAAAATCAATACACTTTGTCATTCTAGACCCAGTTTTCTTCCGGTAGCCAACTCCCATCTGACAAATAATTCAGACTTCCAACACTCGTCTGTGTCAGTTCCCTAAACACTCGTCGTGTCAACTTCTAAACACTCGTCGTGTAAATTCCTAAACACTCGTCTGTGTCAACTCATAAATACTCATTTGTTTCAGTCTCCCAAACACTCGTCTGTGTTTAAACTTTCCTTGGTACTCGTCTGTATCTTTTCTCAATACCTGTCTGTATTGATCCAAACACTCGTATGTGTCGAGTTTCCTAAACACTCATTCGTGTCAATTATCCAAACACTCGTCCGTGTTTCACCTTTCAATACTCGTCCATATCTTTCTGCAATACTCGTTCGTATTGATTCGAACACTCGTCTGTGTTTAACCTTTTGATACTCATCTGTATCTTCTTTCAATACTCGTCCGTATTGATTCAAACACTCGTCCGTGTTTAACCTTTTGATACTCGTCTGTATCTTCTTTCAATACTTGTCCGTATTCAAACACTCGTTCGTGTTTGACCTTTCTTGATACTCGTCTGTATCTTCTTTCGATACTCGTCCGTATCGATTCAAACACTCATCCATGTTGTACCTTCCTTGTATTGGCATCATGCTACGTTACAAGTCCGATCTCTTCCTTGTATTGGCATCATGCTACGTTACAAGTCCAATCTCCGTCTCTTCACTAAAAAACAAAAGAATTCTTCCCCCAACAAATAAAAAAATACTCACATTATCTCCCAGAACAAATTTTTGGCATTGGTATTTAATCATCTTCAACCTTGAACTTCCGAAAGGCACGCGCCAATCGTACTTTCAAGTTTAAGACGATTAAATAGGGGCAGCTGTAATACCCCAAATTTATCCTACCCCTTTTACTTTTATCTGGCTTATGCATTTTGTACTTTTCTTATGTGCATAACTCCCATTAGGTCATCTAACACACCGTTCATTCGTTAATCAATAAAATTTCACTTGAGATCAGGGATTTTGAGGAATTAGGGTGTGCTTCTACCAAGATTTATCAAAGACAGGTGCTCAGGGTTTTATCAACGTTTCAACTGAGAGTACTTCAAGCTAGAATTTTGGATCTTTTTTACATCTCGTGTCATTTCCTCATCAATGTGTATTCAAGACATGAAATTATGGCTCTATCTTCATCAAAGGGTTTCCTCAAAGGCATTACTTTTTGTGTTGAGATTATTGGTCATCAAGTCAAGATGTTAAGCATCACCCAAGGACAATGAAAGAAGCATTCAAATATATCATGGTAAAACAAATAAATAAATAAAATGAAAGCCATTAGAATAAGACAACATTCTTCGGCATGATTAAATGGAATTTGCAAGGTTCTTGTGGATCACTCATGGAATTTGCCCTCTTTGTTTTAACGTTGATTGGCTTATACTTTGTTTGCATATACACATGCATGCATCTCATTGGTTCCGTATTCATGTAATCAAGGTATTTGATCAACACAACAAAGCTCTCATAATTTTTTAACGCATGTTTGAGTTGTGGAAGATTTGGGTGTTTTCGGTGAATTTAAAACAGTGCGAATTGGAAACAGTATTTTTACTGATCAGAGTTTGAAATTTTGCATCTTCAGCTTGGAATGGTGTTTTGGGTTGATTCATGAGGTTTTGAAACTGTCTCGATGTTCTCTTCAATTTTTGTGTTCGGACCAAAAGCTAATTCTCAAAGGAAAGTCTCCGGATACGCGATTCTTTTGGAAGTTATATGGTGAAAAATACAAAGAAAAAGGTGCTGAAAGTGCATTTTTCGCACACTAAAAAATTCATAACTCGAAGACCGTTTATCGTTTTGAACCTGTTCCGGTGGCTAAAATTCTATCTTGATGTCATCTACCTTTCGTATCTCACGGCCGGAAGCCAGTTCTACCCAGAGAGTCTTCGAATATATGAATTTATCAAATATATTCGCACGAGAAAATTGTGACAAATGTTCACCGACTTCATCTTCAGAAAATCATAACCCGGTTGATTCTTATCGTATCGAGCCGGTTCGAGTGGCATCAGTTCAAAAATTGAGTTGGTTAAATATTTATTTCATCTTTCCAATTCGAGCGGTATCCCGAAGGCCTTCGTTTTTGGTCCGAAGCGCGCGCAACGCGTTTGAAAATCCTGAACCGAGAAATATTTTCATCTGAGACGAAACTTCAAAAAATTATAACTAAATCACCATTTATCCGATCGAGTTCATCTTTGGACATGATGTTGTTCTCGACGTTGGCTACATTTTAGTTTCACAATTCAACTTCGAAAGTCACACCGAGATTCCTGCGAATTTTCCCGAAACATGTCGCACTCAAGTGAATTAAAATTCTACATTAATATTTATGAATATTTGAGACCCATTAACCAAATTCACTCACATAAGCCCATACTATATATTCTTTTTACTCCAATTTCTCTCATAATTCAAAAAATCTCCAAAAAAACAAGTAAAATTGTTCTCTCAATTCTCTCAAAGATCAAATCAAAGTTCTACACTTTTTTCATCAAGAACACAACAACAACTTCATCAAGATCCAAAAGTCAAGATCAAGAGCAATTATTCTCCGATTGTTGATCCATTCGTTGCAATCTCTATACTTAAGTCTTCTCTTCACTTCTATCGGTGAGTTTTCTTGAATTAACCACTTCTTGAAATAAGTGATTTTTTAGAATAAGTGCTTTTTCTTGGTTTTGTGTTGATTGAGGTTTTAATTGTTTAATTGAGGCTTAATTGTTGAGAATTGATTTGAATTGAGAATTTAATAGCATTTTATTGAATTGCTTATTGAAATAAGTGATTAATTGAACTTGAGAAATTGATTTTGGTTGTAACTTGAAGTTGACATAGTATTGTTGTGTTGATTTTTAGCCCTAGGTGTAGTTACACTTTTGTTTAAGTTGAATTAGCTATAGAAAACTAGTTAGCACTAACACTAGTTTGAGATATTCAACTCTTGATTAGATTAACAATAGCTCCTAATTCTTGATGTAGAATTTGTTAATAGTTTAGGTTATGTAGATTCTAACACTAACTTTGATTTAGGTGTTGTAACATAAACTAACAATTAGTTTAGTTTAGGCCTAATTCTTTGATTGCTCAAAATTATGGAAATCGAAATATTAAAAAAAAAAGCTTGGCATTGGTTGATAATTCATGAGATTATGTGTAAATTGTGGAGTTTACAACTTGATTGAAAAATATTATTGAATTATGTCATGAGTTGGAAATTGATGTTGAGAATTTTCTTTAATGTCTTGATATCAATAATATCAATTGTTTCTAACCATTTGGTTGTTGATCATTGTATTTTTTTTTTGCATTTGAAATGTATTTTTGATATATAATTTCAAATTGTTTGATTTTTGACATAAACTCTTTTTTTGCTAATTTGTTGATTGACACTTTTTGTTTGTCATTTATATATGTTGAGATAAATTTAAATAGACTCAAATGACATCATAAAACACAATGGAAACAAGTTTGATTGAGTTTGGTGGAAAATGCCTCAACACTTGAACATTGGCAAATTCTTGACATAATTGTTGTATTTGCTCTAACTTTTGATCCACTTTGATTTTTTCCGTCTTTCTTTATTGAAAAATGAGTTTCTCAAGCCATCTGAAGCTTCCTACGCGTATAGTTTTTCGATTCGGATACTTTTCACCCGACTTTTACTGTTGCTGACTTGTTGCGAAAATCTTGTTTCCGGGTGAAATTTGGCCGAATCGATTGCATTTTTGTGATCCGTTTGCATGAATATAAGTCCCATTAATTTTTATAATTCATTCCAAACAATTTTCAAGAGTTTACTGTTTGTTTCGGATGCGCCTTTCGGTTTATGTATATATTACACCGTTACTTGAAAAATATCATTTTGCACTAATTTCAGTTTGTGATATCATTCCCTCATAGTTTGTAAATATACTAACTTGTAGCATACCAACTAACTTGGTAGTTTGTACATTGGATGTTGACATTCAAGAGATTACCGCTTTATGTAAATACCGCATTTTGTTGATACTGTTAACTTTTGTACATATGCGTTTTTACCGCTTTTTTGAGTTTAATTACTTGAATATGGTGTGGCTGTCCGGAGTATTACGATCAACGTCTAACACATGGTTCACTTTTTACCATTTGACCACTCATGTTCATACTTATATCTGATCTCATTTCTTCCGCTTCCATGCTAATTTCGGTACTCTTTCTGATACTAATGCAATGTTGTCCGGAAATACCATACTATTTTCAAGTAACTTGCTCATTTTGTATTATACATAATCATGCTTACTTGGAACCATTGTTTCTTATTTACAATTTGTATTTCAATTGTGTTGTTATTTGCTAACCATTTTGGTGAGTTGTGCATGCCTTGAGAAGCAAATTCAGACATTGACCGCTTTGGTAACGGATGGGCTTTGCTTGCGCTGGTGTCACATTTCTGACATTCTCTCTTGTTGATGCTAGATTTTGGAGCTTTTGCAGAAGATTTCAGATATTTGTTGTAGAGTTTGCTGTATACGGATTTGTTTTATCCGCTTGGTACACATTCAGATCATTATTGTTGTAAAAATCATAAATGCTGCATTTTACCACTTTCTAGAAATCATGTGAAGTAGGAAGCAGGAAATAAAGAGCGTGCGCTCGAAGTCGCTGTTTAAAGACCTGTAGCAGACATTCTGCACTTCATTTTCTATATGTGTGGTGCTTGTGTTTGTTTCTTTGTTTGATTGATCGATGAGTCACTCAATTTAGAAATTGAGATCACGACTTCGCTCTCAGTGCATGCTCCCTATAGGACTTTATCGCTTTCCTTTATTTCTTGTTGATCGATGAGTCACTCAATTTAGAAATTGAGATCACGACTTCGCTCTCATTGCATGCTCCCTATAGGATAGTTTTGTTAGAGTTTCTTTGACATGCTAACTTAGGTAGGATCTCTTTAGGTATGCTCTTTTGAGCTTATTATCTTGCTTGCTTTATCCTTGTACATACCATGTTCCCTTAGGATGTGCTTGCTCTGTTCGAACGCAAGTTAGACCTTAGATTGCAAACCATGCATGCTAACATTAGGTAGAAACTTCCCCTTTCATCCTTGACATAAGACTACCATTGTATGATAACATTAGGTTAGAGATAGGCTAGTCTCCCATAGACTCTTTTCGTTCCCTTTTTGCATCCTTGCACCTAAAACAAAAACCTCTTTTCTTAGCAAATAAAAAACATGCTAATCATACTTAAACTCTTTTTCAAGGTAACAAAAATATAAACCAATTCAAACAATTTTGTGCGCTCAAGCACCTTTCCTCTAAAACCTATTTTCAGGTAAGGACATGATTAATTTACTTTTGTGCCAACGCATAAGTCTCCAAAGGCCGAGCTGCGGCAGAAGACAGAATTAACATTATCCATAAAAAACAAAAAACAAACAAAAACATATGAGCCAAACTACGGTAGCTCTGATTCCTCAAAAAGGATATGTAGGCATTGGGGTAGGGTCTAGGCGAGCACAATTTTACTTTCCCTACATTCTTTTCTCCTTTATTTTTCATGCATTCCCTTCAGTAGTATAGTATACAGTAATTATAGATTAAACACACCCATAAGATAGATAACAAGAGTGGATACTGTAGAGTACTACGGGCGCGTGGGGTGCTAATACCTTCCCCTCGCGTAACAGACTCCCTTACCCAATCTCTTGGTTGCAAGACCGTGACTTCTCCCTTCTCAGGTTTTCTCGATGTTTACCTTTCCCTTCATGTGAGATAAAAGACGTTTGATGGCGACTTCATTGTTTGATGATTTTCAGCCGGTCATTTCAGACGTGTCTTTAGAAGTTGACTTCATTCAGAATATGGGATCTTTAGGTTTCTGGTCCTTAACCAGATTCAGATTCTGAGTCTTTAGGTTTTGATCTTTCATAGGTTGAATTTATTCAGAAGTTTATTCTTCATAGCCCGATCTTTAGAATTTGAATCTTAAGATTTCTCTTTGGATGTTCATTGAAGCAGAATTTTAATCTATGTTCTTGCACACTTGAATAAATGTTAGTATAACTAATTGTTATTTAAATAATTTAATATCATCAAAATCTAAAGGGATATGATACAAACCAATTTTGTTCCAGCACGGTGACAATTACTCCAGTAAAAGCGATCTAGAGAATAGAGAAAGGCTCAAAGGAAATGAGGGGAATTCAATCTATCTAGTTGGAAAAAATTTCCCCAAATTTCTTTTATCCTTATATAAGAAAAATAAATAAGTTAATCCAGTAAAATCTATCTAAGAGAAGAGGGAATGGCTCAAAGGAAATGATGGGAATTCAATCTATCTGGTTGCGAAAAATTCCCCCAAATTGTTTATATCATTATATAAGAAAAAACAATAAGACTGATTAGATTGAAAGCAAGATGAAAGTATGAACCAACTGTCAGATTTAACCTTAGGAACACAACCAAAATCAAGTGCACTCAAGTACATATTAAGCCGCGTCACGCCACTCTCTTCCTTTTTAGGCCATGCATCTAGAGAAAAACGGTGAAACACTTCAAAGATAGGGCCACATTTAATACTCATGTTCCCCACCATTATTTGGCAAAACCAAAGTGATGCATGCCCTCTAAAACACAGACAACCATTCCTGAAGGCTGACCATGACTACTAAAAGACTCACCCAACATCTAGAATATCCGACGAGTCTTGGGGGAAACTATTTCGTGTCATCCAAATTTCAAATAAGGAAGGCCTAATTCTCATTTCCAATTCGTTAAGCTCAAGGTATACATACCTTTTCAAAGGGTTTTCAGGTAAACAATATTTAATCTCCACTTTCATTACGATTGTCTTGAACCCTAACTGACTTGGGTGTTAAGCCTGTAGGTCCGCCACACCGGAGATTAAAGACACTAGTTTAAGATACATAACTATGATTCCATGAGCATCATGATTGCCACCTTCATATCGAGATGCTCCTCCATGGAATCACTTGTGAAGCTTCTCCCCGTCGTAGCTTCTGTAATCTCCTCCATTTATGGTTCCACCATGGAAGAGACATTATTATTAAAGTATCCATAATTAAGTTTTATTGTGAAATGGGATAACATTAAAACATTGAGACTGCTATATGGATACACTGATGACCATGTCTCATGGATCATGGATAAATACTTATCAAGTATTCACATAGATATGAATATTAGAAGTAATATTTATATTTGTTTGACCTGCTTTGAAAATACTACATAAAATGTTCTGCAAGTGTCATAAGTTATTCTCATGGTGATAATGATGTATACCACCATTCAATCTGAAACCACTATTGATCGTAGATATAGAGTTAAGTACTTTATTCCCAATCAAACATTGCATGTGACAGGATAATCATAAAGATGATTAATGGGTACTCCACAAATTATGCTGAGGGATATGAGTGACCTAGTTGGACTTTATCCATATTGCGTAACAAGATAAATGTGTAAGCACCCAATATTAAACTGGACAAGGATGACAAAGTCTACTTCTTATGTTCAATGTAGACATAATATCAAAAGGGTAATTCTACACATAAATATTATCACATATTTGTTAGATCACATAATAATTTTCGTGACTTGGGTAACAATGATGTATTATTAGATATCATGAACTGTTTATTATATTAAATTATGACTTTGAGATAATTTCCAACTTCACGAGAATCTACAAGGTCTCACACACATAAGGACTCATTTCTTGGAGAAAATAAATAAGTGAAGCTTTTTTTACTATGCGGTATTGCAATGCAGAAGCGTTAATTAGAGAAATATGATACACCGTAAGGTATAATATACTTAAGTGCAAAATGGAACACCATAAGGTATTGTGTACTTAAGTGAAATAAGGAACACTATATGGTACAATGTACTTATGTAAAACAAAAAAAAAACATAAGATACGATGCACTTAAGTGAAGTACAATACACTGTAAGGTACTATATGCTAAGTGAGCTCATTCAACTCACAACCCACATAAGTGATTCTATAAGTAGAACCTTTGTGCTAAAGTATTTGATGCATGATCAAATTCATTTTAAGAAACTCACCCACACTTTTTATTTGCCCCCTCTCTCTCAAAGTATTCATTTGTAGCAGATAACACTGAGATTGAAGAAACAGTATTCGTGTAGACTATTTAGAGCATTATTCTTCATCTTACACTCATGACCATTCTCTAGATTTTGCATCAACGATTAATTGTTGCAAAACATAAACACTCTATCACTGATCACGTCCTTTTACAAGGAATAACTTAAGGGAAATTTTTATTTTCCCATGGGTTTTACATCACGATTTCCCTAAAACACCCACCTCGTCTCTTCTGATTTTTGCTTTCTCCATCATTGCTTTTTGTTGTGATACTGATAGAGGAACCATTCTTTTTACACAAATAAGATCAAAAGAGTTAGAAAAATACTAATATGTAGAAAAAGTAAATGATTATAATAACTTTACGTGAAAAACTATCAACATTTGGTTGATCTTCTCTGTAGTTCATCAACTCTCTAACATTCATAACTTTAAATTGATCTAGAAATTTGACACCGTCTTTTTTCGCCTCACTAAGTTTTTCAAATTCATAACCCATGATTTACATGTGTTTGATAGTCTAAAAAAGTTGAAATCAATATCTCATGTCCTTATTAAAGATGACATCTAAATACTTAATGTTACCTCCAACTCGAAAACCTTTCCTTCTAGTTTTCATAGTTGGAACTATGCGGAGTAAGAAGCCTTATACCAACAAATACACTTACTAAAACCCAACCATCCTTATCAATAACTTTGGTTCTATAGAAAGAAAAGAATATGCCTATAATAGGCATAATTTCTAGATCTCCATAGAGAATATCGTAGCCTTTCATAAACGTCCAACTATTTAGATGTAACAAAGACGGAGCAACGTTGATAGCCTTAAAAACCTTACCCTTACTCCTCCTTGTGGATGCATCATGGAAGCTCCCTCACCTTCTATGGAAAGTTCCACAAGACGTCAACTTCATTTCCAGAATTTGATATGTATTAGCCATGAAGAAAGGATCACCATACCATGGCATGACTGTTATACTACGAGTTCATGATTACCACCTCTTTACAAAAGGCGACCATGCTTCCATTCAAAATCACCATTAGAGGTCTCAGTGATCTTGTGTAAGAAGATGCCAAAACAACATCATTATTCTTACCCCTTATCGTAGCTACTATTGTAACTCCCGAACATAATGTGACACTAACAATCTTGATATCTCTCCTTACTAAATCACTTCACCTTTATATGGCTTATGCTTGAGAGACTATAACCATCGGTTATTTTTTAAATCACTTCTCCCTCACATGCCTCGTGTTTGAGGGATTCTGAACTTTAATTATTATTTAAATCATTTATCCTTATAAACCTCATTCTTAAGGAACTACAAACTATCAATTATTGCTTTCTCATTTACATGCCTCGTGGTTGAGGAATTATGTACAAGTATATTCATAATGGCTCAAGCATGCCTTGAATTGACATGACCAGACCTATCTGTTCTAGAGCACGTTGAACCCTTAGAGAGTACGTGAACTAACATAGGCACGATGATTTTAACCTAGGATTGCATTGACTAGCTTGCCTATACATGACGGGAGGGTAATATCATTGAACTACATGTTTGACTCAACTACAGAAACATGGACATGTGTCAACCCTGTGTCACATAACAATTTATCTGGTATTATATAGCCAAATCCCATGAAAACAAACACGATAGTGGTTGGATGAAAAGGATATTGAAGGACAATAAATATGAACGCATGTCGTGTAATCAACTACAAGCATGGATTAAGCATGATATTGAAAGTTAATAAATGTAACAGAAGTCTGATCACCATAGTATGTTTGAGTGACTATACGGAGACATGTTAATGGTCAAAGTATTACTCATTCATATATTTATACAAATTGAGATTTTACTTATTCTACACATGCAAAATTACACTCATCTTTCATAAAATCTATTAAAATGACACAAAAACCTACTATAGTTTAAAAATATACACAAATTTGTTCTAAAGTCTATTAAAATAACACTTACATCTCTTCTAATTTTTTAATTAAAGTAAAAAACCGTAAGTATAAATGAAATTTATCCACGATTTTGTGCGTCGCTAAAACTTTCATTGGTAAATATATATGTTTAAGAGAGGTTACTGCACTTTCTAAAAACGACATTTCGGTAGTGATTATAATTTTTTTTAAATATTTTTCAATTATATACTCTCTCAGTTTCAAAATGATTGTTGTTTTAAAAAAATAAATTTTATTTCAAAATGAATAACATTTTCAATTTGAAATTTAAAATTTATTGATATTTTTTCAATTATGTCTTTTAATTATTAATTTATACACTATTTTTAATATATTTATAAAATTAATTTAATAAAAATATAATATTTTATATAATATTATTATATTTTTTAATCTATATACAAAAATCTTAATCAACATTAAAACAAAAAGAAAAGAAATTATATTGTTAGAAAAAATGCTAAAGAGTGTCCCTAAGATACTTATTAAGAGATTAAAAAAATAAGTTAAATATTCTTTAAAATATTAAAAAGATAAGTTTTTCTTTAAAAAGATATGTATTCAATGCCTTAAAATATTTTTAAAAAAAATATTGTACGTATTCAATGTAGTATTGAGTATAAAGTATATTCTTTATTTAAAATTTTTAACCGGTGCCTGCGGAGCATGACCCGTTTTGGGCTAAAAATAATTATGCGTTCACACTTTATTTCAATTTGAGTCGCATGTTATTGCGAAGGCACAAATAAAGTATAAACCATGGGACCCGCACAAATTATTAAAGGAGTACCTTCCTTCCAACCGGAAACCCTAAGAAAACAGAACCACTGATTTTATAATATAATTTCCATAACGTAGATCTGATTTCCATATCGTTTTCTACGACGTAACCATGCATCAAAGGCGTTTCATATTCAGATACTCAAATAATCACAACCAAAATATTGCATAATCAAAACTTAGAACAAAATTCATTGATTATTAACATCCCACTGCATCTACAAGACTACAACAAACTTCAAGAAATTACTCACATACTATCCTGCATATCCTTCTCATCCATACGAACAAAAAAATATATACAGAAGCCTAAAAAAAATACAACATCATATTACAAACTAGTATATATATTTATCATTAATTCATAGGTTAATAAAATTCAAGAGCCCTATACTATACTCAAGATTATTATCATTAAATAAAACACTTGAAATCAAATCATTCAACAGGAAGGAACGACGCCGTATCCATCATAACACTCATCCTCAGCGATTAGATTCACATTCATATTCAAATCAGAGCGTTTTGCGAACCTTCCTTTAATTCTAGGTCTAGTTTCTGCATACGCTTTCCTCGAAGCGTAACGAATCGTCTTCTCGAACCTTCTATTCTTTCTCTTCTCTCTGTACCTCATAACCTTAGCTTCTCTATCCGCCGCCGTGATTTGCACCGCCGCCGTGCTTCCGTAACCACAGTACGATATCTCCGACATCACGTTTCCGTCTGGTACGACTCCAACCTCCAGCGAAGGTGACGATACCTAAACACGAAAAAATCTCATCAGATTTTGAATCCAAGAGGTAAATTCTGCATTTCATAGTAATATTTTTGTTTTACAATTTCTTACGTTGTGATTGTAGTTGTAAGTAAAAGGTTTCGAAGTAGAGAAATCGTTGTTTATATCGGAGTAGTGTTCCGTGACGGTTTTGCTATGAGACTGCACCGGTACGACTCCGTCTGCTGTGCCGGGACTATGTTCCTCCGGCGAGTCAGTTTTAGCGTCGACGGAGACGAAATTGAGGTCGGTACCGTTGATTTCGGTGAATGAGTAGTGAGATGAGTTTAGATCGGGGCCTTTAGGGTTTGATGGAGTTTGGAGGAGCCAGGAAGCAGCTTCGGCTTCTTCGGTGCTGACGTCAGCATCTGGATCGGAATCGGAGAAGAATTGTTGCTGACTGTTGCTGTGGTGGAAGGTGTTGAGCGGGATACGTTCGTGGCGGCTAGCGAGGGGGTTCGCGGAGTGGATGTCGTGGTCGCAGGAGACGCAGAGAGCGGCGGCATCGGCCTTGCATGTGACGTGAGCGGGAGCTTGTTCACAGACTTCGCAGAGTGTGACGCGGTGGTGGCGGGATGCGAGTTTGTTGGCGGCGTGGATGTTGGAGTCACAGGTGATGCAGAGGAAAGCTGAGTCAGAACGGCAGAATAGTGTTGCTTTTGTTGACTTGCAGGAATCGCATAGCTTAGTAGCCATCTGTTGTTTATTGAGTTAGTTAGAAATTTGAGAAATGTTTTGAGTGTATTGGTGAAGTATTTTGGTTGGATTGGAAGTGTGGGTGAGGATGAGAGGTATGTGTGGTTGTGGTAATAGAGGTAAGGTATCACTATCTAGTGGGGTAGGGGTGATCTACAGAGTGGCTAATTGAGGGATGACGCGTGGGTGAGCCTTAGCCAAAGACATTTCACTGTAAAATGAGGGATAGGGATGAAAGGACAGACATGAGTATTACACAATACAGCACACAACACACATCATTGTGATTGATAATTACAAGCAAATTATTTCTTCTTTTCATCTCTATCTTTTCTTTATCAACTTATTTCTTCAATAATTTGTGTTTTTATTCTTATTTGCTAGGAATATGCTAAAATTTACTAACAGAGCACAAAATAAATAAGCATCAATATGTGACTCATAGTTGCATTTCACCGACACTTACCACATCCCAAATCAACCATGAAATTTATCGTTATTTTTCTTAGCGCGGTTTTTTTATACAGAATTTCTTTCTTAGTGCAGGTTGTGTTTTCTATTTTCAGGGCCCGCCATCACCGCACAGGGCCTAAATCAGTGGCTTCAAATTAGAGGATGATCTTATTAAAAATATTAATTTAAATATAGTAATATATAAAATTTGTGAATTTTATACCAGGATTGTGATATAGTTTAGCGGTAACAAGTATTTTTTTTGGTGAGATTTAAGACACTGGTTTGACTCCCATGCTCTATATTTTTGAATTAATTTTTAATTTCACAAAAAAAAAAACAAAATACAGTATTATGTTGGGTATTGAATTCCAGACATAGTTAGAGACGGCAAAACATATCTGATATATTGAGTATATCCATTTTGTCAATATTTTTCTGTGAAGTATGACAAAGTTTTAGAATTGCAGTTTTTAATATCTCAGTCTATCCCGTTTTTTGCGTAGACAAAAATTTATATAAAATTTAATATTTTTAAAACCTAAAAGATGTAAAGTCTTCTGACCTTCCCCGACCCGTCCACATCTTTTTGTACGGTGGAGTAAAGTTTTGGTTGGAGTAAAATTAATTATGTTCATTCTATTCTATTTTTTACAGACTTTTTGTGATATAGATCTAAACTGAACGAACATATTTGTTTGTCACCTCTTAATCGTGAAAATTAAAATATAAAATTTTATTGTACTAAATAAATATACTACTATTTGTATAAAACATTTTTAACATATTAAATAGAAGTGTATTATTGCATAAAATAAATTGTTATTTTTGCTCTTTCTTTTTATTACGGACCTATTATAAAATTAAAACATGGTCTCCTAAATGTTTGGGCCAATCCCATCTATTTTCTTGCAAATTATTCTGACTCTATGATTTGTTTATTTATGACAAATAATTTTTAGAGAATTGTTTATTGCATCTTAAGTATTGCTTTCTCGCTTTACCGAAATATCAAAACTATTTTTAAAATTAGAAAATACATCTCAGAAAGCATTTTATTCACACACAATTTATTTATTATTAAGTTACGCCTTAATTTTATGATTAAATTTAATTCGGATATAAATATTCGTGTATCTTATGGAAATGTCTTTTTGGACTCTAATGAATTAGGATTAAATTCAGAAATAAAACAAATGCAAAAATATAGATAAATTAACAACGATAATTGTTAGACATAGATAATTGTTAACATAAATTTAATAATACATTTTATCATTAATGTTCTGGACTGGGCCTGCCTTGGCCCAAAAGGCAGATAGAAGCCCAAATCCAGACAACTCCTCGAGGAATGTCCACAAACGGATCATCACCGAACGTGCCCGACCACAGACCGCAGCTGCTATGCCTGCCATTGCCCGCGACAAGCAGTGTCCCCGAGCAAGGGAACTCTAGCTCGAGTCCAACTCGAGCACCTCCCCGTAGGGCAGACTCTGTCCACCCTAACCGTTGTAGAATCCTCCCAGCTCCAGAAAGACCGCGTCTTCGTCCCTCCTTATTCTTCGCACAAGCATCACCAGGAAGGGGACCACGTGCGGGGCCCCACTACACACGTAGAACCTGGCAGTTCCTTTATTGGGCCAATTCTAGACGGTCCAATGAGGGGACCTTGGCCTAGACCTAGGGGCTATAAATACCCTCTGTTTCAAGAGGGTCAGGTATTCATCTATTACGCACCTATACATTTTTTGCCTGCTCATTCCGTCTCTCATTTTAGCATCGGAGTGTCTTGCAGGTAACCCCCCCCCCCCCCCCCATCTCACTCAAATTCAGTTCGAGCCAGCCGTGACGGTCCAAGTCTGATCCGGTAGGATCAGTGGCGCCGTCTGTGGGAATCTAGCTTCCCCGTCTCGTAAATTCTCGAAGACCAAAGCTAAAAATCACCTCCTACCGTCATGGCTGACCAAGTTCAGGATGACCAGAATGTCTGTGTCGTCGACGCCAACAACAACCTCGTGGATAAGAACGGAATCCCTGACAATGCCGGCAATCCCGGCCATAACACACTCCCCGGGGGCGCCATCCCCGGGCCCTCAGGCCACCGCGACGGAGCCACTGCCTCATCTTCTTCAGTCCCTCCTCCACTCGAAGAAGACAATGCGGCTCCTCTGAACTATCTAGCTGCCCAATTTCAGGAAGTCCCCGTTCCCGTCGGGGCAGATGCCACGACCAGAGCACTGTTCGCGGCAATTAATCAAACCAACTACCTCATCTTTACCCAGGGGGAAAGATTGAGGGCGCTAGAGGACGACAAAAGACCCCCGAGGAGGCACAGGAGGCCTCAGACCCCACCTCCTCGAGTAACAGAGGTACGTCTCCCGTCTCCCCGGCGGAGGCAATACAAGGATACCTCCCGAAGCCCGTCGCCCCGACCATCGGGGAGACGACCCCCCTTGGAGAGGCAACCCGTCATTGAGGCCGGAGTGCACAACCACGGCCCCTTACGGCAAGAAAGAAGACACCTCAGAGACAGGCACGGGAGGGAGGACCAACGAGTATCCCGCTCGAGGGGCATCCAGCACGACCAGGACCGTCGAGCCCAATAATATCTCAGGTCCCCGTCCCTATCCCCATAGCGAAGTGACGAGGACGACCCCCGCGGTCCCCTTTCATAAGCCATCATGGAGGCGCCCATTCCCCCGGGCATGGAGAAGCCTCTACATCTGAAAGAATACGACAGAGTCGCGGACCCAGTCGACCACATAGACGGGTTCGAGGCTACGCTGCATTACCATAATGTCAGGGGACCCATCAAATGCCGGTTGTTTCCTACGACCCTCAAAAAGGCAGCAATGGATTGGTATGAAGGTCTCGCCCCGGGATCGATCACCTCGTGGCGAAACCTAAAGAATCAGTTCATAAGTTCGTTCACCGCGTCTCGGCGACATCCAAAGACCGAGGCAGCACTCGAGGCCACCGTCCAGAGGCAAGACGAGACTTTGAGAGAATTCATCAATCGCTTCAATCGCGAAGCCATACAGGTCCCCTCCGCGGACCACATGAAAAGGTACTTGCTGGAGAGGGGGCTCCTCCCCGGCACAGAATTCAGAAAAGCGGTGGGCATCGAACCACCCCGAACGTTCGATGCTCTCCTCGAGAAGGCTCGGGCATATATGGATTACGAAGAAAGGGAAGCGGCCAACAGAGCCCGGGATCCCAGAACTCACGGATCCAGCAGTGTTGTACCCCAAAATTTTCCCTCTCATATTTCTCAAAACATGGCAAGGAAAATCTCCAAGTGGATCAAGATTGCTCAAGAGTGGGTTAGACAAGTCATCTCCTAAGGCAATCAACCTCAAATTAGGGTTTTGTGTTACATCAAGATCCTTGAATCCAAATGACCTCAAGTGCTCCCCAATGTCCTAATATTTTCTCAAGGTCATCCATGTCAAATTTCAAGCCTTGCAGAGGAAGTTTGCTCAGTCAATTGCTCAAGGGGTCCAAAAATCGACTATGCTAGGGCAAAAGTCAACTGTGACCCAAATATAGTCAAACTTCAAGATTTTTTTGTCAACATTCTCATTTTGAAGGATATTTCATCATTTTATCAAGGGTTGATCATGATTCATCAAGGGTTGATCAAGATTCATCAAGACCCAAAAGTTGCTAAATTAGGGTTTTGTAGGAAAAGTAAACTCAACTTTGACCAAGCATAACTTTCTCATACTTTATGAGAAATGACCCATCCAAAGCTCATTTTGAAGAGGATGCAATTTACTACAATCCATCTTCATACCCCAAGATCAGAAAATGCACTTACAAGAAGTTATAAATTTGGACATTATAGGTCATTTTTGAAAGTCAACAAAAGCATATTTTTTGCCAAAGCTAATAACTTGAGCATGGAATATAAAAATGAGATGAGACCAAAAGGATTGGTTATAGGATATCTCAATCTTTCTAAAAAGTCCAAGAACACTTCCAAAAGTTCAAAATTGAAGAAGTTATACATTGTTGAAGTTGGGTATTTTTGCAAAATTGCCAAAAGTCAACTATCCCCAAAACTTCAAATTTTGTCAAATTGGCCCATTCTTTTCCACTTTATTTGGGCTTGCCACATTCCACACGTGTCCTAGCTTCAGCCTTGTGTCCATTTATCAATTTTTCTATTTTATTTGATTTTTTATTGAATTATTTCATTTTAAATTAATTTAAATCAAATAAAATCTCAAAACTTGATTACATGTGATCTGTTTCTATTTTCAGGACCTAATCATCATCAATGTCATGATCAAATTCGTATCAATCATTCCATGTGCAAAAAGATTGGATTTTTGGCAAATTAAGCAAGTTTTCAATGGAGGATCAAATCCAATCTCAAGGCATTAATGTACAAGGATTCAAGACCAATTTGTTGACCTAATACATTGCAGCATACATATACAATCCAAGGCACACGAATTTGAGGCTGGAGGCTGCAAGAACACCAAGAATCAAACTTGAAAAAATTGCCAAAAAAGTGTGAAACTGAAATCATTCTTAGAGGCATTTTCAGAAGCGAAACTCAACACTAATCCATTGCTGGACAATCATTGAAGCAAAACCAACCCAAAGCCAGTCTCCATACACGCACAAAAGCTCTGTAAGTGTCTCAAAAAAATGCTTTTCGTTTGAATTCGTAGATCCTTATTCTTGCACTTTTCTTACAAAATCTTTGCATATTCATGATTATCGTCTAATTTACAAGCGTTCTGCATTAGCCAATTGCATTTATCTGGCCTGTAACCCCATAGCCAAATCTAGGGTTCGTGGTTTGTTTTTTTTGGGCATTTCTTTTTCAGGCAAAATCAGTGCCATTGATGGACATGGACGTAACCAGGGGAGATAGACGAGCATAACCATAGTCCTGGATTTAATTTTCATGGCCTAGAACGGATTTTAGGTTGGACATACGAATTTAGATGCGGATATAAATCCGCAGGTAAATGTACAAGGTTGAAGGAGGAAGACGAAGACGTGTCTCCCCCTGGTTGGCTGGTTCAAATATTCACGCATTTTTTTTTAATTTCTGGCATATTAGCTTGTTTTCCCATATTATTATTGTTGATTAATCTATTGACAATTGAGACATAGTGGCTGAGTGGTAGTGGCGTGCCTTCAAGTACCAACAGGACCTGGGTTCGAATCCCAGGTCCCCCATGTATTTGCTATATTTTTTCTACAGGTTATCCAATGCAAACCCAAGTGCGTAGCCTACCATGCTCCCTCATTCAATCACCTGCCAGATGGCCACAGGCCAGATCTGGTGGTCCAGATGAGATGTCCGCCATGCTACCAAGTCAAAGGGCGCGTAGAGAATCAGAAAAGTCAGCCAGGCCTGCACCAATTGGGCCACAAAATTGCTGAACAAGCCTCCAAATTGGGCCCAAACCCCCCCTAAGTCTCTCTATTTCATTCTTTTATTTATTTCATTTAATTATTTGTTTAATTATTTTTCATGATTAACTAACCAATCAAAACTTTTTTCTTCACAAAATTAAAAACCAAAAAAATATTTTCTTATCTAAATTAAAATTCAGTAATTTATTTTTGTTAATAAATATTAATTTAATTAATTTAGTTCTAATTAGGAATAACTTTAATATCTTCTTTGCAATAATTAAAATTAACTTAGACAATTAGGTTTTTATTGACATTGAATAAATTTACTTTTGTTTCTTTAAATATCAAAAATCCAAAAATATTATTTTCATTAATTAATTAATTAGCTTATTAATTTAATAATTAACTTAGTTTAATTCCTTTTTAATTCAATAACCAAAAAAATCTTTTCTTTAAATTAAAGGGTCAAAACCCTAAAACTTGCGCCCGATTTAATTTCCCGCACGCGATCCATTTTATTTCAATATTGTATCTGTTTCCTGGAATGTAATAGTTTAATAGGACTTTAACTATTTTTATCGCTTTATTTATTTTCTGTATTTTAAATTCAAGGGTTGCTTTTGGCGATGTAAATACCCGACGCCTTGTAATAGTTAGTTTAATTTCCGCAATTTAATTTCCGCAACTTATAAACTGTTAAATGTTTGATAATAGGGAATGCATGACAAGATCGAATATTTAACTTAAAATCAACATAGATAACCATTGACATGTACAAAGACAAAATAAACTGAAAACAACACACTCGCACATGCGCACTCTTAGGGTACACCTCACTTGGTTGCCTTCGAACGTGGTCATTAAGTATAGGAAATTTTAGAGGTCGCCCTCTTGTCCAAAGATCATAGTTGCCTCGAAACGGTTGCCTCAGAAAAATGATCTAAGACATTAGGGTTACCGCTAAGGCATCCTAACATTGCTTTAGTGACCGCACGTCCCTTAATCGAATTGACCCTTAAAACTCCAACGACGATGCTACCTACTCATCAATAGTGGGATAGCATTGTCTAAAGGACATTAGCACAGATTGATTCCTTTTTCGAGTAGGTAGATGGTTCTTAAGTACTTGCTCTTTCAAAACAAAACAAATTTTCACACTTACACTCCTTTTCAAACAAAGACTCTTTCAAACCCACAAACACAAAGAAAGCAAATTTTGAAAACACTTTGAGCAAGTACCTAAGAGCCCGTGGATAACCAAGGATAGAAAGGGTGCTAATACCTTCCCTTTCTATAATCTACCCCCCGGACCCGAGAAACATCTCGAAAAAGGAATTTTTCTGTGCTTTTTTCCTTTCCTTGTTGGATAAAATAAAAGACGGTGGCGACTCTTGCTTACCGCGAAATTTTGCGAAAACAAACGCAAAACGCAAACCAGCATTCCAAAAAACAGTCAGTTCTCTCCCACCGTATCACAAGCAGCAACCCACGCTAAGAGGCCGCTCCTCCTCGATGAACATGGGAGAAAAGAAAAGAGGACAGACCCCGAGAAGTCCGAGAACAGAGAGGACCCTCGGGGCGTTTCACAGAATACACTCTGTTGTACCCCAAAATTTTCCCTCCCATATTCTTCAAGAAATTGCCAAGTCAAGCTGCAAAATTCTCCAAGGGTTGCACAGTGCAAGGGTATCCTAAACAGTCAAAATTAGGGTTTTGGTTCTGATCAAGAAAATGAAGTTTCCAAGGGTCCAAGCAAGTCCCACATACCTATAAATATGGTCAAGCATCCTCATACCAAGTTTCAAGACTTTCAGCACAAAATTGCACAGTCAAAAACCCTAATTGCACTACAGTCAACTGTAGGGGCAAAATGGTCATTTGGCAGTCAAAAGTTCAAATTTTTGGTCAACATATCATTTTGAAGCCACAAACATCATTTTATCAATGCTTGATCATGATTCTCCAAGCTTGGCTCAAAAATCATCAAGATGCAAAAGTTTCCTTATTTGGACAGCTGAAAAAGTCAACTGTAAATTGACCAGGGCATAACTTTCACATGGATTATCAGAAAAATTCCATCCAAAGCTCATTTTGAAGAGACAGACATTTCCTACAACTCCTCTTCATACTTCAAGTCCAAGAAATGCTCTCACAAAAAGTTATCAATTTCAACATTATAGGTCATTTTCAAAAGTCAACAAAAAGGGACTTTAAGTCAAAGGCCATAACTTGAGATTGGTAAATCAAAATGACATGGGACCAAAGGCATTGGTTAGAGGACTCAAATACCTTTCCAAAATGTCCAAGAACATGAGCAAATCTTAAAAATTGAGCAAGTTATGCCTTGTGGAAGTTGGGAAATTTTTGGATATTTTGAAAAGTCAACATTGATTCAAATGACCTAAAATTGCTAATGGGCCTCTTTTTCCTCCACAATTCATCATCCAAGGCATGTGCACGACCACTTGGCCCAAAGGGAAGTTTTTCTTCATTTTTATTTATTTATTTGGATTTTTATTATTAATAATTCATTTAAATTAATTAAAATACATGAAAAATATAAGACCTAATGTTTCAAATCTTTTTATGCATATAATATCTATAATATTTCGTGCAAATCAGATTAGGAAAGAATTAGGATGATTGGATATGATTGAGAGCTAAAAAGCATGAAAAAAGATTGAAACATAATGGCTTGAAAAATCAAATATTGCATAATCAATTCTTTGATTCTTTTGATCAGATTTTCGACCTAATTGGTTCCATACATAAGCATGATCAAGACCTAATGCTCACTAACCAAAAAGCTGCGCAGAAAAAGCACATGAACACTTGAAATTTCTCTTGAAAACTCAAAAACTGAAAACCATATTCCAGTGCTTTTCAAGGTGAAACAACGATTCTATCACATTCCTGGGACATCAAGCAACGTACCTGGATCAAGAACACAGTCCCTAACCCTCTGAATCATTGTACAGAAGTCAAGCTTTTCTCATTTTTTTTCATAATCGTATTTTACGATTTAAGCATATTCATTGCATTTTGTTCATGAATTCTTATTAATTAATTGATTCTGAAGCTAACCATGTAGATGAATTGAGTTTTTATGCACTATACAAGAAATCACCATGGGCGATGCTTAGGGTTTTCAGAACCTTAAATTGGGTTTTTTTAGTTAGGGAAAAATTAGCATTCAAGACTTAGACCATTGAATCAAGCATGATTGGACGATCATAAAGCCACCCTCGCGCTCAATTTATGAGCATCCCTGGGCTAATCGCTATTTTTTGTAAAGGCACTTTCTGGAACGGTGTAAAAACCGTTGCCAATGTTTTTATATTTTCAGGAAAGCAAAACAATGAGGAAGATAACTCGGTGGCAGGCTGTGAATGGCTAGTTCAAAATCTCGCGCGAAAAAAGAAGCATTGGTGTTTGTTTGTTTTATTATATTTATTGATTATATTATTTACAGATAAACAAGGCAGCATGGTTGGCAAGCGCGTTGGTTGGTAATGTTCAGGACCTGGGTTCGAGCCCCAGGTCCTCACCCCCTTTCATATTTTTCTTCATGTAATGTTCATATGCAGATTCAACCTAGTGGACCACTGTACGCCTTCAAAATCAAACGTCCACGCGTCCCACTGGATTCAATCAAGGGCCACGATCTGAGGAACACGGTGAACCATAGTCAATGCTTGGGCATGCTACTGGAGAGTCAATCAGGCCAGGCTTATTTGGGCTCAAAACTAATGGGCTTCACCTCACAATTAGGGGCAGACCCCCTAGGTTTGCCATTTTTTACATTCTTTCTTTTGCATTATTTCTATTTTCTTTTAATTATTGTCTTTTGGTTAATTTAATTACTTTTCATAAAAACACAAAACAACAAAAAAATCAGAAAAGATGAAAAAAATAATAAATATTTTATTTTAGTATTTTTATAAATAAATTGCATTAATTAATTTTAATTATTAAATTAGGTTTAATTGTAATATTTTCATAATAAAAATCTAAAATTGGTAGAATTAGGGTTTAATTAATTTTTATCTTTTTTTTCTTTTATTCCACAGTAATTAATTATTAAAATATTATTTATTTTTATTTTTATAATTAAATGGCATGTAAATAATTAGGTTAAATATTAGGTTAAAATTTAATCTTTTCTTAAAAATACCAAAAACAAATTTATTTTCCTTTTAATTTTATTAATTTAATAATTGTTTAGTTTAATTTAATTAAAAAGGGTCCAACGCCCTCGTTTCAACTTTAATTCCAATTCGCATATTTATTTTTTATTCTTTATAATATTTATGTATCTCTCCCAAGGCCATGTAACATTTTTATCTGTCACACTTTTAATTCTTTATTTTTTCTGTCAAATCGGGTTCAAGAAATTTTGGCGATGTGGACCCGCGCCTTTTGTAATAGCTTAGAATCTTTACTTTTCTCGCACTTTTAACTGTTAATCAAGGCATGCAAGAATGAATTACCATAAAATAAAAACAAACGCTAGATCACCAATAACATGACAAAAGACAAAAATATCTGAAAACAGCACACAAGTCACACACCACCCCTAGGGTACGCCTCACTGTTGCCTTGCCTCGAAAGGTGATCGTCGAGTAGAGGATGTCTTAGTAAGTCCTCATGATCCGGGAACCTGGCATGAGGGTAGCTTCTAAGGTGTCTTCCCATTGCTCTGGTGATCACCATGTCCCGAACCTCGAATTGACCCGAACACCTCCAACGGTGGTGCTACCTACCTCTCAATGGTGGGATGGCACTACTTTAAAGGACATTTACACAGACGAATTCCTTAGGGTAGGTAGACGACTCTAGATACTTGCTCTAAATTCAAAACAAATTCAAAAATACTTTTCACATCAACACCTTTTCAAAAAGCTTTCGAAAGCAATTTTTCAAACACTCTTGAGGACTGATACAAGAGTCGAACTGAAATTTTCAAAGAAACTTTTTAAACCCACAGTTGAAAAGCAAACAAACCATTTTTGAAAACACAATGAGCAAGTATCTAAGAGCCCATGGATAACCATGGATAGAAAGGGTGCTAACACCTTCCATTTCTATAACCTACCTCCCGAACCGAGAGCAATCTCTTTAAGGAATTTTTCTGTGCTTTTGTCCTTTCCATTTGGAGAAAATAAAAGACGGTGGCGACTCTTGCTTCCGCGACACATTCGCGAACCAGCGTTAAACAGTCAGTTCCAGATCCACCGATCACAGAACTGGCGACTCTGCTGGGGACTTAAACTTAAAGTGAGGTGTACCTTAGGGCTAGTTCATAACTATGTTTTCAATTGTATTGATTTGCTTGCTTTACTATTGTGGGTTGCATCGGAGTTACATAGATCCTAACCCGGATCTGGGGATACCCTGTTTAGGTAGCATAAGCTGTGAGGGACCTGTCCGGCGTAGACCGACACAGGTGAAACAGTGGCTACGTTGGTGTGGCACCTTGGTCTGTACCGATATCCCTTGTGTTGCAACGAGGAGAATATGGGTCTTCTGAGGAGTCATTAAGCACCAACAACCTTAGAACCTTAATTGACACAACTTGGCCATTAGAACAGTAGCAGTATGCTACGCCCATTGAGGCTAAACTCTCGTGATGGTTCTGGCCGCAAGAAAAGATTGCGATGCTGGAGTTATGACCGATTGAGGGTAGTCAATGATATTGGGATCCTCTAAGAACCCGGTTACTTTTAATAGGACAGGTTGAGCCCACCAACATCAAGAGGGTAATACCCAGACCCCATGCTGGCCTAAACTCTAAGGGTTTCTCTTGTGTGACTTGTGTGCCTTCGTACTTGCCTACTTGCATGCTTGTTATCTGACACATGAACTACTTGCAGATTTTGTTTATAGTCCTTAACTGGGACTCATAACAGGGTTTACTGAGTGTTTTGCAAGTTTTATTTAGTCCTTAATCAGGACTCATGACAGGTTTTACTTAGGTTTCTTGCAGGTTTTGGTTTGCAGTCCTTAATTAGGACTCATAACAGGGTTACCTACATTACCCCATGCATAACATAACATCATACCATTGCATATACCTTAACCCATTTCAAGGATCTCAAGGGCTTGTGATGCAGGTCATGATGAATCAAACATCTAGCAAGGGGCAAAGAGGATTTATTTTCCTCTAGCCAAAGTGAGTCAGAGGCTATGACCCACTGGATATGGTGAGTCTTTGACCCTTGAAGAAGGATTCTCAGCAACATGGAGCTCCTTCAACCAAGCTACCGGATCCCAGCTCTAACAAATTTCTTGTTTACCCCGCGAGATCCTTGAAAACATTGCATGCATATCATACATATCATTGCATAACAGGTACCCTTGTTGCAGGTCACTTACCCTCCCTGCTGTTTATTTCAGCCATGGCTTCCCAACAAGATAACCAGGACCTTCACACTCAAGAGACTCAGTTCAAGGAGATCTTCCTAAGCCTATCCAAGGGGCAGGAAGAATTGAGGACACTCCTCATGGGGAATCTGATCAGAAAGAGTCCTGAAGATGACAAGGACGAACAACTCAAACGTCTATAAGCTGAGGTAGACACATTGAAAACCCAGATGCTGGGGCAAAGGGCCCTCATTCAAGGTTTAGCTCAGGAGCAAGGAGAGCTAAGGGCCATGATCAGTCAGCTTCATCAAGACATGAAGCAACCAGCCCAAGTCAGGGACCTAGCCATGAATCAACTTCCAAGAAGTCAAAAGTTTGGGCCTCTCCAAGCTGCTGTTACTTCACAGGTCCAACCACGACCTCGCCAAGAACAACGGGCTGATCAGAGCAAGCCAGACAAGCCTAAAAGGAAGTTCACCAAACTCAACGTGTCACCGTCTCAAGCTTTACAACAATTGTTGAGGTTGAATCTGGTGACGTTAAGGGACCCTCCTAAGCATCTCAACACAACCTCCCTAAAGTACAATCCTGAGGAAAGATGTGCATACCACTTTGACAGTCCAGGACATGACATCGACGACTGCTGGGCTTTGAAGAATAAGATTCAAGATCTGATTAATGAAAGAGCTGTAGACTTCACCCAGATAGGCCAAGCTGAATGCTCCTGCCATCCCTACAAGATGCACCAATCGAAGTAACAAGCCCTGAGACTAGAAAACTTGTGTTTATTAGAATTTTCAAGTTGTAACTTTCTTTTGACTGTTCAAACATTTATTCATGATTAAACGTTGTTAGTTCATTAATGCATCGCATATGTCTGTTCTGAAACAATATATTCGTATTCACTAAATGCAAATTATTTTCATATTTTTTCTGATGTCAACTCTTGATCTAAAGTTCTAAGCCTCTTGAGGGAGGATGACGAAAACGATACCATGATCTTTACAGTATGCTTTTGAACAGACCCCGCTGATGAGGTACAGGCATTGTTTCAATCCCTAAACACTGGAGTTATAAGGATGATAATCCCTCATCAACCCCTCTGAGCCAAAGAAGTAGGAGTTTTTATTTTCGAAAATCAGAACCCTTAATTATAACCTGGGGCAGAGTAGTTCTCTCAGTTGATCCAAGTGCATAACGAATGGCACCAAAGAGGTCCTTACAAAACAAAGGAAGACAGTGATGGTTCCGAATAATCAATAAAGACAGGCAGTCATTACTTCTCAAAAAATAAAAAAAACTAATAAGTCAAAACCTATGAAGGAGACTTACAAAACTGGGGCATCCCGCTGACTGTAATTCCAAAAAGGAAACAGTTCAGGCAAAAAAGAAAGGGATAACAAAAAAATCAGACAAGAAAGAGGTCTTACCAACCCTCAACAAGAAAGGAATGACTGCCTATTCAAAATAAGTTATCAACATCCGAATCATCACCGGAAAATCAGAGCAAAGGCTCAAACAAGGTCTAACGTATGATCAACTGAGTTTAGGTTTGGAGAACATCACGAAGAGCGGGTGGGTACAAATAATTTGAGCCTTTATCCTTTGTTTCTTAAACCATGAACCAAGCCACGTTATAACCCTTAAAAGTCCTAGCTGAAGCATGGGTTAGTTCGAAAGCATACTGTTACGAAAGGTATCCTGACTCCTTAAGGCCTACGGTAAATACGGAGTTGACATCACGTTTTACAAACATTCATTTGTCTTATGAAAAAAGAATGCATTTTCAAAATCTTCAAGACAGACATAGGCTTTGCATTTTTAACATAACTTTGTTTGCATATGACTTTTTGTTTGAACAACATAGAAGTTCGCACGACGAATGCCTAATGAACAGAAGTACCTCCAATCAAGGGGCATGACATGACTATTGCCCATCATCTGGGGCAGTCCAATCAAGATTCGGAGAATCTCTCAAGGGCCAAAAAGCTTGGGGCAAATCTCTGCCCGAGTCACTGGGGGCATTCCAACAACGAATCTTGCCTGATCAAACACCTTCTGGTGGTGTGACAAAACACTTCTAACATGGGCAACTCCCTACCTTCTGAAAGCACGGACATAGTCGAAAAAATACTGCGCGTAATCAAAGACCCGCTAGGTTGACACACCTAGGCAAAAATAAGGGCTTCCCGGCGAACTAAAAGGGTTCGGGCAAAATGAAGGGATGAAATGAAAAAAATCTGTACACCCGGTAAGTCGAAAACCTGAAAAGGCGGCTTGGGCAAAAATGGGTATCCCGGTGGACTGAAAACCCGAAAGGGCGGTCCAGGCAAAAGTTAGGGATCAAAGCGTACGACTATGTCCTGTCATCTTGTCACCTGCCTACCAGAAATAGGTTTGTCCATCAACAACTTTTAGCACCTCACAGGTCTTCTTCTCCCACCTCAGAAACAGGGGCAATAAAGAGTTGTCTAAGCAATCTGATTGTTCTGTCCTCCAAGGTATCAAGGTAGGTTCCGTTGAAGAATATAACCCATACAGTTCAAAACTCCCCCAGGAGAGTCCAATCCAGTTTCCCCAGGAAAGTTGGAATCCATCTCCCCAAGTAGTAAGCTTATCCCCAGTAGATTCTGGAAGCTTATTCTCGCAGAGCACGAACGCGTCTCCCGGCTTTATTCAAAGAGTTATTTCCTTACCAGGATATAACTGGGTTATCCTCAGCCAAAAGCCACGGAAAGGTCGTCGTCAACACAGTTCTTTCTTATCCCCAACGAAGTCCATTAACACTTCCAACACAACAAGGATATCCCCAGCAATTTATTATCAACATTTCAGCAAAGTATCTCTATCCCCACAGAGTATTGCTTCCCAGCAAGATCGCTAGAGTACTTTTCTTCCCCGCAGAGTAATTCATCCGCCAAGTTTATTCCCCAACGGAGTCATCTTCTCATACCGGTATGCTTGCAACTATCGTCCCCAGCGGAAGCAAAAAATCTATTCTCCAACATCAGCCCAGGAGTGACTTCCCGACACCCGTCAAGGATTTACTTTCCTAGACGAAAAAACATGCATTTGTAAACATCATATACATCATCATAGCATGCATATACGCATCATACCTTACAAGTCTCATTTATGTTGAGAACATCATTGCTTGATCCATATCACGCATTGCATATGACTGACCTTTACCTTTCAGGAAATATTCAGTTAAGTTCTCAATCATATTTCAAGACCTTGTCTGGTTTAGTTAAATCGACTCCAAAGATTTTCCTAGTTATTATCTAGTCAAAGGCGTTCTCTGGTCTAGTTAAACCAACTCCTAAAGGTTTTTCTTTTGAAGACTCAGTTGAAGACTCCAAAGACCTTGTCTGGTTCAGTTAAATCGACTCCAAAGATTTTCCTGGTTATTATCCAGTCAAAGGCGTTCTCTGGTCTAGTTAAACCGACTCCTAAAGGTTTTTCTTTTGAAGACTCAGTTGAAGACTCCAAAGACCTTGTCTGGTTCAGTTAAATCGACTCCAAAGATTTCTTATCCAGTCCAAGGCCTTCTCTAGTCCAGCTAAATCGACCCCAAACAGATCTTTCTGATGAAGACTTAGTAGAAGTTATCAAAGGTTTTTCTCAATGATTGCTTTTGAGATTATAATTTCCTATGGTTCTCTCCCCGATACTGCGGAGATGATAATTCCATCCCAGGTTTTTCTCAATGATTGCTTTTGAGATTATAATTTCCTATGGTTCTCTCCCCGATACCGCGGAGATGATAATTTCATCCCAGGTTTTTCTCAATGATTGCTTTTGAGATTATAATTTCCTATGGTTCTCTCCCCGATACTGCGGAGATGATAATTCCATCCCAGGTTTTTCTCAATGATTGCTTTTGAGATTATAATTTCCTATGGTTCTCTCCCCGATACTGCGGAGATGATAATTCCATCCCAGGTTTTTCTCAATGATTGCTTTTGAGATTATAATTTCCTATGGTTCTCTCCCCGATACTGCGGAGATGATAATTCCATCCCAGGTTTTTCTCAATGATTGCTTTTGAGATTATAATTTCCTATGGTTCTCTCCCCGATACTGCGGAGATGATAATTCCATCCCAGGTTTTTCTCAATGATTGCTTTTGAGATTATAATTTCCTATGGTTCTCTCCCCGATACTGCAGAGATGATAATTCCATCCCAGGTTTTTCTCAATGATTGCTTTTGAGATTATAATTTCCTATGGTTCTCTCCCCGATACTGTGGAGATGATAATTCCATCCCAGGTTTTTCTCAATGATTGCTTTTGAGATTATAATTTCCTATGGTTCTCTCCCCGATACTGCGGAGACGATAATTCCATCCCAGGTTTTTCTCAATGATTGCTTTTGAGATTATAATTTCCTATGGTTCTCTCCCCGATACTGCGGAGATGGTAATTCCCACCAAGATTTCGCTCAATGATTGCTGATGAAGTGAAGTTATCCAAGATTTTCTCAACGATTGTTGTTGAGGTTAAGGTCATCCAAGGTTCTCTCACCGTTCCTGCTGAGGTAGTAACCACCCCTGGTTCATTCATCATCTTTTGAAGCTCCAGATCCAGCTCCTGTAACCAGTCAGGACACATCTATGCAAAGAGTTTGAAGACCAGCCCCGTAACAGGTCAGGTAATCATTTTCTTTTTTGCAGGTACGCAAGTTCTCGCTAAGGAATCTCTTACGCGATCAACATCCAGATGGCATCTATAAGCCCATCATCCTATTCACCAATCTCTAAATGGCATCTATAAGCCCATTTCCACCATCACTGCTACTATGTGAGCGCAAATTTCTGGGCACTCTAGTGTTCAATCATCTTCCACCCTCGGATTACGAAAGGCATGTCAGCCAATCTGCATCCTCAGGTCTAAGAAGATTGAACAGGGGCAACTGTTGTACCCCAAAATTTGCCCTCCCATATTCTTCAAAATTTGCCAAGTCTAAGCTTCAAAATTCCCCAAGGGTTGCACAGTGCAAGGGCCTCCTAAGCAGTCAAAATTAGGGTTTTTGTTCTGATCAAGAAAATGAAGTTTTCAAAGGTCCAATCAAGTCCCACATGCCTACAAATATGGTCAAGCATCCTCATACCAAGTTTCAAGACTTATAGCACAAAATTGCACAGTCAGAAACCCTAATTGCCCTACAGTCAACTGCAGGGGCAAAATGGTCATTTGACAGTCAAAAGTTCAAATTTTTGGTCAACATCTCATTTTGAAGCCACAAACATCATTTGATCAATGCTTGATCATGATTCTCAAAGCTTGGCTCAAAAATCATCAAGATGCAAAAGTTTCCTTATTTGGACAGTTGAAAAAGTCAACTGTAAATTGACCAGGGCATAACTTTCACATGGATTATCATAAAAATTCCATCCAAAGCTCATTTTGAAGAGAAATACATTTCCTACAACTCCTCTTCACACTTCAAGTCCAAGAAATGCTCTCACAAAAAGTTATCAATTTTAACATTATAGGTCATTTTCAAAAGTCAACAAAAAGGGACTTTAAGTCAAAGGCCATAACTTGAGATTGGTAAATCAAAATGACATGGGACCAAAGGCAATGGTTAGAGGACTCAAAGACCTTTCCAAAATGTCCAAGAACATGAGCAAAGCTTAAAAATTGAGCAAGTTATGCCTTGTGGAAGTTGGGAAAGTTTTGGATATTTTGAAAAGTCAACATTGATTCAAATGACCTAAAATTGCTAATGGGCCTCTTTTTCCTCCACAATTCATCATCCAAGGCATGTGCACGACCACTTGGCCCAAAGGGAAGTTTTTCTTCATTTTTATTTATTTATTTGGATTTTTATTATTAATAATTCATTTAAATTAATTAAAATACATGAAAAATATAAAACCTAATGTTTCAAATCTTTTTATGCATATAATATCTATAATATTTCGTGCAAATCAGATTAGGGAAGAATTAGGATGATTGGATATGATTGAGAGCTAAAAAGCATGAAAAAAGATTGAAAAATAATGGCTTGAAAAATCAAATATTGCATAATCAATTCTTTGATTCTTTTGATCAGATTTTCGACCTAATTGGTTTCATACATAAGCATGATCAAGACCTAATGCTCACTAACCAAAAAGCTGCGCAGAAAAAGCACATGAACACTTGAAATTTCTCTTGAAAACTCAAAAACTGAAAACCATATTCCAGTGCTTTTCAAGGTGAAACAACGATTCTATCACATTCCTGGGACATCAAGCAACGTACCTGGATCAAGAACACAGTCCCTAACCCTCTGAATCATTGTACAGAAGTCAAGCTTTTCTCATTTTTTTTCATAATCGTATTTTACGATTTAAGCATATTCATTGCATTTTGTTCATGAATTCTTATTAATTAATTGATTCTGAAGCTAACCATGTAGATGAATTGAGTTTTTATGCACTATACAAGAAATCACCATGGGCGATGCTTAGGGTTTTCAGAACCTTAAATTGGGTTTTTTTAGTTAGGGAAAAATTAGCATTCAAGACTTAGACCATTGAATCAAGCATGATTGGACGATCATAAAGCCACCCTCGCGCTCAATTTATGAGCATCCCTGGGCTAATCGCTATTTTTTGTAAAGGCACTTTCTGGAACGGTGTAAAAACCGTTGCCAATGTTTTTATATTTTCAGGAAAGCAAAACAATGAGGAAGATGACTCGGTGGCAGGCTGTGAATGGCTAGTTCAAAATCTCGCGCGAAAAAAGAAGCATTGGTGTTTGTTTGTTTTATTATATTTATTGATTATATTATTTACAGATAAACAAGGCAGCATGGTTGGCAAGCGCGTTGGTTGGTAATGTTCAGGACCTGGGTTCGAGCCCCAGGTCCTCACCCCCTTTCATATTTTTCTTCATGTAATGTTCATATGCAGATTCAACCTAGTGGACCACTGTACGCCTTCAAAATCAAACGTCCACGCGTCCCACTGGATTCAATCAAGGGCCACGATCTGAGGAACACGGTGAACCATAGTCAACGCTTGGGCATGCTACTGGAGAGTCAATCAGGCCAGGCTTATTTGGGCTCAAAACTAATGGGCTTCACCTCACAATTAGGGGCAGACCCCCTAGGTTTGCCATTTTTTACATTCTTTCTTTTGCATTATTTCTATTTTCTTTTAATTATTGTCTTTTGGTTAATTTAATTACTTTTCATAAAAACACAAAACAACAAAAAAATCAGAAAAGATGAAAAAAATAATAAATATTTTATTTTAGTATTTTTATAAATAAATTGCATTAATTAATTTTAATTATTAAATTAGGTTTAATTGTAATATTTTCATAATAAAAATCTAAAATTGGTAGAATTAGGGTTTAATTAATTTTTATCTTTTTTTTCTTTTATTCCACAGTAATTAATTATTAAAATATTATTTATTTTTATTTTTATAATTAAATGGCATGTAAATAATTAGGTTAAATATTAGGTTAAAATTTAATCTTTTCTTAAAAATACCAAAAACAAATTTCTTTTCCTTTTAGTTTTATTAATTTAATAATTGTTTAGTTTAATTTAATTAAAAAGGGTCCAACCCCCTCGTTTCAACTTTAATTCCAATTCGCATATTTATTTTTTATTCTTTATAATATTTATGTATCTCTCCCAAGGCCATGTAACATTTTTATCTGTCGCACTTTTAATTCTTTATTTTTTCTGTCAAATCGGGTTCAAGAAATTTTGGCGATGTGGACCCGCGCCTTTTGTAATAGCTTAGAATCTTTACTTTTCTCGCACTTTTAACTGTTAATCAAGGCATGCAAGAATGAATGACCATAAAATAAAAACAAACGCTAGATCACCAATAACATGACAAAAGACAAAAATATCTGAAAATGGCACACAAGTCACACACCACCCCTAGGGTACGCCTCACTGTTGCCTTGCCTCGAAAGGTGATCGTCGAGTAGAGGATGTCTTAGTAAGTCCTCATGATCCGGGAACCTGGCATGAGGGTAGCTTCTAAGGTGTCTTCCCATTGCTCTGGTGATCACCATGTCCCGAACCTCGAATTGACCCGAACACCTCCAACGGTGGTGCTACCTACCTCTCAATGGTGGGATGGCACTACTTTAAAGGACATTTACACAGACGAATTCCTTAGGGTAGGTAGACGACTCTAGATACTTGCTCTAAATTCAAAACAAATTCAAAAATACTTTTCACATCAACACCTTTTCAAAAAGCTTTCGAAAGCAATTTTTCAAACACTCTTGAGGACTGATACAAGAGTCGAACTGGAATTTTCAAAGAAACTTTTTAAACCCACAGTTGAAAAGAAAACAAACCATTTTTGAAAACACAATGAGCAAGTATCTAAGAGCCCATGGATAACCATGGATAGAAAGGGTGCTAACACCTTCCCTTTCTATAACCTACCTCCCGAACCGAGAGCAATCTCTTTAAGGAATTTTTCTGTGCTTTTGTCCTTTCCATTTGGAGAAAATAAAAGACGGTGGCGACTCTTGCTTCCGCGACACATTTGCGAACCAGCATTAAACAGTCAGTTCCAGATCCACCGATCACACCTTCCCTTTGAAAACACAATGAGCAAGTATCTAAGAGCCCATGGATAACCATGGATAGAAAGGGTGCTAACACCTTCCCTTTCTATAACCTACCTCCCGAACCGAGAGCAATCTCTTTAAGGAATTTTTCTGTGCTTTTGTCCTTTCCATTTGGAGAAAATAAAAGACGGTGGCGACTCTTGCTTCCGCGACACATTTGCGAACCAGCATTAAACAGTCAGTTCCAGATCCACCGATCACACCTTCCCTTTGCATAAACAACCCCCAAACTTAGATTCTCTACCCCTCTTTTTGGGTTATTCGCTCTTTTCCCATTCCTTTGGAAACAATTAAGCGCGATGGCAATTTTTATTTTGATCTGTGCGAGTTAAGTTAGTCTAATGGCTTTGTCTCAACATTTCAACCACTATAGAAAAAATGGCGACTTCAATGGGGAAAGATCAACCTATTGCTGGTCCATCCCTAAGTGGGTTGAGTCTATCTTTGTTTATTTGTGTATGTGCTATTATCTGTTGTATATTATGTGTTGTATATATGTTTGTCTAGATTTTCTTGGTTTTCAGGGTGCTTGGTGGTTTCTCATAAGTCCTATACCAGAATTTGGGCAAACTTAAGATAGGACGGACTGTATAGTCATGTTAACTTTGGGGGAGTAATCCCAAAAAAAGGAGATATGAGATCCCCACTCAGCGGAGGCCCCTTTGATTGTAGTGTCGTTTGTCGTGTAATCGGGAAGACGTGCTACTTTCAACCTGGGAGCCTGCTGAAACTGAGGACTGTAGAACCTTTAACCCATCTTGGCCTTTTAGGTGTAGTGTGAAAGCTATGAAAGAGTAATCCAAAAATAGATTTCATGCGATACTACGCTCGGACGAGTTTTTCCTAAGAGTATTGCTAATTACTGAGTCAATCGGGACATTGGTAATATCTGAAGGAAGGATGTAGACTTTGGGAACCTCTTAGAACCTTGTTCGGCTGGTGATAAAATTTTAGATCATACCTTATGGGTAGTACCTTCAACCCCATGCTCGTGACATTGAACCTATGAACCCTATGTTTGTGATCTTGTGTGTGATTGTTGCATCATGCATTCATGCACCCATGAACATCTATTAAAACATAATGTTTCAAGGGACTTAAAGTTGGATCTTTGTGAATACCTCAGATACTTTTAGCCATGGATTCTGGAAAAAGAAAGACTAAGAAGTACAGTTTCAAAGATCCCAAGATAAATGAGTTGATGAGTCTGATTCCTGAGATTAAGAGTTCTACAAATTTTCAGAGAAAGTATGGGTCCATCATTTCTCTTATGAAGCTCAAGATGATGGAGGGTATTCTCTCGACTTTGGTCCAGTTCTATGATCCGATGTATCGATGCTTTACTTTCCATGACTATCAGTTGATGCCTACATTAGAGGAGTATTCTTATCTTCTAGGTTTACCTATTACCGATTGTGTTCCTTTTACTGGTTTAAAGGGTGAGCCAAAATCTCATGAGATTGCTGCTTTGATCCATATGGGAAAGTATGAGGTTGAAGCTCACATGACTACCAAAGGAGGTATTAGAGGATTACCAACTCAGTTCTTATTGGAGAAAGCTTTCTACTTTGCTAGGATGAAGAGTACAGTTATGTTTGAGGCCATTTTTTCTCTACTTGCTTATGGGTTGTTCTTATTTCCCAATGTAGACAAGTTTGTTGATATCAATGCCATCAGGATCTTTATGATTGGGAACCCAATCCATACATTATTGCGTGATGCTTATTATTCCATTCATCTTCGGGATTCTTATCATGGAGGAATGATCATTTGTTGCATGCCTTTTTTGTATCAGTGGTTTATTTCTCACTTACCTAGGTCTGATGCTTTATGGGATGTCAGGAAGGAGCCTCTGTGGGCTCCAAAGATTATAGCCCTCATTCATTCAGATATTGTTTGTTATCATCAGGCTTATCATGAAGTATAAATTGTCGACATTTGTGGTAGTTTCCCTAATGTGGTTCTTCTTGGTACAAAGGGAGGAATTAACTACAACCCTGTTCTTGTATGATAACAACTTGGATATCTGATGAGGGATAAGCCAAATAGTATTCATTTGAGTAGTTTCTTTCTAAAAGAGGGAGAAGTTCATAAGGAAGCTAAGGAGCATATTGAGAAGGCTTGGCGCCATATTTACAGGAAGAGTAGGAAGGACTTGGGACCCAGAGGGGCCATTTCTTTGGAACCTTATCTTCAGTGGGTACAAGCAAGAGCCATCCAGTTGAAGATGTCTTATTCCCGAGAAGCACCCATGCCTGATATGTTTGTGAAGACCATTCCTCCCCTATTAGACGACGTAAAAGAGCTTCAACTTGCTTTAGTCAAGATGCAGCAAGAAAAGGAAGCTTGGAAGAATAAGTGCCAGACTTTAGAGGTATCCTACCGAGCAGACCTGAAGGAGAAAGATGACTTGATTGAGATTCTTATGAACCTTGTTGTAGAGGCGATGGACATGCAAGATGATTTATTTTCCTCTAAGCCTCAATCAGGACCTAGTTGTTCACTTCCTGATGCTGATGATTGGAAGGAGGTCACCACCAAGTATGCGAAAGAAAATCAGAGGTTGAAGGCTCAAGTTTCCAGACTCACAAGGAAGCGTCAGCGTGTAGAGTGGTCTCTATCAACTTTGTTTTTTAGGGTTTTATACTTTCATCTTGTACTTGGGATTATTGAAACTTGTACTAAAAAGTGTAATCCGTTTTGAAATTATTATAATGAGATTTTTCAGTATTTCAAATGTGTTATTACTTTGATATTTGCAAATTTTCTATAAATATTTGAGTCCCTTGAAATGTTAAAAATAAAATAAATCATGTGCATTGCATATCATGCATCATATTGTACATACTTCTTGCATTTTCTTTTGTGCATATCCATGTGTCTTACTGAGCTTATTTACTTTGTTCAGCAAGCTATCTCATTAGTATAATACTCGAGCTAATCTCAGAAGGAAGATGGATAATCTAGAACAAGAGAATCGCGAGCTGCACGAGGAAGTTTCTTCTCTGAAGGTCGGTATGGCCAATCTCAATGCTCTAATGGAATATTTGGTGGCTGCTCAGAATCAGCCACCAATTGCTCAACCTCAATAGACAATGGTTTCTACTGAAGTTCCAACTGTTCTTGTTTCTACTACTCCACCTGCTGTTGTTTAGAATCTATGCCTCTGGGATACTCTTGGGGAATGCCAGAGAACTTTATGCCAGAAGGTTATAATCAGGATGATCAAGTTTCTTCACTTGCTCAGACTGCTGCTGTTCCCACACCTCATGTGGTGCATATCACCCCTACTACTAGAAATGAGACTCACTATGTTGCACCTCCCTCGGTGAATGTGGTACCGTTTTCTAATGATCAAGTGTATCTCCATATTCCTCCACCAAGTGAAAGTCTGGGTTTCTATGATCGAATGGACGATTTTCAAGACAAGTTTGATAAGATGTAGAAAGAGTTGAACGCCCTCAAGGGAAAAGAGCTGTTTGGGCAGAATGTGAATGATATGTGTTTGGTGCCAAATATGAAGATACCTGCAAAGTTCAAAGTCCCGGAGTTCAAAAATTATAAGGGCAACACTTTCCCTCATGCTCACTTAGTGATGTATGTAAGGAGAATGTCTACCCATACATATGATCAACGCCTGTTAATTCATTTCTTTCAAGATAGTTTGACTGGTGCAGCATTGAAATGGTACATGAGCCTAGACAATGCCAATATTCATTCTTTCAAAGACTTGGGTGAAGCGTTTATTAGACAGTACAAATACAATATGGACATGGCACATGACCGTGATCAACTCAGGGCCATGGTCCAGAAGGACAAGGAGTCATTTAAATAATATGCACATAGATGGCGTGAAGTAGCCACCCAGGTGATTCCTCCAATGGAAGAAAAAGAGATGACAAAGATTTTTCTGACGACACTAGGTGAATTCTATTATGAAAGAATGGTGGCAAGTGCACCCAGTGATTTTACCGAAATGGTGGGAATGGGCGTCTATTTAGAAGAAGCTGTAAGAGAAGATCGTCTGACAAAGAGTGAAAATTCGGGCAATACGAAAAAACCATCATTTGGATTTGTTAAGAAGAAAGAAGGAGAAACAAACGCTGTTATTCAAGAAAGAAGGATTAATCCTCCTAGAAGAAATCATCAACGCCATCAACAAGTTGCCTCGGTAACTCCAATTGTTAATGCTGCTCCGACTACAGTCGCTTATCAAAGACCAGCCCCTCAAGGAAGTCAAGGGAAGAATCAGAGAAGAGAAACTTTTGACGCTATCCCTATGAGTTATTCATAGTTACTCCCATCATTGATCCAGAAAAAGTTGGTCCAGACTAGGCCACCCCTTGCTATACCATCCCCTTTTCCTTGGTACTATAAGGAAGATCAGATGTGCACTTTCTATCAAGGTGAACCAGGGTATAATGTGGAAGAATGTTATCCTCTAAAATCCGAGGTACAATAAATTGTTAGATCTGGCCTTTTGTCCTTCAAAGATGCTAGTCCTAATGTAAAAGATGATCCTCTGCCAAAGCATGGAGGAGAAAATGTTGTCAACATGGTTGCTGGTTGTCCAGGGGACTTTCGAATTTATGATATCAATTTGGTCAGAGGAGACTTGGTAAAGATGCATGCATACCTTTGCGAGTTTAGATACTATACTCATGACCATGCTGGTTGTAATATCTGTAGTACTAATATGCAAGGTTGTGACAAGATAAAGGTTGATTTACAGGAGATGATGGATGGGGGCCTCATCCATATAATCGGGCCTAGGGTAGAATATGATGAGGAAGTGAATATGGTATTTGGGTGTCCTGGAGAGTTCAGGATCTTTGATGTGGATCATATGAATGATGATCTCGTGCAATTGCATGCTACTTTCTGCCATATGGTTGGTCAGGTGGAGCACCAATATGGATCTTGTCGAGTTTGCTGTAGGGATTCCCGAGGATGTCCCATTGTAAGAAGAGGTATTCAGTTTTTATTGGATAATGGGACAATCAAGGTGTCAGGCCAAAAATATGATTACCATGAGGTTAATATGATCGATGTTTGCTTGGCTGAGAATGAATCAGATAATGAATGTGCTTATACGGATGAATTCTTTTCCTCAGATGAGGATATGTTCTCCAAAGGTGATTCTTTGATGCCTAAATTTTCAGAAGAAGGTATGAACGTAATTGTGCCATGTTTCAATGATTCTGCCCTTGTTGAAATTGAATATTGTAGTAAGCCAGTTGTTTCCCCTGTGGTGATTTGCTTGCCAGGGCCCGTTCCTTACAAGTCAGATAAAGTTGTACCGTACAAGTACAATGCTACTATTTTAGAGCATGGTGTGGAAGTTCCCATCCATCCTTTGTCTAGTGTTGAGAATATTGTTGAAACTAGCAGGGTGACCCGCAGTGGTCGTGTATTTGCACCAGTTATTATGGGAAATGTCAGTGCTGAGAAGAAAGTTACAGAAGGTGTTGAGAATAAGAAAGCTGTAGGAGAGTCCAGTGGTGCTAGCATGGAAAAAGACGTGGAAGATATTTTGAAGATTATCAAAATGAGCGATTACAGAATTTTTGATCAGCTATTGTAGACTCCTTCAAAGATATCTATCCTGGAATTATTGATGAATTCTTCTGCCCATAGGGAATCTTTAATGCGGGTGTTGGATCAATCCTTTATGGAGTGTGATATGCTGTTAGATCAATTCAGCAGTGTGGTAGGTAATATTACATCTTGTAATAACCTAAGCTTTTGCGATGATGAATTGTCTGGCGAAGGGAGGAATCATAACCTAGCTCTCCACATATCCATGAACTGTAAAAATGATTCATTATCAAATGTAATAATTGATAATGGGCCCGCCTTAAATGTTATACCAAGGAGTACGCTGATGAAGTTGAAATATCAAGGGGCTCCCATGCGCCCAACTGGTATTATTGTCAAAGCATTTGATGGATCAAAGAAGTCAGTTATTGGGGAAGTGGATCTACCTATTCACATAGGCCCATATCTTTTCCAAATCACTTTCGAAGTCATGGATATTGTACCCGCATACAATTGTTTACTGGGAAGGCCATGGATACATGAGGCAGGGGCTGTCACTTCAACTCTACACCAAAAGCTGAAGTTCGTGCGCGAAGGCAAAGTGGTTATTATAAATGGAGAGCAAGCATTGCTGATTTCTCATCTATCAAGTTTCAGTGTTGTAGAAACAGATGAAGCTGCTTTTAGAACACAGTTCCAAGCTTTGTTCGTTGATAACGTGAGAGAGAATGAGAATTCTATGGTTTCATTCAAAGATGCTCAACAGGTTGTGCACAATGGCCCTGGTAAAGTATGGGGGAAGATTGTTGATCCTTAGGATTCTCAGTGAAGAATGGAAAGTTGAGAGATTGAAGTCAAAGTCTACTGAAAGCAGCTATCAGGATATTTTTTGCAGCAGAGGCTACCTCCATCCAACTACTTCTAGGGTTAATGCCATTGTAGAGGATGGAGAAGAACAAGAGATGCAAAATTATGTGACGCCTGGAGTCAAAATCCAGAACTAGGTTACTTATGATGTTCCTTCTTGAATCCATATCTCAAAGTAATTTGTTTTTGTTTATCTTTGCAAAAAGCTCTCACTCTGCCCAAGGTGAAAGTTAATATTGTATGGGCTTATATGTTTGCTTTTCTCATTAAAATCATTAATAAAAGATGTCTTTGAGTCTCAAATTGTGTTTTATTTTCTACTTTTTCTTGGAAAATGGTAATCAGAAAAAACCCCTTTTGGAATAAATGATAGCTGTAAATAAATATGCATGATCACTTGATATATGTGTCAGTTTCTAAAAAGCAATCATAAATCACATGTGCAAATTAATTAATAAACCTGTTGAATACAAGGACCTTGCACCCTCTCTCAACTTTGAATATCCTGTGTATGGGGCCGAAGAAGGAGAATATGATGAAATTTTAGAAGAGGTTTTACGGTTGCTCGAGCGTGAGGAAAATGCAATTCAGCCGTATAAAGAGATTTTGGAGACCATCAATTTAGGTTCATGGAGGAGCCAAAGGAAGTCAAAATTGGAGCATTGTTGCATCCTGATGTGAAGAGCAGGTTGACTAAACTATTGAAAGAGTATGTGGACATATTTTCTTGATCGTACCAAGATATGCCTGGTCTAGATACTGATATTATGGAGCATCATTTGCCGTAGAAGCCAAAGTGCCTGCCAGTTAAGCAGAAGTTGAGAAGAACTCACCCTGATATGGCAGTAAAAATTAAAGAAGAAGTGCCAAAGCAAATAAATTTCGGTTTTCTTGTGACATCAGTGTATCCTCAGTGGATTGCTAATATTGTCCCTGTACCAAAGAAAGACGGAAAAGTTCGCATGTGCGTAGATTACAGATATCTAAATAAAGCTAGTCTAAAAAATGATTTTCCATTGCCGCATATTGATATGTTGGTGGATAGTATAGAAAAATTCAAAGTATTCTCGTCCATGGACGGATTTTTCGGATATAATCAAATCAGAATAGCTCCCGAGGACATGGAAAACACAATGTTTATCGCACCTTGGGGAACATTCTGTTACAGAGTGATGCCCTTCGGGTTGAAGAACACCGGTGCAACGTACCAGAGGGCTATGACAACCCCATTCCATGATTTGATGCACAAGGAAATTGAGGTATATGTTGATGATATGATTTCCAAATCACATAATGAAGAAGGGCATGTAGAAGATTTATTGAAGTTGTTCCAGCGTTTAAGGAAATATCGTCTATGCTTGAATCCAAATAAATGAACCTTCTGTGTTCGATCAGGGAAATTGTTAGGTTTTATTGTCAGTTAGAAAGGGATTTAAGTTGACCCAAATAAAGTCAAAGCAATTCAAGAAATTCCTGCACCAAGAACTGAAAAGCAAGTTAGAGGCTTCCTTGGGTGTTTGAATTACATTTCCAGATTCATTTCCCACATGACTGCAGCATGTTTCTTTAAGTTGTTAAAGAAAGATTAGAGTTGTGTATGGACAGATGGTTGCCAAAGGGCACTTGAAAGTATAAAAGAATATCGGCTTGAACCTCCCATCTTGCTCTCTCCCGTTGAAGGAAAACCATTGATCATGTATCTAACAGTGTTGGATAGTTCTATGGGCTGTATTTTGGGACAGCAGGATGAAACAAGAAATAAAGAATACATCATCTATCATCTCAGTAAGAAATTTACTGACTGTGAGTCGCGGTATTCTATGTTGGAAAAGACATGTTGTTCTATGGCCTGGGCGGCAAAGTGGTTGCGACAATATATATTGAATCATACTACTTGGTTGATTTCCAAAATGGATCCAATTAAGTATATCTTTGAAAAGCTTGCCGTTACTGGAAGAATTGCCCGTTGGCAGATGTTACTGTCTGAATATGATATTGAGTATCACACTTAAAAGGCCATAAAAAGCAGTGTGCTGGCAGGTTATCTTGCTCACCAATCGGTAGATGATTGTCAATCTGTCAAGTTTGATTTCCCTGATGTGGATGTGATGTTCTTGAAAGTGAAAGATTGCGATGAACCTTTGCCTGAGGAAGGTCCAAATCTTGAATCTCGTTGGGGAATGGTATTTGATGGAGCTGTGAATGCTTAAGGAAAAGGAATTGGCGTTGTGATTATCACTCCCCATGGATCACACATCCCTTTTACTGCAAGGCTGGCGTTTGATTGTACCAATAATATGGCAGAGTATGAGGCTTGTATCATGGGTCTCGATGAAGCCATTAATCTCAGAATCAAAGTTCTAGATGTTTATGGTGATTCAGCTTTGGTAGTGAATCAGATTAAAGGAGAATGAGATACTTATCACCCTGGCTTGATCCCTTACAAAGACTATGCTAAAAGACTATTACCCTTCTTTAACAAAGTTGAATTCCATCATATTCCCAGAGATGAAAATCAGATGGCAGATGCTTTGGCGACTTTGGCTTCTATGTATCAAGTGAATACATGGAATGAGGTGCCTCGTATCACATTGCGACATTTGGATAGACCAGCTCATGTGTTTGCAGCGGAGGAAATAGAAGATGAAAAACCTTGGTATTATGATATCAAGAACTTCCTCTAGACTAAGGAATACCCTGCTGGCGCGTCAAATAAAAATAGAAAGACATTGAGAAGGTTGGAAGGAAGCTTTTTCCTCAATGAAGATGTGTTGTATAAAAGAAATTATGACACGGTCTTGCTCAGATGCGTGGATAGACACGAAGAAAACATGTTGATGCATGAAGTCCATATAGGTTCCTTTGGTACTCATGCCAAGGGACATTAGATGGCAAAGAAGATGCTTAGGGCAGGTTACTATTGGCTGACAATGAAATCTGACTGTTATAAATTTTCAAAGAAGTGCCATAAATGCCAGATTTACGCTGACAAAATTCATGTACCTCCAACGCTTCTCAATGTTATTTCTTCCCCATGGCCTTTCTCAATGTGGGGTATTGATATGATTGGAATGATTGAACCAAAGGCGTCAAATGGACATCATTTTATTTTGGTGGCAATTGACTACTTCACCAAATGGATGGAAGCAACTTCATATGCCAATGTCACTAAGCAAGTGGTGGTGCACTTTATCAAGAAAAATTTAATCTGTCGGTATGGTGTGTGTCGTACCCCAAATTTTCCCTACCTAATTTTCAAGGTTAAAATACAAGAGAAATGTTTTAATTAAGGACGGTCCAACAATATCTGATGACTCATTCTTAAAACCAAGTCAACCAGGGGGTGCATTTTAAGTCAGGAAAGTGGTGCTTTCTAAATTAGAAAGACCCATGTATCAGTAGACCCATTTACAAAGCATGTTTGCCAATGGCCCATTGGATTTGAGTATGGAAAGTTATTGCAGAAAAAATTATTAAGTTTAATTATTATTAAGTCCATCTAAATATTGTTGCTGTTAGTAAAAAGGAGGGGTCAGATTACAAGCCCATTAAAATTCATGTTGGCCCATTTTTTTTTTGGTTAGGAAGAAACAAAGAGAGGGTATGGTTATAAGATTAGGCCCATTGAGTTTTTAAGCCGAGCCCATGCAACGTTTTCCCATTTGACTGTTTTATTCCAAGAGAAAAAATATTGTCACATTGTCCTGTTTAATCATTTTATAAACCATTAAAGCTTTTAGGTTATCCCATTTTGTTATTTTGAGAAAACTATTTTGGTTATAAACAATATTATTAAAATAGTCATTTCACTTTTAATAAATGTTTTTACGGTTAGCTTATTAAAAGATCTCTTCATAAATATAATTATTGGTTTGTGGAAAAATTATTTTTATTGTTACTGTTAAAAACATTTTCTTATTACAATTATTTTACTAAGTATTTGTATAAACTATTAAAATATTTCTTTTTGAAATGTTATATTTAATCAAGTTTGTTTTCAAAGCCTAATCCAAAGAACAAAGGAAAAACGCGTTATTAAAACAGTTGGGCAGAAACGCTTTTTCCAAATACAGTTCAAAGTCCCAATTAGTAAATAACGCAGGCCCAAATGGAATAATTGGCATTGTGCAAATCAAAGCAGAATATGCGGGTTACAATCCCGCGAACAGTTACTGTACGAATCATAAAACTGAATCAAATCTCAATTACAAATCCAATCTCAGAAAAATTAAATCAAATATTACAGAACAAATCTTAACACTGAATTAAATCTTCGTAAATCGAATCCCGGAATAATATACAAAACAAATCTCAGAAAATTACAACTAGATCAATTATACAAGATCTGAATCCCTAATTTTGTTCTACAAATCCCTAATCTAATCCAAGACTAATTTGTAACGAAAAATTGTTCAAACCCTATAAATACTAAAGAGAAAATACAGTACACGAGGGAGGAAGAACAGAATCCAAGGAGGTGAATACAAAAACAAGGAGGTTGAAGAAGAACACGAAGAGGCAAACCCTTTCCTTTAGAGAAAAACAAAGAGGATGATTAGGGTTTCAACATCTGAAACCCTAATCATGTGAGCACCACCACTGACAACCCCAACATGCCGCTACTGACAACCCCAAAATTCCGCTATCTTTACACCCAGTCAAATGCGAGGCAATTCAAAATACTTTTGCAACCCCTAAAAAACATAAACCCATACGAACTACGAATTGAGACTCTGATTCCTCATAAGAGGATACGTAGGCATACGATCAAAAATCGTGGCGAGTTCCCCTATTAAAAATTAAAACCCTTTTCCCCTATTAAAAATTAAAACCCTGTTTTACCTAAAACCTAAACCCAAACCTAGTATCCTTAAGAATAAGGTAGATGAAAGGTGCCTAACACCTTCCTTTCGTCTAAAGAAGTCCGAAACATAGAATCTCTGTTTACAAATTAGGGTTTCCTATTAGATTCCTTTCCTTAGGATAAAAACTAGTAGTGGCGACTCTTGATTAATAAACCAGTCGCAACAGCTGGCGACTCTGTTGGGGACTCAACCCTAGATTTTAGGTTTTTTTTTTCTTTATTTATTTACTTATTGCATTTATTTATTCTTGTCTATTTTTTATCATTATTATTTACTGCATGGCGGGAATTTTATTTCAAAAAAATATATATTTTCAAATAACCCTTAGAATGAAGGTTCGTCTATTAGCTTAGGGGATACATCATCCCTGCGAGTTTATGTGACAACTCCGCCTAGAGTCGGTGGAATTCCACAAAACAAATACTTATCGAGAGATATCCTCTTGACGAGTAGGAGTTTGGAATGCCACCCATGACTCTTTGTAACGACCTTAACCAAAATCTCATGACGAGACCTTTCACGACTTTGAGATGAAAGTCTCAGTCCGTAAAGAGGCTCCACCTAAGGGAGGCCCTTGTGCCTCTCCCTCTGGTGTTATTCATGATACCCTTAAAGAAGCCACCTTTTAAGAGGGTAGACTAACCGTAGGTCAAAGTTAAGAGCCTACCTTATAAGGGTACCTATCACAAAATCCCGTCAATAAACCATACATCCATGCATTAATACATTTCATGTATTCATGTATGTTTCTTTTATTTGTCTTATTCATAGGGTAAAAAAACAAAAAGAAATAAAATCAAGATTTTGGTAATTATCTTTGAAAATGAATACCAGAGGGAAACAACTTGTCTGCGTCAATGCCCTCAAGCCTGACATTTTCGAAATCAAAGCCATAAAAGGGAAATTATCCGAAAGAGCTCTGAAGATGTATGCTCTCCACTATGGGGATACCCTTGACTTGACCAGAGTAGAGGTTCAAATAGATGTTGTTTATGCCCTCGTTCAGTTCTATGACCCATCGCTAAGATGCTTCACCTTCCAAGACTTCCAGCTAGCACTGACTCTGGAAGAATTTGATAGAATTCTAAACTTTTCCAAAGAGAAGGCCTATGTGGGTGTCAGACAAACTATTGAAGTCAACGTCCTGGAAAAGGGCTTAGGGATCTCTTATTTTGAGTTAGTTCAAAATTACCAAAGAGAAGGCCCGATACAAGGAATCAAAAGAATATACCTAGAAGCCAAGGTGCTCGAATTTTCTAATTATAAAGAATGGAAGCCTTGTGTCGATTGTTTAGGATTGCTTAAGTTTGGTGTAATTTTATTCCCTCAGACAGTGGACTATATTGACCCTGCGGCCATTAGCATATTTTGGGATGCGAAAGTCTTTAATACAGATCTAACTCCCGCTCTGCTTGCTGACATTTATTACACCTTGCATACAATGTACGAAAAGAGAAAAGGCACTCTAAACTATTGCGTTCCACTTCTGTATACTTGGTTCATGACCCATCTTTACAAAGAAGACTATATGATTCCAAACTTGACCAAACGCGAGTGGCCTCAGAAATTAAGGTCTCTCACTGCAAACTCGATATTATGGTATGCAAGGAAGTTGGATATTGGTGATATCACTATTAGCTGCGGGACTTTCCTAATGTTCCATTGATAGGATCTCGAGGTTGTATTAATTATAACCCTACTTTGGCCCTACGACAGTTAGGGTATCCTTTGGAAGACAAATCTTCAGACGATCAACTCCAACCATTGATCATCCACGACATGGGTATAAAGGACCAAGGGTTGATCAACAAGGTTATCCGAGCTTTGAATAAGGTTAATAAGAGGAAAGCTGAAAGAAAGAATTCCATAGCAAGAGAACCCTCCACTAGATAGATCTGAGACATGGTACAAATTATCAAGCTGCCATTCGATATAGATCCAGAGTATAAGTCAGAGGTCCCAAAGGTCATGCCTATATCATTGGAAGAAATCGAAGATCTGAAGAATGCCCTAAAGCAAGCTCAGAGGGAACAATAAGAACTAGAACTCAACCTTCTCAATCTAACCAAAGAAAAGAAGCAGATGCAGCTTATAATTGAGTCAAAGGACCAACAAATTAAGACAGATCAGAAGGCATTAGAAAATGAGAGTCTTAAACGAAAGTGTACAATTGAAGGACTTTTGAGTGCGACTTTCAATCTAGATTCCCACAACCAAAGGTTAGAAAATGTTGCTGTTGAAATCAGAAGGTTAACCAGATGGTACGAAAAGGCAACACATGACAAGAAAGTGCTAGAGGAAGACCTAAGAGCCCAGATCCAAAGTTTGGCGCAAGCTTCCTTAGATCAAGAGAAGAAAATAAAGTACCTCACCACCGGACATCAAGACAGCCAAGAATCGGAGATTTGAGAACACCTTAAAAGGATAGAGGCAGAAAGACTCCTAGCTCAAAGAACTGAAGAATATGAGGATATATGCTTAGAGCTAGAAGGCCTACAAAAAGATTTCCTTATCCAACGGAGACTTTATACAGAATTGAGGGCTGAAAAGATGTATTGGGAAGAGCAGTATACAAAGATCGCCCAAGCTAGGAGAGATAACCATAAGATAATCCTGCATCTTTATCAAGAGTATTGGTATTACAAAGACAAACATGAAAGACTCGCCTTCATAGCCAACAATATCATTGAGGATATCCCTAGAAGTTTAAGAGACGCGGAAAGTGTAATGGTTCCTCTTCCAAAGGATGTTGAAGACTTTCTTAAGCTTTACCGAGCAATGGTTGATGGTTTTAGAGAAGACATCCGCAAGCGCACCTAGAAGATTTATTTCCCTTTGTTTATGTTTATACAAACAAGTTTTGATTTAAAGTTGTAATATTTTTCAATATCTGGATTATGTTTTCTTCAATAAAGGATTTTTTTACCGTATCTCGTTTGCGTATCTATTTCAGCTTTTCACCAAATAAAAAAAAAGATAAAACAAGCAAAAGATAAATATATACCCAAGTGAATAAGGCATTTAAACAAGAAAGTAATACATGTTCATACATAATCATACACATGCATGCGTTCACAAACATTCACGTTTCATACCAAAGCTCATCTTTTTCAAAATCTCTCCAGTTAAACCATTGGTAGAAGAAGATCACCACCTCCTTGGCCTCCATGTCAGACAAGGGCCTATAAGCAAAAAGTGATGGAACAAATTAAAGATAATCAGGTGGCATTCAAGGAGGATCTCGACCAAGTAAAGGGTGATGTGAGTTCAATGAAAGGAGATCTGATTCAGGTTCTCCTAGCTTTGAAGAACATCATTGACAGACAAGATCAAATTCCCAGGGTAGCTTTCGAAGAAGTAGCTTAAACGATTGATGCATCAAGCGGTCACAAACTAAGAGAAGAGCTAGAGACAGGACCCCAAAAGTCCATCATGGCCCAACAAGAGACAAGAGAAGCTAAGGCTGAAGGGTTTGTCCCACCACCATAAAAATCAGGGGCATCACATACCCTAAAAATTCCAATCAACAATGCAGATAACTACTTGGACCTGCAATATGGAGGCCATGGCCTAGAGGACGTCAATCAGGAACCCTTGAAGATGACTAATACTCATGTTGTCGATAATCCAATGGTGATGAATCAATATAAGGCTCTGTAAGAAATTCTGAAAGCCGTGGAGGGTTTTGATGCCTTCGAAGTAGATGATCTCGAAATGGGCCTAGTTCTTGATGTGGTAATTCCGCGGAAGTTCAAAGTTCCTGACTTTGGAAAATACAAAGGGCTCACTTGTCCAAGAAATCATTTGCGCATTTATTTCAGGAAGATGCATGCCCATGCTCATGATCAAAAGCTAATGGTTCACTATTTTCAAGACAGCTTAGGTGGGGCATCTCTAGATTGATATATGCAGTTGGAGCGAGTGCACATTCGAACATGGGTAAATCTTGATAATGCTTTCTTAAAGCATTAAAAATATAACCTGGACATGGCGCCTACCCGCATGCAACTCCAGAATCTGTCCCAGAAGAAAGAAGAGTCTTTCAAAGAGTACGCCTAGAGATGGAGGGAGATGGCATCCCGCGTGCAACCACCACTATTGGAAAAGGTGTTAGTCGATATGTTCATGGGAACCTTGCAAAGGCTATACTATGAGAAGGTGGTTGGAAGTATCTCTTCGAGATTCACATATTTAGTGACTATCAGAGAAAGAATTAAGATTGGAATAAAGAGTGGGAAAATACCAGGGGGACCATCAAATGCCACCTACAATTCAAAAAGGCCTACTTCAAACTTCCCAAAAAGAAAAGAGGGAGAAACTAATGCTGTAGCCTCACAACCAAGGGCACAACAACCATTGATGATCCCACAAGGATAGAAGCAAGGTAGATTTGGAAGGCCACAAAGAAATTTTGATCCACTCCCCATGCCACCTAGCCAGTTATTACAACACTTGGTCAAGGAATCCTTGGTGGAACTCAAGCCTCTAGCTCCTCCAGTCGGGCCACTCCCACGAAAGTACAATACCGACGCCAGATGTGAATACCATGCTAACTCTCCTAGACACACCATAGAGAAATGTTGGGTATTCAAGCACAAGGTTCAAGATTTGTTAGAATCTCAAGACATCACTTTTGAGAAGCCTAACATCAAATCAAACCCTATGCCTCCACATGGTGGACCGACAATAAATGCAATTGAAGTAGTCACTAACCTGGGGGTAACCAGACAAGAAAATGCCCAATAAACTTGTTGAAGGAATATCTGTTGGAATATGGGTTCCTGTTGGAACATAATGAAGCCTTTGAAAGAACGCTACAAAAACTAGTGGACCACGGGATAGTCCAATTCAGACCATGCCCTGAAGAAAAATATAAAGCTACTCTGAAGGGTAAAACACAATTTCCTCCAATCCAGGCGACCTTTATCCACAAGGGAATAGAGCATGACGAACATGTGGCAATGATATACAACAAAGTCAACACCAAAAGGGAAACTGATTTCATTCGAGAATGCGCCCCAGCAGAAGAACTCAAAAGCTAGACTACCGTGGAGATTCCTGAGAACTTTTTCTTTCCTAAGTAATTTTTCTTGTTTTGAAAGAACCTATGTCAAGCTCGAGGCATAAGGGTTGCTTGTAAGGGTTCCCGTGTTTTGTTTCAGACAATATTTACAATTAATAAAATTTATATTTTGTTTTCAATTAAGATCCTTGTCTTTCTCTTGCATTTATCTCTTAATATTAAAAAATGGCAATACTTTCTCTGCATATGCATTTTCAAAGTTCATACACTAAAATCTTCACCAAAACATGATAAACATGGAGATCCATGCCCAACACCACCGATAATGTTACTTCTATGATCCGATATGATTTTGATGCTCCTATCAACCAAGCCTAAGGGAAAGGTGATGAAGATCTTGAACTTTCTGAATAAATGGCAAGGGAAATAAAGCGAAAGGATGATAACATACAACCGCATCAAGAGGCTATTGAGACCATTAATCTAGGCACAAAGGAAGATCCGAAAGAAATCAAGCTAGGGGCAATGTTAGAGCAGAGCGTCAAAGAAAGGTTGATCAAGCTATTGCATGAGTACATGGATATATTTACCTGGTCCTACAGGGACATGCCGGGATTAGATACAAACATTATAGTGCACAAACTACCTCTCAAAGAAGGTTGCTCTCCAGTTAGGAAAAAACTCATAAGAACTCGTCCAGATATGTCTAGCAAGATTAAAGAAGAGGTTCTTAAGCAGTTTGACACAGGATTCTTAGCAGTGGTAGATTATCCGCCATGGATATATAACATTGTTCTAGTACCTAAGAAATATGGCAAGGTACGCATGTGTGTGGATTATGGAGATCTGAACAAAGCAAGTCCCAAGTACGATTTCCTGTTACCTCACATAGATGTTTTGGTAGACAACACAGCTCAAGCCTTAGTATTCCCATTCATGGATGGTTTCTCGAGCTATAATCAAATCAAAATGGCACCCGAAGACATGGAGAAGACTACCTTCTTGACACCTTGGGGAACCTTCTTCTACAAAGTAATGCCATTCGGTCTCAAAAATGCAGGGGTAACTTATCAAAGGGCCATGGTCACACTATTCCATGATATGATTCACAAAGAAGTTGAAGTGTACATAGTGTTAGAACATAGTTTGATTCTACAACCCTTGATTAGAGTTTTGATGATAACAAAATACAAAGAATAATTAAATTGAAAGATATATACAAAGAATAATTATGCTCCTTAAAATTATGTTTTGTATATGCAGAAGTTCTGATGGAATCAGCATCAGAATGGAATCTGCATCAGAAGATCAGCAATATGTGCTACACGCTAAAGCTACTAGATTATACGCTGAAGCTTGATGACCAGAATCTGCACCTAAACAAATACACCCTGACTCTGATCAAAGACATCTTTACCAAGTCATTAACACTCTGAAGCGTTATCAGCAGTTTTGCTAAGAAGACTCTGAAGCGTTACTGATTATTCAAGACAGAATTAAATGCTAACGTCTTTCTTCAGACAATATCTTCTACAAAAGGAAAGTTTGTTATTATCATTAAACTTGCTTTATGGACAACGTATCTTTGCCTTGCCTATATAAACAAGTCTGCTTGTGAAAAGAAGCACGTACGTACGCTCTCAAAAATTTGCCAAGCTATCCAAACCACGCATATTCAAAGCTTTAGCAAATTTATTTTATTCCAAGCTTAATTTGTGTAACTATCACAGTTGTGATATACTGTTTTGTTAGGAAACAACAACACACTCTTGTTCATATATTTGTAAAAGATTTCCTTGAGATAAACCGGTCTGTGGTTATACTCAAGAAGACTTTAACAGTTGTTAAAGTAGCTGTTGTAATCCTTTGAGAATAGTGGATTAAGACCTCGTTGGAGAGAGGAGAAATCACCTTGACGGGTGGACTGGAGTAGTTTGAGATCAAACGAACCAGGATAAAAATACTGTGTCCTTAAGCTGTTTTTATTTAATCTAAGTTTTTCAATTCAACCCCCTTCTTGTGTTTTTCACATCTTCAATTGGTATCAGAGCGCCTGGTTCTGAGCTTAAACACTTAAGCGTGTCAGTACAAGATCCAGCGTCAGAAAAACACAATGGCAGGACCAAGTCAAAACATCAGCAATGACAACAATAAAGAAAGGGACAGATTCAGTGGCAAACCTCCAGTCTTTGATGGAGAGAACTTTGACTACTGGAAAGACAGAATTGAGAGTTTCTTTCTGGCCCATGATACTGATCTATGGGACATGGTGACTGATGGATACACGCACCCAGTGGATGGACGTGGTCAGAAGATTGACAGGAAAATGATGTCTGATCAGCAAAAGCGTGAGTTCAAAAATCATCACAAGGCCAGAACAATTCTTCTCAGCGCTATCTCATATTTAGAATATGAGAAAATATCAAATAGAGAAACTGCCAAGAATATGTTTGATTCTGAGAATGACGCATGAAGGTAACATTCAAGTCAAAGAAACCAAAGCCCTTGCGCTCATTCAGAAGTATGAGGCATTCAATATGGAAGAGAGTGAATAAATAGAAGCCATGTTTTCAAGATTCCAAATTCTTGTTTCTTGCCTAAAAGTTCTTGACAAAGGGTATTCCACTTCTAATCATGTTAAGAAGATCATCAGAAGCTTGCCAAAACAGTGGAGGCCAATGATCACAACACTTAAGCTAGCCAAGGATCTCAACAAAATCTCTTTGGAGGAACTTGTTAGCTCCCTCAGAAGTCACGAGATAGAGCTAGAAGCAGATGAACCTAAAAAGCAAGGTAAGCCATTAGCGTTAAAATCTAACAAAAAATCTGACTCCAAAGTTTTGCAGGCTATGGAAGAAACCTCTGATGGATCCTCATCAGAAGAAGATGAACTGTCTCTTCTCTCCAGAAGGGTGAACCAACTGTGGAAGCAGAGGCAAAGGAAGTTCAGGAATCCCAGAAGATCAGAAAATGAGAATGAATCTTCCTCCAAATACAGAAGTCAGAATCCTCCTCTAGACACAGAAGATCTGAAGGTTCTTCAGGATACAGAAATCCAAACAACAAAGACATCATTTGCTATGAATGTAACGAGCAAGGGCACTACAAAAGTGATTGCCCAAAGCTTCAGAAGGAGAAGCCAAAAAGAAGTTTGGCAAGGAAAAGAAGAAAAGTCTCATGGCTACATGGGATGATTCTGACACATCTGAAGCTGACTCAGAATCAGATGATGAAAGAGCAAACATAGCTCTCATGGCAAACGTATCTGAAAACAGTGAAGCTTCTGAGTCAGACTCTGAATCAGATACAGAAGAGGTATTCCCTGACTTTACTATAAATTTTACTAAGGCTGAATTAACTGAAAGCCTTAATGAAATTCTGGAAAGGTATCAGCAGATCATAGTCAAATTCAGAAACCTGAAAAGGAATCTTGCTTCTGACTCTGATAAGACTGAGAGTCTCAAATTGGAGAATTCTGAGTTAAAAGATAAAATTTAAAAATTAGAAAACCAATTGCAAAACTCTCAGAAGGAAACAATCCCTGAAACTCCTAGCAATGCTGATGAGATCATCAAAGAGTATGATCACAACTTTCAGAAGTTTCTTGCTAAAAGCATAGACAGAAGCAAAATGGCTTCAATGATCTATGGAGTTAGCAGAAATGGCAGAAAAGGGATTGGATATCAAGGTATGGTACCTACACCAAAAAATGCCATGGACTTAGTTATAAAACGCACTCCACTTGATTCACACTTTATATATAGGCACACACATGCCATAAAATACACAAGTAGTGATTACTCTGTCAAACCAAAATTCAACCAGAGTTTTGCTAAAACTAACAAATCAGGACCCAAGAAAATGTGGGTACTGTGATCGGTGGGAATGAGAACTGACTGTTTTTGGAATGCTGGTTCGCGTTTTTCGTTTGTATTCACAAAATGTCACGGTAAGCAAGAGTCACCACCGTCTTTTATTTTATCCAACAAGGAAAGGACAAAAGCACAGAAAAATTCCTTTTTGAGATGTTTCTAGGGTTTGGGAGGTAGATTATAGAAAGGGAAGGTGTTAGCACCCTTTCTATCCGTGGTTATCCACGGGCTCTTAGGTACTTGCTCACTATGTTTTCAAATATTTGCTTTTCTTTGTGATTGTGGGTTTGAAAAGAGTTTTCGTTTTGAAAGGGGTGTAAGTGCGAAAAGTTTTGTTTTTGTTTTTAAAATGAGCAAGTACTTAAGAACATCTACCTACTCAAAAAGGAATTAATCTATACAAGTGTCCTTTAGACAATGCTATCCCACTATTGAGGAGTAGGAAGCATCGTTGTTGGAGTTTTTGGGTCAATTCGATTAAGGGACATGTGGTCACTAAAGCAATGTTAGGATGCCTTAGCGGTAACCCTAATGTCTTAGATCATTTTATCCGAGGCAACCATTTAGAGGAAACTTATGATCTTTGGACAAGAGGGCAACCTCTAAAACATTCTATACTCAATGACCACGTTCGAGGCAACCAAGTGAGGCGTACCCTAGGAGTGGCATGTGCAAGTGTGTGAATTTTCAGTTTACATTATCTTTACATGTCATGGTGAGCTACTGTTGATTTTAAGTTAAGATAGATCTTGTCATGCATAGCCTATTATTCATACATCTAACAGTTAATGGTTACGGAAATTAAATTGCGGGAATTTTAAATCTAAGCTATTACAAGGCGTCGAGTATTTACATCGCCAAAAACAAACCCTTGAAAATTAAATTGTGAAAAGTAAATAAAAGCGATAAATAAAAGTCCTAAGTTAAAACTATTATATCCTCGGAGCAATTACAATTATATGGATCAAAGATAATTCGCGCGAGAAAAATTTGAATCGGAATGTCCTTTAGGGTTTTGACCCTTTTTATTTAAAGAAAGCATATTTTTTGTTCTTTTTTGAATTAAGGATTAAGTCTAAATTAATAATGGAATTAATTAATTAAAATAAAATATTTTTGAGTTTTTTATTTTAATTAAGGAAATAAAATTAGAAAGGTAAAAATATATCAAAACCCTAATTCTAAATCAATTTTAATTTATTGCAAAATATATTATCATTAAACCTAATTTAAAACTAAATTAACTGGTTAATTTTTATTTACAAAAATAAATAATGAAATTAATAAATATTATTTTTTGGTGTTTTCTGATTTTATAAAAAAAAGTTAGTTTGTTAATTAATTTGTTAGTTTTTAATAATAATAATAAAAAGCAAAAGAAATATGAAAAGAAAATAAAAACATAAGCAAACTTTGGGGGGTGTTGGGCCTGAAGAAGGTGTTTGAGTTGCAATTTCCAGGCCCAAACACAAGCAGCCTCGTTTGACTTTCTGAATAGCCCACATGCTTGTTGATTCTGGCCTATGGTAGTCCTTCCATCTAGACCATTGGATCTGTTTTGCAAGCCACAAAGCCTTCTAGATCTGCAAGCGCATAGTGGTCTACTCTTTGAACGCTACATGGGAATACCTGAAGAAGAAAAATAAACAAGGTTTTGGGGGACCTGGGATTCGAACCCAGGTCCCAAGGGACTGATTGAAGGTGCCTACGAGACTACACGTACGGGGCGTTCGATCTGGATATGACATCCTCCGATCTAGAATTCTGTAAGGAAGTTTGTTAGAAACACAAAATATATGACCTGGGTATCGAACCCAGGTCCTTTTCGCTGCAACGCCTCTTCCTCACCAACCTAGTTGAAATATATTTATTGGTACAAACGAATCTGCAATGTTACATTAGAAACAAAAACACAGTATTTAATTTAAATATCGAATCTGCATGCTCAGTTGCCCCCTATGGTGTTAACCCATCGAAAACGAGTTATAGTTGTGCAAATTGAAGGTAAGCTCAGATCGTGCCTTCTTACTCACATGTAACACACTCAAACACACATGAATATTAGCAGCAATATATATATATGTTCAACATGAATTTAAATCACACTTAAAAGTTTGAGATCAAAGGAAAAATTACCCACGGGGGGGTTGTATGAGGGATGCTTCACGATTCAAATGGTAGTCTAGACAGAGACTACGCGCAAAACCAGCTTTTAGTGTGACAATCTTTGGCAACTTTATGGAATCTCGTGGGGCAGGCAGCATTTTCTTCTAAGGCAACCTCCGTGCGTTTTTTCGTCCTTTTTTCTTTGTGAGCATGAGGTTTATATAGACAGAGGAATTTAGGTCAATATTTGTGTATCAAATCTTGGCCCATTATGATGAAGAGATTTGATTTGATTTCTTCATAAAGACTTGCTATATTTGATTCAATCACATGCCAATCTGCTTTTATGCGTTACTGCCAGCCTGTTATGAGCTGTTTGGGCCTCCAACATGATGAAAATCGAAAGCTGACTTGCCCTTTGTAGATCCACTTCCCTTCTAATCTACTCTCTTCGATAGCTCTAAACTCCACTTCGAATTAATCCAGCTTCGATGTCACAGCCCCTTCGATTGAGACTCCTTCTGCTTCGACTGCACGTTTGCAAGGACAACATGCCATTTTGAACTTGGGGTGGACCTTTTGAATGTTCTTCGAATGAGTCATTTACATGTTCTTCGAATGAGCCTCTTGTCTGGTGTGCTGGCAAGTTGAGGGGCCTTTTCCTTTGTGAGTCGAAACAAACTTGTAGGAGATTCTTGCCTCGTGAGTCGAAGGTAAGCCTGAAGTAGTTAATGCATAGTCGAAGCATTGTGAAATTGACTTGATCGAAGGGGGTCCAGCGCTCAATCAAAGACTTGCGAATCAAAGCTTGATGGAAGGGTTCCAAACACCTAATCGAAGCTTACTAATCAAATCCCGATCGAAGAGTGCCAAATTCCCAATTGAAGACTGGTGAGTCAAGCCTGTATCCAAGGATTTTGGATACCCAATCGAAGACTTTTCCCAGATGCCAATCGAAAGACACCTTGTTCATCTTCAAAAAACTTTATTTTCGTTAGGCAAGTGTTTGTGACCAACCATGTAAGGGAAGACCTTTGAAAACATGAGAGGGAAAATTTTGGGGTACAACAGCTGCCCCTGTTCAATCTTCTTAAACCTGAGGATGTAGATTGGCTTGCGTGCCTTTCGTGATCCGAAGGTGGAAGATGATTGAACACTAGAGTGCCCAGAAATTTGCACTCGCATGGTGTAGTATCAGCATTGTGATGTCAGGAATAGGCTTACAGATGCCATTTGGAGATTGTTGGTAGGTGTCTTGAGAGAAATAGAATTTTAGGAGCTTCAGTTGTCCGTTACTCTACTGGGGAATTAACTCTGGAGGTGAACTGCATATCTGGTCAGTGTATAGGCTACATCGCGACCTACTGGGGAAAGGTGAAACCGATCGTCTTTGATCAGGTCCAGGTCTTACAGTATTGTGGACTGCTGTCTGGAGATAAGAGAAAAGAAACCTGGATGGTAAGGTTTATGGGAAGGAACCTAGGTAAGGTTTCTTCGTGAAGAGTTTGGGTAAAACTACATCTGAACCGAGAAGGAACCTGGGTAAGGTTGCTTTGTGAAGAGTTTGGGTAGAACTGCATCGGGACTGAGGAGGAACCTAGGTAAGGTTGCTCAATGATGGGTTTAGGTAAAACTACATCTGAACTGGGAAGAAACCTAGGTAAGGTTGCTCCATGATGGGTTTAGGTAAAACTACATCTGAACTGGGAAGAAACCTAGGTAAGGTTGCTTTGCGAGGAGTTTGGGTAAAACTATGTCGGGAAATTGTAAGGAGGAACCTGGGTAAGGTTGCTTCAGGATGAGTCTGGGTAAAACTACATCGGGAAATTGTAAGGAGGAACCTGGGTAAGGTTGCTTCAGGATGAGTCTGGGTAAAACTACATCGGGAAATTGTAAGGAGGAACCTGGGTAAGGTTACTTCGGGATAAGTTTGTGTAAAACTACATCGGGAAATTGTAAGGAGGAACCTGGGTAAGGTTACTTCGGGATAAGTTTGTGTAAAACTTCAGGAGGAACCTGGGTAAGGTTACTTTGTGATAAGTTCATGTAAACTTCAAAATGAACCGGGGTAAGGTTACGGTGAGATAAGTTTGTGTAAAACTTCAGGAGGAACCTGGGTAAGGTTACTTTGTGATAAGTTCGTGTAAAACTTCAGGAGGAACCTGGGTAAGGTTACTTCGGGCTAAGTTCGTGTGAAACTTTTGGAGGAACCTGGGTAAGATTACTTCGGGCTAAGTTCGTGTGAAACTTCTGGAGGAACCTAGGTAAGGTTACTTTGTGATAAGTTCGTGTAAAACTTCAGGAGGAACCTGGGTAAGGTTACTTTGTGATAAGTTCGTGTGAAACTTCTGGAGGAACCTGGGTAAGGTTACTTTGTGATAAGTTCGTGTAAAACTTCAGGAGGAACCTGGGTAAGGTTACTTTGGGATGAGTTCGTGTAAAACTTCATTCAGAAATATATGATAAAGGACCCGTGTAGGATTTTTCAGGATAAACCCATGTGAAGCTGCATTTAGGAGAAACCCGTGTAAGATTTCTTCATGACGAACCCGTGTAAAGCTGAATTTGATCGTGCAGATAATTACTCTGTTTAGTTTCCAGAGTTAATCTTGAACTTGCAGGAAGTTGTTGATGATAACCATCTTTCTCGAAAAGGTACATGATTAATCGTATATGATGCATGACATGCATTGTATGATGATGTTCTCAAAATAAATGAGATTATGCTGTATGTAATATGTATGCGCACGTCATGATGTATGAACATGAAATTCTTATTGTGGTGCGTCCGAGTTTGGGAAAATAAATCCCTGACTGTTGTTGGAGAATAAAGAGTTTCACTCGCTGGAGATAACGACCGAAGATGATTGGGAGAATAATCCTGCAGGAGAGAATAACTCCACTGGGGAATGATTTTCCAATGGCGACTTCACTGGGGATAATCCTTTAGACTCTACTGGGGATAATCTTCCAGTGCTGGTGATAGATAAACTCTGCTTGGGGAGAATCTTACCGACCCATTCGTGGTTGCGAGCCTCAGCTGGGGAGAATTAACACCAATGTCCTTTTCTTACTCTGCAGGGAGTGTAGATGTTACTGGGACGCGGGCTGAGGATATGACAATGACTTTGCATCGAGACTTTTCTGCCCCTGTATCTGCGGGAGAAGGTGCCTGCGGAGGCCTTGTGGATCGAGTATTATTCCAACCTTTGAGGTTCTTGGTAATAGCCGATTGAAATGACAAGTCTTCTTCTGGTAGGCCAGTGACGAGATGACGAGACATAGTCGTACGCTTTGATCCCTAATTTTTTCCTGCACCGCCCTTTTGGGTTTTCAGTTCACCGGGATACCCTTTTTTGCCCAAGCCGCCTTTTCAGGTTTTCGACTTGCCGGGTGTACAGATTTTTTCATTTTCATCCCTTATTTTTGCCCGAACCCTTTTGGTTCGCCGGGAAGCCCTTATTTTTGCCTAGTCCAGTCAACCTAGCGGGTCTTTGATTATGCGTAGTACTTTTTGACTATGTCCATGCTCTCAGGATGTAGGGAGGTGTCACTGTCGGTAGTGTTGTGTTGCCATACTACCAGAAGATCTTCGTTTGATCATTCAAGATTCGTTGCTGGAATTCATGTCCAATGCCCCAATTGATTCAGATGGAGATTTGCCCCTGTCTATTTGGCATTTTGAGAGATTCCTTGAATCTTGACTTGACTGCCCCAGATGATGGACAATGATCATGCCACGCCCCTTGATTGGAAGTGTTTTTCCACTTGAGGTGATCTTTTTTATTGAGCAGGTTTTTGTTCACTAGATATTCGTCGTGCGAATTTCTCGGCTGTTGAACAAATAGTCATATGTAAACAATGTTATTTTAAGAATGCAAAGCTTATGTCTGTTTTGAAGTTCTTTGAAAATGCAGTTTTCAATAAAACAAGCGAATTTTTGTAAAATGTGATGTCAACTCAGGATTTATAGCAAGCCCTACAAGAGTCAAGATACCTTTTGTAACAGTATGCTTTCAAACTAACCCATGCCTCATCTAGGACTTTTAAGGGTTATAACATGGTCTGGTTCACGGTTCAAGAAACAAAGGATAAAGGCTCAAAATTTATTTGTACCCACCCGCTCTTCGTGATGTTCTTCGATCCTAAACTCAGCTAATCGTGCATTAGATCTCGTTTGAGTCTTTGCTCTGATATACCAGTGATGGTTCAGATACTGACAATTTATTTTGAACAGGCAATCATTTTTTTTGAGAGTTTGCAGGACTTCTTCCCTTTTTGATTTCGTTATCCCTGTCTTTTTGCATGAACTGTTTCTTTTGTGATTACAGTCAACGGGATTCCCCAGTTTTTTTTGTAAATTTCCTTCATAGGTTTTGACTTAGTGGGCTTTTATTTCGAAAGATAATGACTGTCTGTCCTTACGATTATACGGAACCATCACCTTCTTTTAGTTTAGGAGAACGTCTTTGATTCCATTCATTGTGCACCTGGATTAACTGAGAAAACTACCCTGCCCCAAGTTGCGATTAAGGGTTTTAATTTGTGTGAAAAAAGAAAAACTCCAACTTCTTTGGCTCAAAGGGGTTGACTAGGGATTATCTTCCTTATAACTCCACTGTTTAGGATTTGAAACAACGCCTGTACATCGTCAGCGGGGTCTGTTCAAAAGCATACTGTAGAGATTCTGGTATCATATTTGTCATCCTCCCTCTAAAGGCTTAGAGTTTTTTTAATCAAGAGTTGAACATCACAAAAAGGAAATATGAAGCAATTTAAGCATAGTGAGAACAGTTAATTCAAAACAGACACGTGAAATGCATTAATGAAATAAAAAAGTTTGACATTACAATAATTGTTTGAATAAGAAAAGAAAAATACAATTTCAGAATTCAAATGAACAAAAGTGCTTTCAATCCTAGCCATATTTTGGCAAGGGAGCAGTGATCACATTGGGAGTCTCAGGAAGGTCGAATTCGATCTCCTTAGCGTCAATCATATTCTGAATCTTATATTTCAGTGCCCAACAATCATTAGTATCGTGCCCCGGGCTACCGGAATGATAAGCACACCTTGCATTTGAAAATAAAGATTTTGAATTATTCTTTAATGAAAAAGGCATTCTGCATGATTTCTCTTGTCCTAGAACTCCCCAGCAAAATGGAGTTGTAGAACGAAAGAACAAATCATTGCAAGAAATGGCCAGAACCATGATCAACGAGACTAACGTTGCTAAGATCTTCCGGGCAGAGGCAATAAACACAGCATGTTACATTCAAAATAGAATCTCCATAAGACCTATTCTGGAAAAGACTCCATATGAATTGTGGAAGAATAGAAAGCCCAACATTTCTTATTTTCACCCATTTGGATGTACATGTTTTATTTTGAATACAAAAAATTATTTGAACAAGTTTGACTCTAAAGCACAAAAGTGTATTATGTTAGGATACTCTGAACACTCAAGAGGGTACATAGTATACAATACAGAAACACAGATTGTTGAAGAGTCAATCAGTGTTCGGTTTGATGATAAGCTTGACTCTCAAAAGTCAAAGCAGAATGAATTCCTTGCAGGTATGGAAGTTGAACTCACAGGTACTGAAGACAAATCATCAGAAGCTCCCAACAGAGACACTCCCTTAACATCAGAAAGAGTCACTGCAAGAAACCCAACACCTTCTATTGATCAACTCCAGAAAAGACCATCCAGAAGCAGCATTGATCACCCAGAAGAAACAATCTTAGGAAGGAAGGAAGATCCAATCAGAACAAGATCTACCTTCAGAAACTCTGAAGAATCCCTCATGGGACTGGTTTCTCTGATTGAACCAACAACGATTGATGAAGAACTTCTGGACAATGTCTGGATTCTGGAAATGCAAGAGGAGCTAAATCAATTTACAAGAAATGACGTATGGGATCTGGTTCCCAAACCAAAAGGATTCAACGTCATCGGTACAAAATGGGTGTTCAGAAACAAACTGAACGAACAAGGTGAAGTCATCAGAAATAAATCACGGCTGGTAGCACAAGGTTATAGTCAGCAAGAGGGGATAGACTATACAGAAACCTTTTCTCCAGTCGCCAGGTTAGAATCTATCATACTTTTAATTTCTTTTGCTGTTAATAAAGGCATCACTCTGTATCAGATGGATGTCAAGAGTGCATTCTTAAATGGCTATATAAAAGAAGAGGTATATGTGCACCAACCCCCTGGTTTTGAAAGTTCCAAAAATCCAGAATATGTTTTCAAACTAAAGAAGTCACTCTATGGTCTGAAACAAGCTCCCAGAGCTTGGTATGAAAAACTATGTAACTTCCTGTTAGAAAAGGAATTCACCAGAGGGAAAGTGGACACAACCTTGTTCTGTAAGATAGTTAAGAATGACATTTTAGTATGCCAGATTTATGTTGATGACATCATATTTGGATCCACTAAACCCTCTCTGGGAAGAGAGTTTGCTAAATGTATGCAGGCAGAGTTTGAGATGAGCCTAATGGGGGAACTAAAACTCTTTCTGGGAATTCAGATTAATCAAACTCCTGAAGGAACTTACATTCATCAGAGCAAATATGTCATAGAACTTCTGAAGAAATTTGATCTCTCAGAATGCAAGCCGTCAAGGATTCCAATGCATCCCACGTGCATTCTGGAAAAAGAAGAGGTAAGTAAAAAGGTAGAACAGAAGGTCTACAGAGGTATGATTGGTTCTCTTCTCTATCTGAAGGCTTTAAGGCCTGACATTCTATTCAGTGTTTGCATTTGTGCTAGATTCCAATCAGATCCTAGAGAATCTCACTTAACAACAGTTAAGCGAATTTTCAAGTATCTGAAAGGTACTGCTAATCTGGGTTTGTTTTATAGAAAATCAAGTGATTACAGCTTAGTAGGATACTGTGATGCTGATTTTGCTGGAGACAGAGTAGAACATAAAAGCACTTCTGGAAGCTGCCAGTTTCTGGGAGAAAATCTGATCTCATGGTCCAGCAAAAGACAATCCACAATAGCTCTATCAACAGCAGAAGCTGAATACATATCAACAGCTGGATGCAACACACAAATGCTCTGGATGAAAAGTCAACTTGAGGAATTCAATATATTTGAGAGTAACATCCCTATCCTCTGTGACAATACTTCTGCTATTTGTCTCAGTAAAAATCCTATTTTGCATTCTAGGGCTAAGCATATAGAAATAAAACATCATTTTATTAGGGACTCTATTCAGAAAGGGATTCTCAATTTAAAATTCATTGAAACAAACCATCAATGGACTGATGTCTTTACAAAACCTCTTTCTGAAGATAGGTTTAACTTCATTCTGAAACATCTTAGCATGAAGCTTTGCCCAGAATAAACTATTTTATTTACATATCTTAATCTTTAGAATTTTTGTTATTTTCTATGAACTGCTGACAACCTGCCTTCAAAATTTTAGAAGTCCAAATTGTATCAGAATCTATCCATGAAGATCTGAGCGTTTCATTTCAAGGATAGAAGTGTGCTGTTCACGTAAGCAAACAATTGTCATCCATTCATCAGCTACCTTCTGAGGCTGAACACGCGTTCATTTTTCTGAAAGGTCAAAAGCGTTGATTGGATGCATTGAGACACATGTCATGGGTAACCATTCCAATATCTTTCTGAATCCCCTAAAATCAGTTGTCATTAATGCTTATAATCATTACAATTTATTTCTCTCTCTTGCAGTTTATGTTTTCAAAATCTATTTAAACGCATTTCACACTCTTTACACTCTTTCACGTTCACTTTCTCTCAATCTAATTGTTTTCAGTTTGCATTTTTCCAAAACCCTTTCATTTTCTTCTCAAAATTTTTCTGTGTGAACATGGCTTCCTCAAGCATTCCTAATTCCAGTACTCAGAGAACAGAATCCACAGAACAGTATGAAGAACCGTTCAGAACTCTTCTCACGCACATTGACATCCTAGAAGTACTTTCAGAATTGATTGTGGATTTTGAAAGTCTTCAAGAAAATGGATTCAATCTTTCTGAAGAGGTAAAGGCTCAAGGATGGAACATGTATTTTGACCTTCTTCTAGGTCCAACGTTTCCAATCCTTGTGAAGGAATTTTGGATTCATGCTTCATCCTCCAACCAGCAAGTCACTTCGTATGTAATGGGGAAGAAGATAGTCATAACTGAAGACCTTATTGCAAGATTGATAGGTTAAAGTGGTGGTGGCGTAAGGTGTATAGACATGGCTGAAAGATGTGCTGATGTCGCTTCAATTGCTAGAGAAATTTTCCCTCTGGGTCTTCCCTCCAGCAAGATAAGGGATCTGAAGGACCATCACAGAATATGGGCTAAGATTATTCTGGGATGCATAAACCACAGGAAGCCAACCAGCTCTCCTTACTACATCAACATTGATCAGCAATTTCTGATCTACTTCTTCTCCCAGAAGACCAAGGTGAATCTGGCTCATTTGTTGTTCAATCATCTGAGGACCAATGTTAAGGAGACCAAAGAAGATGAGCATACTAAAAGGGACTGGATACCCCTTGGAAGGCTCATATCATATATTCTGACAGAGAATAGGCTGATAGAGCATCTAACAGAAGCACAAGAAATCAACTCTTTAGAGGCCACTGCGGGAAAGCCTTTGAATGCGAAGAATCTAAAAAAGATGAAGATTATTGAGAACATCAAGAAGGAACCCAATGTTACTTCTTTTGCAACAATCACCAACAGAAGGATTCCTCTGGATGATTTTCCTATGTTTTCAGAAATTGATTCCAAGCCTGAGATTATCGTCAGATATCTGGATGCATGCAAGGCAGATGGCACTGCACCAAGGTTAAACATCCAGGACTTACAACAAGCGGCTCCAGAAGTTGTGCTGAAGAAGAACAAGAAAAGAAAGGCAGTAACAGAAGGATCATCTCAGCGGACTCCCAAAGCTGCTAAAAAGAGAGGGAATCCTTCTTTTGTAACTGTTTTAGATTCAGTATCTTTATCAACATATGGCCCCTTACCTACCCATTCAGAAATTCCTACCCCTCAAACCTTTGATGATTTTGACATAGGCTTTGACCCCTCTGAAACTTTAACTCTTAGAGGAACTCACTCCCTACCTATCAATCCAAATACTGAAACAACTCAACCAGAAATTGAAAAAGTTCTGTCAGATATTGAAACCTTTGACCAGAATATTTCTGCTCCCACACCAGAAAATCCAAACTCTAAAATCACTACAGAAGCACCACAACCAGAAATTACCCTCTCTCCACAACCAGAAATACCACTACCTCCATCACCTCAACCAGATATTCATCCACCATCTCCACAACCTGAACTATTTCAACCAGAAGTTCAAACTTCTGAAGTCCAACCTTCTGAATCCTGTGAACCAGAACCTCATATCGATAAAACCAACCAAACTGATGATTTTGATACCATTCCCATTCCTGGAATCACTGAACCTATGGCCATCCGTATGCCCCTCACCATTCTGGACATACCCCAAATTCCCTCTTCACTAGAATCAACTCCACCAAACTCCCCAACTAGTCCAATAATCATTCCAGACTCTCCCACTCCCTCACCAAAGAATAATCCAGATGACAACGCCAAAACTGTCATTGATTTAACTGTTTTTGAACGTCTTGCTGCCATAACCCACAAAACAGCCATTCCAAAACCAAAACCATCTGAACCTACACTAGATGTTGGTACTAGTTTATTGATGTTTGAAACAGAAATGCAGAAGTGGATAACTTCCCTGAAGCAAGCTAGTCTTGAGATGATTAATCCTGCTGCTTCAGATTATCTTTGGACAAGTTTCAGAAGATGGATAAGTTCTGAAACTCATAAGATGCAAGAACAAAGCTACAGACAAGTTCAACAGAATTTCAGTAATCTGCTAAAGGTAATTGAAGACCAAGTTCTGAGCCAAATGCTCAAGGAAGAAGTTCTCCCTCTGGATAATGCTCCCTAGTCAGAACATCATCCAGTAGACAAAGTTCAACCAGAGTCAGAAGATCTTACTCTGACTGCTGCTCAAGATGAGATGATTCCCGCAGAGGATTTAATTCAAAAAGATGACGTTGCAGAATGCTCTGAGAAGCATCCAGTTACTGAATATTCTCAAGCTTCCTCCTATGAATGGCAGACTCTGGAAGAACTGAAGAGAGCAGATATTATTATGCAGGAAAGGATGGATAAACAGGATGATAAAATTTTGGAAATCAAAAGCATGTTAACCAAACAAGAGGAAACCAACACCCAGATCAAGGGCTTGTTGGAAGCTTTGTTCACGCGCCTTCCTCCTCCATCTTAGATTTTCCTTTGTTTTAAAATTTGTTTATCTGTAATATTTTCTACATTGCTGCTGTTCAGAACTTCTTATCGTTGCTTATGACTTTAATATAAATCCTTTTTGACTCTGATTATATGTTCTTTTTGATAACTGATAAAAAGGGGGAGAAAGAATAAGATATTTTCAATAACGGATTACTGAGACATAAGTCTCAAACATTCTGATCTACTTAATTTCTTTCTTCTGAAAAGCTTGAACAGGTACAAAACTATGATGAAAGACGTAGTCAAATTCTGATGCTCAAGGACTCAAAGAATTTAAGGGAAGTAATCAACTCAAGGGGAGTTTTTCTTCTTAATTCTATACTTTTTATTCTTTATTTTCAATTGAAAAATCTAGTTTTTGTCATCATCAAAAAGGGGGAGATTGTTAGAACATAGTTTGATTCTACAACCCTTGATTAGAGTTTTGATGATAACAAAATACAAAGAATAATTAAATTCAAAGATATATACAAAGAACAATTATGCTCCTTAAAATTATGTTTTGTATATGCAGAAGTTCTGATGGAATCAGCATCAGAATGGAATCAGCATCAGAAGATCATCAATATGTGCTACACGCTGAAGCTACCAGATTATACGCTGAAGCTTGATGACCAGAATCCGCGCCTAAACAAATACACTCTGACTCTGATCAAAGAGATCTTTACCAAGTCATCAACACTCTGAAGCGTTATCAGCAGTTTCGCTAAGAAGACTCTGAAGCGTTACTGATTATTCAAGACAGAATTAAATGCTAACGACTTTCTTCAGACAAGATCTTCTACAAAAGGAAAGTGTGTTATTATCATTAAACTTGCTTTATGGACAACGTATCTTTGCCTTGCCTATATAAACAAGTCTGCTTGTGAAAAGAAGCACGTACATACGCTCTCAACAATTTGCCAAGCTATCCAAACCACGCATATTCAAAGCTTTAGCAAATTTATTTTATTCCAAGCTTAATTTGTGTAACTATCACAGCTGTGATATACTGTTTTGTTAGGAAACAACAACATACTCTTGTTCATATATTTGTAAAAGATTTCCTTGAGATAAACTGGTCTGTGGTTATACTCAAGAAGACTTTAACAGTTGTTAAAGTAGCTGTTGTAATCCTTTGAGAATAGTGGATTAAGACCTTGTTGGAGAGAGGCGAAATCACCTTGACGGATGGACTAGAGTAGTTTGAGATCAAACGAACCAGGATAAAAATACTGTGTCCTTAAGCTGTTTTTATTTGATCCAAGTTTTTCAATTCAACCCCCTTTCTTGTGTTTTTCACATCTTCACATAGATGATATGATCACCAAATCCCATACGGAGGAGGAGCGTATCGCACATTTACAAAAGTTATTCGAGCGGATGTGCAAGTTCAGATTGAGGTTGAATCCGAATAAATGTAAATTTAGTGTCAGATCAGGCAAGTTACTGGGTTTCATTGTAAGTCAGGGTGGTATCAAAGTGGACCCCGACAAAGTAAAGGCTATACAAGGGATGCCAGCACCGAGGATAGAAAAGGAAGTTTGTGTTTTCTTAGGGCGATTGAATTACATCTCAAGGTTCATATCGCATATAACAGCTACATGTGAGTCGATATTCAAATTATTACGAAAAGATCAAACAGTAGTATGGAATGATGATTGCCAAACCACCTTTGAGACAATAAAACAATATCTGCAAGAGCCACCAATCTTAATGCCACCAGTTCCCGGAAGACCACTCATCATGTACCTATCAATTCTCGAAGGATCAATGGGTTGTGTTTTAGGACATCAGGACCAAACAGGAAGAAAAGAGCATGCCATTTACTACCTCGGTAAGAAATTTACTGACTTCGAAACCAGGTACTCGCTCCTCGAGAAAACTTGTTGTGCTTTGGCTTGGGCTACTAAGAGGTTGAGGCAATATATGTTGACACGCACTACATGGTTAATAGCAAAAATGGATCCTTTAAAGTATGTATTCGAAAAACCGGCTCTTACAGGGAGAATCTCCCGATGGCAGATGCTACCATCAGAATACAACATCCAATATGTCACTCAGAAGGCCATCAAGGGTATTATACTAGCTGATCATCTAGCTCACTAACTGCTTCCAGAATATCAACCTATGAAGTTCGATTTTCCAGACGAATATGTCATGGTTATAGGTGACTATGAAATACCAGGACCTAACGAAAGACCCGAGCCAGGGGCACGTTTGAAACTTATGTTCGACGGGGCTTCAAATGCACTAGGGCATGGTATAGGGGCAGTGTTGACTTCCCCAAATAATTATCACAAGCCCTACACTGCAAGGTTATATTTTGATTGTACCAACAACATCGCCGAGTACAAATCTTGTATACTTGGGATGGAAGTTGCCATTGATATGAGAATAAATCACCTCGAGGTATTTGGGGACTCCACATTAGTCATATACCAAGTAAACAATGAATGTGATGCTAAACACCCAAAACTGATCCCATATCAGGATCATGTTTTGAAGTTGGCTTCGGAATTCACAGATATCACTTTCAGTCACATCCCACGAGAAGAAAATCAAATGGCAGACGCTCTGGCAACTCTATCAGCTATGTTCAAAGTAAATTGGACGAATCTTGAACCACACATCACAATCAGACACTTTGAAGACCCCGCACATTGCCTTGCTATTGAAGAAGGGCCGAATGACAAGCCTTGGTTTTACGACATCAAGAAATTCCTTGAAAAAAAAGAATATCTGGAAAATGCCTCTATCATTGTCAAGCGGACCTTGTGGAGGTTAGCCTCAAAATTATTTGAGTAATGGAGTGCTATACAAAATAAATTACGATATGGTACTACGCAGGTGTGTGGTGAAACAGGAAGCAGATACACTCATGAGGGAGATCCACGAGGGGAATTTTGGAACTCATACAAATGGGCATGCCATGGCTAGAAAGATTCTGCGGGCAGGATATTATTGGTTAACAATGGAAGCCGATTGTTACCACTATACAAAAACGTGTCACAAATGCCAGATCTACACCGATAAGATAAATGTGCCACCAACTCCTTTGAATGTCATGAGCTCTCCTTGGCTGTTTTTTGATGTAAGGAATTGATATGATTGGCATGATCAAGCTGAAAGTAGCCAACGGACACCGTTTCATACTAGTAGCCATAGATTACTTCACCAAATTGGTAGAAGCAACATCATATGCCAATGTGGCAAGTCAAGTGGTTACGCGATTTATCAAGCAGAATCTCATATGCAGATTCAGGGTTCTAAGCAGGATTATTACAAACAATGGGTCCAATTTGAACAACAAGATGATGAAGGAACTGTGCGATAATTTCAAAATCGAACATCATAAATCCTCACCATACAAACCCAAGATGAACGGAGCCGTCGAAGCAACCAATAAAAATATCAAGAAGATCATTCAGAAAATGGTGAAGACATACAAAGATTAGCACAAAATGCTTCCTTTTGCTCTACACGGCTATCGCACTTCCGTGTGCACATCAATATGCATGACTCATTTCTCTCTAGTATATGGAATGGAGGCAGTACTTCCGGTTGAAGTAGAAATACCATCACTTCGGGTTTTAATGGAAAAAAAGTTGGAAGAAGTAGAATGGGTTCAGACGAGACTTGATCAACTCAACCTCATCGAAGAAAATCGCTTGATAGCGTTATGCCACCGTCAACTGCACCATAAGCTGATGAAGAGGGTCTTCAACAATAAAGTTCATCCTCGAATATTCAAAGAAGGAGATTTAGTGCCCAAAAAGATTCTGCTACCTCGCCTCGATTCACGTGGTAAATGGACACCCAACTAAAAAGGTCCATACATAGTGAAAACAACATTCTCCGGTGGTGGTCTCATCCTCACGACAATGGATGGGGAAGAACTACCGCATCCGGAAAATTCAGACGCAGTCAAAAAATACTATGCATAAAAAGCTCGCTAAGCTTGAACCCTAAAACGAGCGACTTAGGCAAAAAGGAGCATCCCAGTGGATCGAAAACCCTAAAGGGAGATCCAGGAAAAAATTAGGGACATACAAAAAAAACTATCCCGGTGGTTTGAAAACCCGAAAGGGCGATCTAGGCAAAAATTAGGGATTTTATTCAAAAAGAAATAAAGAACAAAAAGACCGTGATCTAAGAACTACGAATACAAACCACGAAGGGAGAGATGGATCTAAATCATACGACTCAGAAGCAAAGGAGACAAGAGCCGTTAAAAGGATATTGGGGGAACATCAGTAGCAATTATCATTTTTCAATGCCATTTACAGTTTTGAAAATTTCTATAATTACCTCTTTCAAGGAATTACATCTTGTAATTTCGCCTATTCAGAGGCATATCAATAAAACATTTGCTTTCTTTTCATCTTTCAAATTGTGTTTTTTCTTTTCTCAAACTTGTTTACAAAATACTACGCTTATTGCTTGTGAATATTGTGTTGAAAACATTTCGGGGGGATTGAAAAATATAAGCATTTGATAAAACATAGAAAAAGCATTTTGGTTAGAAAAACATCAAAAGAAAATCCACATCTACACCCATACACATGTCTACACCTATGCCTGCACTTACGACACAAAAGTCTACACATACGTCTGTGCTTGCAATACCATAATCAAAATCTTGCTAACATTCTTCATCACATTCAAATCAATTCAAAGGTAACACGACAATGCAACAAACAATTCAAGGGAATCGGTAACTCAAAACCAATGGTTTAGAGGAAAGAAAGCTGGAAATAATTTTCATAACATTCCAAGGCATACACACATCGTACACACATTTTGCACACATTTTGCATATACATACATTGAATACACATACACTATGGGTTCCATATCAATATCAGACACCATACACATACATCACACAACAAATAAACAATCTCACCCTCGATTCAGCTATCTAAGGGTCAGTCATCAAAACACACTTCTTCTACAAAATTTAACCCATCACCTAAGACTCCATGCAATGATGTGTTCAGCCAATCACCTAAGACTCCATGCAGTGATGTGTTCTCTACAACATAGTTCATTACCTAATACTTCATGCTATAATATGCAAAAACCAGTACATTGCCTAAGACTCCATGCCGCAATGTTCGAAAGCCAAATAAGATCTGTCACCTAAGACTCCATGCAGTGATGTTTTCCCTCTACAATGTAGTTCATTACCTAAGAATCCATGCAGTAATGTATGAAGCTCGGTACATTGCCTAAGACTTCATACAATGATGTTTTCTCCTCTCCTTACCCATTACCTAAGACCCCAGGCGGTAATGCATAAAACTTAGTTCATTGCCTAAGACTCCATGCAGCAGTGTAACATGACCTATTTCCTAAGACTCTATGCAGCGATGTGTTTCCCTCTCTTCACCCATTACCTAAGACTCCAGGATGTAATGTGCGACACTCTCAACATATATCATTGCCTAAGACTCCATGCCGTATTGTTCAAAATCCAAACCTAGCTCGCCGCCTAAGACTCCACGCAGCGATTCACAAACATAACCCATTGCCTCAGTCTCCAAGCAGCCATGCATTATCAAGTGTTATCTTGTTCATCCCCCCAATGATGAATAAGTAAATCCAAACCAAGACATACAATATTGTTCTCTCAAGCTCAAAACCATTTGCCTCATTGTCAAACCCTGGTAAGCGATATATCATCAGCTTTGCCTATTTTCTCAAGACTCTTAAGGGTATGCTATATCAGCATAACTTTAGGTTTGTCAGACAAATTTCGGGGTATTCCAAGTATTCAATAAACTCCCAATCAGAATGCGCAAAACTCGTGTGTTCTCATGCTATTCGATTGGAAGATAATTGAATAGGGGCAGCTGTCGTACCCCAAATTTGCCCTACCTAATTTTCAAGGTTAAAATACAAGAGAAATGCTTTAATTAAGGACGGTCCAGCAATATCTGATGGCTCATTCTTAAAATTAAGTCAACCAGGGGGTGTATTTTAAGTTAGGAGAGTGGGGCTTTCTAAATTAGAAAGACCCGTGTATCCGTAGGATCATTTACAAAGCATGTTGGCCAATGGCCCATGTGATTCGAGTATGGAAAGTTATTACAGAAAAAATTATTAAGTTTAATTATTATCAAGTCCATCTAAATATTGTTGATGTTAGTAAAAAGAAGGGGTGATATTACAAGCCCATTAAAATTCATGTTGGCCCATTTTTGTTTTGGTTAGGAAGAAACAAAGAGAGGGTATGGTTATAATATTAGGCCCATTGAGTTTTTAAGCTGAGCCCATGCAACGTTTATCCATTTGACTGTTTTATTCCAAGAGAAAAAATATTGTCACATTGTCTTGTTTAATTATTTTATAAACCATTAAAGCTTTTAGGTTAGCCTATTTTGTTATTTTGAGAAAACTGTTTTGGTTTTAAACAATATTATTAAAATAGTCATTTTACTTTTAATAAATGTTTTTACGGTTAGCTTATTAAAAGATCTCTTCGTAAATATAATTATTGGTTTGTGGAAAAATTATTTTTATTGTTACTATTAAAAACATTTTCTTATTACAATTATTTTACTAAGTATTTGTATAAACTATTAAAATATTTGTTTTATAAATGTTATATTTAATCAAGTTTGTTTTCAAATCCCAATCCAAATAACAAAGGAAAAACGTGTTATTAAAACAGTTCGGCAGAAACGCTTTTTCCAAATACAGTTTAAAGGCCCAATTAGTAAATAAAGCAGGCCCAAATGGAATAACTGGCGCTGTGCAAATCAAAGCAGAATATGCGCGTTCCAATCCAGAGAACACTTATTGTACGGATCGTAAAACTGAATCAAATCTCCATTGTAAATCCAATCTCAGAAAAATTAAATCAAATATTATAGAATAAATCTTAACACTGAATTAAATCTTCATAAATCGAATCCCAGAATAATATACAAAACAAATGTCAAAAGATTACAACTAAATCAATTATACAAGATCTGAATCCCTAATTTTGTTCTACAAATCCCTAGTCTAAGCCAAGACTAATTTGTAACGACAAATTGTTCAAACCTATAAATACTAAAGAGGAAATACAGTATATGGGGAGGAAGAACATAATCTAAGAGGGTGAATACAGAAACATGGAGGTTGAAGAAGAACATGAAGAGCCAAACCCTTTTCTTTAAAGACCATTGAAGAGGACGATTAGGGTTTCAACATCTGAAACCCTAATCGTGTGAGCATCACCGCTGACAACCCCAACGTGCCGCCACCACCTTCGAGAACCACCTTCAAAACCTACGAATGAAAAATAGAGAGAGGGGTTAGCATCAGAATCGAGAAACATGGAAGTCAGAGAGCAACATCGCGAAGGGTAAACTTAGCTTTCTTTTTCTCTAATTGTTGATTTGGGGGTTTTGTTGGGTGGATTTACGGTGGCAAAGGAGGTTTAGGACAGGTGCCGCTGCGGGAGGGGGTTGGTTCTAGACCTAGGGTTTGTAAAGAAGGGGTAAGGGTAGAAGGAGAAAAAACGATGCTGTAAAAGAAAATGAATGAAAGAAAATGTTAAAATATAGTTGTATTCTGTTTGGATCCAATGCACGCGCGTTTACTGTAATAACCCGTACCTACGTTTTTCATCCATTTGATCGTCAGTGGACGACCGATAGGCCAAGTCCAGCGTAAGCTTCATACGCCCTCGCAAACATAATCGTACAGGCCCCTCTAAGATGTGTTTGGGCCAAGCCCAATTATTTTTGACACCCCTTTCCCACACATTGCTAAACCAGCTCCTAAATACACCTCCCTGTTTTACTTACAAGTGACAAAACGCACCCCCAGGCTTACTGGGCCTGAATTCAATATATGAATTCAGGCCCTGACTCTTAACACCACACCCTTTTACTACTTAACTAAAAAATGTACCATCCCTGATCAATTTCAACATTTTTTTATATTTTTTATGTTTCATATATTTCTTCTTATTATTATTTTATTCTTTATTATTATTATTATTATTTATTTTTATAATAATAATAACTATTATTAATATTAATTTTTTTTATATATATTATTTATATTATCATTTAAATAATTATCTCATGTATTATTTTTTATATATTGAATTAAAACATTTTTTAATCATGCATTAATTAAGTAAATTTGCAATTAATATGATTAATAAATATCTAACAAACATAAAATCTATTTTTTGCAATAAACTAATCTAGACAATTTATTTGCCAAAGGGTTTCAAATATATTTTAACTAATCGCACATTTAGTCCAAAATTCGGCTATCTTTACACTCGGTCAAATGCGACGCAATTCAAAATACTTTTGCAACCCCTAAAAAATACAAACCCATACGAATTATGAATTGGGACTTTGATTCCTCATAAGAGGATACATAGGAATACGATCAAAAATCGTGGCGAGTTCCCCTATTAAAAATTAAAAACCTTTTCCCCTATTAAAAATTAAAACCCTGTTTTACCTGAAACCTAAACCTAAACCTATTATCCTTAAGAATAAGATAGATGAAAGGTGCCTAACACCTTCCTTTCATCTAAAGAAGTTCGAAACTTAGAAGCTCTGTTTACAAATTAGGGTTTCCTATTATATTCCCTTCCTTAGGATAAAAACTAGTAGTGGCGACTCTTGATTAATAAACCAGTCGCAACAGCTGGCGAATTTGCTGGGGACTCAACCCTAGATTTTAGGTTTTTTTTTTTTTTTTTTATTTTGTTTATTTATTTACTTATTGCATTCATCTATTCTTGTATATTTTTTTATCATTATTATTTACTGCACGGCGGGAATTTTATTTTTAAAAAAATATTTTCAAATAACCCTTAGAAAGAAGGTTCGTCTATTAGCTTTTGGGATACATCATCCCTGCGAGTATATGTGACGAATCCTCATAGAGTCGGTGGAATTCCATAAAAGAAATACTTATCGAGAGATATCCTCTTGACGAGTAGGACTTTGGAATGCCACCCATGACCCTTTGTAAGGACCTTAACCAAAATCTCATGACGAGACCTTTCACATTTTTTTATAAGAAAGTCTCGGTCCGTAAAGAGGCTCCACCTAAGGGAGGACCTTGTGCCTTTCCCTCTGGTGTTATTCATAATACCCTTAAGGAAGCCACCTTTTAGGAGGGTAGACTAACCGTAGGTCAAAGTTAAGAGCCTACCTTAAAAGGGTACCTATCACAAAATCCCGTCACTAAACCATACATCCACGCATTCATACATTTCATGTATTCATCATCTGTTTCTTTTATTTGTATTATTCACAGGGTATAAAAACAAAAAGCAATAAAATCAACATTTTGGTGATTATCTTTAAAAATGGATACCAGAGGGAAATAACTTGTCAGTGTCAATGCCTTTAACCTTGACATTTTTGAAATCAAAGCCATTAAAGGGAAATTATCCGAAAGAGCTCTGAAGATGTATGCTCGGCGCTATGGAAATGCCCTTGACTTAACCAGAGTAGAGGTTCAAATAGATGTTGTTCCTGCCCTTGTTCAGTTCTATGACCCACCGCTAAGATGCTTCACATTCCAAGACTTCCATCTAGCACCGGCTCTGGAAGAATTTGACATAATTCTGAACCTTTCCAAAGAGAAGGCCTATATGGGTATCAGACAAACTATTGAAGTCAAAGTCCCGACAAAGGGCTTAGGGATCCCTTATTCCGAGTTAGTTCAAATATACCTAAGAGAAGGCCCAATACAAGGAATCAAAAGAATATACCTAGAAGCCAAGGCGCTCGAATTTGCTAATTATAAAGAATGGGAGCCTTGTGTCGATTGTTTAGGATTGCTTGTGTTTGGTTTCATTTTATTCCCTCGGACTGTGGACTATATTGACCCTGCGATCATTAGCATATTTTCGGGTGCAAAAGTATTTAATATAGATCCAAATCCCGCTCTGCTTGCTGACATTTATTACACCTTGCATACAATGTACGTGTGATACGGTGGGAGAACTGACTTGGTGTTTTGCGTTTGATCGCAAATATTGCGGTTAGCAAGAGTTGCCACCGACTTTTCTTTTATCCAAAAGGAAAGGCTGAAAAGAATAGGAAAGACCTTTGAGATTATTTCTTGAGTTCGGGGGGTAGATTATGAAAAGGGAAGGTGTTAGCACCCTTTTCGTCCATAGTTATCATTGGGCTCTTAGTTTCTTTTTAGATCACTTGCTTTTGTTTGAAAATATGCTTTGTGTGGTTTTTGAAAGTATTTTGAATATGCGCTTTAGTTTAGGAAAACTTCGTAATAGTTCTCATTCGTAAGAACGTATACAAAGTGTTGATCTTTTGAAAATGTTTCATGTTTGGAAAATGTTTTGAAAGTGTTTTTGAAAGTGTTTTGAAAGTGTTGGTGTTTGTTTTGAAAATAAGCAAGGATGTTTGATTTGAAAATGAGCAAGCAACTAGGAACAATCTACCTACTCAAAAGTCGTAGTTCATTTCTTCCTTTCCTTTGATATTGCTATCTTACCATTGATTTGGTAAGAAGCCTTATCTTTGGATGTAAAGGGACGGACGTGGGTCATCGTATAGCCATGATAGAAATGTTGTGAGATATCTTAGCATTTCTCTTGGAGAGACTAAGATCATTTTTGAAAGGCAACATTGATAGCATCATCAAGGAACTATGATGTTGTATTTTAATTGCTTTTTGCTAAGATACCCCACATGCATAACATGGCCATTTTTGTAAGGCAACAAAGTGGAATTACCCTAAGGGTGTAAGTGTGCAAGTGTGTTGATTTACATGCTTGTTTATCTTGGATTAGGGTTTTCTAACTTGTTGATTTTATCTTTCCATACAAACCCTAATTTACTAGCATTTAAATAAAATGATAAATTGCGAAAAATAAAAATACTAAGCTATTACATCATTAGGGGGGGGGGGGGGGGGTACACAAATTTACAAATGGGGATTTTGCAAGAAAATTAAACCTAATTAACTATTACAACCATATTGAATAAATGTACAAGAATTGAATAAATAATAATGTACAAATGCAAATGGATAAGAAACATGATTTTTGTTTGGTTTTTCATGAAATGGATGTTGTCTTGACCTAATCAAAGAAAAATGAATAATTAAAATTAAATAAAATTAACTTAAACTAATTAAGAAAGAAATTAAATTAAAAATTATTTTTTAGGGTTTTTTATGAAAATGTTTTATATTAAGGAAAATAATATGAAAATTAATTAATTAAAAGAAACCTAAGTTCTAATTTAATTTTAGTTAAGAAAAGAAAATAATATAATAATTAATCCTAAGTGTAAATATTAATTATTAAAGGAAATTAATTTGTTAAAAGAAAATGTTTTTTTGTTTTTTTTGTTTTTTTTTATAAATGAAATAAATAAGGTGTGAAAATAATAATAATAATATTTTTGGATTTTTTTACTACTTAAGATAAAAATAATATTAATAATAATAATAATAATAATAATAATAATAATAATAATAATAATAATAATAATATTAAAGGAAATAAAAATATAATGAAATAAAAAAGAAAAAAGAAAAAATAAAGAAAAAAGGGCCAGGGGTTTAAAAGTAGTCAGGGGTTAGCAAAAGAAAAAAAAGGAGAAGCCCATCTGTTTAGAGGCCCAGCGCCTGTTTCAAACAAAAAATGGAAAGAAATTGTTAAAAATAGGCAAAAGGGTATCACTGGGGCTCGAACCCAGGCTCCTAAGGTGACAGGCGTGCGCTTTAACCACTGGGGTGGTGATACATCTGTTAACTTAAACAAAATAACAAATATGTAACATAAGTTTTGCCCTGAATGAACTTCATCTTCAACCTCCAGCCAAAGGACCTGTAACTTATTCATTTCTCACCCATTCACAAAACTTCCAACATCAAACTTGTTAGAAATTTCCTCACGATTCTGAATATGTAAATAACTTAAGCTAATTCTCAAAGATGAGCATGAATTTCTAACAGTACCAAATTCTGACCAAAATATTCTCAGAGGTTCAAACTCAAAATTCTCTCTACTCAAGCAACATAAATGAAATCTATGGATATGTATAGTTTCATGGAAATGATGTTTACATTTTATCTTCACAAATGCAAACCTAATAATTCCTAAATATGAAGATAGGAGTTTAAGAAAAATGATTTGTTTTGGTTATGGAGGATGATGGAAATGGAGTAACAGTTTAGGAACAGGGATTGGGATGAGTTGTATTTGAAGTAAGGAAGCTTTTGAGATTATTTGGAGAGGAAACGCACAAGTGGTTTGAGAGATGGGAGTTTCTGGTCAGGTTCTGCACAACAATGGAGTTTTTTGTGCAATCTGAGTTTTTAGGGAGTTTGGGAGCACTTTCAATTGTGTGTTAGATTGAAAATAACTTGTATAGTTATATGAAAAAGTTTAGAGGGTTTGAAGTTGACAGATTTGTGAGATATAGAGTTATGGCTATGTTACTTGATTTTGAAGAAAAGTGGAAAACAAGGTTTCAAGGCATAGTACAAGCATGTTCTGAGTTTATGCGAGGCTCTAGACATGTTACTTTTTCCTTTGACATTTCTTGTGTTAAGATGAAACAAGTTAGGAGCTCTATGCATTGACTTTGTGATTAAAGTCACTTTTCCAAAATGGAAGTGTGAACTTTGTTCCATTAATGGAATAATCACTTGGATAATGACTCAAACACTTGGATCATAGCTCAAATAGTTGTGTAATATTCTGATTATGGATAGATTTAGAGGTTAGAATCATTCAAAGCAAGATTTATACAACATGGGTGTGGATTGGATCAAATGTTCGTCATGAAAATGACTTGAAAAACAAGTTTGAAACCCTAACTTCTTGCCTTCGAGTCTCCTTACTCAAACATGATCTCAATGAGTTCATGTAAATTTTGGAAAGCTTGTAACTTCCTATACAACCTATATGTTGGAAATTTTTGAAAATTCATCTTGGAACTATGTTAAAAATTGCCATGAAGTTAGGTCAAAATCCTGCCTAAACTAGGGCAAAATTTCACTAAGTTTCCAAGTTTCATGAACATGTATGCACAAAATCATAACTTGAAATCCATGAATTTATAGGAAAAGTTGTATTCTACAATGTTTTCTATCTCATTGATATCTACAACTTTCATGTTGGAAGTTTATTTTGAATCATCTTGCATCATGGTGAAAAATTAGCTCAAAGTTGTGAAAAAATATGAAATTTTCAACACTTAGAAAAATTTCTAAGTTTAGAAATTTTGACTTTTCAAAATGAAATCTTGAATTTTTTATTTATTGATGAATAAGTTTCATATTTTTACATGTTTTGGTGAATTTTGATCTTGGACACTTGATTTTGACCAAAAAGTCAAAGTTTGACTTTTCAGTGTACAATTAATTGACTTTTGATCAGTTGACTAAAAATTCATCTGTCAATCAATTAATCTTGAGCAATGTTTTGAGCCATGCAATTAGGTAAAAATGATGTATTTGGACTCTTGAGATCATAACTTAAACCAATCAAACATTTGCTAGGTCAAACAACAGAAATTGCCTCTTCATCAATCAAAACCCTAATTTTGACCAATTTGCCCTTTTGATGATGTGATCAAATTTCTTGAGGAATTTGGATCCAAACTTGATAAAATTACATATATGAGTTCATATTGTTGATATGGATAAAAAAATTATGAATTTTGATTGTAAATTGACCAGAGTTGACTTTTTTCCCAATAGAACTGATTTTTAGGTCAATTAATCAATTGACTGAGCAAAAATGTGATCCAAGACTTGAAACTTGACATGAGCAATCTTGAAGGTCCAAAATGATACATGAAATTCATATGAGGCATTAAAAGTCCAATTGTCCTTGTGCAATCTGAAACCCTAATTTCCAGTCATCAGTGCTTGAGGAGGTGTCTTGAGCTGATCAACCCTAGTGCAGTCTTGAACCAAAGGAGATATTGTAAGAGATTACTTGATAAATGAGAGGGAAAATTTTGGGGTACAACATCTTCCCCTATTCAATTTTCTTAAACCTGAAGAGTTAGATTGGCGGATCCCCCATTCGTGACTTGAAGGTGGAAGATGATTGAACACTAGAGTGGCCAGAAATTTGCACTCGAAGATGGATTCTGGATGGGCTTATAGATGACATTTGGAGGAATGTTGGTAAACACTGGAAGGAGTATTAACACAAATCTTTGGTCGATTCATACTACTACTTGATGTTTTACCTGTGGGAAAAAGAGTTAGTAAAATGCAGATGTATGCATGATGTTCACAAGATGAATGAGATCATGCTAAATGAATTTTGTATGTATATTTCATGATGTATGAATGTGAGGTGCATGTTTTTGTCCGGGAAAATAAATCCCTGGCTGCTGCTGAGGAATTCCTGGGAAGTTGAATCCCGGATCGCTGTTGGGGATGAAGCGTATACATATCTTCAGACTTTGTTGAAAGGATGCTTCCACTGGGGAATATCTCTTGAATGTCAGTTGTTATCTGGTCGGATCTAGGCTTCACGGTAACTTTTTGGGGAAGGATAAATTAACTGTTATTTGGTCTGATTCCGGGCTTCTCAGAAAATCTCTTTGAAATTGAATTATTATCTGGTCGGATCCAGGCTTCACAACAACTTGCAGGGGATAAGTAAGTTAACTATTATCTGGTCGGATTCCAGGCTTTGCAATGACTTGAAGTGGTAACTACTATCTGGTCGGGTCCAGGCTTCATGGTTTTTGGAAAGTTGTACTATTATCTGGTCGGGTCCAAGCTTCATAGTGTCTCTCTGGGGATCGTAGTTAGTTGTTATCTGGTCGGGCTCCAGGCTTCATAATAAATTGCTTGAATAGATGAAATTGAAATGATATTTGGTCGGGTCCAGGATTTCCAGTAACTTAATGACATTGAACCGCTATTTGGTCGGATTCCAGGCTTTGTAGATTTATGAGGTGAATGAGGTTAATTGTTATCTAGTCGGGTCCAGGCTTTACAATAATCTGCTTGGGGATTTAGTTGTTATCTTGTCGGACTCCAGGTTTCACAATGAATTTCTGAAGGGAATTGCTATCTTGTCATATCCAGGATTCACAATAACTTGTTGGGGAATAGGAAAACTCTACCGGGGAAGAGAAGTTAAACCTTGGTCTGGTTGAGTCCAGGTTATTCTATATCTTTAAAGAGTTGAACTATTATCTAGTCGGGTCCAAGTTTCATAGTTTTTTAAAAGTATGCTATTATCTGGTCGGGGCCAGGCTTCATAGTATCTTAAAGTTGTACTAACATCTGGTCGGGTCCAGACTTCATAGTATCTTTTGAAGATAGTAAAGGTTTTGTTGATGACTTTACTGGGGATTAAGGGTTGTGGCCCTAAGATTTGCAATAGTCTGAAAGGAAAACTTAAGTTGGAGAATGTAGACTCAGTCGGGGAGGATAGACTCAGCTTGGGGAGGATAGACTCAGCTTGGGGAGGATACACTCAGTTGAGGATAACAGGCTCAGCTGGGGAATATATACTAAGCTGGGGAATTTTGTACTCAGCTGGGGAGAGAGCTGTCAAGAGATTGAGATTCTGGTTGGAGATTATCCTATGCAAATAGACTTTGTGAGTAACTTTGTTGAGGATGATGTTAATGAAATAACTCTGTAGGGATATTCCATATACATTAAAGAGATGCTTGTTACTGCTTAGGTCATATGTGCCAAACAATTTTAATTTTGTTCATATGCATATGTTCGTTCAATTTTAGTCATTGGACAAATTTGCATTCAAAACAAAGACAGAAAGTTTGCACTTTAAAGTATATTTGTATTGATTTTTTACCCATGAATAGGCGTTTTTGTACAAAGAGACGGAGATCCTAGTAACAGGAAATTGTTAAAAGGAAAACAAAATTGAAAACAAAAAACAAATAGCCATGTGACATGATCTCATCGCCTTCCAACTCTACTATTTCCCCAATGTCTTTGAATGCCCCTTGCCGTTGACAGAAGTTGATTGGATTAATCTTGGACCATTTGAACTTGGACCTTGGTGATAAAGTTGACTGTGGTGATTCCAACGGGACATAGTCATACACTTTTAATCCTTAATTTTTGCCTGGACTGCCCTTTCGGGTTTTCAGCCCACCAGGATACCCTTTTTTGCCCAAGTCGCCCTTTCGGGTTTTCAACTTGCCGGGTGTACAATCTTTTGTATATGTCCCTAATTTTTTCCCAAACCTTTTAGTTTGCCGGGATTCCCTTATTTTTGCCTAGGTGTGTCAACCTAGCGGGTCCTTTATGCATAGTATTTTTTATCTATGTCCACGTTTATAGGATGTGGGAAGTCTTCACCATCCATGGTAGTCAGCATCATGGCACCGCCAGAGAATACTCTCTTGACAACAAATGACCCTTCGTAGGCGGGAGTGCATTTTCCTCTGGGGTCTCCTTGTGGCAGAATGATGCGCTTTATCACTAAGTCACCAGCTTGATATACTCGAGGCTTGATCTTTTTGTTGAAAGCCTTGATCATATGCTTTTGGTACGTCTGACCATGACAAATAGAAGTCAGTCGTTTTTCATCAATCAAGTTCAGCTGATCCATCCTCGTCTGAATCCACTCGTCTTCGCCTAGGCATGCCTTATTCATAATCCTTAGTTAGGGAATTTGAACTTCCACTGGCAAAACAGCTTCCATGCCATATACTAAGGAAAAAGGAGTTTCCCCAATTGATGTTCTAGCTGAGGTGCGGTAACCGTGAAGAGAAAACGGTAACATCTCATGCCAGTCCTTATAGGTTACTACCATTTTCTGCACAATCTTCTTGATATTTTTGTTGGCTTCTTCGACTGCACCATTTATTTTAGGTCTATATGGAGAAGAATTGTGATGCTTGATCTTAAACTGAGTACAAAGCTCAGTAATCATAGCATTGTTGAGGTTAGTCCCATTGTCGGTGATAATCCTTTTTGGGGATACCATAGCGGCATATGAGGTTGTGTTTGATGAATCTGGATACCACATTCTTGGTGACTGAAGCAAACAAGGTGGCTTCGACCCATTTGGTGAAATAATCAATAGCGACAAGAATAAAGCGATGTCCATTGGAAGCGGTGCGATTGATTTCTCCAATCATATAAATGGCCCACATTGCAAATGGCCACGAAGCGGTCATGACATTCAGAGGTATAGGAGGCACATGGACCTTGTCAGCATAGATTTGGCATTTGTGACAAGTTCTTGAATGCTGATGGCAATCAGTCTCCATTGTTGACCAATAATATCCAGCCCTTAAGATTTTCTTGGCCATCGTATGTCCACTTGAGTGAGTGCCAAAGAGACCATCGTGCATATCTTCCATAATTTCCTATGCCTCCTTCTTGTCCACACATCAGAGTAGAGTTGAATCATGGTTGCACTTGTAAAATATCCTGTTACTTAGGAAGAATTTGGCTGAAAATCTTCGTAAGAACTTTCTGTCATTGGTGGATGATCCCTTGGGATACTCTTCTGCTTCAAGAAATCTCCTCACCTTATGGTACCATGGCTTTTCCGCGCCAGTGTCAAGCTCACAATAGTGCGCAGGTTCGTCGAATCTTTCAATTGTAATCATAGGGGCTTCGTTTTCCCATCTGAATTTGAACATTGAAGACATGGTTGCCAAGGTGTCAGCCAATTGATTTTATTCCCTAGGGAAGTGCTCAAAAGTGATCTCTTCGAAGTAGGGAATCAGGGATAGCACAAGTTCCTTGTAAGGGATGAGATTAGGATGTTTAGTGTCCCAATGTCCTTTTACTTTGCTGATCTCTAGAGAGGAATCTCCAAACACATTTAAATCTTGATCCTCAAGTCAATGGCAGCTTTCAGACCCAATGTACACGCTTCGTACTCATCCATATTGTTCGTGCAATCGAAGCATAATCTGATAGTGAAAGGAGTGTGGCAACCTTCAGGAGAGATGATCACAGTACCAATTCCGTTACCTAAGGCGTTGGAAGCCCCATCGAAGACCATAGTCCATCGGGATCCTTGTTCAGGTCTGTCATACGGTCCAAGTTTCCTGCAATTGGTTACCAGCATGATGTTCTCATCAGGGAAGTCGAAGTTCATAGATTGATAATCATCAACAGCTTGATGGGCCAAATGACCCGCTAGCACACTTCCTTTGATGGCTTTCTGCATTGTGTATTGAATGTCGTACTTGGTTAAGATCATTTACCATCTGGCTATCCCTCCGAAAAGGGCCGGTTTCTCGAAGAGGTACTTGATTGGGTCCATCTTAGAAATCAACAGAGTGGTATGAGTCAACATATACTGTCTTAGTTGGCGAGCATCCCATGCCATAGCGCAACAAGTTTTCTCGAGCAGTGAATATTTGGTTTCACAGTCGGTAAACTTTTTGCTCAGGTAATAAACAACATGCTCTTTTCGGCCAGACTCGTCATGTTGGCCCAAAACACACCCCATAGAGTTCTCTAGCACTTTCAAGTACATGATCAAGGGTCTTCCTTCAACTGGAGGCATGAGAATAGGAGGCTCTTGTAGATATTCTTTGATTTTGTCGAAGGCAGCTTGGCATTCATCATTCCACCTGACTACCTGATCTTTCTTCAAGAGTTTAAAGATTGGATCACAAGTAGCAGTCAAGTGAGATATGAAGCAGGCGATGTAATTGAGATGACCCAAGAATCCTCTAACTTCCTTTTCAGAGTGGGGGATTGGCATTTCTTGGATGGCCTTTACCTTGGCAGGATCAACTTCAATGCCTTTATTGCTGACAACAAAACCTAGAAGCTTTCCAGATCGTACTCCAAATGTGCATTCGTTAGGGTTCAACCTCAACTTATACTTTTTCAGCCTCTCGAATAGTTTGTACAAGTGATCGAGATGTTCCTCTTCAGTTTGTGATCTGACAATCTTATCATCCACATATACCTCTAATTCATGATGAATCATATCATGAAACAAAGCTACCACATCCCTTTGATATGTTGCCCATGCATTCTTCAATCCGAATGGCATGACCTTGTAACAAAAGGTGCCCATTGCGTAACGAAAGTTGTCTTCTCCATGTCTTCGGGAGCCATCCTTATTTGATTATAGCCTGAGAAGCCATCCATGGATGAGAATACTTTATGATGAGCAGTATTATCGACCAAGACGTCAATGTATGGTAGAAGGAAGTCATCCTTGGGGCTTGCCCTATTCAGATCCCTATAGTCTATGCACATGCGAACTTTTCCGTCCTTCTTTGGCACTGGCACCACATTGGCAACCCATTGGGGGTAAGATGTCACAGCTAGGAACCCTGCATAAAATTGTTTCATCACTTCAACTTTAATCTTTTCAGACATGTCAGGCCTCATGAGACGAACCTTTTGTTTGACAGGAGGACAATCTTCTTTTGTCGGTAGACGATGAAATACAATGTCGGTATCCAACCCTGTCATATCTTCGTAAGACCAAGCAAATACTTCCATATAATCATGCATCATCTAAACCAACCTGCTCTTAACACTGCTTTCCAAGTTAGCGCCGATCTTGGTTTTCTTCTTATCTGCCTCAGTACCCAGATTGATGACTTCAACTGACTCTTCGTGCGACTGAATAACTTTTTCCTCTTGTAAAAGAAGTCTGGCTAGTTCTCCCGGTATTTGAAAATCTTCCTCGCCTTCATTTTCGGCTTGGTTGATTGGACATTTGAAGTCATAGTCGGCAATAGTAGAGTCATTGGCAATAGGATCCATAGTGGATGAGGACCTGCAAGAATGTGTGTGTGTGCATGTAAGATACATGGCTATTTTGAAAAATGTATTTGAAGGAAAATAAGACAATGAACACAAAGATTTGAAAGCAAAAGATTCCAATGATTTGTATTGAATGATCATATGATTAGATAAACATAAATAAAACCCTTGACAAATGGACCAAAGTGCCCCGGTCCAGGTACATGGCTTAAAAGTCATTGTTAAATATTACAGACAAAATGTTCTTGAATTGAAAGAAAAGCAATAACAAGTAGATTACCCCTTAAGGAAGGAGATGGGCACAAAGTCCTTTGCATGCCAATTCTTCAACTTCGTTGTAGTTGGATACACCCAATCTTTGAATGCAGCTTCTTCATCTGAATCAACCACATCATTAACTTAATGGCTACTAATGCAGGGAGGTGGCTTTCCTGTACGGGAATGCCTCACTTCCTTCTGGTCCTTGATGGTGAAATATAAACCAAACTTGTCCGCTTTAAATGGGATATCGAGGAGTTTCCCCCAAGTATCACAATTTTCTTCTTCAATTTCCACCCGAGCATCATTGATTGAAACCATCTTCAGCACGACTTTAACAACTTTGGATTCATCAGAGGAACATTCGGTAGAAGCAATCATTGGTGGCACGACTTCAAAGGCTTGGCACAGAGTCTTAATGAATTCTCCATCCATCTCTACGTACTTGAAAGAATTAAGGTGGCTTACCATAAACTCTTCCTCTCTGCAGACTGTGACAATTCTTCCCTTGACAGGGTACTTAAGCTTTTGATGGAGAGTTGGGGTTACTGCCCCAGCTTTATGGATCCACGGGCGACCCAACAAACAAGAATAGGAAGGATGAATATCCATAATGTAGAAGGTGGAGTTGAATATTTAGGAACCCACCTTGATTGGAAGATCTACTTCCCCATAAACAGTCTTTTTTGATCCATCGAACGCTCTTACAATGGTATCCCTTGGCTTCAAGACTAAACCTTCAAAGTCTAGATGGTCTAATGCCCCATTGGGTAGTACATTTAGACAAGAACCAATGTCGACTGGCACATGTGCCAAGGTGGTCCCTTTGCACTAGACAGAAGCATGTAGAGCTTTATTATGGTTCTTCCCAAGCGGTGTTAGGTCAGCATCTTAAAATCCCAAGCCATTATCAGCCGTCAGGCTAGCCACGCAATTCTCAAATTGGTTCGTTATTGTCTCATATGGGACATGAGCCTTTTTTAGGAATTTGATTAGTGTCCGAGCATGGGTATCGGAACAAAGCAACAATGACAACATTTAAATCTTATAAGGGGTTTGCCCCAACTGTTCCACAATCTTGAAGTTGATCCTTTTTATGATCTTCAAGATCTCGTCCATCTCACGAGCAGAAGGTTCTCCATCAGCAACGTCCTTTGCGGGTATTTCAGTCACGACAGGCTCAACAACCTTCTCCTTCCCCCTTGTATCAGTACTTGGCTTGTCAGCAGTAATGCGGATGGGCGCCTTTGTAACAACTGGTGGTGAGATATTGGGTGAAAATATTCTCCCAGTTCTGGTTAATTTTCTTGAACCAGTTATGTTATCAACATCATCAGCTTTTCCTTCTTCGATCCAAGCGTCTTGTTTAATCCCATGAAAAATACCTCAACACCATAGTTCCATGGCACTGCCTTGTTTGAAGAATATGGAATTGGTCTGAGATTGGTAATTATTAAGGGAGCAACAGTTGATTCATTTGAAATCCTAATAGGACCTTTGGAGGAGATCCTAAGAGGCTTGTTTGAGATGGTAATAATGGAGAGATCTTCACATTTGTTAGTCAAAATTTTGGCAAGTGGGGTCTTCTCAAATAGAATTTTGTGGCTATCCATCAGGCGTTGAATGCCTTTCTTCAGCCCTTCGCATCCATTGAGCCATCTTGTACAACACACACAATCTTTTACACAGCCAGAGAAGATCCCAGCTTTCAACAGATTCTTTTTGATGATATTCAGTGGAGTAGTCAATTCTTTAATAGAGGCAACAAAAATTGTATCTTCAACAACATTAACACCTTTGTCATGTTTTGGTATAGGTGCGATGATTACATTTGGATTCGGAGGAGGATCAAACTCAATAGTCTTGTTATTGATCAAATCCTGAATTTTATTCTTCAAGGCCCAGCATTGGTCAGTCTTATGCCCAGGGCTACTTGAATGGTAAGCACATTTAGCGTTCGTATTATACTTTGGTGAAGAGGTGTCTGGGTTGGCAGGCGGATCACGCAATGTCACCAAATTAGCCTTGAGCAAATATTGTAAGGATTGAGATAGTGACATGCCTAACCTTGTAAATTGTCTTCTCGGATTTTCAAAACGTTGATGATTTGCAGATGGTCTTGGAGTAGGAGTTAGATTGGACATTCAGACAACATTAACAGACGGATGATCATTCTTCTTGGTACAGTCTCTTGCCCCGTACACAACATTGATTTCCTTCTTTTCAGCAAAAGGTTTCTTGACAAGATTTGAAGTGGAGGCAAATGCCACAAAGATCTTCCCACTTTTTGATGCCGCTTTCAACTCTTTCACCGGTTAAGATTAATTCGGTGAAACCAGAATAAGAGCAGCCTACCAACAGATTAAAAAATGGACCGGATAAAGTGCCCATGAACATGTCAATATGCTCCCTATCAGTCAAGGGTGGTTGAACCCTACTCGAGAGGTATCTCCACTTTTGTGCATATTCTTTAAATCCTTCATTCTTTCCCATGGTCATACCTTGCAACTGAACCCTCGTTGGCGCCAAGTCGGTGTTATACTGATACTGATGGTAGAAGGCGGTAGCTAAATCCTCCCAAGTATTGATACGGGATCCATCTAACTGATAAAACCATACAAGTTTCATTTCGGCCAAGCTCTCTTGGAAAAAGTGAACCTAGAGTTTCTTATCATTAGTGTGCGGCTGTATCTTGCGCACATAAGATTTCAGGTGGAGTTTTGGACAAGAGATTCCATCGTACTTTGCAAAGACTGGTATTTTGAATTTGTGGGGAATAACAACGCCAGAGATCAATCCCAAATCATCAAAATCTAAACCGGGGACAGCTTGGATTTCAACAGCCTTCAACCTGTCTTCTAACTGCTTATACTTAATATCGGTGGATGGATACTGCTCATCAAAATAATCATCATCAGACGCTTGATCGTTAACGCAGTCAGTTTGGATACTCTTAACCTCACCAATCTGGTTATCGTCTTCTTCAGAGGAGTCTTCCACTATCGGGATCTGACGAACTTGCTCTTTGAACCTTCTGCCCATGTTGACCAGGGCTCTCTTCTTGGGCTTCTTCTTAACTGCCAACAATGCCATCATATCTTGCTTCCCCTAGGCTAGGCCATTAGAGTCTCTTGGAATTGAGAGTTTTGTGCCTAGAGATCCTTCACAATTTTGTCTAGATCCATCTTGCTGAAATAAACAGCAGAAAGATAAGGAAACCTGTTATGTGAAAACCTGTCATGTTATGATGCATGGAAGAAGTATATGCAGATGATTTTAAGGATTTATTGAAATTTAAATATGTATAGACAAAATAGTGAACAAACGTCAATTTTCATTAATTAGTTTGAAAAGATTACAACATGCCTCCTGGGCTTACAGAACAAATCTCTAAGATAGAAAGTTTGAGCGCATCCTCTTCGGTGCGATGTAGGCGTTCACGCTTTGCTCCTCATGTAGCTGCTTTGTAAGCTCCAAGACCCTCTTCTCACTAGCATAGAATTGAGCTTCAAAAGTATATCGTTCTTCCTTTAGCTGAATCTAACCCTTTTGTAAGTCTTCAAGAGAGGTAGGCATGTCTGGATGGAGGACAATGTATGCGACATCTCCTTCTACCACATGTTCTATGATAACTGGTAAGATGGAGGGATAAGACATCACAAGTTTCTGAGCACGAGCTCGTACCCACTTAAGGTAAGGCTCGAGGGGAATGGAATTCTTGTGTCCCAGCGTCTTACTATTCACTTTGCTTACCATCCTCCAAGATCGGATAAACCTCTGACGGTAGCTTTGATCGTCGCTCTCATAGTCAAATACCAATCCTTGGATGAGCATCTCATGTGGACCATCCCTTCGGGCATAACCAAACTATTGTAAGGCTAAGCAGGGGTTGTAAGTGATACCTCCTCTAATGCCAAGTAAAGAAAAATTAGGGAATTCCCGACAGCGGTCGATGATAGTAACGTTCTCCAAAGATCGAGAACACCAATGGATATCTGAATGTATGAGCGTCATCAACCTATGGGACAATCTCGAACCTTGTTCGTTCTTCAACACAGATCGGGGAAGATGCGAAATAAACCATCTTGCCAAGAGAGGAGTGCAACACATGAGGATCCTCTCTTCCTCATAGTGCGAGAGTGAAAAGAATGTAGAATATCTCCCAACAAAGTAGGCACTGGGTTGCGAGATATGAAGATTTTGGCAGCGTTTACATCTATGAGTTGGTCAGGGTTTAGAAACAAAACCATCCCATAGATGAGAAGGGCCATAATTTCTTCAAAATCTTGTAAGTCCAAGGAGTTCCAACAAAATTGGGCTTTCTCAAACAAGAACTTGGCTAAGAAACCTTTGACACCACTCCTTGTTTCCCAATTAGTTGTGATATCATATTTTTGCAAGTGTAGTGCTTGGGCAATCTCTTCAGGTTTTGGATATCTTTCTGTACCGTTGAAGGGTAGTTGATTGAGAATGGGAATCCTCAAGAGTTGGGAGAATTCTTCTAGAGTAGGCACAAGTTGATAATCGAGAAAAGTGAAGCAATGATGTAGAGGATCAAAGAATTGGGACAACACTTTCATCATATCTTCATCAGTGTTAGAGGTAACCAAGTTTAGGAGGAGACCATGTATTTTGGTGAATGAAGAATTTTCAGGGACCCTTGATGCTAACTCTTTTAGTTGAGGAGGAATCCTTATGATATTGACTTGGATAGTATTCCTGCAGATAGAAGCCATGTCCTACAAAACAGAACAAAGATAAATCCCAAAAATCTTTGAAATGGTTAGTGAGAATGAGTATGATGTTATGATGTTTATGATGACATGTACAAGTAAATATATACAAATAAGGAAAACAAGTCCTTAGGTTTAGGCTTGCATGGAGTCTCATAGGTAAGTACCCTCTTGAAGTTTAGTTGGCTCAAACCTATCCTAGAAATAGTAACCGGGTTCTAAGGGATCTCAATATCACTGATCTGTCTTCTCGGGCATTGTTTCAGCACAAGCCTCTTTCACAGCGACAGAAATATCCCGAAAAGCCAAACCTCAATGAGTGTAGTATCGAGTATCTACCAACTTTTGACTGCACCAAAGTTGGTCATCTCACTACGTCCTAATGACCAAGTTGGTCAAGTAAAGGTTCTAAAGTCAGTTAGTGTTTCATGATATCACTCAGCGGCCCCGTATTCTCCTTGACTACTCAAGGGCTACCGGTACCCACAAATATGTCACACTAATGTAGCTATTTCTTAGACCATGTCGGTATACCCCACACAGTTTCCACAATGTATTTCTACTTACCTATAAGGTATCCCACATCCGGGTAGAGGATTCAAACAAGCCCAAACAAGGAACCAAAAATGTAAAGCAATCAAATCAAACAATGAAAGTAAGTAAATGTGATCTAGCCCTAAGGTAACCCCACATTTAAGTGTTTTCCCAAGCAGAGTCGCCAGTTCTGTGATACGGTGGGAGAACTGACTTGGTGTTTTTCTTTCGATCACAAACATTGCGGTTAGCAAGAGTCGCCACCGACTTTAATTTTATCCAAAAGGAAAGGCTGAAGAGAACAGGAAAAACCTTTGAGATTATTTCTTGAGTTCAGGGGGTAGATTATGAAAAGGGAAGATGTTAGCACCTGTTGTACCCTAATTTTCCCCCCTAAGACCCCTTCATCATACCATGTTGATTCAATCACAACAAGATCACATTAGGGCTTTTGGTTCTTCTCCATATCTTTAGTTTTTCTCTTTGAGGAATCACCAAGCACCTTGACTTGTTTCCTTTTGTGGTCATGAATAATTTGTCTTGTTTTTTCCATTTAATTAATAAAATTCAATGTTGGTTTGTCTTGCTTGTTACTAATGTAGGTAAAGGCAATGAGGCCTAGCAGGTTGATCCATGGGTTCATGAGTTTATTTCTATTCTATAGTTAATAAAGCTTGAGAAGTTCAAACATAACTATTGGATTTTTTTTGGAAGAAATGGCATGGCAAGGTTATTTTGGTTCACCACATTTAAAAGTTATCAAGATTGATTCAAAAGCACAAGTGGTTGATTGAAGAAGTTGTCATGCTTGGACAAGGCTTTGTTCCCATTGGTCACAAGTGCATATTTCTCTCAATTCTCAAGATATGGAAGTGGTTTTGGTGGCTATGAGTTATGATTTTAATCCTCAACAACTTCTATTTATAAAACATCTGTATTGGTACAAGAAGGTGGTCCAAAATTGTCAAGTTTCTTCCAAGCATTTTCTTGATCTAGGAGCTAGGGTTTTGAACTTCAAAGAAGCATATCTTGCTCATCTTTTGGTATTTTTGAGTGATTCCAAAAAAATCCTTCTCTTCAAAGGGTTTTAAACAATTCACTTCAAAAGTTTCAAGGAGTTTCCATGTGGAAGAAACTTGATGATGAAGAAAGATTACAAGTCCTCCAGATGAATCCCCAATTTCTCATGTGCGACTTCAAATGATCATAACTTGGTAAATCTTTATCACCTTGAGCCCATTCTTTTTCCATAACAATATTTAGGATGTGAACTTTATTCCTTATTTGATATGCAAAGTGAGGAAATGGATGGAAGATGCCCTAAGGATACAAAAGATTATAGGTCATTTCATGATTTGTTTGCCAACTTCAACAACTCATAACTCTCTCAATTTTTGGATATTTTGAATGGTTCAAGTTTTAAAATGTCATTCAAGAGGTCTACTTCATGCCATATTTTTTTGTCAAGAGCAAATTACAAGTGGAAGGCCATGTTTGGATGCAAAACATTATAGGTCACTTTTGAAGGAAAAGTTGAAATATTTCTAAGTATGGAAAGTCAACTTCTTTTTTCCCAACTTTGACTCAATGCAACTTTCAGCCCAAGCATCTATTTGATTCCATTCTTTTTCCATTGCAAAGCTTGTAACCTCATCTTTCTAAAGCATCAAGAATCATGCCTTAAGACCCCTTGAGCTGAGAATGCCATTGGATTGAACTTGACAACTTAGAACAAAAGTTTCTCCATAAGTCAGAATTTGAAATCTTTATTTTGGCTTCTAATCACAAGTTTTCCACGCGTTTTTGCCTCTAAACATGTTTAGTGAAGCTCCTAAATTGATTAGCACAACAAAACAGGCGTTTTGGTTGAGTTTTGGTCAAATTAGAAGTCACACTTCTCTTGTTTGCAACTTCACACGATTTCCCTCCAAACTTCATCATTTCACACGCTTGGACTTTTCAGTTGATTTCCTATATATAGAAGGTCACCCCCATTCATTTCCTCAAGCTTGGACAGCCAGAATCACCCTGCCAAACTTGTGCCATAACTCAAAATTATGCAACTTCGAAATCTATTCTCAAGCCTTTTTAATCCATTTTCCATCAATTCACCTTCCTTGATCTTCCCAGAAGCTAACCGTATAATTACATTCAAGAATCGTGCCCTATATTGCTCCATAGAAATCCAGTTTCAAAGCTCTGCAACTCAAATTAAATAGGTAGATTCCTTCATCAATTCTTCAAAACTTTGATATCATTGTGATGCTCTCATGCCCTGGTTCTAGTCGTAGCACGTACTTTTATCTGGAAACATGTTTTGACCATGAAATTTCAAATCCCTTTTCAAAACTTTCCTTCCAAATTGCTTGAGTTACAATTTATATAAATTTGTCGCGAAGGTGTGCTTGTCTTCATCTTGGAGAAACGAACCGAATGGCATAGGTCTGAGCTTCTGATTTTACAGTTTGAGAGACCTAAAATTCACGCTGGCTGGAGGTTGAAGATGACCAACGTGTCATCTTCCAACCAATGAAGGCGCGCCATCTGTTTTTTTGAAAATTTGATTTAATTAATGATTCTATGCTTTATTCACTAATGACCATGATATGCACAGCGCGCCAGATCCCTTGGATTTGATTACTAACGCGTTTTGACTCTCATCTAATGGTCTACATATTTTTGACTTTAATTTTCTTTTCTGATTTTTATATTTAATTGTTTTAAACTTCAAAAAATCATAGAAAATTCATTTTTAGTCCAAAAAATCTGAAAAAATCATGAAAAATATTTTTGATCATTCTCTTTCTGATTTTTATTTTTTAAAAATTTAATTTTTTATTTTAGTATTTTTTACAAATTTTCACTTTATTTGAATTGTTTTAAATATTTAAAAATACTTTGATACATTTTAAAATTCTGAAAAAATTATGGAATGATCCAATGATATTGTGACAAATATTGGTGATCTTATTTATTTTTTTATTTCTGACTTTGTTATTTTTTTTATCATTTTTGGTTTATTTTACTCATTTCTTTTAATTTTATAAATAGTTTCTGACTTTTAAAAATTACCAAAAATTTTACAAAATCATTTAGTTCATTTCTGATTTTTCTATGGTCTTACTTTTATTTTCTTGATTAATTGAATATAGTTGATATTTTTCTCTTTTATTTCTATTTTAAAATATTTTTAAAAACCCTTTTTTATGTATATATTAAATGCAATATAATTTTGTGATAATTTTCTGGTTGATCTTGGATTAAATTTTTGGTCATGAACTTTGTTAACATCATTGGATCCATGGTGTTGAGTCTAACTCCACAAAAATGGATGAATGATTTTAATAATAGTTTGATTTAGGTTTAATTCAAGTATGGTTTGTATATTCTTTCCCACCCCTTTCCATCTCATCCCTTTCTCATTGCACTAAGTGTTATTAGAGCATGATATCTATATCATGTCTCAAAACAAATGGTGCATATATTGCTATTGACCGACCTCAAAATAGGTGCGACTTCTACATAAGTCCACTTACGATTGCTCAATATTGCGCTAATTTTTGTCCCGATTCGAATAAATGATCATTCGTGGCCTAAACCTATGTTTTCAAGCCCAAGTATGTCAACTTAATCTCTTTGATCCAATAAACTTGAGATTCATTGTGTGGAGGCTTTGGTTCTACCAATCCTCTAATGGATCTACAACACTTTTGGTCAACGCGGATCACTTAAACATCGTTGATCATTAAATGATACTTTTAAGGATTCCAAATAAATGATATACTTGACAAAAAGCAAATGCGACTTGTTGTGTGGAGGCTTTGGTTCTACCAGTCCTCTAATGAGTTCCAAATGAAAGTTTCAAGATGGTCATCCAACTAACCACTAATTATTAATTTGTTTTTACTTTATGCCTGTTTTTTATGCTTTATGCACCATTTACTTTTAGCATTACATTTCATGTCATTTTTACTTTTCTCACTTGAGATTTTCTTTTCTCTTCTAAGACACCTAATAATCACCATGAACTGTAAAAAGCCTTAATGATACTTGGACTATTTGCTTACTATCCTTGGCATTGTGGAGTATTGGACTTCTTGGACTTAGGATTAGAAACATTGGCATATGTTGGAGATCTTGTGACCTTAATTGATATTTTGTCTGGAGTTCTTGAGGTTTACCTCAAGACATTGGATTGTTTGTTTGTTTTGTGTGCAAGTTATTGTGATTACATTCTTTGTTTATAATTTGGAATTCACTCGTATACAGCCATTACTCTGCCCAATTTTTATGAAGACTTAATACATTTGAAGTTTGGTTCCCTCAAGAGGTCTAGTATCTTTGTTTACTTGGTTTCAATCCAAAGAATGGGAACTTCATCTTGACTCATAATGTCAAGTTTTGGCTTCTTGTTGGTTAGATGGTTCTTATCCCTAGCTTTTACCTTATGCTTTAGGATAGTCCCTTCTTCTCCTCCCATCTTCTTTAATTTCAAAAATATTCTCATTCCTTTTGAAAAGCTCTTCTTGTTCTCTTTTTAAACCTTGAACCACTTTCATAATAAACTTGGACTTATGTCTATACATTTTCGTAAATAAACTTCCATCAACTTAATAATACTTTGGCATTTTTTTGTGAGAAGACTAAAAGTCAATCAATACCATTTCAAGCCATTATTGCCACTTTGGCTTTTTACTTTAAAAAATTTTCTCAAAGAAAAGATTGGACTCTTGTCAATCCTTGTAGTGATGAAAATAACTATACTTCTACAATATGTAGTGAAGTTAGATATTTTCCACTTGGGTGTTGAGTGAGGCATTGTTGATTTTAAAATCCAAGCCATATCCTCCACTTTGAGATTATGCAAATTCTCCTTTCTCATGATTTTGGGTAGTAAGTATGATTTCCACACGGAAAATGACGATGATGTCTTATCTCATAAAATTAACCAACACATTTGTGTTTTATATTTTTAAAAGAGGAACTACGTGTACCCTAATCCCCTATTGCTTGGAAGGTGGTACGTAGACACTAAAGGTTCACAACCGCGACGGGTGCAAAATTCATAAAAAATGTATTTCTTTTCTCACCACCACCATCTATTTTTATACAACATTTTGTAGCTAAAATATACAGATTTTACAAAGAGGTTCCTGTGGAGTACCGTAGATGTTTAGGGTGCTAATACCTTCCCTTTGCATAACCAACCCCCTTACCTTGAATCTTTCCCCCTATTTTTGGGTTATTCACTCTTTTCCCATTCCTTTGGAAACAATAAAGCGCGGTGGTGATTTTTATTTTAATTTGTACAAGTCTAGTCAATCCAATGGCTTAGTCTTAAACATTTCTACCGCTACAGAAAAAATGGAGACTTTACTGGGGAAAGATTGACCTCTTGCTAGTCCATCCCTAAGTGGGTTGAACCTATCTTTGTTTATATCTGTATATGTGCTATTGTTGTTTATGTGTTATATGTTGTATATATGTTTGTCTGGATTTTTTCGGTTTTCAGGGTGCTTGGTGATTACTTATAAGTCCTATACCCGGAATTGGGAAAACTTTAAGATAGGACGGGAAATATAGTTATTTTAACTTTGAGGGAGTAATCCCAAAAAAGGAGGCATGAGATCCCCCACTCAGTGGAGGCCCCTTTGACTGTAGTGTTATTTACCGAGTAATCGGGAAGACGTACTACTTTCAACCTGGGAGCCTACTGAAACTGAGGATTGTAGAATACCAAACTCATCTTGGCCTTTTAGGTGTAGTGCGGAAGCTATGATGGAGTAATCCGGAAATAGTTATTACGCGATACTACGCTCGGACGAGTCTTTCTTTAGAATATTACTAATTACCGAGTTAATCGGGAAGTTGGTAATATCTGAAGGAAGGATGTAGACTCTAGGAACCTCTAGAACCTTTTTCGACAGGTAATAACTTTTAGAACAACACCTTATGGGTAGTACCTTCAACCTCATGCTCGTGACGTTGAACCTATGAACCCTATGTGCGTAATCTTGTGTGTGATTGTTGCATCATGCATCCATGCACTCATAAGCATCTTTTGAAGAAATTTTATTTCAAGGGACTTAAAAGTTGACCATTTGTGAATATCTCAGGTACTTTTTGACCATGGATTCTGGAAAAAGAAAGATCGTAAAATACAGTTTCAAGGATCCCAAGATAGATGAGTTGATCAGTCTAATTCACGAGATTGAGTGTTCTGCAGATTTTCGGAAGAAGTATGGATCCATCATTCCTCTTATGAAGTTGAAGATGAAGGAGGGAATTCTCTCGACCTTGGTCCAGTTCTATGATCCGATGTATCATTTCTTTACTTTTCCCGACTATCAGTTGATGCCTACACTGGAGGAGTATTCTTATCTGTTGGATTTACCCGTTACTGACCGTGTTCCTTTCACTGGTTTGGAGGGTGAACCAAAATCACATGAGATTGCTGCTTTGATTCATCTAGGGAAGTCTGATGTGGAAGCCCATATGAATACTAAAGGAGGGATTAGAGGATTACCAGCTCAGTTCTTATTGGAGAAAGCTCTTTACTTTGCCAGGATGAAGAGTACAGTCACTTTTTAGACCATCTTTGCTCTACTTGCTTGTGGGTTGTTCTTATTTCCTAATGTGGACAAGTTTGTTGAGGTTAATGCTATTAGGATCTTCATGATTGGAAACCCACTTCCTACATTGTTGGGTGATGCTTATTACTCTATTCATCTCCGGAGTTCTTATCATGGAGGGATGATTATCTATTGCACGCCTTTGTTGTACAGGTGGTTTATCTCTCATATGCTTCAGTCTGATGCTTTCTGGGATGCCAGGAAGGAACCCTGTTTCGATCCTAAGATCATGGCATTTACTCACTCAAATATTTATTGGTATCATCGAGCTTACCAGGATGTATAGATTGTTGATAGTTGTGGTAGTTTCCCCAATGTACCTCTTGGTACAAAGGGAGGAATTAACTATAACCCTGTTCTTGCACAACGACAGCTTGGTTATCCGATGAGGGATAAACCAAATAGTATTCATTTGAGTAGTTTCTTTTTAAAGGAGGGAGAAGACCATAGGGAAGCTAGGGAGAAGATTGTGAAGGCCTGGCCTCACATTCATTAGAAGAGTAGGAAAGACTTGGGACCTAGGGGAGCTATTTCTTTGGAGCCATATCTTTAGTGGGTCCAAACGAGAGCTATTCGGTTGAAGATGCCGTATTCCCGAGAGACACCTATGTATGATTTATTTGTGAAGACCACTCCTCCCTTATTGGATGATATAGAAGAGATACAACTTGCTTTGGTCAGGATGCAGTAGGAAAATGATGCTTGGAAGCACAATTGCCAAATTTTAGAGATTTCCTTTAGAGCAGACTTGAAGGAGAAAAACGACTTGATTGAGATCCTTGAGAGTCGAGCGGTAGAGACTATGGAGAGGCAAGGGGATTTATTTTATCCTAAGCCTCAATCAGATGCTAATTACTCATTTCCTGATTCAGGTGATTGGAAGGAGGTTGCCACCAGGTATGCGGAAGAAAATCAGAGGTTGAAGGCTCAAATTGCCAGGCTTACGAGGAAGCCCCAATGTATAGAGTGATCTCCGACAACTTTCCTTCTCAGGGTTTTAGACTTTATTTTTATCTTGTACTTGGTATTGTTGAGACTTGTAACCCATTTTGAAGTTATTATAATAAACATTTTCAGTATTTTCAAATGTGTTATTACTTTGATATTTGCAATATGTCTATAAACTTTAAATCCCTTGAAATACTAAATAACAAAATAAAATCATATGCATTGCATATCATGCATCATATTGTACATATTTCTTGCATTTGTTATACATATCCAGGTGTCTTACCAAGCTTCTTTACTTCATTCAGCAAGCTGACTCACCACTATAACACTCGGGCTAATTTCAGAAGGAAGATGGATAACCTAGAACAAGAGAATCGTGAGCTATGCGAGGAAGTTTCCGCTTTGAAGGCCGGAATGACCAATCTTACCGCTCTGAGGGAACCTCTGGTGGCTGCTCAGAATCAGCCACCGAGTCTTCAACCTTAACCAACAAGGACTACTACTGAAGCTCCGACTATTCCCGTGTCTACTACCCCAGCTGTTGTTCAGAATCACATGCCTCAAGGTTATCCATGGGGAATTCCACAGAACTTTGCACCTGCAGGTTTTAATCTCGGTCCTCAAGACACACCAGTTGTTCAGACTATTGTTACTTCTGCATCTTCTGTGGTGCATGCTGCTCTTGCTGCACCTCCTTCGGTGTATTTGGTTCCATTTGTTAATGATGATGCGTGTCGTCCTTTTCCTCCATCAAGTGAAGACTTGGGTCTCTATGATAGAATGAATGATTTTCAAGAGCAGTTTGAAAAGATGTAGAGGGAGATGAAGGCCCTCAGGGGAAAAGAGTTATTCGAGCAGAATGTGAATGAATTATGCTTGGTCCCGAATGTTAAGATACTTGCAAAGTTGAAGGTCCCGAAGTTTGAGAAGTATAAGGATAAAACTTAACCTCGTGCTCATCTAGTAATGTATGTAAGGAGAATGTCTACTCATACTGATGATCAGCGTCTGCTGATTCACTTTTTTCAGGATAGTTTGACCGGTGCTGCGCTGAAGTGGTATATGATTTTGGACAACGTCAATATACGTACTTTTAATGACTTGGGAGAAGCTTTTATAAGACAATACAACATGGACATGGCACCTGACCGTGATCAACTCAGGGCCATGGTTCAGAATGACAGAGAATCATTCAAATAATATGCACAGAGATGGCGTGAGGTAGCCGCCCAAGTGATTCCTCCCATGGAAGAGAAGGAGATGACTAATATTTTCTAGAAAACTCTGGGTGCTTTCTACTATGAAAGGATGGTAGCAAGTGCGCCAAGTGACCTTACTGAAATGGTAGGCATGGGTATCTATTTAGAAGAGGCTGTAAGAGAGGGCCATCTAACAAAGAGTGAAGGATCTGGAGGTGCAAAGAAGCCATCTTATGGGTTTACCAAGAAGAAGGAAGGGGATGCAAATGCTGTTATGCAAAAGAGGAGGGTAATCCTCCTAGAAGAAATTATCAGCGTCATCAGCAAGTCGCCTTAGTTACTCCAGTTGTTAGTGTAACTCCAACCACCGTTGCTTATCAGAGACCATCCCAGCAGGGGAATCAAGGACATAATCAGAGAAGGGAGAGTTATGACCCTATTCCTATGAGATATACGGAGTTAATACCGGCCTTGATTTAGAAGAAGTTGGTTTAAACCCGACCACCTCCCGCTGTACCATCACCATTGCCTTGGTATTACAAAGCAGACCAAACATGTGGTTTTCATCAGGGAGCACCAGTGTATAATGTCGATAATTTCTATCCTTTGAAGACTGAGGTGCAGAAATTGGTGAAGTCTGGTATTCTATCTTTCAAAGATGTGGGCCCTAATGTGAAAGACAATCCTCTACCCAAGCATGAAGGATCGAATGTTGTAAACATGGTGACCGGATGTCCAGGCGACTTCCGAATTTTTGATATTCATCTAGTTAGAGGAGATTTGGTGAAAATGCATGCAGACCTCTGTGAATTTAGCTACTACACGCATGACCATTCTGGTTGTGCTATTTGCAGTACAAACATACAAGGTTGCAATAAGATAAAGGCTGATTTGCAGGAGATGATGGATGAGGGCCTCATCCATATAATCAGGCCTAGGGGAGAGTATAAAGAGGAGGTGAATATGGTTTCTGGATGTCCTGGAGAGTTTAAATTTTTTGATGTGGAGTATATGAATGAAGACCTTATGCAATTTCATGCTACTTTCTGCCACTTGGCTAGTCAAGTGGAACATCAGTATGGATCTTGCCGAATTTGCTATTGAGACTCTCGAGGGTGTTCTATTGTGAGGAAAGGTGTTTAGTTGTTATTGGATAATGGAACTATCAAGGTTACGGGTCAAAGGGATGATTACCATGAAGGTAATATGATTGAGGTTTATTTGGCTGAAGAAGAGTCAGATGATGAGTATGCCTCTACAGATGAGTATTTCTCCTCAGATGGGGATTTATTTTCTAGAGATGACTCATTAGTGTCTGATTATGTTGAAGAAGGGGTAAACATCATTGTGCCTTGTTTTGGTGCACCAACCCATTTTGAAGTTGAGTATTATAGCAAGCCAGTTGTTACCCTATTGGTGATTAGTTTGCCAGGACCCATCCCCTACAAGTCAGATAAGGCTGTACCCTACAAGTATAACTCTACAATCTTAGAGGATGGTGTGGAAGTTCCCATCCAGCCAATACCTGATGTTGGAAATATAGCTGAGACTAGCAGAGTGACCCGCAGCGGTTGTGTGTTTGCACCAGTTGTTCGTGGAGATGTTAGCACTGGAAAGAAAATTACTGAGAATGTTGAACCCAAGAAGATTACGGGTGAATCTAGTGGAGCTACGTTAGAGAAATAAGTTGATGATAATTTGAAGATAATCAAGATGAGCGACTACAAAATTGTAGATCAGCTACTGCAGACTCCTTCAAAAATATCTATCTTGGCTTTATTGATGAACTCCTCTGCTCACAGATAATATCTGATGAGGGTATTGGATCAAGCTTTTGTGGAAAGTGACATGCCTATAGACCAATTCAGCAGTGTAGTAGGGAACATTACGTCATGTAATAACCTGAGTTTCTGCGATGATGAATTTCCAGATGAAGGAAGGAATCACAACCTGGCCCTCCACATTTCTATGAACTGCAAGAATGATTCACTATCCAATGTGCTGATTGATAATCGATCTGCATTGAATGTTATATTGAGGAGGCACATTTATGAAGTTGAAATATCAAGGGATGCCCATGTGCCCAAGTGGCATTATTGTGAAAGCGTTTGATGGATCAAGGAAATCTATTATCGGCGAAGTGGACTTGCCTATTCATATAGGCCCACATTTGTTTCGGATTACTTTCCAGGTCATGGATATTGTACCCTCTTATAGCTGTTGGCTAGGAAGGCCATGGATACATGAGGCAGGGGCCGTCACTTCAACTTTACACCAGAAACTGAAGTTTGTACATGAAGGAAAAGTGGTAATCATAAATGGAGAACATGCATTATTGATATCTCATTTGTCCTCTTTCAGCATTGTGGAGGCGGATGAAGCTGATGTTGGAACCCACTTCCAAGTTTATCCATTGACAACATATGAGGAAATGAGAATTCTATGTTTTCACTCAAGGATGCATAACAGGTTGTGCGTAAGGGTCATAGTGAAGTTTGGGGACATATTGTGGATCCAACTGTAAACAAGAATAGAGCCGGCTTGGGGTTCTCTTTGAAGAATGACAAAGGTAAGAGCATGAAGCTGAAGTCTGCTGCAGGAAAGTATCAAGACATATTTCTTAGCGGGGGTTATCTTCATCCAACTGTTTCCGGGATTAACGCCATTGTGGAAGATGAAGCAGAGCCGGAGATGCCAAATTAAGTGACGCACAAAGTTAGGGTTCAGAATTGGATCACCATTGATGTTCCCTCTTGCATACATGTTTCAAAGTAATATTTTTTGTTAATCTTTTTGAAAAGCTTTCACTCTGCCCAAGGTGGAAGTATTAATGTTGTATGGGCTTATCTGTTTGCTGTGACTTTTAAAATTAATAATAAAAGTTGTCTTTGTTTCCCAAATTGTGTCTTTATTTTTTTCTTTTTCTTGGAAAATGGTAATCAGAAAAAAACCTTTCAAAAATAAATAATAACTGAAATTCAATTTGCATGATCACTTGTTATATGTGTCAGTTTCTGAAAGCAATCATAAATCATATGTGCAGATTAATTAAAAAACCCGTTGAATACAATGACCCTGCACCCTCTCCCAACTTTGAATGTCCTATGTATGGGGCCGAAGAAGAAGACTATGATGAGATTCCAGAAGAGGTCTCAGGGTTGCTTGAGCGCGAGGAGAGTTCCATTCAGCCATATAAAGAACCATTGGGAGTAATCAATTTGGGTTTAGAAGAAGATCCTAAATAAGTCAAGATTGGAGCATTGCTGCATCTTGATGTGAAGAGCAGGTTGATTGAGTTGTTGAAAGAGTATGTGGATATATTCACTCGGTCTTATCAAAATATGCCTGGTCTAGATACAGATATTGTAGAGCACCATTTGCCGTTGAAGCCAGAGTGTCCTCCAATCAAACAAAAGTTGAGAAGAACTCACCCAGATATGGCAATGAATATCAAAGAGGAGGTTCTAAAGTAGATTAATGCCGATTTTCTTATGATGTCATTGTATCCTCAATGGATCGCCAATATTGTCCCAATACCAAAGAGAGACGAAAAAGTCCGCATGTGCGTAGATTACAAAGATCTAAATAAAGTTAGTCCAAAAGATGATTTTCCATTGCCACATATTGACATGTTAGTGGATAACACAGCAAAATTCAAGGTTTTCTCGTTCATGGATGGATTTTCCGGGTATAATCAAATAAGAATGGCTCTAGAGGACATGGAAAAAACAATGTTTATCATACCCTGGGGAACATTATGTTACAGAGTGATGCCCTTCGCGTTGAAGAACGCTGGTGCAACGTACCAGAGGACTATGACAACCCTATTCCATGATTTGATGCATAAGGAAATTAAAGTATATGTTGATGATATGATTGCAAAATCCTAGACTGAAGAAGGGCATGTAGAAGATTTGTTGAAGTTTTTTTAGCGTTTGAGGAAGTATCATCTTCGCTTGAATCCAAATAAATGTACCTTTGTTGTTCGATCAGGGAAATTATTGGGTTTCATTGTTAGACAGAAAGGAATTGAATTTGACCCTGATAAAGTCAAAGCAATTCAAGAAATTCCAGCACTGAGAACTGAAAAGCAAGTCAGAGGGTTCCTCGGGCGTCTGAATTATATTTCCAGATTCATTTACCACATGACTGCAACATGTGAACTGATCTTTAAGTTGTTAAAGAAAGATCAAGGTTGTGTGTGTATAGATGACTGCCAAAGGGCATTTGAAAGTATTAAAGAATATCTGCTTGAACCTCCTATCTTGCTCCCTCCTGTTGAAGGAAGACCATTGATTATGTATTTGACAGTGTTAGATAATTACATGGGCTGTATTATGGGACAACAAGATGAAACAGGGAAGAAAGAGTATGGCATTTATTATCTCAATAAAAAGTTTACTGGTTGTGAGTCGCGGTATTCCATGTTGGAAAAGACATGTTATACACTGGCCTGGGCGGCAAAACATTTACGGTAGTATATGTTGAATCATACTACTTGGTTGATCTCCAAAATGGATCCAATTAAGTATATTTTCAAAAAGCCTGCTCTTACTAAGAGAATTGCCCGCTGGAAGATGCTGTTATCTGAATATGACATCAAATACTGCACTCAAAAAGCTATTAAAAGCAGCGTGTTGGCAGATTATCTTGCTCACTAACCAGTTGTTGATCATCAGTCTGTGAAGTATGACTTTCCCGATGAGGATGTGATATTTCTGAAAGTGAAAGATTGTGATGAACAGTTTCCTGAGGAAGGTCCTGATCCTGAATCTCGCTGGAGTATGATATTCGATGGAGCTGTGAATGGTTATGGTAAAGGAATTGGTGCTGTGATTGTCACTCCACATGGATCGCACATTCCTTTTACTGCAAGGTTGACATTTGATTGTACTAATAATATGGCAGAATATGAGGCTTGCATCATGGGTCTCGAGGAAGCTATTGATCTCAGAATTAAAATTCTAGATGTGTATGGAGATTCAGCTTTGGTAATAAATCAGATTAAAGGAGAATGAGATACTCGTCACCCTGGATTGATCCCTTACAAATATTATGCTAGGAGATTGTTACCCTTCTTTAATAAAGTTGAATTCCATCACATTCCTAGAGATAAAAATCAAATGGTGGATGCTCTGGCAACTCTGGCTTCTATGTATCGAGTAAATACTTGGAATGATATACCTCAAATTATAGTTCAGCGACTGGATATGCACGCCCATGTGTTTGCAACAGAGGAGGTAGCAGAAGAGAAACCTTGGTATTATGATATCAAGCATTTTCTTCAAACTTGGGAATACCCGATTGGTGCATCGAATAAAGATAGAAAGACATTGAGAAGATTGGCTGGCAGTTTCTTCCTCAGTGAAAATGTGTTGTACAAGAGAAATTATGACATGGTCCTGCTCATATGCATGGATAGACACGAAACAGACATGTTGATGCATGAGATTCATGAAGGCTCATTTGGCACTCATGCTAATGGATATTCAATGGCTAAGAATATGCTAAGGGCATGTTACTATTAAATGACAATGGAATCAAATTGTTACAAATTTGCAAAGAAGTGTCATAAATGCCAGATTTACGCGGACAAGGTTCATGTGCCTCCGAAACTTCTCAATGTGATATCTTCCCCACGACCTTTCTCTATGTGGGGTATTAACATGATTGGGATGATAGATCCCAAGGCTTCTAATAGACAACATTTTATCTTGGTAGCAATCGATTACTTCGCCAAGTGGGTGGAGGTTGCTTCATATGCTAATGTTACTAAGCAGGTAGTTGTGCGCTTCATTAAGAATAATCTCATATGTCGGTATGGTGTGCCGAGAAAAATTATCACTGACAATGGCTCGAATATGAACAACAAGATGATGACAGAACTTTATGAGGAATTCAAGATTGTCCATCACAACTCATCTCCGTACAGGCCGAAGATGAATGGGGATGTTGAAGATGCTAATAAGAATATCAAGAAGCTTATCCAGAAAATGGTTGTTACTTATAAGGATTGGCATGAAATGATACCTTTCGCTTTGCATGGATATCGAACATCTCTCTGCACTTCAACAGGAGCAACCTCGTTCTCCCTTGTGTATGGAATGGAAGTTATGCTCCCAATCGATGTTGAGGTTCCCTCTTTGCGTGTGATAATGGAAACCAAGTTGTCAGAGGATGAATGGGTCCAGAACCAGTTTGACCAATTGAATTTGATTGAAGAAAAGAGAATGACGACTTTGTGTCATGGCCAGTTATATTAGAAGAGAATGAAGAAAGCTTTTGATAAGAAGGTCAAACCTCGTGAATTCAGAGAAGGCGACCTTTTGCTCAGGAAGATCATGTCTTTTAACACTGATTCTAGGGGGAAAGTGGACTCCCAATTTTGAAGGCCCATATGTTGTCAAGAAAACCTTCTTTGGCGGTGCATTAATTCTGGAAACTATGGATGGTGAGGAGTTCCCACGTCCCATGAATGCTGATGCAGTCAAGAAATACTTCGCCTAAAGAAATAAAAGAACAGATCGCTAAGTTGAAAACCCGAAAGGGCGGCTTAGGCAAAAAAGAGCGTCTCGGTAGGCCGAAGACCCGAAAGGGCGTTCTAGGAAAAAATTAAAGACATAAACAAAATAAATTCCCCGCTAAGTGGAAAACCCGCAAGGGTAGCTTAGGAAAAAGTTAGGGACTTTCTTGGCAAGTAACTACATTAGACAAGACTTGATCATTGAAGCAACAATCTTCTCGGATCCTCATCATACTTCAACAGAAGCTTCTGCTCAGGATTTCAAAAGTTGTTAGAGGGGATAGTGGTCATTGTATCTTAATGTATCTTTTCCATTATATATTACCATTTTCCTAACTTTGTAATTATCCATGGAGTCTCGCCATTTGCAGACTACCATTCTATTAATGAAATTTGAGCTTTTACCCAATTCTTTGTATTTCTTATTTTATTTAGCTTGCAAAGACTCCATTTATTATTGATAATAACTTTCAAAGTGAAAAGATTAAATAACAAAATTGATTTTCAAAAAGAACTTACAATTTGCTTTTACTTCAAAACTTGTGACGCAAGAGAAAAAAATGGTGATCCCAGGAAGGGACGAACTCCAGTTGCTTTTAAGAAGTTTTATTTCCCGGAGAAGTTTTTCTTAAAATGATTCGCCATATAGGGTTTGTAACTCCAATACCCCCGATCAATTTTTGTTTCAGTTCTTCTCTTTCCCGAGTTTGCATGATATGAAGATTCAATCCAAGATTTCTCCAGTGAAGGTTTCATTTGTTTAATAGAAGTTATTTCTTCCCAGAGAAGTTGGAACAATAATTACTCTTGAAGAATACGGGCCTCTGTTTTCCCTAGTGAAGAATGTATATTGATTTTCCCTTTGTGAATGTGGCGTTGACCTCCCCAATGAAGTCAGCGTGAATCCCCTAGTAAATGTTTTGATGATTTGATGTCCGTCTTCCCTACTTGAAATTGATTTTTCAAATTCCCGGTAGAGGCGTTACTTTTGAATATACTTGACTCCCCGTTAAAGTCTGGGTGCTATTCCTGGGTAAAGCCTGGAGAAGGATGTCGTATCTCTATATCTGTACTGTTTGGTCGCTATGTTTTGTTTACTTCCAGATTACGTTTCTCCCTAGTAAAGTTAAACCGGGCAGTATGTTTTGTTTCCTCAGTTGTCGTTTACTTTTTCTTGGATTGTTCATCTTGGATGTAATTTAGCCGAGTGTTGACTGTTCTCGAGTTGGTTTGGTCTGTTTACTCCCAGTGTTATATATCTGTTTTGTCAGCATATGCACGATAACACTCATACATTCATACATACATCATGCATAGATAAAATTGGCAAATCATCGCTCATTCACATTTTGTTGACATATTACCCTGTTTTGCAGAGTTATGTTGTCCTCTCTCCAATAGAGTATGGGCCTTAAGCAAAAAGTGTATGTTCTTTCAATTTCCCCACTGAGTTATCCCTCGTGGAAGAATTTTGCTTTAGTCTGGATGATTTGGATTTCCCTCTTGAGTATATTTCTAAAAGGAAGTGTTTTAGACGACTGTCTCATTCCAGTTTATTTCTGGTTCAAATCTTTGATCCTCGACAATATTATCACTTTGGATTTATGCAAGCTTCGAGCATTGGTTTGAGAATGTGCATTTATTTTGCAGGAGAACACTTTATCTCCTGAGCAGGAGTATATTGGCTTTCCCCGGAAAGTCATTTTTTACAATCCTTCCTATAACAGCAAGTAGAAGGTCTCTTTATTTGAGCAACTTATACTTCCCTATAAAGGTCGACGTTACTTTTTTTGCTATCTTCTATATGAGTGGGTAGTTTGCAGTTAGTTGTCAAATTACTCTCGTGGATGGCAAGACTTCCGATATTGCAGAGACAGTTCATTGTGAAATCTTTACAAATGGTAGTCTCTTTATTTGAGACAACTTATATATTACCCTTTTCAGGCGGAGTGCCTTGGTTAAAGAAGAAGTTGAGACCCGTTCTAGGTGAAATGCCAGAATTTTGGGGAAACATGTTATCTTTTTGCTACCCTCAGTGAACGTTGGTAGTTCATCGTCAGTGAACGGAGATGCTATGATAATATCTCTTTCTACCTTTAGTGAAAGTTGGTAGGTCACCTCTAGTGGAAGTTGGTGATTGTTATCTTTTTTCTACCCTCAGTGAACGTTGGTAGTTCATCGTCAGTGAATGGCGATTCTATGATATATTCTCTTTCTACCTTCAGTGAAAGTTGGTAGGTCACCTTTAGTAGAAGTTGGTGATTGTTATCTTTTTTCTACCCTCAGTGAATGTTGGTAGTTCATCGTCAGTGAACGGCGATGCTATGATATATTTTCTTTCTACCTTCAGCGAAAGTTGGAAGGTCACCTTCAGTGGAAGTTCGTGATTGTTATCTTTTTGCTACCCTCAGTGAACGTTGGTAGTTCATCGTCAGTGAACGGAGATGCTATGATATATTCTCTTTCTACCTTCAGTGAAAGTTGGTAGGTCACCTTCAGTGAAAGTTGGTGATTGTTATATTTTTGCTACCCTCAGTGAACATTGGTAGTTCATCGTCAGTGAACGGCGATGCTATGATATATTCTCTTTCTACCTTCAGTGAAAGTTGGTAGGTCACCTTCAGTGAAAGTTGGTGATTGTTATCTTTTTTCTACCCTCAGTGAACATTGGTAGTTCATTGTTAGTGAACGGTGATGCTATGATATATTCTCTTTCTACCTTCAGTGAAAGTTGGTAAGTCACCTTCAGTGAAAGTTGGTGATTGTTATCTTTTTGCTACCCTCAGTGAACGTTGGTAGTTCATCGTCAGTGGACGGAGATGCTATGATATTTCTTTTCCTTCTACCTTCAGTGAAAGTTGGTAGTTCATCGTTAGTGAACGTCGATGATTTCTTCTCTCTACCTTCAGTGAACGTTGGTAGCTCAGCGTTAGTGAACGTCGGTGTTGTTATATCTTTCTTCTTTATACCTTCTTTGAACATTGGTAGTTTCTCCTTTAGTAGTATTTGGTGTATCCTTGACCATTTTACCATCCTTTCTAAGTCGAGCCTTTTGAACCACCAGTGATTTATTTTCCTTGTTGGGTTTCTCTCTTGTTTCTTTATTTTGTTACATCCCCAATGATGTTTTGTGTCCATTTGAATTTGTCCATGTGCACTCATATTCATAAGCATTGCATGGTGTTGTACCCCAAAATTTGGCCTCCCATATTTCTCAAGACATGTCAAGAATCATCTCCAAGTTGTTCAAGATGGCTCAAGACTTGGACAATCAAATTACCTCCTAAGGCAGTCAATTCAAAATTAGGGTTTTGTGTTGCATCAAGGTACTTACATCCAAATGGTCTCAAATGCTCCCCAATGTCCTAATATGTTCTCAAGTTCATCCATGTCAAATTTCAAGCCTTGCAGAGAAAGTTTGGTCAGTCAATTGCTCAAGAAGCCCAAAAATCGACTGTGCTAAGGCAAAAGTCAACTTTGACCCAAATATAGTCAAACCTCAAGATTTTTTGCCAACATTCTCATTTTGAAGGATAATTCATCATTTGATCAAGGGTTGATCATGATTCATCAAGGATTGCTCAAGATTCATCAAGATTCAAAAGTTGCTAAATTAGGGTTTTGTAGGAAAAGTCAACTCAACTTTGACCAAGCATAACTTTCCCATACTTTATGAGAAATGACCCATCCAAAGCTCATTTTTAATAGGATGCAATTTCCTACAATCCATATTCACACCACAAGATCAAGAAATGCTCTCACAAAAAGTTACAAATTTGGACATTATAGGTCATTTTTGAAAGTCAACAAAAACACCTTTTTTTCCAAAGCCTATAACTTGAGCATGGGATATAAAAATGAGATGATACCAAAAGGGTTGGTTAGAGGACATCTCAAGGTTTCTAAAAAGTCCAAGAAGACTTCCAAAAGTTCAAAATTGAAGAAGTTATGCATTGTTGAAGTTGGGCATTTTTCCAAAATTGCCAAAAGTCAACTATCCTCAAAACTCCAATTTTTAACAAAAGGGCCCACTTTTTCCCACTTGATTTGTCTTGTCATACCACACACGTGTCCTATCCTCAATTTCATGAACAATTATTAATTTTTCTATATTATTTGATTTTTATTGATTTAATTCATTTTTAATCAATTTAAATCAAAATAAAATCCAAATCTTAATAGCTTGATATCTTTGTGATCATTACAACTTTCAAATATCATGATACACCCAATCAAATTAGTATCAAGCATTTTTGTGAACAAAATCTTGGATTTGGAATAATTTTGGAAGCTTTGTTAATGGAGATCATATCATATCTTGAATCTTCAATGCACAAGGATTGGAGACCCAAGATTTAACCTAATGCCATCCCTTATACACACAAGCTAGACACATCAAAAACACGACCTAAGAGCTACAAAAATGGCCAAACAAAATTGGAGAAAAAGCTTGGAAAATTGAAAACTGAAATCCACCCTAGAGGCAAATTGGAGGCCAAAGCTCAATGTGGTGTTCTTGCCTGACATCCAACAAAGCTAAAGCAATCATAATCAAGCCCTGAGACAGCCCCAAACTTACTGTAAGTCGTCCTAAACACGACCCTGGGCACGGATTCATAACCTCTGAATCTTGCATCTTTTTGCCAAAATCTTGACTTTATCATGTTAGTCGATTCATTTAGAGTATTTCTGCATTATTTAATTTTGTTTTTGTAGCCTATATCACCTTGCCCGAATCTAGGGTTTTGGAGGTTTGCATTTGGGGTTTTGTTTTGCAGGAATAATTAGGACAAACGATGACCATGGTTGTGTTCAGGGAGGAGAGACGAACACGTTGGTAGTCTTAGTTGGTATTTACATGGCCTATGATGAATTTTGGAAGCAAGCCACGAATCTTCCTGTGGATAAAAATCCGCAGGTAAGAAAACCAGGGTTTTGTTGGAGAAGATGACTAGGTGTCTTCCCCTGATTGGTCCATTTAAATTATTCGCGCTATTTTTATTTTTTTCCAGGCATAATTGTTTGTTTGATATATAATGATTGATGTTTAATATAATAACAAACAAGCATCATGGCTCAGTTGGTGGAAGCGTGAGTGGAAAGACCTATGGGACCTGGGTTCGAATCCCAGGTCCCCCAATGCATTTGTTTTCTTTTTCTTCAGGTACTCTCATGCAATGCTCAAAATGTAGCCCACCATATGCCTCAAAGATCCAGGCGCCAGATGACCTCCTGGCCAAATCTGGAGGCTAGGATTGAAGGACCATCATATGTCCAGGTCAACAGGCGCATATGGAATCAACAAAGTCAAAGCAGGCTGGAACGAAAATGAGCCTCTGAGATGCTGATTCTACCTCCAGTTTGGGCCCATACCCCCCATTTGGTTTATTTCTATTTCTTTTCATATTTCTTTTTTCATTTAATTGTTTAATTAATTATTATTATTATTTACACTAACCAATTTATTTTTCTTAATAAAATCAGAAAACATAAAAAATATTATTTTTATTTATTAAATTTAATTTCATCACTTTATTTTTGTAAATAAACATTAATCAATTAATTTAGTTTTTTAATTAGGGACAATTTTAATATTTTTGCAATAAATTAAAATAAATGTAGAATTAGGTTTTTAATAATTTTAATCACTTTTATTTTATTTCCTTAAATATAAAAAAACCCAAAAATATATTTTTTTATTTAATTAATTAAGTAACTTAGTTTTAATTTCTTTAAATTCAAAAATAATATAAAAAAAAACATGCTTTCTTTCCAAAGGGTCAAAACCCTAAAAAATGCACCGATTTAATTTCTTGCACGCATATCATTTGATCCAATATTGTAATTGTTTCCCGGCATGTAATAGCTTTTAATTAGGACATTAATTATTTATTGCTTTATTTTACTTTCCGCAATTTAAATTAAAGGGTTTGTTTTTGGCGATGTAAATACCCGACGCCTTGTAATAGTTTAGATTTAATTTCCACAAATTTAATTTCCGCACAATATTAACTGTTAGATGTTTGATAACTAGGCAATGCATAACAAGATCAATCTTTAACCTAAAATCAATGTAGCTCACCCATGACACGTACAGATAAAATTAACCGAAGTAACACACTCGCACATGCCACTCTTAGGGTACACCTCACTTGGTTGCCTTCGAACGTGGTCATTGAGTATAGGAAGTTTTAGAGGTCGTCCTCTTATCCAAAGATCATAAGTTGCCTCGAAATGATTGCCTCAGATAAAATGATCTAAGACATTAGGGTTACCACTAAGGCGTCCTAACATTGCTTTAGTGACCACACATCCCTTAATCGAATTGACCCGAAAACTCCAACGACGATGCTACCTACTCATTAATAGTGGGATAACATTGTCTAAAGGAAATTTGTACAGATTAATTCCTTTTTTCGAGTAGGTAGATGGTTCTTAAGTACTTGATCCTTTTAAAACAAAACAAAACTTTTCGCACTTACACTCCTTTCAAAACAAAAACTTTTTCAAACCCACAAACACAAAGAAAAGCAAATTTTGAAAACACAATAAGCAAGTACCTAAGAGCCCGTGGATAACCACTGATAGAAAGGGAGATAACACCTTCCCTTTCTATAATCTACCTCCCGAACCCGAGAAACATCTCTCAAAAAAGGAATTTTTCTGTGCTTTTGTCTTTTCGTTGTTGGATAAAATAAAAGACGGTGGCGACTCTTGCTCACCGCGACATTTTGCGAAAACAAACACAAACGCGAACCAGCATTCCAAAACAGTCAGTTCTCATTCCCACCGATCACACATGGCATCTTAGGGACAAAAATAGGATTTGTTTTATATTTAAGTATCTTCGATCGCGTCAACATGAATATTTTTAACCTTCGTATCTCCGGATAGAAGAAACTTAAATAAGGGCAGCTGTTGTACCCCAAATTTCCCCCCTAAGATCCCTTAATCATACCATGTTGATTCAATCACAACAAGATCACATTAGGGCTTTTGGTTCTTCTCCCTATCTTTAGTTTTGCTCTTTGAGGAATCACCAAGCACCTTGAATTATTTCCTTTTGTGGTCATCAATATTTTGTCTTATTTTTTCCTTTTAATTAATAAAATGCAATGTTGGTTTTTCTTGCTTGTTACTAATGTAGGTAAAGGTAATGAGGCCTAGCAGGTTGATCCATGGGTTCATGAGTTTATTTTCATGCTCTAGTCAATAAAGCTTGAGAAGTTATAACCTCACCATTGGATTTTTTTTGGAAGAAATGGCATGGAAAAGTTATTTTGGTTCACCACATTTAAAAGTTATCAAGATTGATTCAAAAGCACAAGGGGTTGATTGAATAAGTTGTCATGCTTGGACAAGGATTTTTTCCCATTGGTCACAAGTGCATATTTCTCTCAATTATCAATATATGGAAGTGATTTTGGTGGCTATGAGTTTTCATTTTCACCCTCAACAACTTCTATTTATAAAACATTTGTATTGGTACAAGAAGGTGGTTCAAAATTGTCAAGTTTCTTCCAAGCATTTTCTTGACCTAGGAGCTAGGGTTTTGAACTTCAAAGAAGCATATCTTGCTCATCTTTTGGTATTTTTTAGTGATTCAAAAAACATCCTTCTCTTCAAAGAGTTATCAACAAATCACTTCAAAAGTTTCAAGGAGTTTCCCTGTGGAAGAAACTTGATGATGAAGAAAGATTACAAGTCCTCCAGATGAATCCCCAATCTGTCATGTGTGACTTCAAATGATCATAAATTGGTCAATTTTTATCACCTTGAGCCCATTATTTTTCCACAATAATCTTGAGGTTGTGAACTTTATTCCTTCTTTGATATGCAAAGTGAGAAAATGGATGGAAGATGCCATAAGGATACAAAAGATTATAAGTCATTTCATGATTTTTTTTCCAACTTCAACAACTCATAACTCTCTAAATTTTTGGAGATTTTGAATGGTTCAAGTTTCAAAATGTCATTCAAGAGGTCTATTTCATTCCATATGTTTTGGTCAAGAGAAAATTCCAAGTGGAAGACCATGTTTGGATGAAAAACATTATAGGTAACTTTTGAAGGAAAAGTTGAAATATTTCTAAGTATAGAAAGTCAACTGCTTTTTCCCAACTTTGACTCAATGCAACTTTCAGCTCAAGCATCCATTTGATTCCATTATTTTTCCATCACAAAGCTTGTAACCTCATATTTCTAAAGCATTAAGAATCATGCCTTAAGACCCCTTGAGCTGAGAATGCCATTGAATTGAACTTGGTAACTTGAAACTGAAGTTTCTCCATAAGCCAGAATTTGAATTCTTTGTTTTGGCTTCTAATCACAAGTTTTCCACACGTTTTTGCCTTAAACATGTTTAGTGAAGCTCCAGAATTGATTAGCATACCAAAACGCGTGTTTTGGATTAGTTTTGATCAAATTAGAAGTCACACTTCTCTTGTTTGTAACATCACACGATTTCCCTCCAAACTTCATCATTTCACATGCTTGGACATTCCATTTGATTCCTATAAATAGAGGGTAATCCCCCCATTCATTTCCTCAAGCTTGGATATCCAGAATCACCCTACCAAACTTGTGCCATAACTCAAAATTTTGCAATTTCGAAATCTATTCTCAAGCCTTTTTTAATCTATTTTCTCCATCAATTCACCATCCTTGATCTTCCCTGAATCTAACCGTATAATTACATTCAAGAATCATTCCCTATATTATTCCATAGAAGTCCTGTTTCATAGCTCTGCAACTCAACTTCAATAGGTAGATTCCTTCATCAATTCTTCAAAACTTTGATATAATTGTGATGCTCTAATTGCCCTGGTTCTAGTCGCAACATTTACTTTTATCTGGAAACATGTTTTGACCATGAAATTACAAATCCCTTTTCAAAACTTTCCTTCTAAATTGCTTGAGTTACAATTTATATAAATTTTTTGCGAAGGTATGGTTGTCTTCGTCTTGGAGAGACGAAGCGAATGGAATAGGTCTGAGCTTCTGATTTTACAGTTTCAGAGACCTGCAATTCACGTTGGCTGGAGGTTGAAGATGACCAACGTGTCATCTTCCAACCAATGAAGGTGCGCCATCTGTTTTTTGTTTTGTTTTGAAAATCATATTTAATTAATGATTCTATGCTTTATTCACTAATGACCATGATATACACAGTGCGCCAGATCCCTTGGATTTGATTACTAACGCGTTTTGACTCTCATCCAATGGTTCATATATTTTTGACTTTATTTTTCTTTTCTGATTTTTATATTTAATTGTTTTAAACTTCAAAAAATCATAGAAAATTCATTTTTAGTCCAAAATATCTGAAAAAATCATTAAAAATATTTTTGATCATTCTCTTTCTGATTTTTATTTTTTCACAATTTAATTTTGTGTTTTGGTATTTTTTACAAATTTTCACGTTATTTGAATTATTTTAAATATTTAAAAATACTTTGATACATTTTTAAATTCTGGAAAAATTATAGAATGATCCAATGATATTGTGACAAATATTGGTGACCTCATTTATTTTTTTATTTATGACTTTGTTATTTTTTTAATCATTTTTTGTTTATTTTACTCATTTCTTTTAATTTTAAAAATAGTTTCTGACTATTAAAAATTACCAAAATTTTTATAAAATCATTTTAGTTCATTTCTGATTTTTCTACGGTCTTACTTTTATTTTCTTGATTAATTTGAATATAGTTAATATTTTTCTCTTTTATTTCTATTTTAAAATATTTTTAAAGACCCTTTTTTATGTATATATTAAATGTAATATCATTTTGTGATTATTTTCTGGCTGATCTTGGATTAAATTTTTGGTCATGAACTTTGTTAACATCATTGGATCCATGGTGTTGAGTCTAACTCCACAAAAATGGATGAATGGTTTTAATAATAGTTTGATTTAAATTTAATTCAAATGTGGTTTGTATATTGTTTCCCACCCCTTTTCATCTCATCCGTTTCTTATTTCACTAAGTGTTATTGGAGCATGATATCTATATCATGTCTCAAAACAAATGGTGCATAGATTGTTATTGACCGACCTCAGAATAGGTGCGACTTCTACATAAGTCCACTTACGATTGCTTTACATAGCGCTATATTTTGTCCTGATTCGAATAAATGGTCATTCTTGGCCAAAACCTATGTTTGCAAGCCCAAGTATGTTAACTTGATCTCTTTGATCTAATAACCTTGAGATTCATTGTGTGGAGGCTTTGGTTCTACCAATCCTCTAATGGATCTACAACATTTTTGGTCAACGCGGATCACTTAAACATCGTTGATCATTAAATGGTACTTTTGAGAATTCCAAATGGATGATATACTTGACAAAAAGAAAATGCGACTTGTTGTGTGGAGGCTTTGGTTCTACCAATCCTCTAATGAGTTCCAAATGCAAGTTTCAAGATGGTCATCCAACTAACCACTAATTATTAATTTGTTTTTACTTTATGCCTTTTTTTATGCTTTATGCACCATTTACTTTTAGCATTACATTTCATGTCATTTTTACTTTGCTCACTTGAGCTTTTCTTTTCTCTTCTAAGACACCTAATAATCAACATGAACCATAAAAAGCCTTAATGATACATGGACTATTTGGTTACTATCCTTGGCATTATGGAGTATTGGACTTCTTGGACTTAGGATTAGAAACCTTGGCCTATGTTGGAGACCTTGTGACCTTAATTGATATTTTGTCAGGAGTTCTTGAGGTTTACCTCAAGACATTGGGTTGTTTGTTTGTATTGTGGGCAGGTTATTGTGATTACATTCTTGGTTTATAATCTGGAATTCACCCGTATACAGCCATTACTCTGTCCAATGTTTATGAAGACTTAATTCATTTAAAGTTTGGTTCCCTCAAGAGGTCTAGTATCTTTGTTTGCTTGGTTTCAATCCAAAGAATGGGAACTTCATCTTCATTCATAGTGTCAAGTTTTGGCTTCTTGTTGGTTAGATGGTTCTTATCCCTAGCTTTTACCTTATGCTTTAGCATAGTCCCTTCTTCTCCTCCCATCTTCTTTAATTTCAAAAATCTTCTCACTCCTTTTGAAAAACTCTTCTTGTTCTTTTTTTTTTTAAAACTTGAACCACTTTCATGATAAACTTGGACTTATGTCCATACATTTTCAAAACATTTTCAATAATAAACTTCAATCAACTTAATAATACTTTGGCATTTTTTTGTGAAAATAATAAAAGTCAATCAATCCCATTTTAAGCCATTTTTTCCACTTTGGCTTTTTACTTTAAAAACTTTTCTCAAAAAAAAAATATTGGACTCTTGTCAATCCTTGTAGTGATGCAAACAACTATACTTCTATAATATGTAGTGAAGTGAGATATTTTCCACTTGGGTATTGAGTGAGGCATTGTTGATTTTAAAATCCTAGCTATATCCTCAACTTTGAGATGATGTAAATTCTCCTTTCTCATGATTTTGGGTAGTAAGTATGTTTTCCACACGGAAAATGACGATGATGTCTTATCTCAAAAAATTAACCAACACATTTGTGTTTTAAAATTTTGAAAGAGGAACTACGTGTACCCTGATCCCCTATTGCACAGAAGGTGGTACGTAGGCACTAAAAGTTTGCAACCGCGGCGGATGCAAAAATCATAAAAAATGTATTTCTTTTGTCACCTTCACCATCTATTTTTATACAACATTTTATAGCCAAAATATACAGATTTTGCAAAGAGGTTCATGCGGAGTACCGCAGATATTTAGGGTGCTAATACCTTCCCTTTGCATAACCAAACCCCTTACCTTGAATATTTCCCCCTCTTTTTGGGTTATTCGCTCCTTTCCCATTCATTTGGAAATATTAAAGCACGGTGGCGATTTTTATTTTGATTTGTAAAAGTCTAGTCAATCTAATGGCTTAGTCTTAAACATTTCTACCGCTACAACACCCTTTTCATCCATAGTTATCTATGGGCTATTAGTTTCTTTCTAGATCACTTGCTTTTGTTTGAAAATGTGCTTTGTGTGGTTTTTGAAAGTATTTTGAAAAGGCACCTTCGTTTAGGCAAACTTCGTAATAGTTCTCGTTCGTAAGAACGTATATAAAGTGTTGGTCTTTTGAAAATGTTTCATGTTTGGAAAATGTTTTGAAAGTGTTTTTGAAAGTGTTTTGAAATTGTTGGTGTTTGTTTTGAAAATAAGCAAGAATGTTTGATTTGAAAATGAGCAAGCAACTAGGAACAATCTACCTACACAAAAGTCTTAGTTCATTTCTCCCTTTCCTTTGATATTGCTATCTTACCATTGATTTGGTAAGAAGCCTTATCTTTGGATGTAAATGGACGGGCGTGAGTCATCATATAGCCATGATAACAATGTTGTGAGATATCTTAGCATTTCTCTTGGAGGGACTAATATAATTTTTGAAAGGAAACATTGATAGCGTCATCGAGGGACTACAATCTTGTATTTTGATTGCTTTTTGCTAAGATACCCCACATGCATAACATGACCATTTTTGTAAGGAAACAAAGTTGAATTACCCTAAGGGTGTAAGTGTTTAAGTGTGTTGATTTACATGCTTGTTTATCTTAGATTAGGGTTTTCTAACTTCTTGATTTTATCTTTCCATACAAACCCTAATTTACTAGCATTTATATAAAGCGATAAATTGCGAAAAATAAAAATACTAAGCTATTACATCATTAGGGGAGGGGGTACACAAATTTATGAATGAGGATTTTGCAAGAAAATTAAACCTAATTAACTATTATAACCATATTGAATAAATGTACAAGAATTAAATAAATAATAATGTACAAATGCAAATGGAAAAGAAACATGATTTTTGTTTGGTTTTTCATGACATGGGTGTTGTCTTGACCTAATCAAAGAAAAATGATTAATTAAAATTAAATAAAATTAACTTAAACTAATTAAGAAATAAATTAAATTAAAAAGTATTTTTTAGGTTTTTTTTATGAAAAGGTTTTATATTAAGGAAAATAATATGAAAATTAATTAATTAAAAGAAACCTAAGTTGTAATTTAATTTTAGTTAAGAAAAGAAAATAATATAATAATTAATCCTAAGTCTAAATATTAATTATTAAAGGAAATTAATTTGTTAAAAGAAAATGTTTTTTTGTTCTTTTTATTTTTTTTTTATAAATGAAATAAATAAGGTGTGAAAATAATAATAATAATATTTTTGGATTTTTTTACTAGTAAAGATAAAAATTATATTAATAATAATAATAATAATAATAATAATAATAATAATAATAATAATAATAATAATAATAATATTAAAGGAAATAAAAATATAATGAAATAAAAAAGAAAAAAGAAATAATAAAGAAAAATGGGCCAGGGGTGTAACAGTAGTCAGGGGTTAGCAAAAGAAAAAAAGGAGAAGCCCATCTGTTTAAAGGCCCAACGCCTGTTTCAAACAAAAAATGGAAAGAAAATGTGAAAAATAGGAAAAGGGTACCACTGGGGCTCGAACCCAGGTCCCTAAGGTAACAGGCGCGCGCTTTAACCACTGGGGTGGTGATACATCCGTTAACTTAAACAAAACAACAAATATGTAACATAAGTTTTTCCCTGAATGAACTTCATCTTCAACCTCCATCCAAAGGACCCGTAACTTATTCATTTATCATCCATTCACAAAACTTCCAACATCAAACTTGTTAGAAATTTCCTCACGATTCTGAATATGTAAATAAATTAAGCTAATTCTCAAAGATGAGCATGAATTTCTAACAGTACCAAATTCTGGCCTAAATATTTTCAGAGGTTTAAAATCAAAATTCTCCCTACTCAAGCAACATAAATGAAATCTATGGACATGTATAGTTTCAGGGCAATGATGTCTATATTTTATCTTCACAAATGCAAGACTAACAATGCCTAAATATGAAGATAGAAGTTCAAGAAAAATACTTCAAAATTGGAAATCGTGAAATGAGTTTGAGCTTGATTCAAGGTGCTGCAATGATCAGGTTAGCTTCCTTGAGTCTCTAGGAAGCTAATGCAATGTTTAGCTTGAGTTGGGAGTGGTTGAAATGGACTGTAGAAGTCCAACTGTAATGCTCTGTTTTTTGTTATGGAGGATGATGGAAATGGAGTTACAGTTTAGGAACAAGGATTGGGATGAGTTGTATTTAAAGTAAGGAAGCTTTTGAGATGATTTAGAGAGGAAACACACGATTGGTTTGAGAGATGGGAGTTTCTGGTCAAGTTCTGCACAATAATGGAGTTTTTTGTGCAATCTGAGTTTTTAGGGAGTTTGTGAGTGCTTTCAATCATGTGTTAGATTGCAAATAACTTGTATAGTTATATGAAAAAGGTTAGAGGGTTTGAATTTGACAGATCTGTGAGATATAAAGTTATGGCTATGTTACTTGATTTTGTAGAAAAGTAAAAAACTTGGTTTCAAGGCATAGTACAAGTATGGCCTGAGTTTATGGGAGGCTCTAGACATGTTGCTTTTGCCTTTGACATGGCTTGTGTTCAGATGAAACAAGTTAGGATCTCTATGCATTGACTTTGTGATTAAAGTCACTTTTCCAAAATGGAAGTGTGAACTTTGTTCCATTAATGGAATAATCACTTGGACAATGACTCAAACACTTGGATCATAGCTCAAATAGTTGTGTAATCTTCTGATTATGGATAGATTTAGAGGTTAGAAGCCTGCAAAGTAAGATTTATGCAATATGGGTGTGGATTGGATCAAATGTTCATCATGAAAATGACTTGAAAAACAAGTTTGAAACCCTAACTTCTTGCCTTCGATTCTCCTTGCTCAAACATGATCTCAATAAGTTCTTGGACATTTTGGAAAGCTTGTAACATCCTCTATGTTGGACATTTTTGAAAATTCATCTTGGAACTATGTGAAAAATTTCCATGAAGTTAGGTCAAAATCCTGCCTAAACTAGGACAAAGTTTCACTAAGTTTCCAAGTTTCATGAACATGTATTCACAAAATCATAACTTGAAATACATGCATTTCTAGGAGAAGTTGTGTTCTATAATGTTTTAGATCTCATTGATATCTACAACTTTCATGTTGGAAGTTTCTTTTTAATCATCTTGCATCAAGGTGAAAAATTGGCTCAAAGTTATGAAAAAATATGAAATTTTCAATACTTAGAAAAATTTCTAAGTTTAGAAATTTTGACTTTTCAAAATGAAATCTTGAATTTTTTATTTCTTGATGAATAAGTTTCATATTTTGACATGTTTTTGTGAATTGTGATCTTGGGCACTTGATTTGGACCAAAAAGTCAAAGTTTGACTTTTTAGTGTACAATTGACTTTTGATCAGTTGACTGAAAGTTCATCTGTCAATCAATTGATCTTGAGCAATGTTTTGAGCCATGCCATTAGGTCAAAATGATGTATTTGAACGCTTGAGATCATAACTTAAACCAATCAAACATTTGCTAGGTCAAAAATCAGAAATTGCATCTTCTTAGTCAAAACCCTAATTTTGACCATTTTGCCCTTTTGATGATCTGATCAAATTTCTTAAGGAATTGGGATCCAAACTTGATCAAATGACATATATGAGTTTATATTGTTGATATGGATAAAAAAATTAAGAATTTTGACTGTAAATTGACCACAGTTGACTTTTTTCCTAATACAACTGATTTTTAGGTCAACTGATCAATTGATTGAGTAAAAATGTGATCCAAGACTTGAAACTTGACATGAGCAATCTTGATGGTCCAAAATGATCCATGAAAGTCATATGAGGAATTAAAAGTCCAATTGTCCTTGTGCAATCTCAAACCCTAATTTTCAGTTATCAATGCTTGAGGAGGTGGTGTCTTGAGCTGATCAACCCTAGTGCAGTCTTGAACCAAATGAGATCTTGTAAGAGATTCATTGATAATTGAGAGGGAAAATTTTGGGGTACAACAGTACGAAAAGAGAAAAGGCACTCTAAACTGTTACGTTCCACTTCTGTATACTTGGTTCATGACCCATCTTTACAAGGAAGACTAGATAATTCCAAACTTGACCAAATGCGAGTGGCCTCAGAAATTAAGGTCTCTCACTACAAACTCGGTATTATGGTATGCAAGGGAGATGGATATTGGTGATATCACTATTAGTTGCGGGACTTTCCTAATGTTCCGTTGATCAAATCTTGAGGCTATATTAATTACAACCCTACTTTGGCCCTACGACAGTTAGGGTATCCTTTTGAAGACCGACCTTCGGACGAATAAATCCAACCGCTGATCATCCACGACATGGGTATAAAGGTCCAAGGGTTGCTCAACAAGGTTATCCGGGGTTGGAATAAGGTTAATAAGAGAAAATATGAAAGAAAGAATGCCATAGAAAGAGAACCCTACACTACATGGGTCCGAGACAGGGTTCAAATTATCAAGCTTCCATTCGATATAGATCCAGAGTACAAGCCAGAGGTCCCAAAGTTTATGCCTATATCCTTGGAAGAAATCGACAATCTGAAGAATACCCTAAAGCAAGATCGGGGGGAAAAGAAGAACTATAACTCAACCTTCTTAATCTGACCAAAGAAAAGAAGCAGATGTAGCTCATAATTGAGTCAAAGGACTAACAAATTGAGAGAGATCAGAAGACATTGGAAAAGGAGAGTCTCAAATGGAAGCGTACAACTGAAGGACTTTTGAGTGCGAATTTCAATCTAGATTCCCATAACCAAAGGTTAGAAGATGTTTCTACTGAAATCAGAAGGTTAACCAGATGGTACAAAAAGGCAAACATGACAAGAAAGTGCTAGAGGAAGACCTAAGAGCCCAAATCCAAAGTTTGGTGCAAGCTTCCTTAGATCAAGAAAAGCAAATAAAGTACCTCACCACAAGACTTCAAGACAACCAAGAATCAGAGGTCAGAGAACGCCTTGAAAGGATAGAGGAGGAAAGACTCCTGGCTCAAAGAACTGAAGAGTATGTGCATATATGCTTAGAGCTAGAAGGTCTCCAAAAATATTTCCTTATCCAACAGAGACTTCATACATAATTGAGGGCTGAAAATATGTATTGGGAAGAGTAGTATACAAAGATCCCCCAACCTGGGAGAGATAACCATAAGATAATCCCACATCTTTATCAAGAGTATAGGCATTACAAAGACAAACATGAAAGACTCGCCTTCCTAGCCAGCAATCTCATTGAGGATATCCCTAGAAGTTTGAGAGATGCATAAAGTATAATGGTTCCTCTTCCAAAGGATGTTGAAGACTTTCTCAAGCTTTGCCGAGAAATGGTTGATGGTTTCAGAGCAGACATCCGCAAGTGCACCTAGAAGATTTATTTCCCTTTGTTTATGTTTATGCAAACAAGTTTTGATTTAAAGTTATAATATTTTTCAATATCTGGATTATGTTACCTTCAATAAAGGCATTTTGTTTCCGTATCTTGTTTGTGTATCTATTTTTAAACTATTCACCAAATATAAAAAAAAAGAAGATAAAAGAAGCAAATGATAAATATATACCCAAGTGAATAAGGTATTTAAAACAAGAAACCAATACATGTTCATACATAATCATACGCATGCATCCATTCACAAACATTCACGTTTCATACCAAAGCTCATCTTTTTCAAAATATCTCCATTTAAACCATTGGTAGAAGAAGATCACCACCTCCTTGGCCTCCATGTCAGACAAGGGCATATCAGTAAAAAGCGATGGAATAAATTGAAGAGAACCAGGTTGCATTCAAGGAGGATCTCGACCAAGTAAAGGGTGATGTGAGTTCACTGAAAGGAGTTCTGAGTCAGTTTCTCCTAGCTTTGAAGAATATCATTGACAAACAAGATCAAATTCCAAGTGTAGCTTTCAAAGAAGTAGCTCAAACGATTGGTGCATCAAGTGGTCACCAACTAATAAAAGAGCCAGAATAGGACCCCAAAAGTCCATCATGGCCCAACAAGAGACAAGAGAAGCTGAGACTGAAGGGTTTATCCCACCACCATCAAAAGAAGGGGCATCACATACCCTACAAATTCCAATCAACAATGCAGATAACTAGTAGGACCTATAATATGGAGACCATGACCTAGAGGATCTCAATCAGGAACCCTTGAAGACGACTAGTACTCATGTTGTCGATAATCCATTGGTGATGAATCAATATAAGGCTCTGGAAGAAAGGCTGAAAGATGTGGAGGGTTTTGATGCCTTCGAAGTAGATGCTCTCGAAATGGGCCTAGTTCCTGATGTGGTAATTCCGCCGAAGTTCAAAGTGCATGACTTTGGAAAATACAAAGGGCTCACTTGTCCAAGAAATCATTTACGCATGTATTGCAGGAAGAAGTGTGCCCATGCTCACGATAAGAAGCTAATGGTTCATTATTTTCAAGACAACTTACGCGGGGCATCTCTAGATTGGTATATGCAGTTGGAGCGAGTGCACATTCGAACATGGACAGATCTTGCTAATGCTTTCTTAAAGCATTACAAATATCACCTGGACATGGAGCCTACCCGCATGCAACTCCAGAATCTGTCCCAGAAGAAAGAAGAGTCTTTCAAAGAGTACGCTCAGAGATGAAGGGAGATGGCATCCCGTGTGCAACCACCACTGTTGGAAAAGGAGTTAGTCGATATGTTCATGGGAACCTTGCAAGGATTATACTATGAAAAGATGGTTGGAAGTATCTCTTCGGGATTCACAGATTTAGTGACTATCGGAGAAAGAATTGAGATTGGAATAAAGAGTGGGAAAATACCAGGGGGATCATCAAAGGCCCCCTACAATTCAAAAAGGCCCGCTTCAAACTTCCCAAAAATAAAAGAGGGAGAAAACGATGCTGTAAAAGAAAATGAATGAAAGAAAAATGTTAAAAAATAGTTGTATTTTGTTTGGATCCAATGCGCGCACATTTACCGTAATAACCCGCACCTTCGTTTTTCATCCATTTGATCGTCAGTGGACGACCGATAGGCCAAGTCCACTGTAAGCTTCACGCGCCCTTGCACACATAATCGTACAGGCCCCTCTAAGATGTGTTTGGGCAAAGCCCAATTATTTTTGACACCCCCTTTCCCACACATTGCTAAACCAACTCCTAAATACACCTCCCTATTTTGCTCACAAGTTACAAAACGCACCCCCAGGCTTATTATCTGAATTTAGGCCCTGTCTCTTCACACCCCACCCTTTTACTACTTAATTAAAAAACGTACCCCCCTGATCAATTTCAACATTTTTTATTTTATTTTTAATGTTTTATATATTTCTTATTATTATTATTATTTATTTTTATAATAATAATAAATATTAACATTAATTGTTATTTATATATATATATATATATATATATATATATATATATATATATATATATATATATATATATATATATATATATATATATTATTTATATTATCATTTAAATGATTATCTCATGTATTATTTTTTATATATTGCATTAAAATTTTTTTTAATCATGCATTAATTAAGAAATTTTGCAATTAATATGATTAAAAAATATCTAACAAACATCAAATCTATTTTTCACAATAAACTAATCTAGACAATTTTTTGTCAAATGGTTTCAAATATATTTTGACTAATCGCGCATTTAGTCCAAAATTCCGCTATCTTTACACCCGGTCAAATGCGAGGCAATTCAAAATATTTTTGCAACCCCTAAAAAACACAAACCCATACGAACTAATTTGGACTCTGATTCCTCATAAGAGGATACGTAGGCATATGATCAAAAATCGTGGCGAGTTCCCCTATTAAAAATTAAAACCCCTTCCCCCTATTAAATATTAAAACCCTGTTTTACCTGAAATCTAAACCTAAACCTAGTATCCTTAAGAATAAGGTAGACGAAAGGTGCCTAACACCTTCCTTTCGTCTAAAGAAGTCCGAAACTTAGAATATTTGTTTACAAATTAGGGTTTCCTATTAGATTCCCTTCCTTATGATAAAAACTAGTAGTGTAGACTCTTGATTAATAAACCAGTTGCAACAGTGTGCCCAGTAGGATTATCACCGTCAACGACTCAAACTTGAATAACAAGATGATGACGGAACTTTGCAAAAAATTCAAGATTATCCACCACAATTCATCTCCCTACAGGCCAAAGATGAATGGGGCTATTGAAGCTGCTAATAAGAACATCAAGAAGATCATCCAGAAAATGGTTGTCACTTATAAAGACTGGCATGAGCTTCTCCCTCTCGCTTTGCATGGGTATCGAACATCTGTACGCACTTCAACATGGGCAACCTCGTTCTATCTTGTGTATGGAATGGAAGCAGTGCTCCCCATTGAGGTTGAGATCCCCTATTTGCGCGTGATAATGGTTGCCAAGTTGTCAGAGGCTGAATGGGTCCAGAATAGGTTTGACCAACTAAATCTAATTGAAGTGAAATGAATGACGGCCTTGTGTCATGGTCATTTATACCAGAAGAGAATGAATAAAGCTTTTGATAAGAAGTTCAAACCTCGTGAACTCAGAGAAGGCGACCTCGTGCTCAGGAAGATTATGTCTTTTAACACCGATTCTAGTGGCAAGTGGACTCCCAAATTTTGAAGGCCCATATGTTGTCAAGAAAGCCTTCTCTGGCGGTGCATTGATTCTTGAAACTATGGATGGTGAGGAGTTCCCAGATTCTGTGAATGCTGATGCAATCAAGAAATACTTTTCCTAAAGAAATAAAAGAATAACTCTATAAGTCGAAAACCTGAAAGGGAGGCTTAGGAAAAAAGGAGCGTCTCGGTAGGCTGAAAACTCGAAAGGGAGGTCTAGGCAAAAATTAGAGACATAAACAGAACAAATTTTCCCGGTAGGTTGAAAACCCGCAAGGTAAACCTAGGAAAAAGTTAGGGATTTCTTGGCAAGTATCTGCATTAGAAAAAACTTGATCATTGAAGCAACAATCTTCTTGAATCCTCACCATTCTTCAACCGAAGTCACTGCTCTCAAAGTTTTTAGAGAGAATAATGGTCATTATATTTCAATGTATCTTTTCCAATATATATTACCATTTCCAACCTTTTTAATCATCTATGGAGTCTCGCCATTCACAGACTACCATCCTATTAATAAAGTTTGAGCCTTTATCCAATGTCTTGAAATTCTTATTTTATTCAGCTTACAAAGACTTTATTTATCAGTGATAGTAATGATCAAAGAAAACAGATTAAATAACAAAATTATTTTTTGAAAATAATTTACAAATTACTTATTGATTTAGATTTTGTGGCTCAAGGAGAACAAAAATAATGACTCCAGTGATGGACAAATTCATAAATTTTTTAAAGTCTGATTTCCCCAAGAAAATTCTCCCAAGGCACCTCTACTAGAATGATCATGATCTTCATGTGTTTCCCAATTAGTTGAATACATGACCAATTGGTGTATACTGCGATGTTGGGTTTGCGATCCCATCTTCCCCAGTCAAGTCTTGTTTCTTTTGATTTCGGGTTTGCATGGTTTGAAGTCTCTTTCCCAAATTCCCCAGTAAGGTCTTAACTCACATGACGAAAAGTCTCTTCCCCTTTTGCATTCTGAAATGGAATCATTTGCAAAACACCGCCCTTTGCAGTGTCAGAATTATTATTGTTGTTTGTTTCCCAGGAAACTAGACAAGGGCAATATCTTTTCTAAGAAGTTTTGAAACATTTGTAAACTTTTTTGGGTTTTCTCCCACACAGTGCTGGGTGTGATTTAAAATCCCCATAAGTTTGATTTCTTGCTGTAATGTTTGACTTTCTTAAATCCCCAAGTAAGACTGAGATAAAGTGTCTTTCTAAAAATTATAATCCCCATAAAGTTTCATAATTTCTCCCCAGAGAAGTTGGTGCAATCCTCTCTCTCAGTATTGAAGAATGTATTTTGGGTTCCTCTGGAGGATGTGGTGTTTCCCTTCCCGATAAAGTCAGTGTGAAATCCCTATCTAATATCTCGACGGTATGGTTTCCACCTACCCTGTTGAAATCAGCATTGCAATCCCCAGTAGAAGTACATACATTGAAACATTTGCTTTCCCCATTGAAGTCTGTGTGATATTCCCCGGTGAAGCCCGGAGAAGGATGTTATATCCCTGTATCTGTACTGATTTGCTGTTATGATTGGATTATTTTCGGATTATGTTCCTTCACAATGAAGTTAAGTCATGAAGTAGGAATTTGTGTCCTCAGTTAGTGCTTACTTTCTTATGGAAATTCCATCTTGGATGTGATTTAGCCGAGTATTGACTGTACCTACTTGTTTTTGCCCATTTGTCCCCAGTGTCATATTTCTGTTTTGTCAGAATAAATGTAATAACATTTATGCATTCATACATACATCATGCCTATCAGAATTTAGAAAATCATCGCTCATTCATATTCATTAATATCTTGTTGGTATATTACCCTGTTTTGCATAGTTGTGTTATCCTCTCTCCAGTAAAGTGTCAACATTAAGCATAAAGTGTATATCCTTTCAATTTCCCCATTGAGTTTGGCTCTCATGGAAGAATTATGCTTTAGCCTTTCCGTTTAGCTTTTGTCTGGATAGAACGTGTTTCCCTCTTGAGTTAATTTCTCAATGAGGATTTATTTTGATTGACTGTTTCACTCTGGTTTATTTCTGGTTTTAATGAGTGGTCCTCTGCAATATTATTATTTTGATTTCTGCAAGCTTTAAGCCGTAGTTTGAGAATGTGCATTTATTTTACATAAGAAGATTTTATTTCCTCAATATGAATATATTGGCATTTCCCCGGGAAGCCATATTTCTTTCCCCAGGGAATCATTATTGCAATTCCTACTTATAAGAGAAAATAACAAGTCTCTTTATTTGAGAAACCTGTATTTCCCCAATGAATCTGATAGCTCCTAGAGAAGATTCAGATTTGTTACTTTAATGAATGTTAGCCTTGTCATTATGGAATGTAGTTTGTTGTTGAGATTTGTTACTCCAATGAATGGTAGGCTTGTCATTATGGAAGGTAGTTTGTTATTAAGATTTGTTACTCCAATGAATGGTAGCCTTGTCATTATGGAAGGTAGTTTGTTGTTGAGATTTTTTACTCCAATGAATGGTAGCCTTGTCATTATAGAAGGTAGTTTGTTGTTAAGATTTGTTACTCCAATGAATGGTAGCCTTGTCCTTTGGAAGGTAGTTTATTATTGAGATTTGTTACTCCAATAAATGTTAGCCTTGTCATTATGTAAGGTAGTTTGTTGTTGAGATTTGTTACTCCAATGAATGGTAGCCTTGTCATTATGGAAGGTAGTTTGTTGTTGAGATTTGTTAGTCCAATGAATGGTAGCCTTGTCATTATGGAAGGTAGTTTTTTGTTGAGATTTGTTACTCCAATCAATGGTAGCCTTGTCATTATGGAAGGTAGTTTGTTGTTAAGATTTGTTACTCCAATGAATGGTAGCCTTGTCATTATGGAATGTAGTTCGTTGTTGAAATCTTTTTACAATAATGGTAACCTTGTCATTATGGAAGGTAATTCTTTGTTGAGATTCTATTTCTCTGAATAAGTTCATTTGTTTTCAGTTATGAGTAATGGCTTCTTATTGAAATTTACTGGTATTATCTTAGAATTTCTTTCCACGGTGGGTCAACGTTACTTTTTTACTATCTCCTCAGTGAGTGGATGGTTTGTAGTCATATGTTGGTCACCATTTTCCATCACCCTCTCTCCTCAATCTTTGAGTTGACGATGCTTTATCTCCTTTTGGGGCTCTACCCCAACAGAGTTTTGTATTTTGTTCACCAGTGATTTATTTTCCTGGTCGGGTTTCTCTTTTGATCCCTGTTTTATATGCTACATCTTCAGTGGAGTTTTGCGCCCTTTTTAGATTTGTCATCTATATTGATAATCATAAGAATTGAATGGCATATTAGGGCCAAAAATAGGGCTTATTTTATATTTAAGTATCTCCAATCGCGCCAACACAAAGATTTTTAACCTTCGCATCTTCGGAAAGAAGACACTTAAATAAGGGCAGTTATTGTACCCCAATTTTTGACCCTAAGATCCCTCTATCACATCATATCAATTTAATCACAACAAGATCACACACTAGGGTTTTGGTTCTTCTCCCTATCTTTAGCTTTGCTCTATGGGGAATCACCAAGCACTTTGACTTGTGTTTTATGACCATCTATGTTTTGATATCCTTTAACTAATGAATACAATAAGTGTTTGCCCCAATTTATGATTATTGTAGGAGAAAGCATAACACGTTCCATCAAGATTGATCTATAGATTCATGAGCTCATTTTTATGCTTTCCTCAATAAAGCTTCATTGAGACTTAAGCCTTAATATTGAAGATACTTTGAAGAAATATCATTACAAAGTATATTATGATTCATCATACTTTAAGTTGTCAAAGATGGTTCAAAGGTACAAGGATTGATTGAAGAAGTTTGACTCAACTGGGAAAATCCTTGATTCATTGATCACAAGTGCACATATCCTTCAATTCTAAAGATTTGAAATTTATTTTTGTTGCTATGGTTTCTCCTTTTCGTCCTCAACAACTCATATTCACATTACAAAAGTATTTGTCTAAAAGAGGTAGGTCAAAATTTCAAAGGTTTCCCAAGGCATTTTCTTGCTCTGGAAGCTAGGGTTTTGAACTTCAAAATGGCGTATCATACTCATATTTTGGTATTTTTGAATGATTCCAAATACATGCTTCTCTTTAAAGGGTTATCAAAAAATCAATTCAAAAGTTTCAAGGGTATTTTGTGTGGAAGAAACTTGATGATGAAAAAAGATTACAAGTCCTCCAGATGAACCCTCAAGTTCCATTAGGTGATTTCAAATGATCATAACTTAGTCAATTTTTATCACTTTGAGCCTATTCTTTTTCCAAAATGATCTTAAATATGTGAAATTCAACCTATCTTTTAAGTGCAAAGTGTGAAAATGGATGGAAGATGCCCTAAGGATGCAAAAGATTATAGGTCATTTCATGAATTTTTGCCAACTTCAACAAGTCATAACTTTCTCAAATTTTGAAGATTTTTAATGGTATAAGTCAAGAGATCTACTTCATGCCATATTTTTTAGTCAAAAGCAAATTTTAAGTGGAAGGTCATGTTTGGATGCAAAAGATTATATGTCATTTTTTGAAGAAAAACTTAGAAATTTTCTAATTATAGAAAGTCAACCTCTTTTTCTCAACTTTGACTCATTGCAACTTTCATCTCAAGCATCCATTTGATTCCATTCTTTGCACATTATAAATCTTGTAACCTCATCTTTCTAAAGCTTCAAGAATCATGTCTTAAGACCCCTTGAGTTGAGAATGCCATTAATTTGAATTTGGTAACTTGAAACTGAAGTTTCTCCAAAAGTCAGAATTTAAAATCCTTGTTTTGGCTTCTAAACACAAAATTGCTACGCGTTTTTGCTTCTAATTACGTTTAGTGAACCTCCAAAAGTGATTAGCATGATAAAACGCAAGGATTGGATGAGTTTTGATAAAATTACAAGTCACACTTTTCTTGTTTGCAACTTCACACAATTTCCCTCCAAACTTCAACATTTCACACGCTTGAACATTCCATTTACTTCCCTATAAATAGAGAATTATCCCTCATTCATTTTTTCAAGCTTGGAAAGCCAGAATCACCCTGCCAAACTCTCTCTTGAACACAATTTTCTGCAACTTCAAATTTGCTCTTACAACCTTTCTCAATCATTTTTGTTTGTCAATTCACCTCCCTTGATCCTCACTGAAGCTAACAGAAGAAGAATTAAGCTTTAAAACTCCATGAATCATGCTAGCCAAGTCCAGTTTCAGAGCTCTGCAACTTAACTTCAATAGGTAGATTCCTTCACCAATTCTCTCAAACTTTGATACTATTGTGAAGCTGTCATCATCCTGATTCTAGTCGCAACATTTGTATTCAACTGGAAACACGTTTTGACCATGAAATTTCAAATCCCTTTTCAAAATTTCTCTTCCAAAATGACTGAGCTACAATTTATATAAATGTTTTGCGAAGGTGTGGTTGTCTTCTTCTTGATGAGACGAAGCGAATGGTACCGGTCTCGAGCTCTAATTTTACAGTTTGAGGAACCTAGTTTCGAGACTGGATGGAGGTTGAAGATGACCAACGTGTCATCCTTCAACCAATGAAAGCGTGCCATTTGGAATTTTCAAAAATATGATTTAATATTTGATTCAGTGCTTTATTCAATAATGACAATGATATGCACAACGCGTTTGATCAATTGGATTAGCTTACTAACGTGTTTTGACTCTCACCCACTGGTCCACATTTTTTTGACTTTATTTTATATTCTGATTTTTATATTTAAATTGTTTTAAAGTTCAAAAAATCATAAAAAATCCATTTCAACTTCAAAAAATCTGAAAAAATTAAGAAAAACACTTTTGATTTTTCTCTTACTGATTTTTATTTTTTCACAATTTTATTTTGTGTTTTGATATTTTTTTATAAATTTTCACTTTATTTGGATTGTTTTAATTGTTAAAAAAATACTTTTCTGCATTTTTAAATTTTGGAAAAATTAGGGAAGGATCCAATGACCTTTTGACAAATATTGGTGACCTCATTTATTTTTTATTTCTGACGTACTATTTTTTTTTCATTTTTTGCTTTATTGTGTCTATTTCTTTTAATTTTAAAAATAGTTTCTGACTTTAAAAAATTACCAAAAATTTCATATAAATATTTGAGTTCATTTCTTATTTTTCTATGGTCTTATTTAATTTATCTTGATTATTTTAAATATACTTGCTATTTTTCCTCTTTATTTCATTTTTAAATCATTTTTAAAATCCTATTTTCTTAATTTAAATACAATTTTATTTATTTTCATATATTATGGTTGATCTTGGACTATTAAATTTGGATCATGAACTTTATTAACATCATTGGAACCATGATGTTGAGTCTAACTCCATAAAAATGGATGAATGATTTTAATAATAGTTTGATTAAATTTTTGGTTCAAATGTGGTTTACTTCTTACCCAATTTCCTCCTCATCTCATCTCTTTCTCAATTGTACTAAATATTATTGGAGCATGATTTCCATATCATGTCTCAAAATATATGGTACATAGATTGTTATAGACCGGCCTCAAAATAGGTGCGACTTCTATATAAGTCCACTTACAGTTGCTTAACATAGCGTTAAATTTTGTCCTAATTCGAGAAATGATCATTCATGGCCCAAACCCATGTTTTCAAGCCCAAGTATGTTGATTTGAACTCTTTGATCCAATAACCTTGAGATTCATTGTTAGGAGGCTTTGGTTCTACCAATCCTCTAATGAATCTTCATCAATTTTGGTCAAAGTGGATCACTTAAACATCATTGATCATTTAATGTTGCCTTAAGAATTCTTAAATGGATGATATACTTGACAAAAAACAAATGCAACTTATTGTTGAGAGGTTTTGGTTCTACCAATCCTCTAATGAGTTCCAAATTCAAGTTTCAAGATGGTCATTCAACTAACCACCAATTCCTAACAATTGACTTTGTTTTATACTTTTACTTTATGCCTTTACTTTAAGCACATTTATTTTAGCATTTATCTTTCAAGCTATTTTCATCTTTGCTCACTTGAGTATTTACTTTTATGTCATTTTTATTTTGGTCATTTGAGATTTTCATTTCTTTTCGAAGATACTTAATAATCAAATTGAACCCTAAAAACTTTAATGTTATTTGGACTACTTGGTTACTATCCTTGGCATTTTGGAGACATGGACTTCTTGGAATTAAGGTTAGATGCCTTGACCTATTCTGGAGACCTTGTGACCTCAAATGTTATTTTGTCTGGAGTTCTTGGGGTTTACTCCAACACATTGGGTTATTTGTTTGTTTTGTGTACAAGTTATTGTGATTACATGCTTTGTCTGTGATTTGGAATTGATCTGTATACATCCATTACTCTGCCCGATTTTTGTGAAGACTTAATACAAGTGGAGTTTGGTTTCCTTAAGAGGTCCTTTTTGTAATTGTTTGTTTGGTTTCAAATCTAAAGGATGAGAATTCTATATTGACTCGTTGTGTCAAGTGTCAGCCTCTTGTTGGTTAGACGGTTCTCTTCTCTAGCTTTTATCTTATGCTTTAGGATAGTCCCTTCATCTCCACCCATCTTCTTTAATTTCAAAAATATTCTCCCTCCTTTTGAAAATTCTTCTTGTTTTAAAACTTGAACCACTTTCATAATAAACTTGGACTTAGGTCCATGCATTTTCAAAAATCTTTTCTTAACCAAACTTTAATCAACTTAATAATACTTTGACATTTTTTTTGTGAGAAGACTATACTTTGACTTAACCAAACTATTTTTGCCATTTTGGCTTTTATCTTTAAAATTTTCTATAAAATATTAGACTCTTGTCAGTCCTTGTAGTGATGCAAACAACTATACTTCTACAATATATAGTGAAGTGAGATATTTTCCACTTGGGTGTTGAGTGAAGCTTTGTTGATTTTAAAATCCAAGCTATATCCTTCACTTTGAGATGATGTAAATTTTCCTTTCTCATAATTGTGGGTAGTAAGTATGTTTTCCACTCGGACAATGACAATGATGTCTTATCTCTTAAAATTAATCAACACACTTGTGTTTTAAATTTTTTAAAGGTGAACTACGTGTACCCTGATCCCCTATTTCACAGAAGGTGGTACGTAGGCACTAAAGGTTCGCAACCGCGGCGGGTGCAAAAATCATAAAATATACCTCTTTTCTCATCTCTACAATCCATTTTATACAACATTTATAGCCAAAATACATAGATTTTCAAATAGGCTCATGCGGAGTACCGTATATGTTTAGGGTGATAATACCTTCATTTTGCATAACCAACCCCCGAACTTAGATTCTCTCCCCCTCTTTTTGGGTTATTCACTCTTTTCCCATTCCTTTGGAAACAATAAAGCGCGGTGGCGATTTTTATTTTGATCCGTGTGAGTTAAGTCAGTCTAATAGATTTGTCTCAACATTTCTACCGCTACCGACGTATGTTTGAATCAACCCATTTTCAACTATTTTAATGTTATGTCATCTGTTTTACAGTTTAAAACGTATTTGTTTTATTTTACAATTTCTGCTTTATTGCTTTTTAATTCGTTTCTCCTTAGTCGAACTAACCCTTTTGAACATACTTTGTGAAAACACTCGAAATTTGAAGCGTTGTACTGAGATTCCCTAGTCTACCTCGCTAGTAAACTTTCTGTTAAGAGACCAGCGTTGTTTACAAAAAATATAGGTAAACAAATCGGCACACCTGGTGGGAAAGTGCTAATAATTTCGTATTTTGTGTGTAGTTTTACAAAGTTTCTTATAGTTAGTGTGTGTATGAATTTGAGAAGTGGTAAACTTTGGTCCAAGTCTAAAATGCCACGCTCTAACACAAACACGACACATACGTAGATTTCTATACAAAATATGGATGTCATACCAGTAGTACCACAACTCAAAGCGCAACATTTTTATCTCCCACAACATCGACCGTTGTTCATGGTCCAGGGACAACAGTCACAATGACAGAACCTAGGAATGGGATATTTCCATTTGACCCAAATCGACCACTCTTTCCAGGGGGTCCAGGGTCATCATTTGTACCTAACCAATATGGTATGCCTTATTTCATGATGGTTGGGTTACAGTCGAACTCGGCCCCATACAGAAAACACAGTGGCCACTAGAACCCAAGGAAGTTATGTCCCAAGTGGTCGACCAGCTGGTGTTAGTTATGTCCCACAGTCGACACCATCTTTTAATACTACTTCCATTATGGATTTAAGTCAACAAATGAATGAGAGTAATTTTGAGTTAGTAAACGTCTTAACTCAATGAATGAGAGTGTCCCTTAATCCTGTAGTTGACCAAATAGGTAGATTGATTGACTCATTAAGGATCTAACCAACTCAAACGCGCCACATGCCGTTGAGAGTTTTTGAAGAACTGGAGGGGGAAACAATGAGCGTCCTTTTAGACCTCAAAGAGTGGAAGAACCCACTTATGAAGAGGAAGAACTTGTTGAACAATACGAACCTAAGCCAATCATAGTTAGGAGAAACCAAGATGTTGATCGAGTGCTAAGAAATGCCATCGTTGGGCGTAACAACATATTGAATATGGTATAAGAAGTATTAACATGATCTGGAGTAAATGTTGGCCTCTAGAGGCCCAATTTCTCTTCGCCCTTGCCTGATTACATTCGACAGGAAGAATTACCTAGGGGATGCAAGGTACCTAAATTTACCAAGTTTGTTGGTGATGCCAATGAGTCGACCATATAACACATTTCTAGGTACAAAACAGAAGCTGGCAATATCGCCAATAACGAGGGTTTAAAATTAAGATATTTTCCTAATTCATTGACAAAAAATTCTTTTACTTGGTTTACGATGTTGATCCAAACTCCATACGCACTTGGGAACAACATGAGGGTATATTTCATGAGCAATTTTATGTTGGTCAACTTAAGATAAGTTTAAAAGAGTTATCCTCAATCAAGAGGAGGTCGTCTGAGTCAATGGAAGAATATTTAAATAGGTTTAGGATCCTAAAGTCTAGATGCTTTACTAGAGTTCCTAAACATGAGCTGGTCGAAATGGCCGCTGGGGGGGGGGGGGGGGGGGGGTTAGATTTTTATATTAGGAAAAACTTTGATCCTCAATCTATTAGAGATATGTCCCAACTAGCTGATAAAGTTTGATATGTCGAACGTTTAAAAGCAGAGAAAGCTAGGGTGTCAAAGGACCATAGCAAAGGAAAAATTTCCTATGTAGACACATAAGATTATCCCATAGAGTCTAAGGATGAATACATGGAAGAAGGAGAAGTTAATGTGGCTGAATTGAAAGTCGGACCTCCGTATGCATGTAAACCTATAAGACCGTCAAAAGGAAATACACTCGAATAACCAAAAAATGATGCGTATAGTATTAAAACATATACTCTTGATGTGTCAAAATGTGAAGAAATATTTGATATTTTAGTTTTAGATGGTCAGATTATAGGGCCTCCAGGCAGTAAAAATCCACCATTAGAGCAGAAACAAAAAAGAGGTTTTTGCAAGTATCATAATTTTTTGGGTCATAACACTTCTCAATGTTTTCTTTTCATGGATTTGATTTAGAAAGCTATGAAAGATGGTCGATTGAAATTTGGTGAGAAACCAAAAAGCTCCATGAAGGTCGACTCAGACCCTTTTCATGTTGCTGATGTGCACTTTGTTGAACCATTTGAAGTGCTTATGATCGAGGCTAATAATGGTATCAAATGTGAACATGCAGCCATTATCAATTCACTCACAGCATTGAAAATCAAGACCACTGATGGTTTTGAGAGTGAATAAGCTCTGACCGCTGATCCAATGACAGCTGCAACAATCGAGACTACTGAAGGTCTCAAAAGTGGAAATGGCAATCTGTCTAAGCTACAAGAAGTGTTGGTGGTTGATATTGTTGAAGAGCCTGAAGTTAACCAAGACAACAAGGGAAAAATGGATTGTGAAACTAAAAATGAAGAATTTTCTGAAGAAATAGTTGTTGAGTTAATGAAGGTTGTTTTTCCCAAACCTGAAGAAGAGTTGGTGGATTTTATGAACATGTGCAAGCTAGGTAATTCCAGGTTTATGTTATGCCCAAATTGCAACATAGTCTATGATGAAAATGCTTCGAAGAAAATTGAGGCGTTGAAGAAGAAACGCCCTTAATAGAAGAATCCAAAGGTGGTGTTCGACCATGCGTGGGGGGGCATACAATGTCCAAGTTCCTCAAGGAAAGCCTGGTTTTCTGTATCAAAGGACTTTTGTACCACCAAAAGATTTTCCTAACAACAACTAGGTTCGTCCTTTCTATCCAAGGGGGAAAACTAGAATTGGAAGGTGGTAAAAAAGGGTTCGGGTCAAGTCATAAATGGAAAATGATGGAGAAGGGACCTGGTTATTCCCAATTTTCTGAAGTTGGGATCACTTCAAAGAGGTATCACGTTCCTCCCACATACAAAGGGAAAAATCTTATGACAAAGACTCAGTGGAGAAGGTTTTAGAGAAACAAGAAATCTGCAAGAGAAGCAACATTAAAAGCTGCTCCATCAAAGGTTGAAAGCATTCATAAGGGAGTGCATCGTTGACCAGCAAAAGAGAGGTTATCGATGCCGGTTGTGTGTGTGTGTCGCCAGCAAAAGTGGAAAATCCTGGTGATGATAACATGGATGATGAACTATCTAATGACTTTGAAGATTGTTCATATGATGGTTTGATTATACATTGTAATATTGTGTCAGTTCTTCCAAATGAGTATGGTTTCACGTCAGAGGCATCTGAGGATGAAGAGGAGACTATGTGTGAAGAATCAGTAGGCCAAAAACCTCTATGCTACTATGTCATGAATAATGGGGTGGTCGAATAATAACAGGAAAGGTTTTAGAAGCCTACATCTGATATAATGTACCATCTCAAGCTTTTGTTTATAAAGGCTAAAGTTTATGGTTTCCATGTGAACAAAGTGTTCATTGATGGCGATGCTGTTGTGAACTTGATGCCACAATCATTGCTAAAAAGGATTAGTAAGTTCAACACAAACCTTAAACCACATAACATGGTTTTGTCGAACTATGAAGGAAAAACAAGTCACATACTAGGTGTTATTCAAGTAATTTGTTAGTTGGCTCGACTTCAAGGGCAACATTGTTTATGGTGATTGCGTCCAAAACAAACTATAATATGTTGCTAGGACGTGAGTGGATATATGGCATTGGGGCAGTATCGTCGACTCTGCATCAACGCTTATCCATATGGCGCCAAGATGGGATTGTGGAGAACATTGATGCACATCATAGTTACTTTATTGCTGATGTGGGTATGGTCAACAGGAAGAATTTTGACAAAGCCTTAGATACTATACCTCAGTGTGATCCTGAAGATGCAATGTTCAAGTCACATCCTGGTGCGATCAAGTTTCTAACCCTACACCCTACTCATGGATTTATTTGGGACCAAGAAAAGTTGGATACATATCCAACTACAGAAGGGGACTTTGAACCCATGAGTGGGAAGAACAAACTCATAATGATGCTTGATTCAAATGCTTTAGTAAGGATTTTGGACTATATGGCCAAAAGCAGGATAAATTTGGCCATAGAGGCTCGAAATATTTCAAAGATGTCATCTGAAGCCATTATGGTGGAAAAGCTTAGAGAACTAAGCCAAATAACAGCTTCAGAAAGCCAAAGGCTTGACTGCATATATGAAGAAGAGCCTTTGGGATTTGAAAAAGACCCGAGAGATCATATTTTGAAGATGCAAGCACAAGATCCACTGGGGGAAGTTGACTTGGGTGATGGTGCGATTAGACTAATTACATACATCAAAACTAAGATTGACATCAAGACGAAGGATCAAGTAATTGAATTGCTTAAAGAATTTAGAGATTGTTTTGCATGGGATTACAACGAGATGCATGGTTTTAGCAGGGAGATGGTGGAAATTAAACTACCTATAAATTCAGGCAAGCGACCAGACAAACATATGCCAAAGAGGTTCACGCAAGAAGTGCTATCCAAAATCAAAGTAGATATCGAACAGTTGTCGAAAAGAAGATTCATCAGGTACGTTGAATGGTTAGTTAATATAGTCCCTGTAGTGAAGAAAAATGGAGCTTTAAGAATTTTCATAGATTTTAGGGAGTTGAATAAAGCCACTCCAAAGGACGAATATCCAATGCCTATGGCAGAAATGCTGGTTGATTCGGCTGTAGGGTATGAATATCTAAGTATTTTGGATGGATATTCAGGCTACAACCAAATTTTTATCGCTAAAGAGGACACCTATAAAACTGCATTTCGATGCCCGAGGGAACTAGGAACATACAAATGGGTAGTCATGCCTTTTGGTTTGAAAAAAGCTGGGGCTACTTATCAAAGAGCAAAGAACTCAATGTTTCAGGATTTCATAGACACCTTCATGTAGGTCCACATTAATGACATTGTAGTCAAATCTCCCTCAGGAGCTGGTCATTTAGACCACCTTCGACAAACTTTTGTTAGAATGAGGGGGTATGGATTAAAAATGAATCCATTAAAAATGTGCTTTTTGTGTTCGTGCATGAGACTTTCTAGGTTTTGTAGTACACAGGAAGGGTATAGAGATTAACCAGAACAAAACCAAGGCGATTTTGAGTACAAAAGCGCCAACGACGAAGAAAGAGATCCAATATTTATTGGGAAAGATAATTGGAAAGAGAACACCAAGAGGCATTTGACTGATTAAAAGACTACTTGGTGAAGCCTTCAATGTTATTACCCCCAAACAGAAACAAAGGCATGAAACTTTACATTGCAGCATCAGAGTCGACACTGGGAAGTATGCTAGCCCAGGAAGATGAGAATGGAGTCACAATAGCCATTTATTACCCCAGTCGAGTGTTAAATGAAGCTAAAACTAGATATAATGCAATTGAAAAACTATGCTTATGTTTATATTTTTCATGTACTAAACTTAAGCATTATATATAGCAAGTTGAAGTTTCTGTTTATTCTCATTTTGATGTAATTAAGAATATGTTATCTAAACCTATCTTGCACGGTCGAATTGGGAAATGGGTGCTAGCATTAACTGAATACTCTTTAACATATGTTTCTTTAAAAGCAGTCAAAGGGAAAATTATTGAAGACTTTATAGTTGACCATTATGTGGTTGACATCAATGAAGCCTATATAAGCACTAAGTCTTGGAAATTCTATTTTGATGGTTCTAAACATAAACAAGGAACGGGAGTAAGGATCTTTTTTTATCACCAAATGGAGTTCTAACTAGATTTCGTTATAAGATTAAAGGTGAATGCTCTAATAATGAGACTGAATATGAAGCCTTAATAATTGGACTTCAAGTAATGTTAGACGTTGGAATCAAGGATGTTGACATCAAAGGAGATTCAGAGTTAGTGGTGATACAGTTGACGAAATAATACAAATGCATTAAGGATCATCTGGAAATTTATGTGACCAAAGCATTGTCGTTACTTCAGAAATTTGATAACGTGTCGATTAGTCATGTGAAGCATATTGACAATCAAGAGGCAAACGACATGGCCCAATTAGTGTCTAGATATATAGTACCTAAAGAGAGAATAGAAAAATTGATTGAGGTTAGATATAAATTGGTGTGTGAGAACATGCAAATGATAAAAACTTGGGGGGCAGAGCCTGAAGTGATCCCTGATATCCTGAATCATGTTTATTTTGGAAATTTTGAACTGGTAGAGGAAGTTTTTGCCATTGATGCGTTATCTGAGAATGACTGGAGGAAACCTATAGTCGACTACTTGAAAAATCCATTTGGGACGACAGAGCGGAAAGTTAGGTACATGGTGTTAAGTTACAGATTGATGGGAAACGAATTGTTCAGGAAAACGCCTGAAGGGGTGTTGTTAAAATGCTTAACAAAAAGCGAAGCATATGTAGCAACATATGAAGTACATAGTGGAACTTGTGGTATATCCTCTAAGATAATCAATACCCACTAAGATGTATTTAAGGGAATTATGCATATCTTATGTATATCTAAAGTGGATCAAGATGAAGTAATAACCTTCATTCAAAACCAAATCATACATAGGTTTGGAATACCATAAACTATAATAACAGACCAATGGACCGTGTTCATAGGTCGAAAGGTAACAGAGTTTGCTGCAGAGATGGGGTTCAAACTGTTAACATCAACGCCGTATTACGCCCAGGCGAATAGGCAAGTCGAAGCAACAAACAAGGTCATTATAAGTTTGATCAAAAAACATGTTGGCCAAAAACCTAGAAGATGGAATATAGCTGTAACACCCTCTAAAAACCCCGAATAAATTTTCGCGAATAATTAAAATTATAATTTCAGAGTACATGCATCAACGAGGATGTCACAATTCTCTTTTAATAAAAACAAGTTCCTGTCATGCATAATCATAGTAGTAACCCATACATGTTTACACAGCGGAATAATTTAATTAATAAAACCAATGTTATAATATTTTCAAAATCATCAGGGATTAACACCTGGAAAATGTCAACCTCATATTATAACAAACAAAGGGAAATAAACGAGTCTGACTAAAGCAGCTCGACAAACAAACGTTCCCGGAGTTACAACTACCAGAGCATGACCCGGACAATACTAAAACGGAAATAAACTAGAAATGACAAGCCTTCGCCAAGCACCTGAACGAGGCTCCTCAATCTGAAATATTCAACAGTAAGGGTGAGCATCTCAACTATACATTTGATTATACGTTCATAACAATCAATTCAGGAAACCATAAGCATCACCCAACAATTAGCATGTTTCATAGATTACAAAAACCTTTACAATCCATATATTCATAATATCATACTTTTCATGCTTACTTATTAACATCAAACATCGTTAACAACTTAGTATCAATACATGCATACAATCAATCAAATACAACATTGGAAAAATCATCCATTCATGTCATATTCAATGTAATGCAACACACCCATGCATGTGGTACCATTTTACCGCCCCATTAAATCTCGGGTCACGGATAACTCACCGTTCCATTATATCGCGGACACGGCTACCACCTCAACGTTCCATTAAATCGCGGACACGTATATTGGCCACCATGTTAATTCCACACAATGGGAATTAACAAATGCAACATGATATGTAAAGTATGTAACACTCAGCATACTATTAACATCAATCGACATATCATGCAACATCAACAATATCAAACATAACATGATATGAATAGCATGTAATCACTCAGCATACTATTAAACATCAATCATATCAAGTTATATCATAATTCATGCTTGATAACATCATCTAAAAGCATGACAATAAGATCCACATAGTGTTGGTATCATAACATACAATCGTTATTCGATACACACATCAATCAACACTAGGAAATCAATAAACACATATTCAAAACATGTCAAACACTGCACATCAAAACCGGATCAATCCGTACTTACCAACATGCACAGAAAACATAGTTTAAAAACCAACACAGGAGGTTTAACACGGGTGCCCGTGTAAAACAACACTGCCCGTGTGGAAATGTGTCCAGAAAACACGTTTTTTTGACAATACAGGGGATCAACACGGGCGCCCGTGTGAATCAACACGGCCCGTGTTAAATTGTGCCCAGAAAACACATTTTTATGCCAACACAGTGAATCAACACGGGTGCCCGTGTTAATCAACACGCCCGTGTTGAATTGTGGCCAGAAAACACATTTTCATCAGCATTACAGTGAATCAACATAGGTGCCCGCGTAAATCAACGCGCCCGTGTTGATGAGTGCGAACCCAAATTTTCTGTTCTTGCAGCAGCTCATATACCCATATTTTTGCACGAAAATACCTCTCTACGGCAGTGCAATACAGTACAAAGACATCCAAACCACCACAGGAACCTAAAATCCCTAATTGATTCATAAAATTGGGAACCTAAACCTTTTCTAACAAAGTTCAATCCTAAGGGTATCGATCCCTAATAACATCTAATAATTGGGGTATCTCCCTATGATTACCCGAATCAACCGTACATAAACCCATAAGCAAAAGTAAATCGAGTAGTAGCCCCCCTTACCTTATCAAATTGCAGCTTGAGTTCTTGAGCGATGTTCTTCGTTCTTCTCACCTTCAGAGCTCTATTTCCCCAAATTTCCCAAACTCTGTGTTATCGTGAATAATGAGAAAAATAGCTTAAGTTCCAAAACATATCTTTATTTCTCTTGCACCCCCACTCTTTACTAACAACCTCCAAGCCCAATAACTTAAAAGAAACCCATATTTCTTATTTCTTTTATTTTCTTCCAATATTCCAAAATAAATAATTCATTTTCATTTTATTAATTCTAATAAAATAATTTCTCAATTAAATAAATCAAATAATTGAAACTGGGGTGTTACAACTCTCCCCCACTAGAAGAGTTTTCGTCCTCGAAAACATACCTTAGACGAACAGTTCCGGATAAGCCTCTTTCATCTGGCTCTCCAGCTCCCAAGTGATATTTCCATCTGCTGGACCTCCCCAAGCAACCTTCACTAATGCTATCTCTTTACCTCTTAACTGTTTCACTTCCCGATCTTCTATCCTCATAGGCAATGTTTCTACTGTCAGGTTATCTCTCACCTGTACATCATCTATTTGGATTACATGAGATGGGTCTGGAATGTATCTCCTCAACTGAGAAACATGAAAAACATCGTGCAAATTCGCAAGTCTCAGAGGTAAAGCAATACGATAAGCAACTTCTCCAACTCTTTCCGTAATCTGAAACGGACCAATAAAACGCGGAGTCAACTTCTTAGATTTCAACGCTCGACCAATACCCTTCATCGGAGTAACTCTCATAAACACATGATCTCCAGCACTGAATTCTAAATTCTTTCTCCTCTTATCATGATAACTTTTCTGACGACTCTGAGAAGCTCTCATCTTCTCTTGAATCAATTTGATCTTTTTAGTAGTCTGCTGAACAATCTCTGGCCCAATTACTGAACTCTCTCCAGATTCATACCAACACAAAGGCGTTCTACACCGTCTACCATACAATGCCTCAAACGGAGCCATACCAATACTCGAATGGTAACTATTGTTATAAGTAAATTCAATCAATGGCAAATAGCTATCCCAAGCTCCACCCTTCTCTAAAACACAAGCACGCAATAAATCTTCTAACGATTGAATCGTCCTCTCCGTCTGTCCATCAGTCTGAGGATGGTAAGCTGAACTCAACCTTAATTTAGTACCCAAAGCCTTCTGCAATCCTTCCCAAAATTTCGAAGTAAATCTCGGATCTCTATCTGACACAATACTAGAAGGAACTCCATGCAAACTCACTATTTTCTCAATATATAACTGTGCCAATCTCTCCATTGAGTAATCCATTCGCACCGGTATAAAATGAGCAGACTTAGTCAGTCTATCCACAACAACCCATATCGCTTCACAATTCTTAGGAGTCCTCGGCAACCCGGATACAAAATCCATAGAAATACTATCCCACTTCCATTCTGGAATAAACATCGGCTGCATAACTCCAGACGGCTTCTGATGCTCAATCTTCGATTTCTGACAGATTAAACATGCATACACAAATTCAGCTATTTCCTTTTTCATTCCCGGCCACCAAAACAATTTCTTCAAACCATGATACATTTTCGTGGCACCCGGATGAATGCTCATCCCACTGCGATGTCCTTCCTCTAATATACTCTTCTTGATTTCTGCGACATCAGGAACACAAACTCTATCGCCAAATCTCATAACATCATTTTCATCAATTCTAAACTCACCACCTTGACCTTGGTTGATCAATGTCAATTTATCAACTAAATTAACATCAGATTTCTGCCCGATCCTGATCTCTTCTAGAATACCACTAGTAAGTTTCAACATACCCAAACGAACACACTTCGGAGTATTTTCACAAATTAAACTCAAATCTCGGAATTGTTCAATTAAATCCAATTCACGAACCATCATCATAGACATATGCAAGGATTTCCTGCTCAAAGCATCTGCAACCACATTTGCCTTACCAGGATGGTAATTCAAACCAAAATCATAATCTTTGAGAAATTCCAACCACCTTCTTTGCCTCATATTGAGCTCTTTCTGATCGAAAAGATACTTCAAACTCTTATGATCACTATACACTTCAAATCTCGAACCATACAAATAATGTCTCCACAATTTCAAGACAAACACAACTGCTGCCAACTCTAAGTCATGAGTAGGATAGTTCCTTTCATGAACCTTCAACTGTCTCGAAGCATACGCAACTACCTGTTGATTCTGCATTAAAACACCACCTAGACCCAACAGAGATGCATCACAATAGACCACAAAAGATTCCACCGGATTCGGCAAAATCAGAATAGGAGCACTAGTCAATCTCCGCTTCAATTCTTGGAAACCTTTCTCACAATCAGAATCCCAAATAAACGCTTGTCCTTTACGAGTCAACTTCGTCAACGGCAATGCTAACTTTGAGAATCCTTCGATAAACTTTCTGTAATAACCTGCAAGACCAAGGGAACTTCTGATTTCAGAAACAGTCTTCGGCGCTTCCCACTGAGATACTGCTTCTACTTTTGTAGGATCCACTGCAATAGCATTCTTAGAAATCACATGTCCAAGAAAACTAACTTCATTCATCCAGAACTCACATTTGGACAACTTTGCATACAACTTCTTATCTTTCAACAACTCTAACACAATTCTGAGATGTTCCGCATGCTCTTCGTCATTCTTGGAATAAATCAGAATGTCATCAATAAAAACCACAACAAACTTATCCAGGTACGGGTGAAAAATCCTGTTCATATATTCCATGAAAACACCAGGTGCATTAGTAACTCCGAACGGCATAACAGAATATTCATAATGCCCATACCTCGTTCGAAAAGCAGTCTTTTGAATATCTTCCGCTTTCACACGAATCTGGTGATATCCAGATCTCAAGTCAATCTTACTGAATACACTGGCTCCAATTAGCTGATCCATTAAATCATCAATCCTCGGTAACGGATACCGATTCTTAATGGTTACCTTGTTCAACTGCCTGTAATCAACACACAGTCTCATAGAACCTTCTTTCTTCTTGACCAACAATACCGGAGCACCCCAAGGCGAAACACTTGGACGAATAAACTTCTTCTCCAGTAATTCTTCCAACTGACTCTTCAATTCAGCCAACTCAGACGCAGACATACGATATGGCGCCATCGACACCGGTCTCGTACCAGGAATCAAATCTATAGAAAATTCCACGTCTCTCTCAGGAGGTAACTCACCAACATCATCAGGAAAGACTTCTGGAAAATCACACACCACTGGCAATTCACCACTCCTGACCTTTCCTGTTGCATCTAACGAAGCAAGTAACATAAACACATTAGCACCGTCTTCCATTGCTTCTTGCACCTGCCTAGCAGTCATAGTCAAATTCTCGACACCAACTGCTTCTGGAAAAATCACCGTCTTAGCAAAGCAGTTCAGATGAACCCGGTTGAATTCCAACCAGTTCATCCCAAGGATAATATCAATTTGTTCAAGCGGTAGGCACACTAAATCTATACCGAAACCTCTACCAAAAATCTCAATAGGACAATTCCTACATACAAGTGAAGTTGTCACTGAACCCGATGCAGGAGTATCAACAACCATGCTACCTCGCATATCAGATATGTCCAGTTTCAACCTCTCAGCACAATCCAAAGAAATGAAAGAATGAGTTGCACCAGTATCAATAATTGCAACTAAAGGTGTGCCATGAATAAAACACGTACCTTTAATCAATCGATCCTCTGGAGTAGTCTCAGATCCAGACAAAGCGAACACTTTTCCACCTGACTGATCCTTCTTAGGCTTAGGACACTGCGGACGAATGTGACCTTCTTCGCCACAATTGTAACAAGTAACAGACTTCCCTTTGCAATCAATAGACAAATGACCAGCCTTTCCACATTTATAGCACTTCTTCTCATCACTCTTGCAATCTCGAATGTGATGACCAGACTCACCACCCTGTAGCATCTGATAGGAGCCTTAGAATCTCCCCCACTATGCCTTTTCCATCCACCTGATTTCTGGTTATCTCTACCATATGGCTTGCCACGGTCCATATGTTGCTTTCCTCTTTTATCAACAGCCCCACGAGAGTGAGACGACCTATTCTTGGTAATATCTTCTTCCAAGATTCTGCTACAATCCACCAGATCAGAAAATCTACGAATACGCTGGTACCTGATTCCCTGCTTAATCTCATCTCGGAGACCATTCTCAAATTTGATACATTTAGAGAATTCTCCAGCCTCATCATTGTTGTAGTGTGCATAATACTTTGCCAGCTCAGTGAACTTAGTAGCATACTCACTAACAGTCAGATTTCCCTGCTTAAGCTCCAAAAACTCAATTTCCTTTCTTCCCCGAACATCTTCAGGAAGGTACCTCCTCAGAAAAGCCCTTATGAAGTTAGCCCAAGTCAGTGCCTCTCCATCCTGAACCATTTCAGTCCTTGTTGCAACCCACCAGTCGTCGGCTTCTTCTGCCAACATATGCGTACCATATCTGACTTTCAGATCTTCAGCACAATCAATTACACGGAAAATCCTTTCGATTTCCTTCAGCCACTTCTGAGCACCTTCAGGGTCATGTGTACCTTTGAACAACAGAGGATTGTTCCTTTGGAAGTTCCCCAATTGCCTATCAGCACCAATCACGCCTCCAGTTGGGTTTCCAGCAAGTACACCAGCTAACATCCCCAAGGCCTCAGCGAGTGCAGCATCATTTCGTCCGTTACCTCTTCCAGCCATATTCCTGAGAATTAAAACATACTCCACATCAGAATACAGTATCGACAGTGTTACCTTGCACTAGTCGCATACAAAAGGAATGACTGACTCAAGACTCTGGTCGCAACGACCGACTATGCTCTGATACCACTATTGTAACACCCTCTAAAAACCCCGAATAAATTTTCGCGAATAATTAAAATTATAATTTCAGAGTACATGCATCAACGAGGATGTCACAATTCTCTTTTAATAAAAACAAGTTCCTGTCATGCATAATCATAGTAGTAACCCATACATGTTTACACAGCGGAATAATTTAATTAATAAAACCAATGTTATAATATTTTAAAAATCATCAGGGATTAACACCTGGAAAATGTCAACCTCATATTATAACAAACAAAGGGAAATAAACGAGTCTCACTAAAACAGCTCGAGAAACAAACGTTCCCGGAGTTACAACTACCAGAGCATGACCCGGACAATACTAAAACGGAAATAAACTAGAAATGACAAGCCTTCGCCAAGCACCTGAACGAGGCTCCTCAATCTGAAATATTCAACAGTAAGGGTGAGCATCTCAACTATACATTTGATTATACGTTCATAACAATCAATTCAGGAAACCATAAGCATCACCCAACAATTAGCATGTTTCATAGATTACAAAAACCTTTACAATCCATATATTCATAATATCATACTTTTCATGCTTACTTATTAACATCAAACATCGTTAACAACTTAGTATCAATACATGCATACAATCAATCAAATACAACATTGGAAAAATCATCCATTCATGTCATATTCAATGTAATGCAACACACCCATGCATGTGGTACCATTTTACCGCCCCATTAAATCTCGGGTCACGGATAACTCACCGTTCCATTATATCGCGGACACGGCTACCACCTCAACGTTCCATTAAATCGCGGACACGTATATTGGCCACCATGTTAATTCCACACAATGGGAATTAACAAATGCAACATGATATGTAAAGTATGTAACACTCAGCATACTATTAACATCAATCGACATATCATGCAACATCAACAATATCAAACATAACATGATATGAATAGCATGTAATCACTCAGCATACTATTAAACATCAATCATATCAAGTTATATCATAATTCATGCTTGATAACATCATCTAAAAGCATGACAATAAGATCCACATAGTGTTGGTATCATAACATACAATCGTTATTCGATACACACATCAATCAACACTAGGAAATCAATAAACACATATTCAAAACATGTCAAACACTGCACATCAAAACCGGATCAATCCGTACTTAACAACATGCACAGAAAACATAGTTTAAAAACCAACACAGGAGGTTTAACACGGGTGCCCGTGTAAAACAACACTGCCCGTGTGGAAATGTGTCCAGAAAACACGTTTTTTTGACAATACAGGGGATCAACACGGGCGCCCGTGTGAATCAACACGGCCCGTGTTGAATTGTGCCCAGAAAACACATTTTTATGCCAACACAGTGAATCAACACGGGTGCCCGTGTTAATCAACACGCCCGTGTTGAATTGTGGCCAGAAAACACATTTTCATCAGCATTACAGTGAATCAACACGGGTGCCCGCGTAAATCAACGCGCCCGTGTTGATGAGTGCGAACCCAAATTTTCTGTTCTTGCAGCAGCTCATATACCCATATTTTTACACGAAAATACCTCTCTACGGCAGTGCAATACAGTACAAAGACATCCAAACCACCACAGGAACCTAAAATCCCTAATTGATTCATAAAATTGGGAACCTAAACCTTTTCTAACAAAGTTCAATCCTAAGGGTATCGATCCCTAATAACATCTAATAATTGGGGTATCTCCCTATGATTACCCGAATCAACCGTACATAAACCCATAAGCAAAAGTAAATCGAGTAGTAGCCCCCCTTACCTTATCAAATTGCAGCTTGAGTTCTTGAGCGATGTTCTTCGTTCTTCTCACCTTCAGAGCTCTATTTCCCCAAATTTCCCAAACTCTGTGTTATCGTGAATAATGAGAAAAATAGCTTAAGTTCCAAAACATATCTTTATTTCTCTTGCACCCCCACTCTTTACTAACAACCTCCAAGCCCAATAACTTAAAAGAAACCCATATTTCTTATTTCTTTTATTTTCTTCCAATATTCCAAAATAAATAATTCATTTTCATTTTATTAATTCTAATAAAATAATTTCTCAATTAAATAAATCAAATAATTGAAACTGGGGTGTTACAACTCTCCCCCACTAGAAGAGTTTTCGTCCTCGAAAACATACCTTAGACGAACAGTTCCGGATAAGCCTCTTTCATCTGGCTCTCCAGCTCCCAAGTGATATTTCCATCTGCTGGACCTCCCAAAGCAACCTTCACTAATGCTATATCTTTACCTCTTAACTGTTTCACTTCCCGATCTTCTATCCTCATAGGCAATGTTTCTACTGTCAGGTTATCTCTCACCTGTACATCATCTATTTGGATTACATGAGATGGGTCTGGAATGTATCTCCTCAACTGAGAAACATGAAAAACATCGTGCAAATTCGCAAGTCTCGGAGGTAAAGCAATACGATAAGCAACTTCTCCAACTCTTTCCGTAATCTGAAACGGACCAATAAAACGCGGAGTCAACTTCTTAGATTTCAACGCTCGACCAATACCCTTCATCGGAGTAACTCTCATAAACACATGATCTCCAGCACTGAATTCTAAATTCTTTCTCCTCTTATCATGATAACTTTTCTGACGACTCTGAGAAGCTCTCATCTTCTCTTGAATCAATTTGATCTTTTTAGTAGTCTGCTGAACAATCTCTGGCCCAATTACTGAACTCTCTCCAGATTCATACCAACACAAAGGCGTTCTACACCGTCTACCATACAATGCCTCAAACGGAGCCATACCAATACTCGAATGGTAACTATTGTTATAAGTAAATTCAATCAATGGCAAATAGCTATCCCAAGCTCCACCCTTCTCTAAAACACAAGCACGCAATAAATCTTCTAACGATTGAATCGTCCTCTCCGTCTGTCCATCAGTCTGAGGATGGTAAGCTGAACTCAACCTTAATTTAGTACCCAAAGCCTTCTGCAATCCTTCCCAAAATTTCGAAGTAAATCTCGGATCTCTATCTGACACAATACTAGAAGGAACTCCATGCAAACTCACTATTTTCTCAATATATAACTGTGCCAATCTCTCCATTGAGTAATCCATTCGCACCGGTATAAAATGAGCAGACTTAGTCAGTCTATCCACAACAACCCATATCGCTTCACAATTCTTAGGAGTCCTCGGCAACCCGGATACAAAATCCATAGAAATACTATCCCACTTCCATTCTGGAATAAACATCGGCTGCATAACTCCAGACGGCTTCTGATGCTCAATCTTCGATTTCTGACAGATTAAACATGCATACACAAATTCAGCTATTTCCTTTTTCATTCCCGGCCACCAAAACAATTTCTTCAAACCATGATACATTTTCGTGGCACCCGGATGAATGCTCATCCCACTGCGATGTCCTTCCTCTAATATACTCTTCTTGATTTCTGCGACATCAGGAACACAAACTCTATCGCCAAATCTCATAACATCATTTTCATCAATTCTAAACTCACCACCTTGACCTTGGTTGATCAATGTCAATTTATCAACTAAATTAACATCAGATTTCTGCCCGATCCTGATCTCTTCTAGAATACCACTAGTAAGTTTCAACATACCCAAACGAACACACTTCGGAGTATTTTCACAAATTAAACTCAAATCTCGGAATTGTTCAATTAAATCCAATTCACGAACCATCATCATAGACATATGCAAGGATTTCCTGCTCAAAGCATCTGCAACCACATTTGCCTTACCAGGATGGTAATTCAAACCAAAATCATAATCTTTGAGAAATTCCAACCACCTTCTTTGCCTCATATTGAGCTCTTTCTGATCGAAAAGATACTTCAAACTCTTATGATCACTATACACTTCAAATCTCGAACCATACAAATAATGTCTCCACAATTTCAAGACAAACACAACTGCTGCCAACTCTAAGTCATGAGTAGGATAGTTCCTTTCATGAACCTTCAACTGTCTCGAAGCATACGCAACTACCTGTTGATTCTGCATTAAAACACCACCTAGACCCAACAGAGATGCATCACAATAGACCACAAAAGATTCCACCGGATTCGGCAAAATCAGAATAGGAGCACTAGTCAATCTCCGCTTCAATTCTTGGAAACCTTTCTCACAATCAGAATCCCAAATAAACGCTTGTCCTTTACGAGTCAACTTCGTCAACGGCAATGCTAACTTTGAGAATCCTTCGATAAACTTTCTGTAATAACCTGCAAGACCAAGGGAACTTCTGATTTCAGAAACAGTCTTCGGCGCTTCCCACTGAGATACTGCTTCTACTTTTGTAGGATCCACTGCAATAGCATTCTTAGAAATCACATGTCCAAGAAAACTAACTTCATTCATCCAGAACTCACATTTGGACAACTTTGCATACAACTTCTTATCTTTCAACAACTCTAACACAATTCTGAGATGTTCCGCATGCTCTTCGTCATTCTTGGAATAAATCAGAATGTCATCAATAAAAACCACAACAAACTTATCCAGGTACGGGTGAAAAATCCTGTTCATATATTCCATGAAAACACCAGGTGCATTAGTAACTCCGAACGGCATAACAGAATATTCATAATGCCCATACCTCGTTCGAAAAGCAGTCTTTTGAATATCTTCCGCTTTCACACGAATCTGGTGATATCCAGATCTCAAGTCAATCTTACTGAATACACTGGCTCCAATTAGCTGATCCATTAAATCATCAATCCTCGGTAACGGATACCGATTCTTAATGGTTACCTTGTTCAACTGCCTGTAATCAACACACAGTCTCATAGAACCTTCTTTCTTCTTGACCAACAATACCGGAGCACCCCAAGGCGAAACACTTGGACGAATAAACTTCTTCTCCAGTAATTCTTCCAACTGACTCTTCAATTCAGCCAACTCAGACGCAGACATACGATATGGCGCCATCGACACCGGTCTCGTACCAGGAATCAAATCTATAGAAAATTCCACGTCTCTCTCAGGAGGTAACTCACCAACATCATCAGGAAAGACTTCTGGAAAATCACACACCACTGGCAATTCACCACTCCTGACCTTTCCTGTTGCATCTAACGAAGCAAGTAACATAAACACATTAGCACCGTCTTCCATTGCTTCTTGCACCTGCCTAGCAGTCATAGTCAAATTCTCGACACCAACTGCTTCTGGAAAAATCACCGTCTTAGCAAAGCAGTTCAGATGAACCCGGTTGAATTCCAACCAGTTCATCCCAAGGATAATATCAATTTGTTCAAGCGGTAGGCACACTAAATCTATACCGAAACCTCTACCAAAAATCTCAATAGGACAATTCCTACATACAAGTGAAGTTGTCACTGAACCCGATGCAGGAGTATCAACAACCATGCTACCTCGCATATCAGATATGTCCAGTTTCAACCTCTCAGCACAATCCAAAGAAATGAAAGAATGAGTTGCACCAGTATCAATAATTGCAACTAAAGGTGTGCCATGAATAAAACACGTACCTTTAATCAATCGATCCTCTGGAGTAGTCTCAGATCCAGACAAAGCGAACACTTTTCCACCTGACTGATCCTTCTTAGGCTTAGGACACTGCGGACGAATGTGACCTTCTTCGCCACAATTGTAACAAGTAACAGACTTCCCTTTGCAATCAATAGACAAATGACCAGCCTTTCCACATTTATAGCACTTCTTCTCATCACTCTTGCAATCTCGAATGTGATGACCAGACTCACCACCCTGTAGCATCTGATAGGAGCCTTAGAATCTCCCCCACTATGCCTTTTCCATCCACCTGATTTCTGGTTATCTCTACCATATGGCTTGCCACGGTCCATATGTTGCTTTCCTCTTTTATCAACAGCCCCACGAGAGTGAGACGACCTATTCTTGGTAATATCTTCTTCCAAGATTCTGCTACAATCCACCAGATCAGAAAATCTACGAATACGCTGGTACCTGATTCCCTGCTTAATCTCATCTCGGAGACCATTCTCAAATTTGATACATTTAGAGAATTCTCCAGCCTCATCATTGTTGTAGTGTGCATAATACTTTGCCAGCTCAGTGAACTTAGTAGCATACTCACTAACAGTCAGATTTCCCTGCTTAAGCTCCAAAAACTCAATTTCCTTTCTTCCCCGAACATCTTCAGGAAGGTACCTCCTCAGAAAAGCCCTTATGAAGTTAGCCCAAGTCAGTGCCTCTCCATCCTGAACCATTTCAGTCCTTGTTGCAACCCACCAGTCGTCGGCTTCTTCTGCCAACATATGCGTACCATATCTGACTTTCAGATCTTCAGCACAATCAATTACACGGAAAATCCTTTCGATTTCCTTCAGCCACTTCTGAGCACCTTCAGGGTCATGTGTACCTTTGAACAACAGAGGATTGTTCCTTTGGAAGTTCCCCAATTGCCTATCAGCACCAATCACGCCTCCAGTTGGGTTTCCAGCAAGTACACCAGCTAACATCCCCAAGGCCTCAGCGAGTGCAGCATCATTTCGTCCGTTACCTCTTCCAGCCATATTCCTGAGAATTAAAACATACTCCACATCAGAATACAGTATCGACAGTGTTACCTTGCACTAGTCGCATACAAAAGGAATGACTGACTCAAGACTCTGGTCGCAACGACCGACTATGCTCTGATACCACTATTGTAACACCCTCTAAAAACCCCGAATAAATTTTCGCGAATAATTAAAATTATAATTTCAGAGTACATGCATCAACGAGGATGTCACAATTCTCTTTTAATAAAAACAAGTTCCTGTCATGCATAATCATAGTAGTAACCCATACATGTTTACACAGCGGAATAATTTAATTAATAAAACCAATGTTATAATATTTTAAAAATCATCAGGGATTAACACCTGGAAAATGTCAACCTCATATTATAACAAACAAAGGGAAATAAACGAGTCTGACTAAAACAGCTCGAGAAACAAACGTTCCCGGAGTTACAACTACCAGAGCATGACCCGGACAATACTAAAACGGAAATAAACTAGAAATGACAAGCCTTCGCCAAGCACCTGAACGAGGCTCCTCAATCTGAAATATTCAACAGTAAGGGTGAGCATCTCAACTATACATTTGATTATACGTTCATAACAATCAATTCAGGAAACCATAAGCATCACCCAACAATTAGCATGTTTCATAGATTACAAAAACCTTTACAATCCATATATTCATAATATCATACTTTTCATGCTTACTTATTAACATTAAACATCGTTAACAACTTAGTATCAATACATGCATACAATCAATCAAATACAACATTGGAAAAATCATCCATTCATGTCATATTCAATGTAATGCAACACACCCATGCATGTGGTACCATTTTACCGCCCCATTAAATCTCGGGTCACGGATAACTCACCGTTCCATTATATCGCGGACACGGCTACCACCTCAACGTTCCATTAAATCGCGGACACGTATATTGGCCACCATGTTAATTCCACACAATGGGAATTAACAAATGCAACATGATATGTAAAGTATGTAACACTCAGCATACTATTAACATCAATCGACATATCATGCAACATCAACAATATCAAACATAACATGATATGAATAGCATGTAATCACTCAGCATACTATTAAACATCAATCATATCAAGTTATATCATAATTCATGCTTGATAACATCATCTAAAAGCATGACAATAAGATCCACATAGTGTTGGTATCATAACATACAATCGTTATTCGATACACACATCAATCAACACTAGGAAATCAATAAACACATATTCAAAACATGTCAAACACTGCACATCAAAACCGGATCAATCCGTACTTAACAACATGCACAGAAAACATAGTTTAAAAACCAACACAGGAGGTTTAACACGGGTGCCCGTGTAAAACAACACTGCCCGTGTGGAAATGTGTCCAGAAAACACGTTTTTTTGACAATACAGGGGATCAACACGGGCGCCCGTGTGAATCAACACGGCCCGTGTTGAATTGTGCCCAGAAAACACATTTTTATGCCAACACAGTGAATCAACACGGGTGCCCGTGTTAATCAACACGCCCGTGTTGAATTGTGGCCAGAAAACACATTTTCATCAGCATTACAGTGAATCAACACGGGTGCCCGCGTAAATCAACGCGCCCGTGTTGATGAGTGTGAACCCAAATTTTCTGTTCTTGCAGCAGCTCATATACCCATATTTTTGCACGAAAATACCTCTCTACGGCAGTGCAATACAGTACAAAGACATCCAAACCACCACAGGAACCTAAAATCCCTAATTGATTCATAAAATTGGGAACCTAAACCTTTTCTAACAAAGTTCAATCCTAAGGGTATCGATCCCTAATAACATCTAATAATTGGGGTATCTCCCTATGATTACCCGAATCAACCGTACATAAACCCATAAGCAAAAGTAAATCGAGTAGTAGCCCCCCTTACCTTATCAAATTGCAGCTTGAGTTCTTGAGCGATGTTCTTCGTTCTTCTCACCTTCAGAGCTCTATTTCCCCAAATTTCCCAAACTCTGTGTTATCGTGAATAATGAGAAAAATAGCTTAAGTTCCAAAACATATCTTTATTTCTCTTGCACCCCCACTCTTTACTAATAACCTCCAAGCCCAATAACTTAAAAGAAACCCATATTTCTTATTTCTTTTATTTTCTTCCAATATTCCAAAATAAATAATTCATTTTCATTTTATTAATTCTAATAAAATAATTTCTCAATTAAATAAATCAAATAATTGAAACTGGGGTGTTACAACTCTCCCCCACTAGAAGAGTTTTCGTCCTCGAAAACATACCTTAGACGAACAGTTCCGGATAAGCCTCTTTCATCTGGCTCTCCAGCTCCCAAGTGATATTTCCATCTGCTGGACCTCCCCAAGCAACCTTCACTAATGCTATCTCTTTACCTCTTAACTGTTTCACTTCCCGATCTTCTATCCTCATAGGCAATGTTTCTACTGTCAGGTTATCTCTCACCTGTACATCATCTATTTGGATTACATGAGATGGGTCTGGAATGTATCTCCTCAACTGAGAAACATGAAAAACATCGTGCAAATTCGCAAGTCTCGGAGGTAAAGCAATACGATAAGCAACTTCTCCAACTCTTTCTGTAATCTGAAACGGACCAATAAAACGCGGAGTCAACTTCTTAGATTTCAACGCTCGACCAATACCCTTCATCGGAGTAACTCTCATAAACACATGATCTCCAGCACTGAATTCTAAATTCTTTCTCCTCTTATCATGATAACTTTTCTGACGACTCTGAGAAGCTCTCATCTTCTCTTGAATCAATTTGATCTTTTTAGTAGTCTGCTGAACAATCTCTGGCCCAATTACTGAACTCTCTCCAGATTCATACCAACACAAAGGCGTTCTACACCGTCTACCATACAATGCCTCAAACGGAGCCATACCAATACTCGAATGGTAACTATTGTTATAAGTAAATTCAATCAACGGCAAATAGCTATCCCAAGCTCCACCCTTCTCTAAAACACAAGCACGCAATAAATCTTCTAACGATTGAATCGTCCTCTCCGTCTGTCCATCAGTCTGAGGATGGTAAGCTGAACTCAACCTTAATTTAGTACCCAAAGCCTTCTGCAATCCTTCCCAAAATTTCGAAGTAAATCTCGGATCTCTATCTGACACAATACTAGAAGGAACTCCATGCAAACTCACTATTTTCTCAATATATAACTGTGCCAATCTCTCCATTGAGTAATCCATTCGCACCGGTATAAAATGAGCAGACTTAGTCAGTCTATCCACAACAACCCATATCGCTTCACAATTCTTAGGAGTCCTCGGCAACCCGGATACAAAATCCATAGAAATACTATCCCACTTCCATTCTGGAATAAACATCGGCTGCATAACTCCAGATGGCTTCTGATGCTCAATCTTCGATTTCTGACAGATTAAACATGCATACACAAATTCAGCTATTTCCTTTTTCATTCCCGGCCACCAAAACAATTTCTTCAAACCATGATACATTTTCGTGGCACCCGGATGAATGCTCATCCCACTGCGATGTCCTTCCTCTAATATACTCTTCTTGATTTCTGCGACATCAGGAACACAAACTCTATCGCCAAATCTCATAACATCATTTTCATCAATTCTAAACTCACCACCTTGACCTTGGTTGATCAATGTCAATTTATCAACTAAATTAACATCAGATTTCTGCCCGATCCTGATCTCTTCTAGAATACCACTAGTAAGTTTCAACATACCCAAACGAACACACTTCGGAGTATTTTCACAAATTAAACTCAAATCTCGGAATTGTTCAATTAAATCCAATTCACGAACCATCATCATAGACATATGCAAGGATTTCCTGCTCAAAGCATCTGCAACCACATTTGCCTTACCAGGATGGTAATTCAAACCAAAATCATAATCTTTGAGAAATTCCAACCACCTTCTTTGCCTCATATTGAGCTCTTTCTGATCGAAAAGATACTTCAAACTCTTATGATCACTATACACTTCAAATCTCGAACCATACAAATAATGTCTCCACAATTTCAAGACAAACACAACTGCTGCCAACTCTAAGTCATGAGTAGGATAGTTCCTTTCATGAACCTTCAACTGTCTCGAAGCATACGCAACTACCTGTTGATTCTGCATTAAAACACCACCTAGACCCAACAGAGATGCATCACAATAGACCACAAAAGATTCCACCGGATTCGGCAAAATCAGAATAGGAGCACTAGTCAATCTCCGCTTCAATTCTTGGAAACCTTTCTCACAATCAGAATCCCAAATAAACGCTTGTCCTTTACGAGTCAACTTCGTCAACGGCAATGCTAACTTTGAGAATCCTTCGATAAACTTTCTGTAATAACCTGCAAGACCAAGGAAACTTCTGATTTCAGAAACAGTCTTCGGCGCTTCCCACTGAGATACTGCTTCTACTTTTGTAGGATCCACTGCAATAGCATTCTTAGAAATCACATGTCCAAGAAAACTAACTTCATTCATCCAGAACTCACATTTGGACAACTTTGCATACAACTTCTTATCTTTCAACAACTCTAACACAATTCTGAGATGTTCCGCATGCTCTTCGTCATTCTTGGAATAAATCAGAATGTCATCAATAAAAACCACAACAAACTTATCCAGGTACGGGTGAAAAATCCTGTTCATATATTCCATGAAAACACCAGGTGCATTAGTAACTCCGAACGGCATAACAGAATATTCATAATGCCCATACCTCGTTCGAAAAGCAGTCTTTTGAATATCTTCCGCTTTCACACGAATCTGGTGATATCCAGATCTCAAGTCAATCTTACTGAATACACTGGCTCCAATTAGATGATCCATTAAATCATCAATCCTCGGTAACGGATACCGATTCTTAATGGTTACCTTGTTCAACTGCCTGTAATCAACACACAGTCTCATAGAACCTTCTTTCTTCTTGACCAACAATACCGGAGCACCCCAAGGCGAAACACTTGGACGAATAAACTTCTTCTCCAGTAATTCTTCCAACTGACTCTTCAATTCAGCCAACTCAGACGCAGACATACGATATGGCGCCATCGACACCGGTCTCGTACCAGGAATCAAATCTATAGAAAATTCCACGTCTCTCTCAGGAGGTAACTCACCAACATCATCAGGAAAGACTTCTGGAAAATCACACACCACTGGCAATTCACCACTCCTGACCTTTCCTGTTGCATCTAACGAAGCAAGTAACATAAACACATTAGCACCGTCTTCCATTGCTTCTTGTACCTGCCTAGCAGTCATAGTCAAATTCTCGACACCAACTGCTTCTGGAAAAATCACCGTCTTAGCAAAGCAGTTCAGATGAACCCGGTTGAATTCCAACCAGTTCATCCCAAGGATAATATCAATTTGTTCAAGCGGTAGGCACACTAAATCTATACCGAAACCTCTACCAAAAATCTCAATAGGACAATTCCTACATACAAGTGAAGTTGTCACTGAACCCGATGCAGGAGTATCAACAACCATGCTACCTCGCATATCAGATATGTCCAGTTTCAACCTCTCAGCACAATCCAAAGAAATGAAAGAATGAGTTGCACCAGTATCAATAATTGCAACTAAAGGTGTGCCATGAATAAAACACGTACCTTTAATCAATCGATCCTCTGGAGTAGTCTCAGATCCAGACAAAGCGAACACTTTTCCACCTGACTGATCCTTCTTAGGCTTAGGACACTGCGGACGAATGTGACCTTCTTCGCCACAATTGTAACAAGTAACAGACTTCCCTTTGCAATCAATAGACAAATGACCAGCCTTTCCACATTTATAGCACTTCTTCTCATCACTCTTGCAATCTCGAATGTGATGACCAGACTCACCACCCTGTAGCATCTGATAGGAGCCTTAGAATCTCCCCCACTATGCCTTTTCCATCCACCTGATTTCTGGTTATCTCTACCATATGGCTTGCCACGGTCCATATGTTGCTTTCCTCTTTTATCAACAGCCCCACGAGAGTGAGACGACCTATTCTTGGTAATATCTTCTTCCAAGATTCTGCTACAATCCACCAGATCAGAAAATCTACGAATACGCTGGTACCTGATTCCCTTCTTAATCTCATCTCGGAGACCATTCTCAAATTTGATACATTTAGAGAATTCTCCAGCCTCATCATTGTTGTAGTGTGCATAATACTTTGCCAGCTCAGTGAACTTAGTAGCATACTCACTAACAGTCAGATTGCCCTGCTTAAGCTCCAAAAACTCAATTTCCTTTCTTCCCCGAACATCTTCAGGAAGGTACCTCCTCAGAAAAGCCCTTCTGAAGTTAGCCCAAGTCAGTGCCTCTCCATCCTGAACCATTTCAGTCCTTGTTGCAACCCACCAGTCGTCGGCTTCTTCTGCCAACATATGCGTACCATATCTGACTTTCAGATCTTCAGCACAATCAATTACACGGAAAATCCTTTCGATTTCCTTCAGCCACTTCTGAGCACCTTCAGGGTCATGTGTACCTTTGAACAACAGAGGATTGTTCCTTTGGAAGTTCCCCAATTGCCTATCAGCACCAATCACGCCTCCAGTTGGGTTTCCAGCAAGTACACCAGCTAACATCCCCAAGGCCTCAGCGAGTGCAGCATCATTTCGTCCGTTACCTCTTCCAGCCATATTCCTGAGAATTAAAACATACTCCACATCAGAATACAGTATCAACAGTGTTACCTTGCACTAGTCGCATACAAAAGGAATGACTGACTCAAGACTCTGGTCGCAACGACCGACTATGCTCTGATACCACTATTGTAACACCCTCTAAAAACCCCGAATAAATTTTCGCGAATAATTAAAATTATAATTTCAGAGTACATGCATCAACGAGGATGTCACAATTCTCTTTTAATAAAAACAAGTTCCTGTCATGCATAATCATAGTAGTAACCCATACATGTTTACACAGCGGAATAATTTAATTAATAAAACCAATGTTATAATATTTTCAAAATCATCAGGGATTAACACCTGGAAAATGTCAACCTCATATTATAACAAACAAAGGGAAATAAACGAGTCTGACTAAAACAGCTCGACAAACAAACGTTCCCGGAGTTACAACTACCAGAGCATGACCCGGACAATACTAAAACGGAAATAAACTAGAAATGACAAGCCTTCGCCAAGCACCTGAACGAGGCTCCTCAATCTGAAATATTCAACAGTAAGGGTGAGCATCTCAACTATACATTTGATTATACGTTCATAACAATCAATTCAGGAAACCATAAGCATCACCCAACAATTAGCATGTTTCATAGATTACAAAAACCTTTACAATCCATATATTCATAATATCATACTTTTCATGCTTACTTATTAACATCAAACATCGTTAACAACTTAGTATCAATACATGCATACAATCAATCAAATACAACATTGGAAAAATCATCCATTCATGTCATATTCAATGTAATGCAACACACCCATGCATGTGGTACCATTTTACCGCCCCATTAAATCTCGGGTCACGGATAACTCACCGTTCCATTATATCGCGGACACGGCTACCACCTCAACGTTCCATTAAATCGCGGACACGTATATTGGCCACCATGTTAATTCCACACAATGGGAATTAACAAATGCAACATGATATGTAAAGTATGTAACACTCAGCATACTATTAACATCAATCGACATATCATGCAACATCAACAATATCAAACATAACATGATATGAATAACATGTAATCACTCAGCATACTATTAAACATCAATCATATCAAGTTATATCATAATTCAAGCTTGATAACATCATCTAAAAGCATGACAATAAGATCCACATAGTGTTGGTATCATAACATACAATCGTTATTCGATACACACATCAATCAACACTAGGAAATCAATAAACACATATTCAAAACATGTCAAACACTGCACATCAAAACCGGATCAATCCGTACTTAACAGCATGCACAGAAAACATAGTTTAAAAACCAACACAGGAGGTTTAACACGGGTGCCCGTGTAAAACAACACTGCCCGTGTGGAAATGTGTCCAGAAAACACGTTTTTTTGACAATACAGGGGATCAACACGGGCGCCCGTGTGAATCAACACGGCCCGTGTTGAATTGTGCCCAGAAAACACATTTTTATGCCAACACAGTGAATCAACACGGGTGCCCGTGTTAATCAACACGCCCGTGTTGAATTGTGGCCAGAAAACACATTTTCATCAGCATTACAGGGAATCAACACGGGTGCCCGCGTAAATCAACGCGCCCGTGTTGATGAGTGCGAACCCAAATTTTCTGTTCTTGCAGCAGCTCATATACCCATATTTTTGCACGAAAATACCTCTCTACGGCAGTGCAATACAGTACAAAGACATCCAAACCACCACAGGAACCTAAAATCCCTAATTGATTCATAAAATTGGGAACCTAAACCTTTTCTAACAAAGTTCAATCCTAAGGGTATCGATCCCTAATAACATCTAATAATTGGGGTATCTCCCTACGATTACCCGAATCAACCGTACATAAACCCATAAGCAAAAGTAAATCGAGTAGTAGCCCCCCTTACCTTATCAAATTGCAGCTTGAGTTCTTGAGCGATGTTCTTCGTTCTTCTCACCTTCAGAGCTCTATTTCCCCAAATTTCCCAAACTCTGTGTTATCGTGAATAATGAGAAAAATAGGTTAAGTTCCAAAACATATCTTTATTTCTCTTGCACCCCCTTTCTTTACTAACAACCTCCAAGCCCAATAACTTAAAATAAACCCATATTTCTTATTTCTTTTATTTTCTTCCAATATTCCAAAATAAATAATTCCTTTTCATTTTATTAATTCTAATAAAATAATTTCTCAATTAAATAAATCAAATAATTGAAACTGGGGTGTTACAATAGCTCTGGGCCAGACATTGTGGGCATGCCGAAACTCGCTAAAAGAGTCGACTAACACAACTCCTTTAAACTTAGCTTATGGGCATGAAGAAGTATTTCCTCTAGAGATTCATCTGCAATCAGTCAGAGTGCAAAGGCAATCAGATATTCCTACTGAGTATTACTAAGGAATGATGTATGATACGTTGGTAGATGTTTAAGAACATAGGCTAACAACATTATATACTTTGTTTAGACAGAAGGAACAAGTAGAAAGGGCCAATAAAAAAAGGGTGAATGCAAAGGCGTTCGTGTTTGGAGATATGGTCTGGAAAGTGATCCTGCCTATGGATAGGAGGGATATAGTCCTTGGAAAATGGTCACAAAACTGGGAAGGAACATTTCGAGTACTGCAAGTTTTTTCCAACAATGCTTATGAGATTGAGGAGCTCACACCAAAAGGTCGAATACTACGAGTAAATGGAAAATACTTAAAGAGGTATAGGTCTATGTTCCAAGAAATTATGATAAATAGAGGATAAAATTCATTTCATAATAAGGAGGCCACCAAGGGGCCTGAAATGTGAAATAAGAATTACAAAGAATTATGGAAGGAACAAATTCATATTACATGTAAAATTGAAAGGCTAAAAAGGCACGTTATTCTTGACGGTTATATAGAATTCTCGAGCAAGTTCCAAACAAGCATTGGTTAACGAGATAGAGGTGTCAAGGTCGGCTAGCTCAATATATAACACGCCAACACGCTCCAGATGAGCGACCCCAACCAGAGCTTCATTATTCAATGCTTGTTCAACTGCATGAAACCCAACAGCTTGCAAAGTCTTTGCCTCATCCATTTTTTTCTCTAACCTTTCAATTTGTTGCTTCAACACTATGATCTGCTATTGCCATTGGGAAATATTTGTGGCCCTAGTGTTAAAGTTTGCTCTTTCTTTGTCAAGAGTTTCCTTCAGTTATTCACTAGTAGCCATGGAAGAATTCACAAAAGCCAATTCAACAGTGCACACTTTCTCTTTGGGAAGGCATCTTTCCTGGATATCTTTCTTTTCATCCTAGTCGACCAAAAGCTGATCAAGGAAGGTAGACACTTCAGCCACGAATTTTAGAACAAAAGGAGAAGTAGCTTGAACGTCAACTTTCTTCAGCATTTCTTTAATCTTAATAACATCAGAGGGATACGTCTCCAAATGGGTGATCAAATCAACATAAAAAATAATGGTTTTGAGACGATTAAGAACTTCTTCTTGAGTCCCAAGTGAAGAGATACCTTAAGATGCAATATAAGTACTGGAGCCTCCATCAATCGAATAGTCCATGGCGTTCACCAAAAATTTTAAATACTCAAAGGGGCTGGTTTGCCTCAGAGCACCAACTTGTTGGGGAGACATGGTGTTGGTCGCAGGAATCACGTTGGGAGGGGTCGAGATGGTGCCAAAAAAGCTTGATGCCTGAAGAGTCATTTCTTCAATTTGGAAGGGATTCTGGTTAGCAGTTGTGGTGACATCAACATCAGCAACATGTTCAAGATGCTTTAAACCATCATCTCCAATACCCTCCCTCAGGTTGTCATTATTGGCATCGTCTTCCAATCCCTCACTGGTGAGAGAATACTCAGAAGTACCCTGGGTGATAGGAGAGTTAAGGTTTCTCCCAAAAGGCTTGCTATTAGTTAAAACCACAATTGGTTTCCTTTTGGTCTTGGAAGATTTCAAGACAATCTTAGTGGGGGATTTTTTAGTTTTAACTGCCAATCACTGAAACAATAAAGGAAATTGAGAACAGAATCATCAAAAAGACAGATGATTTCTAAGATAAAGTCTTTGAAGAAGAAGGTACCTGGTAGTCTCCTTCAGGACTAGAGTAAATGCTTTCTGGTCGAGTTGGAATAGGCTGCAAAACTCGTTCTCTAGTTACCACCGGAGAAAGCATAGTGGCAGAAGTGGCCTTTTTTGAGGCAACCTCGGATCAAGTCGACAAGACCTTTTTGGATTTTTCAGAGATGGCAGGTGAAGATGCATCGTCAACTCGTTTATCTTGATTAGAAGAGTGTTTTCATCTTTGGGGGCGGTTCAGGAGGGACAATGATGTTAGCTTCAGGGGCCTAGGAACGTGTCAACATAATCAACGGGTTAGAAAGAGAACGCAAACAACTAGTGAACTATCAATTTAGCAAAGTACCTAAGAAGAAGTTCCATAGGCCTCATTAGCTGAGGGAGAAATGGTCGCACCACTGATAGTTTCCCTGGCTCGTTTCTTGTGCTAAATCACTAAATAAGGCAATAACATAAGACGAATCGTTAGAAGTCAAAACATAAACAAGAAGGCGACCGACGGTTACAATATTAAGCTATACCTTTCCTAAACTTTTGCTGCATGGATTCAAATGTATGGTTCAGTCGAGCTTTGAAGGACTTGAGAGTCCCATTACTTTGCACAAAGTGCACAATCCACCAATCATAGAACTCCTTAGTTGTGTAGAAGAGGGGTTCGAAGGCAAAAAGATTTATCTTGGGGACATCAGCAGCAAAATGTTGAAGTTGTTGAGCATACTCTCCCTCAATGTAGCTAGTAGATGAAAGACATAGTTCATCTGATGGCTTATAAAAGCTACGAGGCAAAGGTTGGCACAAGCCAAACTATCTAGCCACTAGATTAGGCCGATAAGAAAGGAGTGTCACTCCATCATTAGCTCCTACCCTATATGATATGATCCTATGGGTTAAGAAAGCTTACCAAATGGCTTTGGATTTACGGACCTGCGCAAGATCGACAGAAGGAAATGGTCGAGTGAACCACTCACGACCATGTGGTCTAGAGGCAAAGGTTACCATGCTTGGCTGAAAAGAAGTGCCCCTAAAGAAAAACTTCAAGTATTTCTCAAGCGAATTATCTCGAGTCATGTCATTATTAGAAGGCGTCATTACAGCAAGACGAAGGATTTCGTTGGCACGTTGGGCTAATGCAGTCTCTTATGCTTCAAGAGGCGCAGTTTGAGATGGCTCGCAAAAGTCGTATTTAAACACAATTGGAGCATCCAGAAAGGCCCAACAAGTAGTTAGCTTGCAGTAAATGGAAATGAGGTCATATGATCGACCCCCACGCTGAGTGATTCATAGAGGACGCCAAAATAAGTTCGCTCAGGCATATATGTCGACCTAGATGGAGGTGATGAGCTAACGCAATGAATCATTTAGATACCTTTAGAGATCGACTATAGAAAACATACTTGGAAATCCACAAGGCCAAGAAGGCAATGTGTTATTCATCAGACAAAATTTTGACACCTTTGGTGTGAAAATGCTCCATATATTTGGTGAAGCCAGCAATGTCCTTTTCAAAAGGAATAACGTTTTCGTCTGCTTCAGTGGGAAGAAACGCTTCACATGTGGGTCAGAGACCACTGATGGCCACAATGTCAAACAAGGTGGGAGTAAGCATCCCAGCTGCAAAATGGAAGGTGTTTGTAGAGCCTTCCTAGAAGTAGAGTGCGAAAATTAGCATGTGATTGCAATAACTAGGGACAACCCTAAAAAGCTAAATCAATTCAAAAAAGCCTTGAGCCTTCCAAACGTCACCCTTTACTTTCTCTACTTTATTCAACCATGTAATGTAATCTTGGTTGATAGCAGGGCGGAATGGAAGACTTTAGACATACGGTTGATGTGTGAAAAATCTATAAGGAAATCTCTTTTGATAGGGTTTTGGTGGTTTTGTGAATAGGGAAGCCACCTTCCAAGTGTTTATGTACCCCAACATCATCAGGAATAGGCCCCAATAGAGCGTAAGCTGTGTTGTTGGAGATGAAGGGAAGCATCAGCTGGGAGCGAAAAGTTTGGAGATTGCGTGTTGGCGTTGGTTCTAAGAGAAAAGTGTTTTGATCATGAACGAAGAACTCACTCATGTTAGAAACTCGTTCAATTTCATGGGGAGTTTGAATGTGTTCATAGATTTTGCTTTTGAAGCGGCCATGAAGATGATGGAAAGTTTTTCTGGGTAAAAATGAAAGTGAAGGTTTATGTGGTGTACAAAGACAGAGAGCTTGAGTATGCAAAGAAATGTAAAGAGGAAATTGAAGAAATGAAAGGGGTATTTATACCATCAAGGAGACCAAACATTAGTGAGAAATTGGAAAAAACTGTGGCTACACGAACGACACGTGTCAAAAAGATGGAAACTAAGTTGAAGAAGTTAGTTAGTTAGAGGCCACGACTATCCTAGGAAGTTGAAACTAGAAAATAGGGAAGTGGTTGTGTGATTGTTGATGTAACGTTTGACGGAAAATATCATGATCACAATAACGTCACTTCACAATAAGGTTCTTTGGGGGGAAATTTGTTGGCTAGGATTTTTACAAAGGGTTAAAATCCAACCAAAAGAAAAAAGGGTTCTTTGAAGACTTTTAATTATAAGAAATCGACACAGAAGGAGTCGACTGGAAGAGGTTTAAAAGGCCAATTTGGGCTTGTGGACGCAGTTGACCAGAAAAGAGGCCCCATGAGGAATGGATTGGGCCCAGGAGTGTTAAAAATCCCAAAAGAGGGCATAACTAGCAAAGCAAAGCGTTGTGAATGGAGAACATGGGCTCGATAGCAGGAATAGAGAACATGGGTTTGATAGTAGGGATGGAGAATGTGGGTTCATGGAGGGAAGTTACAAGAGACACATGGCTCATAAAGAAGCGAAGCCTGTAGAAAAGTAATTATTTTTATGTATTATAAATAAAGCACTTAGTGCATAGTGTAAGAGGTTCAAACGTTCACATTCGTACACGCTAGTCACTCAGAGTACCCAAGCAAATGAGCAGAATGAGTCAAGCAAGGGCGATGTATGTTTGAATCAACTCATTTTCAACTATTTTGATGCTATGTCATCTATTTTTTACAGTTAAAAACGTCTTTGTTTTAATTTAAAATTCCTGCTTTATTGTTTTTAAATTCGTTTTGCCTTAGTCGAACTGACCCTTTTGAACATACTTTTTGAAAACACTCGAAAACTGAAGCATTGTACTAAGATTCCCTGGTTGATCTCGCCAGTAAACTTTCTTTTAAGATACCAGCATTTTTACCAAAACCAGAGGTAAACACATGGATGTGAAGGTTTTGGTCACATTAGATCAGAATGTCCCACGTACCTCCAGAATCAAAAGAAGGACTTATCTGTTTTTTGGTCTGATGGTGATGATTTTGGAAGTGAATGTGATGATGAAACTGCTAAGAATGCTACTGCCTTCACTGGTAGGTGTGAATATGATGAAGATTCCTGTGACAAGGATCTCTCTTTTGAAGAATTGGTTGCTTCCTACAAAGAGCTTTGTGTTAGCAGTGAAAAGGTGTGTAAGACATGAGTAAATCATAAGAGAATCATAACTCAACTACAAGCTGAAAAAGAGAATTTGTCTTATACTGTCTATGATCTTCAAAATGAGGTAACCTTATTGAACATGACCAAATCCATAAGAATGTTAAAAAATTGATCTTATATGTTAGACAAAATTCTACAAGTTGGGAAAGGGTCTGGAAACTCAATAGGTATTGGTTTTAATTATCAATCTCTAAATAAACAAGGAAAAACCCATGTGACAAAATTTGTCTCTTCTGAAAGGAAGCACGAGGTCATAATGTCAGATCAAATACTGCAACATCCTGCCAGACATCAGGAATCTCAAACCAGAGCCAAGTTTTTACCATGGAAATGCCATTATTATGGGAAATTTGGTCATATAAAACCTTTTTGTTACTGACTGTATGGGTATCCTAAAGGTCCAAAATAACCCAGGGTTAAACATATGACAATTAAAACTAGAAAGGAGTGGAAACTAAAGTTGTTGACACCAGTCTTATAGTCCATACTTCTATTGGAGCTTCATCTAGAGAAGACTGGTACTTTGACAGTGGATGTTTCAAACACATGACATGGGTTAAAAAAATTTAGTGGATAAATTGTATTCCTCCAATTTTTTTCAAGTTTAGTGATGGAGCTTAATTTGAAATCATGAGAGTGGGAAATATAGTTCGTACTGGTCTTCCTAGACTAGATGATGTTCTTATTGTGAAAGGTTTGACTTCAAATCTGATCAACATTAGTCAACTTTGTGATCAAGGTTTAAAAGTCAATTTCACCAAGTCAAAATGTTTGGTTACCAATGAGAAGAATGATGTTCTGATGATAGGAGTTAGGCCTAAATACAATTGTTATCTATGGGTACCACAATAAACTAGTATTCTTCCACATGTTTAATAACCAAGGAAGAAGAAGTTAAGTTGTGGCACCAGAAGCTTGGACATTTGAATCTCAAAGGTATGAAGAAGATTGTGTCTGAAGAAGCTATTATAGGTCTTCCTAAGATCAAAGTTGAGGAAGGTAAAGTCTATGGTAAGTGTCAAATTGGGAAGTAAACCAAGATGTCACACCAGAAGTTTCAACGTTAGACTACTTCCAAAGTTCTATAACTTCTTCATATGGATTTAATATGGCCAATGCAAGTTGATAGTCTTGGTGAAAAGAGGTATGTCTATGTGATTGTTGATGATTTTTCAAGATTTACCTGGGTGAACTTTATTAAAGAATTATCATATACCTTTGAAGTTTTCAAAGACCTTTGTCAACACCTTCAAAGAGAGAAGGAAGTTGTGATTATTAGAATCATAAGTGACCATGACAAGGAATTTGAGAATGTTAAATTTTATGAGTTTTGCTCTACTGAAGGTATTAGTAGTGAGTTCTCATATCCCATCACCCCTCAATAAAATGGAGTTGTAGAATGCAAGAATATAACCTTACAAGAATCAGCTAGAGACATGCTACATGCTAAAAACCTTCCTTATCATTTTTGGGTTGAATGCATGAACACTGCTTACTATAGTCACAATCGTGTTACTCTGAGAGAAGGTACATCACCCACACTCTATAAATTGTAGAAAGGGAGGAAAACTAGTGTTAAATACTTTCATGTTTTTGGGAGTAAATGTTACATCCTGGATGATAGAGAATAAATGAGAAAGACGGATCCCAAAAGTGATGAATGGACATTTTTGGGTTACTCTACAAATATCAGAGCTTATAGAGTTTTTAAATCCAGAACCAAAGTCACGATGGAATCCATTAATTTTGTGGTTGATGATTCAATCATTTAGAAAATGAATGATGTTGAAGAAGATGTTTGAGCATCATCTCAACAGACTGATGCTCCAAAAAATAAGGCAGACATTAAGTCAAACATTGAGCCAGCAGGTACTGAACCAGAAAACTCTTAAGCCAACAAAGGTCCCTCCCTCTATTAGTGTTCAGAAAAATCATCCAAAGGAATTTATTATTGGGAATCTTAATAAAGGGATGAATTTTATTGGCACAAAATGGATTTACAAGAATAAATTTGATGAAAATGGAATTATGACCAGAAACAAGGCTAGGCTTGTTACTCAAGAATACGCTTAAGTTGAAGGGGTTAATTTTGATGAGACTTTTGCACCTGTTGCTCGTATTGAATCCATTAGATTTTTCTTAGGAGTGGCATGTATGCTAAAATTCAAGCTATTTGAGATGGACATGAAAAATGCCATCTTGAATGAGTACTTGAATGAAGAAGTATATGTTGAACAACTAAAGGGACTCATAGATTATATTTTCCTCGATCATGTGTTCAAACTAAAGAAAGCTCTATATAGATTAAAGAAAGCACCTAAGGCATGGTATCAAAGGTCAATTGAGTTTCTTGTTAACAATGGCTACAAGAAAGAGGGAAGAAACAAGACCTTGTTTGTTAAAGAAGAGCGTGGTAAACTCATGATAGCTCAAATATATGTTGATGACATTATGTTTGGAGGGATGTCAAACCACATAGTCCAACATTTTGTCAAGCAAATGCAATCTGAATTTGAGATGAGTCTTTTTGGTGAATTAACTTATTTTCTTGGTCTTCAAGTTAAACAAATGGATGATACTTGTTAGCTGGAAATTTTGATGACATGGAAATATTTACCAAAGATGAAGAAAGTCGAAGTAGAGTTAATTCTAAAACAAATATGAGAATATTTCATGAACATTTCGACTGACAGGCTCTTGGATAGTCTAAAGTATTGGCGAAAAGTCCTATTTTTATGAATTAGTGGGACTTAAGTTGTTTGAAGTTTTGGAGTTTCATACTTCGACAGTCATGTATGATGATTTGGAGCCTCAAAAGGAAGAGGATTTCAAATTCAAATGGGTTGATCTTATCCAAAAGGGCGCGTGGAAATCTGAGGATTCAAAGGACATGCAAACATTGAACGTGGCATTCTTTTATGGAAATACTGTTATGGTTGAACTAGTATAAATTAGAATCTTTGTGTTAGGATTTTAGTGTGTTCAAATTCTGTACAAATACTCAATTTCACTCAAAATACCAACTTACCGAGAAACAAGTTTTTCTGAGAATGTACGTATGAATCACCATGTTTTATTAAATTATAAATTTATCTTTAAAAAATTTATTTTAATTCCTTTTACATTCCAGTCAAAATCTTTTTACTTTCCTGTTATTACTTCACAAAGTTTCTCAATTACTTACCATTTAACCGTCACTTTCAAAAAGATGAACATTAGAAAACTATAAATCACTAAAACTAAATACATGTCCTAGGATCAATCTAGTTGATCTTGCGAGTAACCAAATTATATTTGTTTTGGAAGACTAGCGGTTGTTTACCAAATTCCAGGGTAAACAAATTGGCACGCCCGATGGGACCAGTGTCTAAGTTTTGTGTCAGAAATTTTGTTTTGTGTTGTATTTTCTTCCGTTTCAATCTATTTGTTTGACATTGTTGTATGATATTAAGGAGTGGAAAATTAGCCAAAATTAACGAACCAATACCAAGAAGGAAATACACTAGGAAGATGGTTAACCCACCCAATAACAATGGAGAGCAACCACCCCTTTCGACTGGGGAAAGTACGATTGTGTTATCTGCAACCGAATCGATACCTGTTCATGCGAATACGGCATGAATATTGAAAAGTTCTTATAGCGGTCCATCTCTATCCCTAGTGCACATACAAGATCTCCCAGTGACCCCAAGACCACCAGGGACGAATAATTTTATATATTTTACGTCTGGATTCACAATGCCGATGGATGGCCACGAAAAAATTTATTGTATGCCAACAGTAGTGATGGCAAGCCTAAATAATAGTACATCAACATTTCCTGGTCTAAGAATATTTACTTTTTCACCACTACAAGGATCAGGATCAGGAAAATAACATAAGTCAAAATGTCCCACCCCCAAGATTCATTGCCCAATTACCTACCCTCACAATGAATTCTTAAGCGACGTTTCGACAACAGATGGATGATAGCAATCATGAAGTGGTTGGTATTTTAGCCCAACAAATGAATACAATCTTTAAACCATTGATCAAAAGTTATACCCAAACCAACCAACAAAATGCCCAGACGAATCAGCAGTTCGCAGCGCACATGGCTTGAATTGCATATTTCTTTGGCGCTCCTCAAGTCCCGGATCGATAAATCTGTTGAGGTTGGATGAGAGAAAACCAGGGGTTAGTAGTCGAAGAGGACCCAATAATCAATAAAATGCAACCAATTACGCAAAATGTTAGAAAAGTCAATCAGAGGCAAAGAGTCGAACAACCTAGGATCGAACAAGTCATACCATGGGAAGTTCAAGCCCCAAGAGTCGTACTGGTTAATCGAAAGCAGGATTCTAACGAAGTCCTTAACCGTGTTCGGCAAGACGAATACCCAGGATAAATTAATATGGAATCCATGATAAAAAGAACAATGGCTCAAAATGCAGTAAATATAGGCCTTTGAAGGCCAAATTATACCCCTCTTTGTTTGAATATGTCTTACAGACTGAGTTACCCAGGGGTTGGAAAGTCCCAAAGTTCAGAAAATTCTCTGGTGACACTAGTGAATCTATTGTCGAACATATAGCCAGGTACCTTATCGAGGAAGGGACATAGAGAATAACATAAACTTAAGGATAAAATACTTCCCTAGTTCTCTAATTAAAAATGCTTTCACATGGTTCAGACCCCTCCCAATGAATTCTATCCATGATTGGACTCGCTTACAGAGGTTATTCCATGAGCAGTTATATATGGGATAATTAGAGATTAGTCTCAATGACCTGGCCAGTATCAAGAGAAAGTTTACTGAGCCAATTGATGATTACTTAAACGGGTTCTGTTCATTGAAGGCAAGGTGTTTTACACAAGTGTCCGAACATGAATTGGTAGAAATGGTTGCATGTGGTTTGGATTACTCCATTCTAAATAAATTAGACACCCAATACTTGAGGGACATGACCCAATTAGCGAAACAAGTTTAACAAGTGGAACGTCTAAGGGCTGAAATGGCTAGGGCAAATACAAACAATAGAAAGGAAAGGGTTGCATATGTCGAAGCTGAGGAAGATGAACAAGAGATCTATAGGGACCCTATATGCTTTGAAGAAGGCGAAATTGACTTGGCTAAATTAAAGCAAGGCCCACCCTATTCTTGTAAATTCTTAGCCCATTCGAATGGGAAGAATCACGTCGAACCAGAAAAGAATGACAAATTCCCTAAGAAAACATACACTTTCGACGTAACAATATGTGATGAAAATTTTGATTTATTGGTGAAGGATAGCCAGATGATAGTGCCACCTGGAGCCAAATATCATCCGTTAGAACAACAGAAGAAAAGAGGTTTTTGCAAATATCATAATTTTTTAGGACATAAAACCTCACAATGTTTTCTTTTTAGGGATCTAGTTCAAAACTCTATCAGAGACGAAAGGATGAGGTTCAGAGAAAAGAGAAAGATGAAAGTTAACGCTGATCCTTTGTAGATAGCAGATACCAACTATGCTAAATCAGTAGACATTAACATGGTGGAGATTACTGAAGATACCATCAACGAGGACCTTGAGGACAAAATCACTGAGGATTTTTCTATAGGTGTCAAATCTAAGAACGCTAATGAAGTCCTCATCAACAAAGATGCTAAGGGTAACACTGCTGATGGTTTTACTCCAGATGCTGAAATGACAAAGGCTACTGAAGGCCTCATAATCAAATTCCAAGAAGTCGGGATCACTGATGGTCCTAACCTCGAAGTTAACATGGTGGAAATGAGCCAACACAATGAGATGGATGATTGTCATACCCCAAATGTTCCCTACCCTTATATTATATTTGGGTTTCTAATTCAATAAATTGCATTATCTAGTTTGTATTTCCATGGGGGTGTAAAACATGGAAGAGAAGTGTGATTGACCCAAAATGGACCATCAATATCTGATGGCCCATTAGGTTTCTAAAAGTCCTTTCCAAGTAAAGAAGAGAGAGGTGAGTTTTTTATCAAGCTCATTCACGTTTTATCTAAATGGCCCATAAAAATATTTTTGGCCCAAACTAGCTTTTTTGGTTTATTGTGAAAAACTGTTTTATTATAACATCATTATCAGTAACATTATTATTTTATTATTACTGATTTTTTTTTGTTTTTTATAATAAAAACATTGATTTTGTTTTATAAAACTTGATTATTAAAGTTGGATTGAAAAACAAAAAGAGTTTTCTTTTTTATCTCTTAGCCCATATAAACCGGCCCAAAACCAAAACAAATGACATCGCTTGGCCCAAAGACAAAATAACGACACGAATCACACATGTAGCTGCTTGTCATCAAACAACATCCTCACCTTGAATTTTCAAGAAAGAAACAAAATCAACTAATAAATACATTTCAAAACAAAAACAGAAACAAATCAGTATTTCATAAATCTTAATACAAAATCATACAAAAACAGAAACAAACTAATTTCCAATCAATACAAAATCGAACGAATTCAGAAACACATTCAAATCTTTATACAGAATCAGACCCATTTACATACGTATTACTTTGTTTCCTAATTAATACTTTCCTGGAAATCACTATAAAACCTAAAACAAAATTTACAAAGGGGGGGGGGGGGGATCGTGGCAGTACAAAACAAAAAGCTTACAAAGGGAGAGTACAGTTAAGAGAAGAAAATAATTACAGAAAAATCTTGGAACAAAGAGAATAAAATCACAGAAAATTCACCATTTCCGTAGCATTTCTGTAACCTCCATAATCCTCATCTTCATCTCAAAATAATAGAATCTCCATCTTCATATGTCCATAACCTTCGTTCAACTTCAGCACCAACAATTCGTAACAATACCAACGCATCATCATTGTGTTTTCGTCGAATCTGCTATAACAATATAACAACATAAATGCATCCTGATCATCTGCGACAATAACATGCACATCACCTTCAAGCTTCTACACGACTTCATCTTCAATCGTAATTGCATCAATAGCACTTCCCTTCATCTCCTTCGCGCATCAACGCACCATCTTGCTGCAACAAACAACAACAACATCAGTATTTGGACAACATCACATCAACAACAAAAAAGTCACAAAGAAGAAGAGATGAAGAGCAGATAATAGAAATACTTGCTTACTTGATTTGGTTTATCAGTGTGTCATCATGCTTCAGGCGAACGTTTAAGACGGAGAGTACCATTGTGGTGGCGATGAGAGGTCGAATGATTTGAGCGGTTTGACGGTAGGTCAATCGCGAGGGAAGAAGTGAAAGGAGACGATGATGAGCGAATCACAAGCCACAATAGTGCGTTGGAGAAGGAAATTAGAGGAGGTCACGATGCAAGGTTGAGAGAGGAAGAGAAGGTTCGATTGAAAATAAGCGAAAATGGTCACAAAATTCTGAACCTTATTTCTCTTTTGCATCGCTCCACTTTTTTTATTCAAAATTAAATAGATATTAATCGGATAATTGTGGTAATAGTTGAATCTGGGCCGAAAATAATCTTGCTGAGCCCATGGTTCTTTTTTTTTGTGTTGGTGTTGTTAAACACATTTGGTATCAAAAATGCTTCATGGACCTTACAACATGGGCCTCAGCACCATTCCTTACCATACCACCAGTTTTCAACATGGAAAACCTCCCTGCCTTTTTGGGCCTGAATTCAGGCCCTTTCTATTAACACCTACATTTTGCTACACTTTCATATTTTGCACCCCCTGTGTCTTTTTTAAAATATTTCATTTATTTTTTTATTTCATTACTTTTTAAAATTTTTTAAATATATTTTCTCTATTTATTTTAATTATAATAATTATTATACATTATTTATTATTATATATTTAAATATATTCCTCATTATTGCTATTTATCACATAAATTCTTATTTTCTAAACTCATTAAAATATTATTTTTATTTATTTGCATTAAATTATAATTTTTTATCATGCATTTAAATAAGATATTTTCTATGACTAATATACTAAAAAATATTTAACCGACAATAAATCATTTTCAAATCAAATTAATCCAACAATCAACATTTAAAAAGGATTGCGAATATATTTAAATCAACAGCGCACTTGGTCTAAACAAACTCCGCTATTCACACTCCTAGACTACGTATGGGGGGAATTCAAATATATTTCGTAATCCCTAAAAAACATAAACCAATTGCGAACTATGAAATGAGACTCTGATTTCTCCTAAGAGGATACGTAGGCATACGATTAAAATCGTGGCGAGTTCCCCTTATTAAAAACTAAAACCCTTTCCCCCCATCAATAAGTAAGACCATTTTCACTAATTAAACTTGAATCCCTATTTCTTAAAATGAAGCTTCTAAACCTAGTATTCTTGTGAACAAGGTAGACGAGGTAGGGATGGCAACGGGGCGGGTCGGGGGCGGGTTTAAGCACACCCAGACTCGCACCCGCCATCTAGACCCAGACCCGACCCCGCCCCCAAACCAGGTCAGGGCTAATATTTGTTCCCCCACCCCCGCCCCCAATAAGAAACGGGTTTCCCCGCACCCGCCCCAATAAAATATTTATTTCTTAAAACTTATATTTTTTTAACTAAAAATAAAAATCAATAATTAAACTAAATAGTCAATTATTTTAAAAGCAATTTTATGTTTGATATTTTTATTTAAATTGTATTTTCAAAAAAAAATCTAATAAATATGATATTATAACATTTAAATGTGTGAATGAGTAATAAAACTATTAAGAATTAAATGAAATAAATTAAATTTAGTTGGTGGGTGTGGGGCGGGTGCGGGTGCAGGGTGGGTACTAGCATCACCCGCCCCCACACCCGTAAATAAAAATCGGGTTTTCCCTGCACCCGCATCCGTCCCCGGTTAAATCGGGTTTTCCCTGCTAAATTCAGGGCGAGGGCGGCCGGGGCCCGACGGGGGCGGGTTTATTTCCATGCCTAAGACGAGGGGTGTCTAACACCTTTCCTTCATCTAGAACCGAGTCAAAAATCTAGAATCTCTGACTATTTTAGGGTTATCCTTTATAATCCCATCCTTAGGATAAAAATTAAGGGTGGCGACTCTGATTTTAAAACCAGTTGCAACAACTGGAGACTCTGCTGCGGACTCAACCCTTGGTTTAGAAGCCTCTCCTTTAGGTTTTAGACTTTTTTATTGTTTTTATTTATTTTTTTCATTTATTTATTCATTTATTTTGTTTATTATATTTATTATATTATATATGTGTTGGGATTTAAATTTTGCAAAATAATATTTTCAAAAATCCTTAGAAAGAAGGTTCGTTTATTAGCCAAGGGGTTACATCAACCCTATGAGTTTATGTGACGACTTCTCCAAGAGTCGATGGAATTTCGAAAAAGGAATACCTCTCTAGAGACATCCTCTTGGGAAGTAGGACTTTGGAATGACACATATGACTCTTTGTACGACCTTTAAACCAAAATCTCATGATGATACCTTGTATGACCTAGAGACGAAAGTTTCGGTCTGTAAAGAGACTCCACTTAAGAGAGGCCCTTGTGCCTTTCCCTCTAGTGTTATTCATGACACCCTTGAGAAAACTACCTTATAGGAAGGGTAGAATATCCGTAGGCCAATACTAAGAACCTATCTTCTAAGGATACCTTTCACAAATTCCACTACAATCTGCAAACCCGCAAGGGTTATCCCTTCATCCGCAACTATCTTTAGCACGTAGGGCTTCCGTCTATATTATCATTCCTATCCTGTAGGGACTCCTCGTCGTCTTCCAAGGAATTTCTACCTGTCTCAATCTCTGAGTTAGTGTAGGGTATCATCACATAAAATTTGTATAGAGTACCCATACGTCTACCATCGTACCACGTCTATATCGCATTGCATATCCATGAAACCTTTTTACCTCAAAAGCCAAAAAAATATAATTTTGCATACCCAAGTATTTTTATACATTTTCATTCTTCATCCATCTGCATAAAACTCATATCTCTTCGACTCACAGAAAACACCCAACTGTAGTCCAACAAGGTGATTCTCAGATACTCAAAACGAACTCGAGACAGATCAGGAAGCAAACACACTGTTAGCTAAAAAAATGGAAGAAGGTCAACAAGCCACAACTGAGGACATCATTACACCTCAAGAAAACACTCAGACTCGACCCCGGCCTATAAAAGCTACAATTGAGAACCTTGATGTGCAAGAACACACCATTTTCTGAGACGAATATACTTCATCCCATGAATCTATTGAGTATCATCAATTTGCATTCCCTACGCCAGAAACTCAAGGGGAAAACCTAACCATGAATACTAAAGAATCCCAAAATATTGAGGACACTGTAGCGGTAGAAATGTTTAAGACTAAGCCATTGGATTGACTAGACTTGTACAGATCAAAATAAAAGTCACCACCACGCTTTATTGTTTCCAAAGGAATAGGAAAAGAGAGAGTAACCCAAAAAGAAGGGGAAAGATTCAAGGTAATGGGGTTGGTTATGCAAAGGGAAGGTATTAACACCCTAAACATCTACGGTACTACGCAGGAACCTATTTGAAAAAATCTGTATATTTTGGCTATAAAATGTTGTATGTAAAATAGATGGTGGAGGTGAAAGAAGAAATATATTTTTTATGATTTTTGCACCCGCCGAAGTTGAGAATCTTTAGTGCCTACGTACAACCTTTCGTGCAATAGGGGATCAGGGTACACGTAGTTCACCTTTAAAAATTTTAAAACACAAGTATGTTGGTTAATTTTATGAGATAAGACACCATTGTCATTGTCCGTGTGGAAAAACATAGTTACCGCCCAAAATTATGAGAAAGGAGAATTTGCATCATCTCAAAGTGGAGTATATGGCTTGGATTTTAAAATCAACAATGCCTCACTCAACACCCAAGTGGAAAATATTTCTCTTCACTACATTATGTAGAAGTATAGTTGTTTGCATCACTACAAGGATTGACAGGAGACTAATCTTTTGAGAAAATTTTTAAAGTAAAAGCCAAAGTGGCAAAAATGGTTTGAAATGAGATTGATTGACTTTTAGTCCTCTCACAAAAAATCGTCAAGGTATTATTAAGTTGATTGAAGTTTATTTATAAAAAATATTTTGAAAATGCATGGACCTAATTCCAAGTTTATTATGAAAGTGGTTCATGTTTAGAAATAAAAAGAGTTTTCAAAAGGAGGGAGAGGATTTTTGAAATTAAAGAAGATGGGAGGAGAAGAAGGGACTATCCTAAAGCATAAGGTAAAAGCTAGGGATATCAACCATCTAACCAACAAGAAGCCAATACTTGACATTATGAGTCAAGATAGAATTCCCATTCTTTGGATTAAAACCAAACAAGTAAAGATACTAGACCTCTTTAGAGAACCAAACTTCAAGTGTATTAAGTCTTCACAAAAATTGGGCAGAGTAACGGCTGTATACGGGTGAATTCCAGATTACAAACAAATAATGCAACCACGGTAAACTGCACACAAAATAAACAAACAACCCAATGTTTTGAGGTAAACCTCAAAAACTCCATACAAAATATCAATTAAGGTCACAAGGTCTCGAACATAGGCAAAGAATTCTAATCCTAAGTCCAAGAAGTCCAATACTCCATAATGCCAAGGATAGTAACCAAATAGTCCAAGTATCATAAAAGTTTTTTATGGTTCATGTTGATTATTAAGTATCTTAAAAAGAAAAAAAATCTCAAGTAAGCAAAATAAAAATGATAAGAATATAAATGCTCAAGTGAGCAAAATAAAAATGGCATGAAATGTAATGCTTAAAGTAAATGGTACATAAAGCATAAATGTAAACACATAAAGTAAAAACAATTTAATGATTAGTGGTTAGTTGGATGATCATCTTGAAACTTGCATTTGGAACTCATTAGAGGATTGGTAGAACCAAAACATCCACACAACAAGTTGCATTTGCTTTTTGTCAAGTATATTATCCATTTGGAATCCTCAAAAGTATCATTTAATGATCAATGATGTTTAAGTGATCCGCGTCGACCAACGATGTTGTAGACCCATTAGAGGATTGGTAGAACCAAAGCCTCCATACAATGAATCTCAAGGTTATTGGATCAAAGAGATCAAATTAACATACTTGGGCTTGCAAACATAGGTTTGGGCCACAAATGATCATTTATTCGAATCGGGACAAAATTTAGCGCTATGTTAAGCAATCGTAAGTGGACTTATATAGAAGTCGCACCTATTTTGAGGTTGGTCAATAGCAATCTAAGCACTATTTGTTTTGAGACATGATATAGAGATCATGTTCCAATAACACTTAGTGCAATAAGAAAGGGATGAGATGAAGAAGGATGGGAAATAATATAAACCACATTTGAATTAAATTTAAACTATTATTAAAATCATTCATCCATTTTTATGGAGTTAAACTCAACACCATGGATCCAATGATGTTAACAAAGTTCATGATCAAAAATTCAATCCAAGATCAGCCAGAAAATAATCACAAATTATATCGCATTTAATATATACATTAAAAAAGGTTTTTAAAATGTTTTAAAATAGAAATAAGAAAGAAAAATATCAACTATATTCAAATTAATCAAGAAAAATTAAGTAGGACCATAGAAAAATCAGAAATGGACTCAAATATTTTTATAAAATTTTTGGTAATTTTTTAAAGTCAGAAACTATTTTTAAACTAATTAAAATTTCTCAAACAAATAGAAAATAAATCAAACATAGTAAACATCAATATAAAATTCCATAACATTTTCAAAAAGTCAGAAACATGTAAAATGATATTTATGAATTTTTTTAGAATTAAAAAATGTCAGAAAATATTTATAAAGTAATTAAAAGGAAGCAAATAATGCAAAAAATATCAAATGTCAAAATAAAAATGTGCAAAAATAGTCATGAGATCAGAAATAATTCAAAATATTTTTTTGAATTTTTCCATAATTTTTGGATAAAAAATAAAAGAGTTATGAATTTTTGAAAATTAAATCAATTAAAATGTAAAATCAGAAAATAAAATAAAACCAAAAAGATGTGGGCCATCAAATTATAGTCAAAACGCATTAGTAAGCTGATCCAATGGACCACACGAGTTGTGCTTGATATGGACCTTAGTGAGATACGCATAGGATCAGAAAAAGGGTAACCAATGAAATTAAAACGCTATCATTGACTGAGACGAGACATGTGATCGTCTTCAACCTCCAGACACCCTGCAATAGAGATTTTGTGAGATCCTTCAAATGGAAAAATTAGGATCCCAGACTAGTATCATTGGATTCGTCTCTTCAAGTCAATCCTAACACCACTATCGCGCCAAATTTATATAAATATGCAAAGAGATATGAATCAAAAACCCAGAAAATAACGAGCACCTTCAATTTGAGATTTCTCTCTCAATTCTCAATGGATTTAAAATTTTTAAGAAGCACAAGAATCAGGAGAAAGAGTAGAATAGGTTAGTGCTTTATTTGGATCCAAATGGTGGAGAATTCTACCTTTTCTAAGTTCAAGAAAGAAGCTCTGAAATTGGACTTCTATAGCTTAAATTATGGCTCGTTTTGCTTGGTTTAAGTGCTGGAGAGTTTGTATGATACTGAAGGATGATGAATGTGGGAAGAATTTTGGAAGAAAAGGCTTGAATCTCAGAAACTAATTTCAAAATTTTGAAGTTCGTGTGAAGTTTTGATAGAGTGTATTTGGCTCTCAAAGCTTGAGGAAATGAATGGGGGATTATCCTCTATTTATAGGGAATCAAATGGAATGTTCAAGCGTGCGAAATGATGAAGTTTGGAGGGAAATCGTGTGAACCTGATACACGAGCAAGGTGTGATCTATTTTGCATCAAAACTCATCCAATCCTTGTGTTTTAAGGCTCTAATCCACTTTGGAAACTTGGTTAAACATGTTTAGATCATAAAGACGTGCTAATTTGATGTTTAGAAGCCAAAACATGAATTTCAAATTCTGACTTATGAAGAAACTTCAGTTCCAAGTTACCAAGTTCAATCTAATGTCATTCTCAGCTCAAGGGGTCTTAAGGCATGATTCTTGATGCTTTAGAAATATGATATTACAAGCTTTGAAATGGAAAAAGAATGAAATCAAATGGATGTTTGACATGAAATTTGCAATGAGTCAAAGTTGGGGAAAACTGGTTGACTTTCCATACTTAGAAATATTTCAAATTTTCTTCAAAAGTGACCTATAATATTTTGCATACCAACATGGCCTTCCACTTGGAATTTTCTCTTGACCAAAAAACATGGCATGAAACAGACCTCTTGAATGACATTTTGAGACCAGAACCATTCAAAATATCCAAAAATTGAGAGAGTTATGAATTGTTGAAGTTGGCAACAAATCATGAAATGATCTATAATCTTTTGTATCCTTAAGGCATCTTCCATCTATTTTCTCACTTTGCACATAAAATAAGGGATACATTTCACATCCTCAAGATCATTATAGAAAAATAGTGGGCTCAAGGTGATACAAATTGACCAAGTTATGATCATTTGAAGTCACACATGGGAAATTGGGGGTTCATCTGGAGGACTTGTAATCTTTCTTCAACATCAAGTTTCTTCCACATGAAAACTCCTTGAAAATTTTGAAGTGATTTGTTGATAACCCTTTGAAGATATGGGTGTCTCTGAAATCACTTAAAAGTACCAAAAAACGAGCAAGATATACTTTTTTGAAGTTCAAAACCCTAGCTCCTAGATCAAGAAATGTGAACTTGTGACCAATAGGAACAAGGCCTTGTCCAACCATGACAACTTCTTCAATCAACCCTTTGTACTTTTGAATCAATCTTGATAACTTTGAAATATGGTGAATCAAAATGAACCTTGCCATGCCATTTCTTCCAAAATAACTTCAATGGTGAGGTTTGAATTTCTCAAGCTTTATTGACTAGGGCATGGAAATAAACTCATGAACCCATGGATCAACTTGTTAAGCCACATTGCCTTTACCTAAATTGTTGACAAGTAAGACAAACCAACATTGCATTTTATTAATTAGAAAGAAAGTCAAAACAAAACATGCATAATCACAAAAGAAACAATTCAAGGTGCTTGGTGATATCTCAAAGAGTAAAGCTAAAGATGGGGAGGAGAACCAAAATCCCTAATGTGATCTTGTTGTGATTGAATCAACATAGTATGATGAAGGGATCTTAGGGGAAACAATTAGGGTACAACAGACACCAAAAGATATTTCATGATGGAGAAAAGGCTTAGCACCATGGAAGGACAAGACACTCATAAGTTTGATGTTTCTGCATTAAGGAGTGGAAAATTAGCCAAAATTAACGAACCATTACCAAGAAGGAAATACACTAGTAAGACGGTTAACCCACCCAATAACAATAGAGAGAAACCACCCCTTTCGACTGGGGAAAGTACGGTTGTGTTATCTGCAACCGAATCGATACCTGTTCATGCGAATACGACATAAATATTGAAAAGTTCTTATAGCGGTCCATCTGTATCCCTAGTGCACTATATTCTTTCTTTGCCTTTTAGGGTTTCATGATGAATACTCTGGAAACCTTTGATTTATCACTTCTTTCCTCTTCTGGTTGCCTATTTCTGTTGCCTTTGATTGCTTGTGTGCTTCTGATATGCTTGCCTCTTCTGTGTTTGGTTGAGATTTTGTCAAAGATGATGTTGGCCCTGAGATTTCTGAGTATTGTTTGCCTCTGTGTGTTTAACCCTAAAACATTTGCTTCTGTTCGCCCTTTGCTTTTGTATGCTAGCTTAATGGCCCTATGATGAGCCCAGCTCTGACGGTTTTGTGGTTTGAATGTTGTTCTGACTTTAAGTTGCCTTGAATGCTTGTCTGCTTCTAATATGCTATTGTTGAAACATTAGTTTTGACTAGCTTCCCTTCTCTTGGCTTTGTGCTGGCTTTAGATGCTCGATGATGAACTTTCCTAGTTCTGAGAGCTTTGTTGATTTAAGTGTTTTGATTGTTTGTTGATGGTTAAGGCTTAAGGCTTTGAATGCAGGTTTGAGGTTTGGAGCTTTAGGAGCTTTGAACTGGTTTGGATTTTTGTTTTACACAGGTCTGGTTTAAGGCTGATGTTTATGCAGGTTGAGGCCTTCAAGCTTGTGGAGGCAGTTTGCAATGTTTTTGTCTTACAGTTTGGAGAGTTTTTTCTTTCTGATATTTTCTGCCTCCTCTTTGTACTGTGTTGGTATCTTTTCTTTATATCTTAAGCCTAAGCCCTGTAAGCCTTTTCTTTTCTCTCTTCTCTCTCTCCCTTGACAGATTAAACAAAGCATTTTATTGCTTAAATTTGTCCTTTTCTGAAAAAGTGTACTGGCTGGAAAATGATGCATTTGGATGTTGCTTGCACTAGTTGGTTTACTCTGCATATCTCTTATCTCTTTTTTCCAGATTTTCTGCTTCTTTGTACTTCTTGACAGCTTTGAATAGCCTTTTGATAGATCTTTGGCAGCTTGTGGACAATTTTTTTAGTTCAGTTTGAAATTGTGACTTTGTAGTTCAATTTGGACTTTGTTGACAATTTATGAACTATGCAGCTTTAGCACTTTTCAATTGATTTGCCTCTTTTGGTTGAAAATTTTGGATTTATGCAGTATGTTTGACAAACTTTGAATTTGTGCAATATTGTAACTTTGTGCATTTTTGCAAGACATTTTTCCACCCCTCTTTGTGAACCGAGAGTAATCTCGTGATTTGCAGAGAGGGAGAACTGATTCCGGCCAGTCGCTTTTAATGATGAGTCCATTTTTTTCTGTCTGCTTTTCATTTCATTTCATCTGCTTTTGACTTTTTCTTTTTCTTTGTTTTTGCAGATAAAAGTCAAATGGAGCAAAAGAGGAGCAGCAACTAGAGAATGAAGATTTAGAAAAACTTAGGATTCAAATTTATTTCAATTTTAATCATTGTAACCATTATTATTATAAATACTTGTAAATAATTACTGTATTTAAATAATAATTGTACAAATAATTAAAAAAGAATAAAAGTCTTTTTGTTGATATTTCTTTTAATTCTTCTTCAATTATTTATTTAATTATTCATCTTTCTTAAATTATAATAACTGGAATTTATCCCAACTATTCTAATTTAGAACAAATAAATAATCAATAAACAACTAGCATTCCGAATAATCAAAGCATTGCACAGCTAAACAACAAACATCCACATGTCCTTTTTTTTCATTTGATTAAATCCAACACTGCAAACTCAAATCAAATGCCTCAGCTCATCTCCCAGAGTAACTTGGAAAACACTGTAGAATTAATTCTTTCAGCGCGCACTAACCCTAGTTCTAGATTAAATGTCAGAGAAGCGTCCGCCTGATCAAAACCTGAGCCAACTCAACCAAACCCTAAGCAATCTGTTTGAACTGCTTTAAAATCAATAAAAATCCTAATTTTGTCTGACTGATAAGAAAAGTCTGTTTGACTGATTCTTACGCCAATCTGAAAAAATCTGGAAAAGCCTGAAGCTGTGATTTCTTGTGGAAACGAGGAGGGAAAATTTTGGGGTACAACAGTTGCCCCTGTTCAATCTTATTGAACCTGAAGAGTTAGATTTACAAGCTTGCCTTTTGCTACTCGAGGGTAAAAGGAGATTGGACACTACAGTGCCCAAAAATTTGCACTCGGTGATGTGATGGTAGAGGGAATGGGCTTAAAGATGCCATTTGGTGATGGGCTTAAAGATGCCATCTAGGGATGTGACAGAATCTTGTCGGGGGATGGGCTTAGAGATGCCATCTGGAAATTGCCGGTAGGAGGATGGGCTTAGAGATGCCATCTGGAAATTACCGGTAGAAGGATGGGCTTAGAGATGCCATCTTGAAATGGGCTTAAAGATGCCATTTGGAAATGTCTGGAGGAGGATGGGCTTAAAGATGCCATCTGAAGGTGTTGAACAGTATGTCATTGGTGAGTGGACGAGTATCAGAAAGGTATCCATGTTTTGGAACATCTTTGAACTGGGGTTCTGAATAAGCAATAGATTGACATCCATGTTTTGGAGAATCCGTAAACTGTTTTCAGAAGTTGAAGTTGAATAAGCAATAGAGCAGCATCCGTTGTTGGGAAGCGTCTGTAAACTGTTTTCAAAAGTCTTGAAGTGGAGAAGGAACCGGTGTAGGGTTTCCTGATGATGAGTCCGTGTAAAACTGCATCTGGATGAATCTGGAATAAGTATCAGAATGTCGCCGTGTCTGGGTCACATCTGAACTATCTCTGGAAAGAATCTCGGAAGATGGTGATTTTTGTCTGTTGACTGATATTTCCTGAAAAGGTAAAGAGTTAGTTGTATGCAATGTCATGATGCATGATGCAATGTATGTTATATCAATGTTTATGATGTGAATGTGATGAATGCGCATGTAAGCTGATGAGCCGTCTTGCTGAGGATAGATGAATCCTGGATGGCTGGAGACAAAAGAATCTTGACTGCTGCCGGGGAAAATAATTCCTTGAATGCTGCTGGGGAGGGCAAGAATCTTTTGATCGTTGAAAATGAGAAGTCCTGGGACCACTATTGGGGAATTCAGGAGTTTGGACTGTATGCCAATCTACTGAGGAATTCCTGTCTTGAGGAGATCTTCACTGGGGAATATTCGAATATTCTGTGAGGTACTGAGAATGAGAGTCTTCACTCTGCTTGGGGATTGATAGTTGGAAGTTTTAGCTCCGCTGGGGATTGACAGTTTTGACTCCACTGGGGATTTACAGTTTTGGCTCCACTGGGGATTTTGAAACTTGACTCTGAGGGGAGTTAGCTTCTGGAAGGTTCTCTGGCTGGGGAAGTTGAGAATCTTTTGATCGTTGCAGGTATTGATCTGGAATAAGTTACGGAATGTCGCCATGTCTGGGTCACATCTGAACTATTTCTGGAAGCAAATCTGGAATAAGTTACGGAATGTTGCCAAACCTGGGTCACATCTGAACTATCTCTAGAACTTGATTTTGTTAAGGGTCAGAAATCGGGGGTGTACCAATCTTCTGAGGTGATGAGAATCTTCATGCTGTTAACGGTCAGAAACTGGGAGTATACCAATCTTCTGAGGTTTTGAGGATGAGAGTCTTCATTCTTGAGAGAAACAGATTTTTTTAGTTGTCTGTTATCTTGTTGGTGGTTGTAATTTTCAGCAGGTGATGAAGAAAATTTTGATGATTACTACTCCAAAAGATGAAGGAACCTGGATGATTACTACTTCAAGATGAAGTAACCTGGATGATTACTACTTCAAGATGAAGGAACCTGGATGATTACTACTTCAAGATGAAGGAACATGGATGATTACTACTTCAAGATGAAGGAACCTGGATGATTACTACTTCAAGATGAAGGAACCTTGATGATTACTACTTCAAGATGAAGGAACCTTGATGATTACTACTCCAAGATGGAGGAACCTGGATGATTACTACTTCAAGATGAAGGAACCTGGATGATTACTACTTCAAGATGAAGGAACCTGGATGATTACTACTTCAAGATGAAGGAACCTTGATGATTACTACTCCAAGATGAAGGAACCTTGATGATTACTACTCCAAGATGAAGGAACCTTGATGAATACTACTTCAAGATGAAGGAACCTTGATGATTACTACTCCAAGATGAAGGTACCTTGATGATTACTACTTCAAGATGAAGGAACCTTGATGATTACTACTTCAAGATGAAGGAACCTTGATGATTACTACTTCAAAATGAAGGAACCTGGATGATTACTACTTCAAGATGAAGTAACCTGTTGATCAGACTGCATATGTTTAGAATGCTGTTGAAATGTAATTTGTGCTGGAGAATAAATCCTTGACAAATGTTGGGGAAATAAACCCATGATTGCAGGTCTGCTAGAGAGGTTTCATCACTGCCCCCAGTATCAGATGCGTGTGATATTTCCAGGAAACTTGGTCTGTTCGTAACCCTTGAGATTGACATTCGAATGCCCCAAGTGATGGTGACGGAGACTTGCCCCGGGTTAATCTGCAATTGAGAGATTTTGTTGAAATCTTGACTGGACTGCCCCAGGTTAACTGAACTTGAAAGATCTGTTGAAACCTTGACTGGACTGCCCCAGGTTAACTGAACTTTGAAAGATCTGTTGAAACCTTGACTGGACTGCCCCAGGCGTGCTGGATGGTGACATGTCATGTCCCCTTGTTGATAGGAGATTTGTCGTTGGAAGTGTCATCCTTTTGAAGTGATTTTGTTCACTGAGGGAGTTTTCGTTCCTACGAACATTCGCTGTATGAATTTCTTCGCTGTCAAATAAATAGTCAAATGCAAACAGTGATATTCAAGCAATGCAAAGTTTATGTTTGTCTCCAAGTTTTGAGAAATGCGTTTTTCAGCAGAAAACTTTTTATAAGACAAATCAACACAAGATTTAGAGCAAAGCCTTACAGGAGTCAGGATACCTTTTGTAACAGTATGCTTTCGAACTAACCCATGCTTCAATTAGGACTTTTGATGGGTTGTAACGTGGCTTGGTTCATGGTTTAAGAAACAAAGGATAAAGGCTCAAAGTATATTTGTACCCACCCGCTTTTCGTGATGTTCTTCAACCCTAAGCTCAGTTAATTCGTGCGTCGAACTCCATTCGAGTTTGGAACGACTTTTTGGGTGATGGTTCACCAGTTGAATTTTAGGAGACAATCATCATCTCCTTTTTTCTTTTGCAACATTTTTCATGTTTTTGAGGATTTGTAACGACCTCGTTCTTTTGATTTTGACCCCCTAACTTTTGCCTGACTGTCTCTGTTTTCGAGATTACAGTCAGCGGGATGCCCCAACTTTCATAAGCCTCTTTTACAGGTTTTTACTTAGTGGGCTTTTTCTTTTTTGAGAGATTGACTGCCTATGTGATAAGGAACCATCACTGTCTTTTGATTCCAAAGGAATTCTTTTCTTTGACGTCGTTCGTTGTATTACGAACTGAGAGTCTGCGACTTCAATGCACACCTTTTTGAATTAATTGATCAAAATAAAAGTCACCACCACGCTTTATTGTTTCCAAAGGAATGGGAAAAGAGAGAATAACACAAAAGGAAGGGGAAAGATTCAAGGTAAGGGGGTTGGTTATGCAAAGGGAAGGTATTAACACCCTAAACATCTACGGTACTACGCAGGAACCTCTTTGAAAAAATCTGTATATTTTGGCTATAAAATGTTGTATGTAAAATAGATGGTGGAGGAGAAAGAAGAAATATATTTTTTATGATTTTTACACCCGCCGAAGTTGAGAATCTTTAGTGCCTACGTACAACCTTCTGTGCAATAGGGGATCAGGGTACACATAGTTCACCTTTAAAAATTTTAAAACACAAGTATGTTGGTTAATTTTATGAGATAAGACACCATTGTCATTGTCCGTGTGGAAAAACATAGTTACTGCCCACAATTATGAGAAATGAGAATTTGCATCATCTCAAAGTGGAGTATATGGCTTGGATTTTATAATCAACAATACCTCACTCAACACCCAAGTGGAAAATATCTCTCTTCACTATATATTGTAGAAGTATAATTGTTTGCATCACTACAAGGATTGACAGGAGTCTAATCTTTTGAGAAAAATTTTAAAGTAAAAGCCAAAGTGGCAAAAATGTTTGAAATGAGATTGATTGCCTTTTAGTCCTCTCACAAAAAAACGTCAAGGTATTATTAAGTTGATTGAAGTTTATGTATAAAAAATATTTTGAAAATGCATGGACCTAATTCCAAGTTTATTATGAAAGTGGTTCATGTTTAGAAATAAAAAGAGTTTTCAAAATGAGGGAGAGGATTTTTGAAATTAAAGAAGATGGGAGGAGAAGAAGGGACTATCCTAAAGCATAAGGTAAAAGCTAGGGATATCAACCATCTAACCAACAAGAAGCCAATACTTGACATTATGAGTCAAGATAGAATTCCCATTCTTTGGATAAAAACCAAACAAGTACAGATAATAGACCTCTTGAGAGAACCAAACTTCAAGTGTATTAAGTCTTCACAAAAATTGGACAGAGTAACGGTTGTATACGGGTGAATTCCAGATTACAAACAAATAATGCAACCACGGTAAACTGCACCCAAAATAAACAAACAACCCAATGTTTTGAGGTAAACCTCAAAAACTCCATACAAAATATCAATTAAGGTCACAAGGTCTCCAACATAGGCAAAGGTTTCTAATCCTAAGTACAAGAAGTCCAATACTCCATAATGCCAAGGATAGTAACCAAATAGTCCAAGTATCATAAAAGTTTTTTATGGTTCATGTTGATTATTAAGTATCTTAAAAAGAAAAAAAAGCTCAAGTGAGCAAAATAAAAATGATAAGAATATAAATGCTCAAGTGAGCAAAATAAAAATGGCATGAAATGTAATGCTTAAAGTAAATGGTACATAAAGCATAAATGTAAACGCATAAAGTAAAAACAATTTAATGATTAGTGGTTAGTTGGATGACCATCTTGAAACTTGCATTTGGAACTCATTACAGGATTGGTAGAACCAAATCCTCCACACAACAAGTTGCATTTTCTTTTTGTCAAGTATATTATCCATTTGGAATCCTCAAAAGTATCATTTAATGATCAACGATGTTTAAGTGATCCGCGTCGACCAACGGTGTTGTAGACCCATTAGAGGATTGGTAGAACCAAAGCCTCCACAAAATGAATCTCAAGGTTATTGGATCAAAGAGATCAAATTAACATACTTGGGCTTGCAAACATAGGTTTGGGCCACAAATGATCATTTATTCGAATCGGGACAAAATTTAGCGCTATGTTAAGCAATCGTAAGTGGACTTATATAGAAGTCGCACCTATTTTGAGGTTGGTCAATAGCAATCTATGCACTATTTGTTTTGAGACATGATATAGAGATCATGCTCCAATAACACTTAATGCAATAAGAAAAGGATGAGATGAAGAAGGATGGGAAAGAATATAAACCACATTTGAATTAAATTTAAATCAAACTATTATTAAAATCATTAATCCATTTTTATGGAGTTAAACTCAACTCCATGGATCCAATGATGTTAACAAAGTTCATGATCAAAAATTTAACCCAAGATCAGCCAGAAAATAATCACAAATTATATTGCATTTAATATATACATTAAAAAAAGGTTTTTGAAATGTTTTAAAATAGAAATAAGAAATAAAAATATCAACTATATTCAAATTAATCAAGAAAAATTAAGTAGGCCCATAGAAAAATCAGAAATGGACTCAAATATTTTTATAAAATTTTTGGTAATTTTTTAAAGTCAGAAACTATTTTTAAACTAATTAAAATTTCTAAAACAAATAGAAAATAAATCAAACATAGTAAACATCAATATAAAATTTCATAACATTTTCAAAAAGTCAGAAACATGTAAAATGATATTTATGAATTTTTTTAGAATTAAAAAATGTCCGAAAATATTTATAAAGTAATTAAAAGGAAGCAAATAATGCAAAAAATATCAAATGTCAAAATAAAAATGTGCAAAAATAGTCATGAGATCAGAAATAATTCAAAATATTTTTTTGAATTTTTCCATAATTTTTGGATAAAAAATAAAAGAGTTATGAATTTTTGAAAATTAAATCAATTAAAATGTAAAATCAGAAAATAAAATAAAACCAAAAAGATGTGGGCCATCAAATTATAGTCAAAACGCATTAGTAAGATGATCCAATGGACCACACGAGTTGTGCTTGATAAGGACCTTAGTGAGATACGCATAGGATCAGAAAAAGGGAAACCAATGAAATTAAAATGTTTGGCACGCTATCATTGACTGAGACGAGACATGTCATCGTCTTCAACCTCCAGACACCCTGCAATAGAGATTTTGTGAGATCCTTCAAATGGAAAAATTAGCATCCCAGACTAGTATCATTGGATTAGTCTCTTCAAGACAATCCTAACACCACCATCGCGCCAAATTTATATAAATATGCAAAGAGATATGAATCAAAAACCCAGAAAATAGCGAGCAACTTCAATTTGAGATTTCTCTCTCAATTCTCAATGGATTTAAAATTTTTAAGAAGCACAAGAATCAGGAGAAAGAGTAGAATAGGTTAGTGCTTTATTTGGATCCAAATGGTGGAGAATTCTACCTTTTCGAAGTTCAAGAAAGAAGCTCTGAAACTGGACTTCTATAGCTTAAATTATGGCTCGTTTTGCTTGGTTTAAGTGCTGGAGAGTTTGTATGATACTGAAGGATGATGAATGTGAGAAGAATTTTGGAAGAAAAGGCTTGAATATCAGAAACTAATTTCAAAATTTTGAAGTTCGTGTGAAGTTTTGATAGAGTGTATTTGGCTCTCAAAGCTTGAGGAAATGAATGGGGTATTATCCTCTATTTATAAGGAATCAAATGGAATGTTCAAGCGTGCGAAATGATGAAGTTTGGAGGGAAATCGTGTGAACCTGATACACGAGCAAGGTGTGATCTGTTTTGCATCAAAACTCATCCAATCCTTGTGTTTTAAGGCTCTAATCCACTTTGGCAACTTGGTTAAACATGTTTAGATCATAAAGACATGCTAATTTGATGTTTAGAAGCCAAAACATGAATTTCAAATTCTGACTTATGAAGAAACTTCAGTTCCAAGTTACCAAGTTCAATCCAATGTCATTCTCAGCTCAAGGGGTCTTAAGGCATGATTCTTGATGCTTTAGAAAGATGATATTACAAGCTTTGAAATGGAAAAATAATGAAATCAAAAGGATGTTTGAGCTGAAATTTGCAATGAGTCAAAGTTGGGGAAAAAGGGTTGACTTTCCATACTTAGAAATATTTCAAATTTTCTTCAAAAGTGACCTATAATATTTTGCATCCCAACATGGCTTTCCACTTGGAATTTTCTCTTGACCAAAAAATATGGCATGAAACAGACCTCTTGAATGACATTTTGAGACTTGAACCATTCAAAATATCCAAAAATTGAGAGAGTTATGAATTGCTGAAGTTGGCAACAAATCATTAAATGATCTATAATCTTTTGTATCCTTAAGGCATCTTCCATCTATTTTCTCACTTTGCACATAAAATAAGGGATAAATTTCACATCCTCAAGATCATTATAGAAAAATAGTGGGCTCAAGGTGATACAAATTGACCAAGTTATGATCATTTGAAGTCACACATGGGAAATTGGGGGTTCATCTGGAGGACTTGTAATCTTTCTTCAACATCAAGTTTCTTCCACATGAAAAATCCTTGAAACTTTTGAAGTGATTTGTTGATAACCCTTTGAAGATAAGGGTGTCTCTGGAATCACTTAAAAGTACCAAAAAACGAGCAAGATATACTTTTTTGAAGTTCAAAACCCTAGCTCCTAGATCAAGAAAATGCTCTGAGGAACTTTGACAATTTTGAACAACCTTCTTGTACCAACACTCTTGTTTTGTAAATAGAAGTTTTTGAGGATGATAATGAGAACTCATATCAATAAAAACCACTTCCATATATTGAGAATTGAGAGAAATGTGAACTTGTGACCAATAGGAACAAGGCCTTGTCTAACCATGACAACTTCTTCAATCAACCCTTTGTACTTTTGAATCAATCTTGATAACTTTGAAATATGGTGAACCAAAATGAACCTTGCCATGCCATTTCTTCCAAAATAACTTCAATGGTGAGGTTTTAATTTCTCAAGCTTTATTGACTAGGGCATGGAAATAAACTCATGAACCCATGGATCAACTTGTTAAGCCACATTGCATTTACCTACATTATTGACAAGTAAGACAAACCAACATTGCATTTTATTAATTAGAAATAAAGTCAAAACAAAACATGCATAATCACAAAATAAACAAGTCATGGTGCTTGGTGATCTCTCAAAGAGTAAAGCTAAATATGGGGAGGAGAACCAAAATCCCTAATGTGATCTTATTGTGATTGAATCAACATAGTATGATGGAGGGATCTTAGGGGAAAAAATTAGGGTACAATAGACACCAAAAGATATTTCATGCTGGAGAAAAGGCTTAACACCATGGAAGGACAAGACACTCATAAGTTTGATGTTTCTGCATTATGTTTGGTTGAAGACGTGGTATTTCTTACGAAGTTTAAGATGCCAGATTTCGAAAAATATAGAGGGTCTAGTTGTCCTAAGCCCATTTAAAGATGTATGTTAGGAAAATTGCAGCATACCCACGCAACGACAAATTGATTATCCACTATTTTCAAGATAGTCTTAGTGAAGCGTCATTGGAATGGTATACACAATTGGAAAGAAACCACATTCCCACCTCAAACGACTTAGCTTTGGAATTTCAGAAGCATTATGAATACAGCATTGACATGGATCCAAGTCGCGTGTAACTGCAAGATTTATCTCAGAAGAGTAACGAATCCTTCAAAGAATACGTACAAAGATGGAGGGAGTTGGCTGCTTGAGTACAACCACCCTTATTAGAAAAGGAGTTGGTAGACATGTTCATGAGCACCCTACGAGGTCAACACTATGAAAAAATGTTGGGAAGTATATCATCATGCTTTTCTGACATAGTAATAGCTGGGGAACGCATCGAGAACGACATCAAAACTGAAAAATTTCAAAGCATCTCGAGTAAACTGACTAATGAACCCCTTAGAGATTTCCAAGAGGAGGAAGAAAATGAAACAAGTTCTATTTAGGGAACTTACCAAGCTCTACAAACTCTGTCTCTTGTGCCTTATCATCAACATTCGTATGCAGTAGATGCTCAATACCAACAACCACCCTCTGGTCTTCAACAACAGCAGCCATGGCCTATTCCACAGAACCAGCATGCTAAGATTTCATCTCAACATCGATGTCAAAATCAACAGCCCTAAACCCTAAACAAACACCATTAGCGCCCGAATCTGCATAGGCGTCCAAACAACCAAGAAAGGGAAACTCACCAGTTTGACCCGATCCCTATGACATACAATTAATTATGGTCATATCTGGTCCAGAATCCATCAATGGCCCATAGACAACTAGATCCATGAAGTCTTCATTTCCTCCTTGGTACAACTCGAATGTTCAATGTGAGTTTCATGGTGGAGTAGCAGAGCATTCGATTGAATAATGCAATTCATTCAAAGAAGCGGTACAAGAGCTGATTGACAATAAGCAATTAAATTTTGAAGAAGATGGACCGCATATGTTGGGAAATTCCTCGCCCTGATTGGTGGATCACCAAAGAAGCTTATCCCTAGGATAATTAGATTTTATCATTTAAAATTTTAATTTCTTTCTTGCTAACTGTTATTTGTTATAAACTTTGTACTCTTTGGTCAAGTAATTTGAATAAAATAAGCATGCGTGTTTTTGAAATCAATTGATTCCATAAATAATCAATGACTTTCCATTTTCACTCTTTCTTTTCCATTTTCACTTTAACAAACTTTGATGAAGAATGATGAAAATACAAAATAATTGAATTTTACTGACGTATGCGTTTTAATAGTAAGGCTTAGTTGAAGATATAAGGCATTGTTTCACTTCATAAATAGTGGAGAAATAAGGAGTTAATCCGTAGTTAACCCCCCTCGAGCTAGAATTCGGAGTTCTTTCTATTCTCTAAAAAACCCTTAATCTTAACAAGGGGCAGGGTAGATTTCAATTAATTCGATGATGCGTTCAAATCCCAGGAGAATCGAAACGATCTAAGCAAGGGTTCAAGCATATCTCTTTCCTCGGTACATCATTGAGAGAAAGATCTAATCAAAGATTCGAGCACATCAATTTCCCACATTCATTATCTGGGATTGAGGAATCAATCAAAACAAAGTCCACAACATCTTTCTACTGTAGCACATCGATTAAGATCGAAGAAACGATGAAGACAAAGCTTACAACAATCTGCATAGCAGTCATAAATTTTCAAAACAAAAAGCAGAAAAAAGAGAAATTAAAAAAAAAAGGAGCCTGCTAAGTCAATGAAAATCAAAACTTGACTTAGGAAAAAGTTAGGGCATCCTGATGGACTGGGAAATTTCAAAAGAATTGGCCCATGCAAAATAAGGAATTGAAATTAAAAAAACAATCTTGTGACTGTCACATAAAGAATTATCAAGGGTCCTCATCAAAAACTTAGATCTTATCAAATGATTGGATCATATCAATGCTTGGATCTTATCTATGCTTCTCATCAATTCTTGAACTTTATCTACGCTTCTCATCATCCGCACGACCATAATATTTCTCTTGGGGATTGAACGCATCTGTTGGATTAATTGAACTTAGGATTGAAGAAAATCAAGGAGAATGGGGTGGGATAAATAATTTTTGAGCCTTATATATTTTGTTTCTTAAACCACGAACCATGACAATGTTATAACCTTTAAAAAGTCCTAACTGATGCTAGGTTCACTATGAAAGCATATTCGCCAAGATTTATGTTAAACTGACTCATATGTTTGTTAAAATTATTAATCATCTTCTATTATTTGAATATTCATCTTCTAATCTTCCATTTATTTTCAAATAATCAATTTCGATTTCATGAACTTGCATGTGCATCAAATGGAATTACTTTTTCAAAAATTTAAAATTTTATCTATGAATCAATACTTAGCATCAAGGAGATTTCAAAAGGATTTGATCAAAGGAATTTCCAAGAAGCTCATAACTAGGGGGAAAAGAATATAAGAGGATCCTTATAAACAGGGGAAAATACTAATGATCATAGAGGTGTATCACATGAAGGTAATGTTGACAAAGGGTGATTATTTCGAAATTCAATCAACTCAGATCAAATTTCAAAGCCCTGTTCAATCAGGGACATACCTTTCAGAAGAGCATTCCTTAATCAAATCATATCACAACAGAGAATGACTCAATTTCCTTATGTTAACAAGCTTCTCAAGGCATTGATGATCAGAGACATCTTTCCAAGATCCGAATACAGGGGCAATGCGTATCAAGTTCATCCTACTGCACATAGGGTCCAAATCCTTCAAGAAACTTTAAGAAATAACTTTTCAAGCTTCAAATACTTGGGGAAATCTATGTCAAGTTCATGATGAGACCTAAGTTCCTTCTGAGGGTGCTTCCTCCAGATCCTGGAGATTGAGGGTATGTCTTCCATAATTCGAATGTTGGAGCAAATTACTGTAAGGCTCGACCAAAAGAAGCTGATTCAAAAGAGTCCATCAAAACCAAACATTTTCAAGAATATTTTAATCAGGGGTATAATACAAAATAGTGGGGTCATTCATACTATAATCAAACTATTTCCAAACTCATATTAATGAGAATATCCTCCAAGACCCTACCAACAAATTAAGGAAAAACAATCATTATAGGGGAAAGCCCTCCGCGTACTCTGATAACCTCCAGTGGATCTTTCTCATACATTAGCAATCTTCAAGTTCAAATCGAGTATCGGGAAATCATGATGGCATAACATTCAACCACCATGTGACAAGCAACCTTGTTGCAAAGGTAAACCTCTACGCTTTAATCATCCATGACCCATCACAGTGGCACCATTCTAAAACCATTCGAGTCATAATCATAAAGCATATAAATCATGCATTAGGGTTCTTCGATCCAAAATCAAGCTATACTTATCATCTCATCCATCTGACGAAGTCTGACAACATGGGTCGAGCATATCTCAAAAAGCCCAATTATGCATTCATATCTCAAAGTCCAACATCCATTTACACATATCCAAGTCATTCATTACACATATCCAAGTCATTCATTACATATATCAATCAATCATTCATTACATGCATCAATCAATCATTACGTTTCATGCATCAGCAAATTTGCACGCATAGTATAAAACCTCGTTTTTTATGTGAAGACAATCATCATTATCAATCAAGCTACAAATTCTACTGAATCTTGGTAATAGATTCCCCTGGTTGATCACGACAGTTGATCATCTGGAAGACCTCGACAGAAGGTAGTTTCCAATTAAATCTCGATAGTAGATTCCTCAGGTTGATCATGGCTGTTGATTTTCTAAAAGACCTCAACAGAAGGAAGTTCGCAAATGAATCTCAGCATTAGATTCTCTTGGTTGGTCACGGCAATTGATTATCTGGAAGTTCTCGAAAGAAGGTAGTTTCCAATTAAATCTCGGAAGAAGATTCTCCTGGTTGGTCATGCCAGTTAATTATCTGAAAGACCTTGGCAAAAGGTAATTCCAGTTGATTCTCGACAGTATATTCTCTGGGTTGATCACGACTGTTGATTATCCGGAAGACCTCGATAGAAGGTAGTTTCCAATTTAATCTCGGCAGAAGATACTCCGGGTTGATCACAGCAGTTGATTATCCGAAAGACCTCGGCAGAAGGTAATTCAAGTTGAATCTCAGCAGTAGATTCTCCAGGTTTATCATGGCAGTTGATTATCTAGAAGACTTCGACAAAAGGTATTTCAATTAAATCTCGGCAGTAGATTCCCCTGGTTGATCACGACAATTGATTATCCAGAAGACCTCAACATAAGGTATTCCAACTGAATCTCGGCAGTAGATTCCCCTGGTTGATCATGATTGTTGATTATCCAAAAGACCTTGGTAGAAGGTATTTCAATTGAATCTCAACAGTAGATTCCCTTGGTTGATCATAACAGTTGATTATCCAGATGACCTCGGTAGAAGGTATTTCAACATAATTTCGGCAGGATACTCTCCTGGTTAATCTCGGTATATGATTATCCAGAAGACCTAGACAAAAGGTAGTTCCAATTGAATCTCGGCAGTAGATTCCTTAGAAATCTCGGCAATAGATTTCCCGTTAAAATGCCTTATATCAAGCATGACGTACACATAACCATATCAAATTCTCAAGGTCATCCACAACATTTGGTGCATCTAACATACGGAAACACCAAAGAACATTTGATAAAGCATCAAAGTTTATTCTGGTTAGAAAAATATTGAAATAAAATCCATGCTTATTTCTATGCCCACGCCTACATCTACGACTATGACAACGTCCATCCCAAGTTCCACATCTACATCCATACCCACGCCTGCACCTGCGATACATACATCAAAATCTTACTGACACTTTTCACCAAATTCAAATCAACTTGGGGATAAAATAATTGGAAATAAACAATGTTGGGAAGTAGGTGACTACAAGAACCCGATGGTTTAATGAAGTAGAATTAATAAAAACATTTCAAAAATACTTGAGGTATACACACATTTATTACACATGCATTCTAAAATCCATATTTCCATGCATATGCATCATGCATGACATTCTTCGAAACTTACTAGGAACAAAGCCAATATCTTAGGACCCTCCATCATTGCGTCAATCTCTATGCGACAATGTATGAAATTTTTAATATTTAACTTATTGTGTCAATCTCCATGCAGAAATGTTGTTGTTAGACTTTTTCTGCGATATAATCCATTGCACCAGTCTCCAGGCAGCAATGTCGTTATCAAGTTTTCTCTATAACATAACCCTTTGCATCAGGCTCCATGCAATAATATGTTTCCCCCTCTGTGATATAGTTCATTACATCAAGCTCCATGCAACAATGCGTGAAATTTGCAGTACAACCCATTGCGTCAGTCTCCATGCAATGATGTGTTTCCTTATTTACAATATAATCCACTGCATCAGTCTCCATTCAACAAGGTTATTCTCAAACTTTTTGTGATATAATCCATTACATCAGTCTCCAGGCAACGATGTATTATCACACTTTGTTTTATTCGTCCCCTAGGTTGCGATGAATAAACAAAATCAAATCAAATCCAAACTTACTATATTAATCTCCAAGCATTAGTAAGTCAACTCTTTCAAAACATTCACTTCCTGTATATACGCAAAAGAATTTACGATCTCTTAGATATTGGAGAGTTATCTTCGTCGTCATGTATAAATTAACTCAAAACTTTGGTGCAAACACTGGTAAGATGATACATCATCATCTACACCTACTCTTCGTACCGACGGGAATGATGTACAGCGTATCCTTATAACCTTTCGGACAAATTTTAGGGTCTTCTAATATTTAATAAACTTTCGATTAGAACGTGCGAGACCGGCATATTATCGAACTATTCAATCGAAAGATGATTAAATAGGGGAAGCTGTCATACCCTAAATTTTCCCTACCCTTATATTATATTTGGGTTTCTAATTCAATAAATCACTTTATCTAGTTTGTATTTCTATGGGGGTGTAAAACATAGAAGAGGAGTGTGATTGACCCAAAATGGACCATCAATATCTGATGGCCCATTAGGTTTCTAAAAGTCCTTTTCAAGTAAAGAAGAGAGAGGTGCATTTTTTTTATCAAGCTCATTCACGTTTTTCTAAATGGCCCATAAAAATATTTTTGGCCCAATATAGTTTTTTTGGTTTATTGTGAAAAACTGTTTTATTATAACATCATTATTAGTAATGTTATTATTTTATTATTACTGATTTTTTTTATTTTATAATAAAACCTTTGATTTTGTTTTATAAAACTTGATTATTAAAGTTGGATTGAAAAATAGAAAGAGTTTTCTTTTTATCTCTTAGCCCACATAAATCGACCCAATACCAAAACAAATGACATCGCTTGGCCCAAAGACAAAATAACGGTACGAATCACACATGTAGCTATTTGTCATCAAACAACATCCTCACCTTCAATTTTCCAGATCGGACCCATTTATAGACGTATTACTTTGTTTCCTAATTAATATTTTCCTGGAAATCACTATAAAACCTAAAACGACATTTACAAGGGGGGGGGGAATCGTGACAATACAAAACAAAAAGCTTACAGAGGGAGAGTACAGCTAAGAGAAGAAAAGAATTACAGAAAAATCTCAGAACAAAGAGAATAAAATCATAGAAAATTCACCATTTCTGTAGCATTTCTGTAACCTCTATAATTCTCATCTTCATCTCAAAATAACAAAATCTCCATGTTCATCTGTCCATCACCTTTGTTCAACTTCAGCACCAACAACACCAACGCATCATCATTGTGTTTTCGTCGAATCCACTACAACAATATAAAAACATAAATGCGTCCTGATCATCTGCGACAACAACATGCATATCACCTTCAAGCTTCTACACGACTTCATCTTCAATCGTAATTGCATTATTAACACTTCCCTTCATCTCCTTCGCGCATCCACGGGTCATCTTGCTGCAACAAACAACAACAACATAAGTATTTGGATAACATCACATCAAAAACAAAAAAATCACAGAGAAGAAGACATGAAGAGCAGATAACAAAAATACTTGCTTACTTGATTTAGTTTATCAGTGTGTCATCATGCTTCAGGCGAACGTTTAAGATGGAGAGTACCGTTATGGTGGCGATGAGAGGTCGAATGATTTGAGCGGTTTGGCGGCAGGTCAATCGCGATGGAAGAAGTGAAAGGAGACGATGATGAACAAATCGCAAGCCACGACTGTGCGTTGGAGAAGGAAATCAGAGGAGGCCACGATGCAAGGTTCAGAGAGGAAGAGAAGGTTCGATTGAAAAGAAGCTGAAATGGTCACAAAATTCTGAACCCTATTTCTCTTTTGCATCGCTCCACTTTTTTTATTCAAAATTAAATAGATATTAATCGGATAATTATGGTAATAATTGAATCTGGGCCGAAAATAATCTTGTTGAGCCCATGGTTCTTTTTTTTTGGTGTTGTTAAACACATTTGGTATCAAAAATGCTTCATGGACCTTACAACATGGGCCTCAACACCATTCCTTACCATACCACAAGTTTTCAACATGGAACCTCCCTGCCTTTTTGGGCCTGAATTCAGGCCCTTTCTATTAACACCTACATTTTGCTACCCTTTCATATTTTGCACCCCCTGTGTCTTTTTTAAAATATTTCATTTATTTTTTATTTCATTACTTTTTAATTTTTTTTAAATATATTTTCTCTATTTATTTTAATTATAATAATTATTATACATTACTTATTATTATATATTTAAATATATTCCTCATTATTGTTATTTATCACATAAATTCTTATTTTCTAAACTCATTAAAATATTATTTTTATTTATTTGCATTAAATTATATTTTTTATCATGCATTTAAATAAGATATTTTCTATGACTAATATACTAAAATGCATTTAACCGGCAATAAATCATTTTCAAATCAAATTAATCCAACAATCAGCTTTTAAAAAGGATTGCGAATATATTTAAATCAACTGTGCACTTGGTCTAAACAAACTCCGCTATTCACACTCCTAGACTACGTATGTAGGGAATTCAAATATATTTCATAATCCCTAAAAAATACAAACCAATTGCGAACTATGAAATGAGACTCTAATTCCTCCTAAGAGGATACGTAGGCATACGATTAAAATCGTGGCGAGTTCCCCTTATTAAAAATTAAAACCCTTTTCCCCCGTCAATAATTAAGACCATTTTCCCTAATTAAACTTGAATCCCTATTTCTTAAAATGAAGCTTCTAAACCTAGTATTCTTGTGAACAAGGTAGACGAGGTAGGGATGGCAACAGGGTGGGTCGGGTGTAAGCACACCCAGACTTGCACCCGCCATCTAGACCCAGACCCTCCCCCTCCCCCGCCCCCGCCCCCAAACCAGGTCAGGGCTAATATTTGTTCCCCCACCCCCGCACCCAATAAGAAACAGGTTTCCCCGCACCCGCCCGAATAAAATATTAATTTTTTAAAATTTATATTTTTTTTTCAATAAAAATAAAAATCAATAATTAAACTAAATAGTTAATTATTTTAAAATCATTTTTATGTTTGATATTTTTATTTAAATTGTATTTTCAAAAAAAAATCTAATAAATATGATATTATAACATTAAAAAGTGTAAATGAGTAATAAAACTATTAAGAAATAAATTAAATAAATTAAATTTAGTTGGCGGGTGTGGGGCAGGTGCGGGTGCAGGGTGGGTACTAGCATCACCCGCCCCCGCACCCGTAAATGAAAATCTGATTTTCCCTGCACCCGCACCCGCCCCTGGTTAAATCGGGTTTTCCCCGCTAATTTTGGGGCGGGGGCGGCCAGAGCCCGACAGGGGCGGGTTTATTGCCATGCCTAAGATAAGGGGTGTCTAACACCTTCCCTTCATATAGAACCGAGTCAAAAATCTAGAATCTTTGACTATTTTAGGGTTATCCTTTATAATCCCTTCCTTAGGATAAAAATTAAGGGTGGCGACTCTGATTTTAAAACCAGTTGCAACAACTGGAGACTCTGTTGCGGACTCAACCCTGGGTTTAGAAGCCTCTCCTTTAGGTTTTAGACATTTTTTATTATTTTTATTTATTTTGTTTCATTTATTTATTCATTTATTTTGTTTATTATATTTATCATATTATATTTGTGTTGGGATTTAAATTTTGCAAAATAATATTTTCAAAAACCATTAGAAAGAAGGTTCGTTTATTAGCCAAGGGGTTACATCAACCCTATGAGTTTATGTGACGACTTCGCCTAGAGTCGATGGAATTTTGCAAAAGGAATACCTCTCGAGAGACATCCTCTTGGGAAGTAGGACTTTGGAATGAAACTTATGACTCTTTGTACGACCTTTAAACCAAAATCTCACGATGATACCTTGCATGACCTAGAGATGAAAGTTTCGGTCTATAAAGAGACTCCACTTAAGAGAGGCCCTTGTGCCTTTCCCTCTAGTGCTATTCATGACACCCTTGAGAAAACCACCTTATAGGAAGGGTAGAATATTCGTAGGCCAATACTAAGAACCTACCTTCTAAGGATACCTTTCACAAATTCCACTACAATTTGCAAACCCGCAAGTGTTATCCCTTCATCCGCTACTATCTTTAGCACGTAAGGCTTCCGTTTATATCATCATTCCTATCCTGTAGGGACTCCTCATCATCTTCCAAGGAATTTCTACCTGTCTCAATCTCTGAGTTAGTGTAGGGTATCATCACATAAAACTTGTATAGAGTACCCCTACATATACCATCGTACCACGTCTATATCGCATTGCATATCCATGAAACCTTTTTACCTCAAAAGCCAAAAAAATATAATTTTGCATACCCAAGCATTTTTATATATTTTCATTCTTCATCCATCTGCATACAACTCATACCTCTTCTACTCATAGAAAACACCTAACTGTAGTCAAACAAGGTGATTCTCAGATACTCAAAACAAACTCGAGACAGATCAGGAAGCAAACAAACTGTTAGCTAAAAAAATGGAAGAAGGTCAACAAGCCACAACTGAGGACGTCATTACACCTCAAGAAAACACTCAGACTCGACCCCGGCCTATAAAATCTACAATTGAGAACCTTGATGTGCAAGAACACACTATTTTCTGAGACGAATATACTCCATCCCAGGAATATATTGAGTATCATCAATTTTCATTCCCTACGCCAAAAACTCAAGGGGAAAACCTAACCATGAATACTAAAGAATCCTAAAATATTGAGGACACTGTAGCGGTAGAAATATTTAAGACTAAGCCATTGGATTGACTAGACTTGTACAAATCAAAATAAAAGTCACCACCGCGCTTTGTTGTTTCCAAAGGAATGGGAAAAGAGAGAGTAACCCAAAAAGAAGGGGAAAGGTTCAAGGTAAGGGGGTTGGTTATGTAAAGGGAAGGTATTAACACCCTAAACATCTACGGTACTCCGCAGGAACATCTTTGAAAAAATCTGTATATTTTGGCTATAAAATGTTGTATGTAAAATACATGGTGGAGGTGAAAGAAGAAAAATATTTTTTATGATTTTTGTACCCGTCGCAGTTGCGAATCTTTAGTGCCTACGTACAACCTTTCATGCAATAAGGGATCAGGGTACACGTAGTTCACCTTTAAAAAATTTAAAACACAAGTATGTTGGTTAATTTTATGAGATAAGACATCATTGTCATTGTCCGTGTCGAAAAACATAGTTACTACCCATAATTATGAGAAAGGAGAATTTGCATCATCTCAAAGTGGAGGATATGGTTGGATTTTAAAATCAACAATGCCTTACTCAACACCCAAGTGGAAAATATCTTTCTTCACTACATATTATAGAAGTATAGTTGTTTGCATCACTACAAGGATTGACAAGAGTCTAATGTTTTGAGAAAAATTTTAAGATAAAAGCCAAAGTGGCAAAAATGGTTTGAAATGAGATTGATTGACTTTTAGCCCTCTCACAAAAAAATGTAAAGGTATTATTAAGTTGACTGAAGTTTATTTATAAAAAATATTTTTAAAATGCATGGACCTAAGTCCATGTTTATTATGAATGTGGTTCAATTTAGAAATAAGAAGAGTTTTCAAAAGGAGGGAGAGGATTTTTGAAATTAAAGAAGATGGGAGGAGAATAATGGACTATCCTAAAGCATAAGGTAAAATCTAGTGATAAGAACCATCTAACCAACAAGAAGTAAATACTTGACATTATGAGTCATGATAGAATTACCATTCTTTGGATTGAAACCAAACAAGCAAAAATACTAGACCTCTTGAGATAACCAAACTTCAAGTGTATTAAGTCTTCACAAAAATTGGACAAAGTAACAGCTGTATACAGGTTAATTCCAGATTACAAACAAATAATGTAACCACAGTAACCTGCACACAAAACAAACAAACAACCCAATGTTTTGAGATAAACCTCAAAAACTCCAGAAAAAATATAAATTAAGGTCACAAGATCTCTAACATAGGCCAAGGTATCTAATCCTAAGTCCAAGAAGTCTAATAATCCATAATGCTAAGGATAGTAACCAAATAGTCCAAGTATTATTAAAGTTTTTTATGGTTCATGTTGATTATTAAGTATCTTAAAAAAAAAATAAAAGCTCAAGTGAGCAAAATAAAAATGATAAGAATATAAATGCTCAAGTGAGCAAAATAAAAATGGCACGTAATGTAATGCTTAAAGTAAATGGTACATAAAGCATAAATGTAAAACCATAAAGTAAAAATAATTTAATGATTAGTGGTTAGTTGGATGAACATCTTGAAACTTGCATTTGGAACTCATTAGAAGATTGGTAGAACCAAAGCCTCCACACAACAAGTTGCATTTTCTTTTTCTCAAGTATATCATCTTTTTGGAATCCTTAAAATTATCATTTAATGATCAATGATGTTTAAGTGATCTGCGTTGACAAACGGTGTTGTAGACCCATTAGAGGATTGGTAGAACCAAAGCATCCACACAATGAATCTCAAGGTTATTAGATCAAAGAGATCAAATTAACATACTTGGGCTTGCAAACATAGGTTTGGGCCAAGAATGATCATTTATTCGAATCGGGACAAAATTTAGCGCTATGTTAAGTAATCGTAAGTAGACTTATATAGAAGTTGCGCCTATTTTGAGGTCGATCAATAGCAATCTATGCACCATTTGTTTTGAGACATGATATAGAGATCATGCTCCAATAACACTTAGTGCAATAAGAAAGGGATGAGATGAAGAAGGGTTGGAAAGAATATAAACCACATTTGAATTAAATTTAAATCAAACTATTATTAAAATTATTCATCCATTTTTATGGAGTTAAACTCAACACCATGGATCCAATGATTTTAACAAAGTTGATGATCAAAAATTCAACCCAAAATCAGCCAGAAAATAATCACAAATTATATTGCATTTAATATATACATAAAAAAAAGGTTTTTGAAATGTTTTAAAATATAAATAAGAAATAAAAACATCAACTATATTCAAATTAATCAAGAAAAATTATGTAGGACCATAGAAAAATCAGAAATGGACTCAAATATTTTTATAAAATTTTTGTTAATTTTTTAAAGTCATAAACTATTTTTAAACTAATTAAAATTGCTCAAAGAAATAGAAAATAGATCAAAAATAGTAAACATCAATATAAAATTCCATAAAATTTTCAAAAATTCATAAATATTTAAAATGATATTTATGAATTTTTTTAGAATTAAAAAATGTCAGAAAATATTTTTAAATTAATTAAAAGGAAGCAAATAATGCAAAAAATATATAAAATATCAAATGTCAAAATAAAAATGAAAATAGTCATGAGCTCATAAATAATTCAAAATATTTTTGTGAATTTTTTCATAATTTTTAGATAAAAAATAAAATAGTTATGAATTTTTGAAAATTAAATAAATTAAAATGTAAATTCAAAAAATAAAATAAAACCAAAAAGATATGGACCATTAGATCACAGTCAAAATGCATTGGTAAGTTGATCCAATGGACCAGATGCACTGTGCTTGATATGGACCTTAGTGGGATACACATATGATCAGAAAAAGGGCAACAATTGAAATTAAAACGTTTGGCACGCTATCATTGGCTGAGACGAGGCATGTCATCGTCTTCAACCTCCAGACACCCTGCAATGGAGATTTTGTGAGATCCTTCAAATGGAAAAATTAGGATCCCAAACTAGTATCATTAGATTCGTCTCTTCAAGACGATCCTAACACCACCATCGCGCCAAATTTATATAAGGTATGCAAAGAGATATGAATCAAAAACCCAGAAAATAGCGAGCATCTTCAATTTGAGATTTCTCTCTCAATTCTCAATGGATTTAAAAATTGTAAGAAGCATAAGAATCAGGAGAAAGAGTAGAATAGGTTAGTGCTTCATTTGGATCTAAATGGTGGAGAATTATACCTTTTGGAAGTTCAATAAAGAAGCTTTGAAACTGGACTTCTATAGCTTGAATTATGGCTCGTTTTGCTTGGTTTAAGTTCTGGACAGTTTGTATGGCACTGAAGGATGATGAATGTGAGAAGAATTTTGGAATAAAAGGCTTTAATCTCAAAAACTGATTTCAAAAATTTGAAGTTCGTGTGAGGTTTTGACATAGTGTATTTGGCTCTCAAAGCCTAAGGAAATGAATGAGGGATTACCTGTTATTTATAGGTAATCAAATGGAATGTTCAAGCGTGTGAAATGATGATGTTTGGAGGGAAATTGTGTGAACCTGATACACGAGCAAGGTGTGATCTGTTTTGCATCCAAACATTGCCTTCCACTTGGAATTTGCTCTTGACCAAAAAATATTGCATGAAATAGACCTCTTGAATGACATTTTGAGACTTGAACCATTCAAAGTCTCCAAAAATTCAGAGAGTTATGAATTGTTGAAGTTGGAAAAAAAATCATGTAATGACCTATAATCTTTTGTATCCTTAAGGCATCTTCTATCCATTTTCTCACTTTGCACATAAAATAAGTGATAAAATTCACATCCTCAAGATCATTGTGGAAAAAGAGTGGGCTCATGGTGATAAAATTGACCAAGTTATGATCATTTGAAGTCACACATGGGAAATCGGGGGTTCATCTGGAGAACTTGTAATCTTTCTTCAACATCAAGTTTCTTCCACATGAAGACTCCTTGAAAATTTTGAAGTGATTTGTTGATAACCCTTTTAAGAGTAGGGTTTCTTTGGAATCACTCAAAAAAACCAAAAGATGAGCAAGATATACTTTTTTGAAGTACAAAACCCTAGATCCTAGATTAAGAAAATGCTTTGAGGAACTTTGACAATTTTGAACAACCTTCTTGTACCAACACTCTTGCTTTGTAAATAGAAGTTGTTGAGGATGATAATGAGAACTCATATAAATCAAAACCACTTCCATATCTTGAGAATTGAGAGAAATGTGCACTTGTGACCAATAGGAACAAGGCCTTGTCCAACCATGACAACTTCTTCAATCAACCCTTTGTACTTTTGAATCAATCTTGATAACTTTGAAATATGGTGAACCAAAATGAACCTTGCCATGCCATTTCTTTCAAAATAACTTCAATGGTGAGGTTTGAATTTCTTAAGCTTTATTGACCAGGGCATGGAAATAAACTCATGAACCCATGGATAAACTTGCTAAGCCACATTGCCTTTACCGACATTATTAACAAGTAAGACAAACTAACATTGAATTTTATTAATTATAAATAAAGTCAAAACAAAACATGCATAATCACAAAAGAAACAAGTCAAGGTTCTTGGTGATCTATCAAAGAGAAAAGCTAAAGTTGGGGAGGAGAACCAAAAGCCCTAATGTGATCTTGTTGTGATTGAATCAACATGGTATGATGAAGGGATATTAGGGGGGAAAATTGGGGTACAACAAACACCAAAAGATATTGCATGCCAGAGAAAAGGCTTAGCTCTATGGAAGGACAAGACACTCATAACTTTGATGTTTCTGCTTTATGTTTGGTTGAAGACGTGGTATTTCTTACGAAGTTTAAAATGCTAGATTTAGAAAAATACAGAGGGTCTAGTTGTTCTAAGACCCATTTGAAGATGTATGTTAGGAAAATGGAAGCATACCCATGAAACGAAAAATTTCTTATCCACTATTTTCAAGACAGTCTTAGTGGAACGTCATTGGAATGGTATACATGATTGGAAAGAAACCACATTCCCACATGGAAAGACTTGGCTTTGGAATTTCAGAAGCATTATCAATACAACATTGACATGGCTCCAAGTCACGTGCAACTGCAAGATTTATCTCAGAAGAGTAACGAATCCTTCAAAGAATACACACAAAGATGGAGGGAGTTGGTTGGTCGAGTAAAACCACCCTTATTAGAAAAGGAGTTGGTAGACATGTTCATGAGCACCCTACGAGGTTAGTACTATGAAAAAATGTTGGGCAATATATCATCACCCTTTTCTGACATAGTAATAGACTGGGAAAGCATCGAGAACGACATCAAAACTTGAAAAATTCAAAGCATTTAGAGTAAACTGACTAATGAACCCCTTAGAGATTTCCAAGAGGAGGAAGAAAATGAAACAAGTTCTATTTAGGGAACTCACCAAGTTCTAGAAACTCTGTGTCCTGTGCCTTATCATTAATATTCGTATGCAGTAGATGCTCAATACCAACAACCACCCTCTGGTCTTCAACAACAACAGCCATGGCCTATACCACAGAACCAGCATGCTAAGATTTCATCTCAACATCAACGTCAAAATCAAAATCCCTAAACCCTAAACAAACACCATCATCGCCCGAATCAACATAGGCGTCCAAACAGCCAAGAAAGGGAAACTCGACAGTTTGACCCGATCCCTATGACATACAATCAGTTATGGTCATATCTGGTCTAAAATTCATCAATGACCCCTACATAAACCAGATCCATGAAGTCTTCATTTCCTCCTTGGTACAACTCGGATGTTCAATGTGAGTTTCATTATGGAGTAGCAGGGAATTCGATTGAAGAATGCAATTCATTCAAAGAAGCGGTACAAGAGCTGATTAACAATAAGCAATTAAGTTTTGAAGAAGATGGCCCGCATTGTTGGGAAATTCCTCGCCCTCATTGCTGGATCACTAAAGAAGCTTATCCCTAGGATAATTAGATTTTATCATTTTAAATTGTAATTTCATTCTTGCTAACTGTTATTTGTTATAAACTTTGTACTCTTTGGTCAAGTAATTCAAATAAAATAAGCATGCGTGTTTTTGAAATCAATTGATTCCACAAATAATAAATGACTTTCCATTTTCACTCTTTCTTTTCCATTTTCACTTTAACAAACTTTGATGGAGAATGATGAAAAAACAAAATAATCGAATTTGGCTGACGTATGCTTTTTAATAGTAAGGCTTAGCTGACGATATAAGGCATTGCTTCACTTCCTAAACAGTGGAGAAATAAATAAATTTATCTGTAGTTAACCCCCTCGAGCCAGAAGTCAGAGTTCTTTCTATTCTATAAAAAACCCTTAATCTTAACAAGGGGTAGGGTAGATTTTAATTAATTCGATGATGCGTTCAAATCCTAGGAGAATCGAAACGATATAAGCAAGGGTTCAAGCATATCTGTTTCCTCGATACATCATTGAGAGAAGGATCTAACCAAAGATTGAAGAACATCAATTCCCCCACATTCATTATCTGGGATTGAGGAATCAATCAAAACAAAGTCTACAACATCTTTCTCCCTCAGCACATCGATTAAGATCGAAGAAACGATGAAGATAAAGCTTACAACAATCCGTATAACATTCATAAATTTTCAAAACAAAAAGCAGAATAAAGAGAAATTCAAAAAAAGGAGCATTCTAAGTCAATGGAAATTAAAACTTGACTTAGGAAAAATTTAGGGCATCCCGATGGACCATAAAATTTAATGAGAATTGGTCCATGCAAAATAAGGGATTGAAAATAAAAAACAATCTTGTGACTGCCACATCAAGAATCATCAAGGGTCCTCATCAAACACTTATATCATATCCAATGCTTGGATCATATCAATGCTTGGATCTTATTGATGCTTCTCATCAATGCTTGAACTTTATCTACGCTTCTCATCATCTACACGACCATAAAATATCTCTTGGGGATTGAACGCATCTGTTGGATTAATTGAACTTAGGATTTAAGAACATCAAGGAGAATGGGGTGGGATAAACAATTTTTTACCCTTATATATTTTGTTTCTTAAACCACGAACCATGGCCATGTTATAACCTTTAAAAAGTCCTAACTGAAGCTAGGTTCACTATGAAAGCATATTCATCGAGACTTATGTTAAACTGACTCATATGTTTGTTAAAATTATTAATCATCTTCGATTATTTGAATATTCATATTCTAATCTTCAATTTATTTTCAAATAATCAATTTGAATATCAAGAAATTGCATGTGCATCAAATGGAATTACTTTTTCAAAAATGTAAAATTTTATCTACAAATCAATACTTAACATCAAGGAGATTTCAAAAGGGTCTGATCAAAGGCATTTCCAAGAAGCTCCTAACTAGGGGGAAAAACATCTAAAAGGACCCCTATAAACAGGGGAAAATATTAATGATCATAGAGGTGTATCACATGAAGGTAATGTTGACAAAGGGTGATCATTCCGAAATTCAATCAACTCAGATCAAATTTCAAAGCACTGTTCAATCAGGGGCATACCTTTCAGAAGCACCAACTTTCACTGAAGGTGACCTACCAACTTTCACTGAAGGTAGAGAGAAAATATATCATGGCATCACCGTTCACTGATGATGAACTACCAACGTTCATTGAAGGTAGCAAAAAGATCACAATCACCAACTTTCACTGAAGGTGACCTACCAACTTTCACTGAAGGTAGAGAGAAAATATATCATGGCATCGCCGTTCACTGACGATGAACTACCAACTTTCATTGATGGTAGCAAAAAGATAACAATCACCAACTTTCACTGAAGGTGACCTACCAACTTTCACTAAAGGTAGAGATAAAATATATCATAGCATCATCGTTCACTGACGATGAACTACCAACGTTCACTGAAGGTAGCAAAAAGATAATAATCACCAACTTTCACTGAAGGTGACCTACCAACTTTCACTGAATGTAGATAGAATATATATCATAGCATCTCCGTTCACTGATGATGAACTACCAATATTAACTGAAGGTAGCAAAAAGTTAACAATCACCAAATTTCACTGAAGGTGACCTACCAACTTTCACTGAAGGTAGAGAGAAAATATATCATGGCATCGCCTTTCACTGATGATGAACTACCAACGTTCACTAAAGGTAGCAAAAAGATAACAAGTATTTTCCCAAAATTCTGGCGTTTCGCCTAGAACGGGTCTCAACTTCTTCTTTAACCAAGGTATTCTGCCTGGAAAGGGTAATATATAAGTTGTCTTAAATAAAGAGACTACCACTTGAAAAGATTTCACAATGAATTGTCTCTGCGATATTGAAGAGACTAGCCATCCACTGGAGTAATTTGACAACGAACTGCAAACTATCAACTCATAGAGAAGATAGCAAAAAAGTAATGTCGACTTTTACGGGGAAATACAAGTTTCCCAAATAAAGAGACCTGCCACTTGCTTTTATGGAGATTGTAAAATGACTTCCTGGGGAAAATGTCATGCCTTCTTGGGGAATGAATCATGACTTCACGGGGAAGGCAGAGTAACTTCCTGGGGAAAACAAAATGGCTTCCTAGGGAAAACAAAATGGCTTCCTAGGGAAATGCCAACATATTCTTGCTGAGGAGATAAAGTCTTCTCGTGCAAAATAAATGCACACTCAAACCAAGGCTCGAAGCTTGCAGAGATCAAAAGTAATAATATTGTTGGGAAGCAAATATTCAAACCAGAAGTAAATTGGAGTAAAACAGTCAGCCAAAACACATCCTTCGAGAAATAAACTCAAAGGGAAACCCAAACCATCCAGACTAAGGGCTGTACAGGAAGGCTAAAGCAAAAAAATCTTCCACGAGGGATACCTCAGTGGGGAAATTGAAAGAATATACACTTTCTGCCTAAGGCTGACACTCTATTGGAGAGATGACAACACAACTCTACAAAATAGGGTAATATGTAAACAAGATATATATGAATACGAATGAGCAATGATTTTCTAAACTTAACTATGCATGATGTATTTATGAATGTATGAGTGTTATCATGTATATGCTGACAAAACAAACATATAATACTATGAATAAACAAACAAAACTAACTCGGGCACAATCAACACTCGGTTAAATCACATCCAAGCCGATCATTCCATAAGAAAATAAGCATCAACTGAGGAAACAAAATCCTACTGCATGGCTTAACTGCATGGCTTAACTTCACTGGGGAGAAACATAATCCAGAAGTAAACAAATCTTAGCAAAAAAATAGTACAGATACAGAGATATAACATCCTTCTCTAGGCTTCACCAGGGAATAACACTCAGACTTCAATGGAGGAACAAATGTTTTCATGCGTAGCAATTCTACCGGGAATTGCAGTATTGATTTCGACTAAGGCGAATGGGAACCTTATTGGCCAAAATATCAACTGAGGATTTCGAGCTAACTTGATTGGGGAAATAACATTCAGACTTCACTAGGGGAGATAGTGCCTTATCATCAAGACATCACCTAAGGACTTTATGCTGACTCCATTGGGGAGGTCAACACCATATCAAAGAGAGGAAGCCCATATACGTTCTTCACTGGGGAAAACAGAGATACACCCTTCAATTTTGAGAGTAAGCATCACACCAACTTCTCTGGGGAAAGAGTACGAAATCTCATGAAGATAATAACTTGGAGAGTTAAGAAGTCAGACATTATAACATGGAATCAATCTTATGGGGATTTTAAATCAAACCCAACACTTGGTGTGCAAAAACCCAATAAGTTGATAACCAATTTAACACTTCTTAAATAAAACACTGTCCTTGCCTGATTATTCGACAATCACATAAAATGCAAATACCGTTGAAAGGAGATGCTTCACAAATGAGTCAAATCTCAGCATGCACGGGGACGAAAAACTTCTATGAACTAAGCGAGACCTTTGCTGGGGAATCATGAAGTCAACATACAGAAAGAGGTCAAACTCTTGGGGATTTTAAATCAAACTCCACACTAGGCAGGTGAAAACCCAAAAGCTAACATCTGTCTCAACACTTCTTAGAAAATATACAGCCCTGGTCCAGTTACCTGGGAAATAAATACCAACAATAATGCCAACACTTCCAAAAAGAGCAACATTATGCAAATAAACCCATCTCAGCACACCAAGGGGATGAGACCTTTCGTCATATGAGAGAAGACTTTGTTGGGGAATCAAGAATAAAGACTTCAGACTAAGAAAGCCCAAAAAGTTAGAAAATGAACCAACACTTGACTGTGGACACTAGGATCACAAACCCGGTACTGTACCTTACGCCAATTGGTACCGTCTTCAATATACAATAAACACGCGCATACCAACGAAAACAACCTAAGCAAACCTTCCCGGGGAAAACAAAACTTCTCAAAACTACTAGAGTTCGTCCATTCCTGGGACCACCACTTTTGTTTTCCTCTTGAATCACAAAATCTTAAAGTAAAAGTAAGTTGTAAATTCTTTTTGAAAAGTAATTTTGTTATTTAATCTTTTTGCTTTGAAAATTATTATCAATAATAAACGGAGTCTTTGTAAGCTGAATAAAATAAGAAATACAAAGAATTGGATAAAAGCTCAAATTTTATTGATAGAATGGTAATCTGCGAATGGTGAGACTCAATGGATAATTAAAAAGTTTGGAAAATGGTAATATACAATGGAAAAGATACATTGAGATACAATGACCACTATTCCCACTAACAACTTTGAAATTCTGAGCAGCAACTTCTGTTGAAGTATGGTGAGGATCCAAGAAGATTGTTGCTTCAATGATCAAGTCTTGTCTTATGTAGTTACTTGCTAAGAAAGTCCCTAACTTTTGCCTAAGCCGCCCTTACGGGTTTTCAACTTAGTGGGAAAATTTGTTCTGTTTATGTCTCTAATTTTTGCCTAGACCGCCCTTTCGGTTTTTTGGCCTAACGAGATGCTCCTTTTTTCCTAAGCTGCCCTTTCGAGTTTTCAACTTAGCGAGCTTTTCTTTTATTTCTTTAGGCGAAGTATTTCTTGACTGCATCAACATTCATGGGACGTGGGAACTGCTCGCCATCCATAGTTTCAAGAATTAATGCACCGCCAGAGAAGGCTTTCTTGACAACATATGGGCCTTAAAAATTGGGAGTCCACTTGCCCCTAGAATCAGCTTAAAAAGACATAATCTTCCTGAGCACGAGGTCCCCTTCTCTGAATTCACGAGGTTTGACCTTCTTATCAAAAGCTTTCTTCATTATCTTCTGATATAACTTCCCATGACACAAAGCCGTCATTCTCTTCTCTTCGATCAAATTCAATTGGTCAAACCTGTTATGGACCCATTCAGCTTCTGACAACTTGGTTTCTATTATCACACGTAAAGAGGGAATCTCAACATCGATTGGGAGCACTGCTTCCATTCCATACACAAGGGAGAACGGCGTTGCTCCTATTGAAGTACGGATAGATGTCCGATATCCATGTAAAGCAAAAGGGAGCATTTCATTCCAATCTTTATAAGTAACAACCATCTTCTGGATGATCTTCTTGATATTCTTATTAGTAGCTTCAACAACCCCATTCATCTTCGGCCTGTACGGAGATGAATTGTGATGTACAATCTTGAATTCTTCACAAAGTTCTGTCATCATCTTGTTGTTAAGATTCGAGCCATTGTCGGTGATGATTCTTCTAGGCACACCATACCGATATATGAGATTATTCTTAATGAAACGCACTACCACCTGATTAGTAACATTGCATATGAAGCATATTCCACCCATTTGGTGAAGTAATCAATTGCTACCAAGATAAAATGGTGTTCATTTGAAGATTTGGGTTCTATCATCCCAATCATGTCAATACCCCACATAGAGAAAGGCCACGGGGAATAAATAACATTTAGAAGTGTCGGAGGCACATGAATCTTGTCCGCATAAATTTGGCATTTATGGCACTTCTTTGCAAATTTGTAACAGTCAGATTCCATTGTCAGCTAATAATAACCTGCCCTAGGAATCTTTTTAGCCATCGAATGTCCATTGGCATGAGTGCCAAATGAACCTTCATGAATCTCACGCATCAACATGTCTGCTTTGTGTCTATCCATGCATCTGAGCAAGACCATGTCATGATTTCTCTTGTACAACACATTTTCACTGAGGAAGAAACTGCCTTCCAATCTTCTCAATGTCTTTTTGTATTTATTCGATGCCCCAATCGGGTATTCCTGAGTCTGAAGAAAATGCTTGATATCGTAATACAACAGCTTCTCTTCTGCTACCTCTTCTGTTGTAAACACATGAGAGGGCCTATCCAGTCGCCGAACTGTAATTTGAGGTATATTATTCCAAGTATTCACTTGATATATAGAAGCCAGAGTTGCCAAAGCATCTGCCATTTGATTTTCGTCTATGGGGATGTGATGGAATTCAACTTTATTAAAAAAGGGTAACAATCTTCTAGAATAATCTTTGTAAGGGATCAAGCAGGGGTGACGAGTATCCCACTCTCCTTTAATCTTATTTATTTCCAAAGCTAAATCGCCATACACATATAGAATTTTAATTCTGCGATCAATAGCTTCCTCGAGACCCATGATACAAGCCTCATATTCTGCCATATTATTAGTACAATCAAATGTCAACCTTGCAGTAAAAGGGATGTGTGATCCATGTGGAGTGATAATCACAACACCAATTCCTTAACTATAAGCATTCACAGCTCCATCAAACATCATACTCCAGCGAGATTCAGGATCAAGACCTTCCTCAGGTAATTGATCAACACAATCTTTCACTTTCAGAAACATCACATCCTCATCAGGGAAATCATACTTCACAGACTGATAATTATCAACTGGTTGATGAGCAAGGTAGTCTTCCAACACGTTGCTTTTAATAGATTTTTGAGTGTGGTATTCTATTTCATATTCAGATAACAGCATCTGCCAGCGGGCAATTCTCCCAGTAAGAGCAGGCTTTTCAAAAATGTACTTGATTGGATCCATTTTGGAGATCAACCAAGTAGTGTGATTCAACATAAACTACTGCAAACATTTTGCCGCATAGGCTAGAGCACAACATGTCTTTTCCAGCATGGAATAATGTGACTCACAATCAGTAAACTTTTTATCAAGATGATAAATGGCATACTCTTTCTTCCCTGTTTCATCTTGTTGTCCCAGAATACAACCCATGGAATTATCTAACACTGCTAGATACGTAATCAATGGTCTTCCTTCAACATGAGGGAGCAAGATAGGAGGTTCAAGCATATATTCTTTAATACTTTCAAATTCCCTTTGGAAGTCATCTATCCACACACAACCTTGATCTTTCTTCAACAACTTAGAGATCGGTTCATACGTTGCAGTCATGTGAGAAATGAATATGGAAATATAATTCAAACGCCCCAGGAACCCTCTGACTTGCTTTTCAGTTCTCGAGGCTGGCATTTCTTGAATTTCTTTGAATTTATTCGGGTTAACTTCAATCCCTCTCTGGCTAACAATGAAACCTAACATTTTCCCTGACCGAACACCGAATGTACATTTATTTGGATTCAAGCGGAGACGATACTTCCTCAAATGCTGAAACAACTTCCACAAGTCTTCTACGTGACCTTCTTCAGTCCGGGATTTAGCAATCATATCATCAACATATACCTCAATTTCCTTGTGCATCAGATCATGGAATAAGGTTGTCATAGCCCTCTGGTATGTTGCACTAGCATTCTTCAACCCGAAGGGCATCACTATGTAACAGAATGTTCCCCATGGTGTGATAAATGTTGTTTTTTCTATGTCCTCAGGCGCCATCCTTATTTGATTATACCCGGAAAATCCGTCCATGAACCAGAAAAGTTTAAATTTTTTTGTGCTATCCACTAACATATCAATGTGTGGCAATGGAAAATCATCTTTTGGACTAGCTTTATTTAGATCCCTATAATCTACACATGCAAACTTTTCTGTCTTTCTTTGGTACTGGGATAATATTGGCAATCCACTGAGGGTACACTGTTGTCACAAGAAAACCGACATTAATCTGCTTTAGAACTTCTTCTTTGATCTTCACTGCCATATCTGGGTGAGTTCTTCGCAACTTCTGTTTGATTGGCGGGAACTCTGGCTTTAGCGGCAAATGGTGTTCTACAATATCTGTATCCAAACCAGGCATATCTTGATAACACCAAGCAAAAATATCCACATACTCTTTCAACGTCTCAATCAACCTGCTCTTCACATCAAGATGCATCAATGCTCCAATCTTGACTTCCTTTAGATCTTCTTCTGAACCCAGATTGATTACTTCTAATGGCTCTTTATATGGATGAATGGCATTATCCTCATGCTCAAGCAACCGTGAGACCTCTTCTGGAATCTCATCATAGTGTTCTTCTTCGGCCCCATACACATGACATTCAAAGTTGGGAGAGGGTGTAGGATCATTGTATTCAACGGGTTTTTTAATTAATCTGCACATATGATTTATGATTGCTTTTAGAAACTGACACATATAACAAGTGATCATGCAGATTGAATTTCAGTTATTATTTGTTTTGAAAGGTTTTTTCTGATTACCATTTTCCAAGAAAAAGCAGAAAATAAAGACGTAATTTAGGAAACAAAGACAACTTTTATTATTGATTTTAAAATCATAGAAAACAGATAAGCCCGTACAACATTAATAATTTCACCTTGGGCAGAGTGAAAGCTTTTTCAAAAAGGTTAACACAAACAAATTACTTTGAAATGTGTATGCAAGAGGGAAGATTAATGGTGATCCAGTTCTGAACCCTAACTCCGTGCGTCACATAAATTGGCATTTCTGGCTCTTCTTCATCTTCCATGATGGAATTAATCCCGGAAACATTTGGATAAAGATAAATTCTGCTAGGAAATATGTCTTGATACTTGCCTGCAGCAAACTTCCGCTTCATACTCTTACCTTAATCATTCTTCACAGAGAACCCCAAGCCAGCTCTATTCTTGTTTACAGGTGGATCAACAATCTGTCCCCATACTTAGCTATGGCCTTTACGCCCAACCTACTGGGCATCCTTAAAAAAAGCCATAGAGTTCTCATTTCCTCTTACATTATCATTGGATAAAGCTTGGAACTGGGTTCCAATAGCAGCTTCATCATCCTCCACAATGCTGAACGAGGACAAATGAGATATCAATAATGCATGTTCTCCATTTATAATTACCACTTTTCCTTCACGCACAAACTTCAACTTCTGGTGTAAAGTTAAAGTGACAGCCCCTGCCTCATGTATCGACGGCCATCCCATCAAGCAGCTATAAGCGGGTACAATATCCATGACCTAGAAAGTAATCTGAAACAAATATGGGCCTATATGAATAGGAAAGTCCACTTCACCAATAACAGATTTCCTTGATCTATCAAACGCTTTCACAATAATGCCACTTGGGAGCATGGGAGTTCCTTGATATTTCAACTTCATAAGCGTGCTCCTCGGTATAACATTCAATGCAGATCCACTATCAATCAACACATTGGATAACAAATCATTCTTGCAATTCATTGAGATGTGGAGGGTCAAACTGTGACTCCTTCCTTCATCAGGCAGTTCATTATCGCAGAAAAACAAGTTATTACATGAGGTAATGTTCCCTACTACACTGCTGAATTGGTCTACAGGCATGTCACTTTCCACGAAATCTTGGTCCAATATCCTCATCAAAGATTCTCTGTGAGCAGAGGAGTTCATCAATAAAGCCAAGATAGATATTTTTGAAGGAGTCTGCAGTAGCTGATCTACAATTATGTAGTCTCTCATATTGATTATCTTCAAAATATCATCCACCTCTTTCTCTAGCATAACTCTGCTAGATTCACCCACTGCCTTCTTAGGTTCAATATCTTCAACAATTTTCTTTCCAGTACTAACATCTCCATGAACAACTAGTTCAAATATACGACCATTGCGGGTCACTCTTCTAGTCTCTACAGTATTTCTAACATTAGGAATTGGCTGGATGGGAACTTCCACACCATCCTCTAATATTGTAGCATTATATTTTGAGGGTACAACCTTATCTGACTTGTAGGGGACAGGACCCGACAAACTAATCACCAATGGAGTAACAGCTGGCTTGCTATGATATCCAACTACAAAAGGGGTAGGTGCACCAAAATAAGGCACAATAACATTTAATCCTTATTCAACATATTCAATCATTACAGAGTCATCCCTGGAAAACAAATCTTCATCTGAGGAGAAGAACTCATCTACAGAGGTATACTCATCATCCGAATCTTCTTCAGCCAAACAAATATCAATCATATCAACATCATGGTAATCATCCCTTTGGCCTGTAACCTTGATGGTTCCATTATCCAACAACAACTGAACACATTTCCTTACAATTGAACATCCTCGGGAATCACGACAGCAAATTCGGAAAGATCCATATTGATGTTCTATCTGACCAGCCATGTGGCAGAAAGTAGCGTGCAATTGTAAAAGATCCTCATTCATATGTTCCACATCAAAGATTCTGAACTCATCAGGAAAACCAGAAACCATGTTTACTTCCTCTTCATACTCTGCCCTAGGCCTGGTTATATGGATGAAGACCTCATCCACCATCTCTTGCAAATCATCCTTTATCTTGTCACAACCCTGTATATCTGTACTGCAAATAGCACAACCGGCATGGTCATGCGTATAGTAGCTAAATTCACATAGGTATGCTTGCATTTTCCCTAAATCTCCTCTAACCATATTAATATCGAAAATCCGGAAGTCGCCTGGACAACCGGCCACCATGTTCATAACATTTGCTCCTCCATGCTTTGGTAGAGGATTATCTTTCACATTAGGGCCAACAACCTTGAAGGATAAGATACTAGACTTTACCAGTTTCTGTACTTCAATCTTCAAAGGATAGCAGTTCTCAACATTATGCCCTGGTGCTCCCTGATGAAAATCACATGTTTGGTCTGCTTTATAATACCAAGGCAACGGTGATGGTATAACGGGAGGTGGCCTGGTCTGAAACAACTTCAACAGAATTAATGCCGAGAGTAATTATGTGTAACTCATAGGAATAAGGTCATAACTCTCCCTTCTCTGATTATACCCTTGATTCCCCTGATGGGATGGTCTCTGATAGGCAACGGTGGTTGGAGCTACGCTGACAACTAGAGTAACTGAGGCGACTTACTGATGACGCTGATAATTTCTTTTGGGAGTGTTAACCCTCCTCTTTTGCATAACAACATTTGTATCTCCTTCCTTCTTCTTGGAAAACTCATAGGATGGCTTCTTCACACTTCCAGAACTTTCACTTTTTGTGAGATGACCCTCTCTTACAACCTCTTCTAAACGGATACATATGCCTACCATTTCAGTAAAGTCACTTGGCGCACTCGCTACCATCCTCTAATTGTAGAAAGCATCAAGAGTCTTCAAGAAAATATTAGTCATCTCCTTCTCTTACATGGGAGGAATCACTTGGGCGAATACCTCACGCCATCTCTGTGCATATTCTTTGAATGATTCCCTGTCCTTCTGGACCATGGCCCTGAGTTGATCACGGTCAGGCGCCATGTCCACGTTGTATTTGTATTGTCTGATAAATGCTTCTCCCAAGTCATTGAAAGTATGGATATTGACGTTGTCCAAACTCATATACCACTTCAGCGCAACACTAGTCAAACTATCCTGAAAAAAGTGAATCAACAAATGTTGATCATCAGTGTGGGTAGAAATTCTTCTTACATACATCTCAATATGAGCACGAGGAGAAGTGTTTCCCTTGTACTTCTCAAATTATGGGACTTTAAACTTCGCAGGTATCTTGACATCTGGGACCAAGCATAAATCATTCACATTCTGCCCGAACAATTTCTTTACCCTAAGGGTCTTCATCTCCCTCTGCATCTTGTCAAAATGCTCTTGAAAATCATCCATTTTATCATAGAGACCCAAGTCTTCACTTGGTGGAGGAAAGGGACAATACATATCATCATTAGAAAATGAAACCATATTCACCGAAGGAGGTACAGGAGTAACAATAGTCTGAACAACTGGAGTATTTTGAGGACTAAGATTGAAACCTTCAGGCACAAAGTTCTCTGGCATTCCCAATGGACAACCTTGAGGTATACGATCTGAACAATAGCTGGAGTAGCAGACACCAGAATAGTCAGAGCTTCATCAGTGACCCTTGTTTGTTGATGTTGAATACTCGGTGGCTGATTTTGAGCATCCACCAGAGATTCCATCAGAGAAGTAAGATTGGCCATGCCGGCCTTCAAAGCAGAAAATTCCTCGCGCAGGTCCCGATTCTCTTGTTCTAAGTTTTCCATCTTCCTTCTAAAGTTAGCTCGAGTGTTGTAGTGGTGAGACAGCTTGCTGGATGAAGTAAAGAAGCTTGGTAAGACACCTGGATATGCATAAAAAAAGCAAGAAATATGTGCAATATGATGCATGATATGCAGTACACATGATTTATTTTTATTATTAATATTTCAAAGGACTTAAAGATTTATAGACACATTGCAGATACAAAGTAATAACATATTTGAAATACCGAAATTTTTTATTATAATAACTTCAAAACGGAATAAAAGTTTCAATAATCCCAAGTACAAGATGAAAATAAAGTCTAAAAACCTAAGAAGTAAAGCTAATGGAGATCACTCTATACGCTGGCGCTTCTCTGTAAGCCTAGATATCAGAGCTTTCAACCTCTAGTTTTCTTCCACATATCTGGTGGCAACCTCTTTCCAATCACTCGAATCAGGAAGTGAGAAAATAGCATCTGACTGAGGCTTAGGAGAAAATAAATCTCCTTGCCTCTCCATCATCCCTACAGCTCGACTCTCAAGAATATCAATCAAGTCGTCTTTTTCCTTTAGGTCTGCTCTATAGGAAATCTCTAAAGTTTGGCACTTATTCTTCCAAGCATCCTTTTCCTGGTGCATCCTGACCAAAGCAAGCGATAGTTCTTCTATATCATCCTGAGAATACGGCATCTTCAACTGAATAGCTCTCGTTTGGACCCACTGAAGATATGGCTCTAAAGAAATAGCCCCCTAGGTCCCAAGTCTTTCCTACTCTTCCTATGAATGTGACGCCAGGCCTTCGCAATCTTCTCCCTGGCTTCCTTATGGTCTTCTCCCTCCTTCAGGAAGAAGCTACTCAAATGAATACTATTTGGTTTATTCCTCATCGGATAACCAAGCTGTCATCATGCAAGAACAGGGTTGTAGTTAATTCCTCCCTTTGTACCAAGAAGAGGTACATTGGGGAAACTACCACAATTGTCGACAATCTCTATATCTTGGTAAGCTCGATGATACCAATCAATATCCAAGTGAGTAAGTGCCATGATATTAGAGCCCAACAGGGTTCCTTCCTGACATCCCGAAAAGCATCAGACTGACGCATATGAGAAATAAACAACCGGTACAATAGAGCGTGTAACAGAAAATCATCCCCCAATGATAAGAATTCTGAAGATGAATAGAGTAATAAGCATCACCCAACAGTGTAGGAACTGGGTTTCCAATCATGAAGACCCTGATAGCATTAACGTCAACAAACTTGTCCACATTAGGAAATAAGAACAACCCGTAAGCAAGTAGAGCAAAGATGGCCTCAAAAGCGACTATACTCTTCATCCTGGCAAAGTAACGAGCTTTCTCCAATAAGAACTGAGTTGGTAATCCTCCAATCCCTCCTTCAGTGGTCATATGGGCTTCAACGTCAAAATTCCTCAGATGGATCAAAGCAGCAATCTCGTGTGATTTTGACTCACCCTCTAAACCAGTAAAAGGAACACGATCGGTAACAAGTAAATCCAACAAATAAGAATACTCCACTAGAGTAGGCATCAACTGATAGTAAGGGAAATTAAAGAAATGATACATCGGATCATAGAACTGGACCAAGGTCGAGAGAATACCCTCTTTCATCCTAAGCTTCATGAGAGGAATAATGGATCCATACTTCATTCTAAAATCTGCAGATCACTCAATCTCGAGAAATTAGGCTGATCAACTCATCTATCTTGGGATCCTTGAAACTGTATTTTCGAGTCTTTCTTTTTCCAGAATTCATGGTCAAAAGGTACCTGAGATATTCAAAAATGGTCAACTTTCAAGTCCCTTGAAACGAAATTTCTTCAAAAGATGCTTATGAGTGCATGGATGCATGATGCAACAATCACACACAAGATCACAAACATAGGGTTCATAGGCTCAACGTCACGAGCATGAGGTCGAAGGTACTACCCCTAAAGGTATGGTCTAAAAGTTATCACCTTTTGAACAAGGTTCTAGAGGTTTCCAGAGTCTACATCCTTCCTTCTGATATTACCAACTTCCCGATTAACTCAGTAATTAATTATATTCTCAAGAAAAACTCATCCGAGCGTAGTATCGCGTGACAACTATTTCCGGATTACTCCATCATAGCTTCCGCACTACACCTAAAAGGCCAAGATGGGTTAGGTATTCTACGGTCCTCAGCTTCAGCACGCTCTCAAGTTGAAAGCAGTACGTCTTCTCGATTACTCGGTAAACGACACTACAGTCAAAGGGGTCTCCACTGAGTGGGGGATCTCATGCCTCCTTTTTTAGATTACTACCTCAAAGATAACATGGATATACCGCCCGTCCTATCTTAAAGCTTGCCCAAGTTCGGGTATAGGACTTATAAGTAATCACCAAGCACCATGAAAACCAGAAAAATCCAGAAAAACATATATACAACATATAACACACACACACACACACACACATATATATATATATATATATATATATATATATATATATATATATATATATATATATATATATATATATATATATATATATATATATATATATATATATATATATATATATATATATATATAAACAAAGATAGGCTCAAACCACTTAGGGATGGACCAGCAAGAGGTCAATCTTTCCCCAGTGAAGTCGCCATTTTTCTGTAGCGGTAGAAATGTTTAAGATTAAGCCAATGGATTGACTAGACTTATACAAATCAAAATAAAAGTCGCCACCATGCTTTATTATTTCCAAAGGAATGGGAAAAGAGCGAGTAACCCAAAAAGAAGGGCAAAGATTCAAGGTAAGGGGGTTGGTCAACACCCAGGTGGAAAATATCTCTCTTCACTACATATTGTAGAAGTATAGTTGTTTTCATCACTACAAGTATTGACAAGAGTCTAATCTTTTGAGAAAAATTTTAAAGTAAAAGCCAAAGTGGCAAAAATGGTTTGAAATGAGATTGATTGACTTTTAGTCCTCTCACAAAAAAACGTCAAGGTATTATTAAGTTGATTGAAGTTTATTTATAAAAAATATTTTGAAAATGCATGGACCTAATTCCAAGTTTATTATGAAAGTGGTTCATGTTTAGAAATAAAAAGAGTTTTCAAAAGGAGGGAGAGGATTTTTTAAATTAAAGAAGATGGGAGGAGAAGAAGGGACTGTCCTAAAGCATAAGGTAAAAGCTAGGGATATGAACCATCTAACCAACAAGAAGCCAATACTTGACATTATGAGTCAAGATAGAATTCTCATTCTTTGGATTAAAACCAAACAAGAAAATATACTAGACCTCTTGAGAGAACCAAACTTCAGGTGTATTAAGTCTTCACAAAAATTGGGCAGAGTAACGATTGTATACGGGTGAATTCCAGATTACAAACAAATAATGCAACCACGGTAAACTGCACACAAAACAAACAAACAACCCAATGTTTTGAGGTAAACATCAAAAACTCCATACAAAATATCAATTAAGGTCACAAGGTCTCCAACATAGGCCAAGGTTTCTAATCCTAAGTCCAAGAAGTCCAATACTCCATAATGCCAAGGATAGTAACCAAATAGTCCAAGTATCATAAAAGTTTTTTATGGTTAATGTTGATTATTAAGTATCTTAAAAAGAAAGAAAAAAAGCTCAAGTGAACAAAATAAAAATGACAAGAATATAAATTCTCAAGTGAGCAAAATAAAAATGGCATGAAATGTAATGCTTAAAGTAAATGGTACATAAAGCATAAATGTAAACGCATAAAGTAAAAACAATTTAATGATAAGTGGTTAGTTGGATGACCGTCTTGAAACTTGCATTTGGAACTCATTAAAGGATTGGTAGAATCAAAGCCTCCACACAACAAGTTGCATTTGCTTTTTGTCAAGTATATCATCCATTTGGAATCCTTAAAAGTACCATTTAATTATCAATGATGTTTAAGTGATCCGTGTCGACCAAAGGTGTTGTAGACCCATTAGAGGATTTATAGAACCAAAGCCTCCACACAATGAATCTGAAGGTTATTGGATCAAAGAGATCAAATTAACATACTTGGGCTTGCAAACATAGGTTTTGGCCATGAATGATCATTTATTTGAATCGGGACAAAATTTAGTGCGATGTTAAGCAATCGTAAGTGGACTTATATAGAAGTCGCACCTATTATAAGGCTGGTCAATAGCAATCTATCCACCATTTGTTTTGAGACATGATATAGAGATCATGCTCCAATAACACTTAGTGCAATAAGAAAGGGATGAGATGAAGAAGGATGGGAAAGAATATAAACCACATTTGAATTAAATTTAAATCAAACTATTATTAAAATCATTCATCCATTTTTATGGAGGTAAACTCAACACCATGGATCCAATGTTGTTAACAAAGTTCATGATCAAAAATTCAACCCAAGATCAGCCAGAAAATAATCACAAAATAATATTGCATTTAATATATACATTAAAAAAAGGTTTTTAAAATGGAAATAAGAAAGAAAAATATCAACTATATTCAAATTAATCAAGAAAAATTAAGTAGGACCATAGAAAAATCAGAAATGGACTCAAATATTTTTTTAAAATTTTTGGTAATTTTTTAAAGTCAGAAACTATTTTTAAACTAATTAAAATTTCTCAAACAAATAGAAAATAGATCAAACATAGTAAACATCAATATAAAATTCCATAACATTTTCAAAAAGTCATAAACATGTAAAATGATATTTATGAATTTTTTTAGAATTAAAAAATGTCAGAAATTTTTTTTAAAGTAATTAAAAGGAAGCAAATAATGCAAAAAATATCAAATGTCAAAAATAAAAATGTGAAAAAATAGTCATGAAATCAGAAATAATTCAAAATATTTATGAATTTTTTCATAATTTTTGGATAAAAAATAAAAGAGTTATGAATTTTTGAAAATTAAATCAATTAAAATGTAAAATCATAAAATAAAATAAAACAAAAAAGATGTGGACCATCATATCATAGTCAAAACACATTAGTAAGTTGATCCAATGGACCAGACGCGCTGTACTTGATATGGACCTTAGTGAGATACACATAGGATCAGAAAAAGGGAAACCAATGAAATTAAAACGTTTGGCACACTATCATTGACTGAGACGAGACATGTCATCGTCTTCAACCTCCAGACACCCTGCAATGGATATTTTGTGAGATCCTTCAAATGGAAAAATTAGGATCCTAGACTAGTATCATTGGATTCGTCTCTTCAAGACAATCCTAACACCACCATTGTGCCAAATTTATATAAATATGCAAAGAGATATGAATCAAAAACCCAGAAAATAGCGAGCACCTTTAATTTGAGATTTCTCTCTCAATTCTCAATGGATTTAAAAAATTTAAGAAGCACAAGAATCAGGAGAAATAGTAGAATAGGTTAGTGCTTTATTTGGATCCAAATGGTGGAGAATTCTACATTTTCGAAGTTCAAGAAAGAAGCTCTGAAACTGGACTTCTATAGCTTAAATTATGGCTCGTTTTTCTTGGTTTAAGTGCTGGAGAGTTTGTATGATACTGAAGGATGATGAATGTGAGAAGAATTTTGGAAGAAAAGGCTTGAATCTCAGAAACTGATTTCAAAATTTTGAAGTTCGTGTGAAGTTTTGATAGAGTGTATTTGGCTCTCAAAGCTTGAGGAAATGAATGGGGGATGACCCTCTATTTATAGGGAATTAAATGGAATGTTCAAGCGTGTGAAATGATGAAGTTTGGAGGGAAATCGTGTGAACCTGATACACGAGCAAGGTGTGATCTGTTTTACATCAAATATCATCCAATCCTTGTGTTTTAAGGCTCTAATCCACTTTGGAATCTTGGTTAAACATGTTTAGATCATAAAGACATGTTAATTTGATATTTAGAAGCCAAAACATGAATTTCAAATTCTGACTTATGAAGAAACTTCAGTTCCAAGTTACCAAAATCAATCCAATGTCATTCTCACCTCAAGGGGTATTAAGGCATGATTCTTGATGCTTTAGAAAGATGACATTACAAGATTTGCAATGGAAAAAGAATGAAATCAAATGGATGTTTGAGCTGAAAGTTGCAATGAGTCAAAGTTGGGGAAAAAGGGTTGGCTTTCGATACTTAGAAATATTTCAAATTTTTCTTCAAAAGTGACCTATAATATTTTGCATCCAAACATGGTCTTCCACTTGGAATTTTCTGTTGGCCAAAAATATGGCATCAAATAGACCTCTTGAATGACATTTTGAGACTTGAACCATTCAAAATCTCCAAAAATTGAGAGAGTTATGAATTGTTGAAGTTGGCAACAAATCATGAAATGATCTATAATCTTTTGTATCCTTAAGGCATCTTCCATCTATTTTCTCGCTTTGCACATAAAAGAAGGGATAAAGTTCACATCCTTAAGATCATTGTGGAAAAATAGTGGGCTCAAGGTGATAAAAATTGACCAAGTTATGATCATTTGAAGTCACACATGGGAAATTGGGGGTTCATCTGGAGGACTTGTAATCTTTCTTCAACATCAAGTTTCTTCCACATGAAAAATCCTTGAAACTTTTGAAGTGATTTGTTGATAACCCTTTGAAGAGAAGGGTGTCCCTGGAATCACTTAAAAGTACCAAAAGACGAGCAAGATATACTTTTTTGTTGTTCAAAACCCTAGCTCCTAGATCAAGAAAATGCTTTGAGGAACTTTGACAATTTTGAACAACCTTATTGTACCAACACTCTTGTTTTGTAAATAGAAGTTGTTGAGGATGATAATGAGAATTCATAGCAATAAAAACCACTTGCATATATTGAGAATTGATAGAAATGTGAACTTGTGACCAATAGGAATAAGGCCTTGTCCAACCATGACAACTTCTCCAATCAACCCTTTGTACTTTTGAATCAATCTTGATAACTTTAAAATATGGTGAACCAAAATGAACCTTTCCATGCCATTTATTCCAAAATAACTTCAATGGTGAGGTTTGAATTTCTCAAGCTTTATTGACTAGGGAATGGAAATTAACTCATGAACCCATGGATCAACTTGTTAAGCCATATTGCCTTTACCTACATTATTAACAAGTAAGACAAACCAACATTGGATTTTATTAATTAGAAAGAAAGTCAAAACAAAACATGCATAATCACAAAAGAAATAAGTCAAGGTGCTTAGTGATCTCTCAAAGAGTAAAGCTAAAGATGGGGAGGAGAACCAAAATCCCTAATGTGATCTTGTTGTGATTGAATAAACATAGTATGATGAAGGGACTTAGGGGCAAAAATTAGGGTACAACAGACACCAAAAGATATTGCATGCTGGAGAAAAGGCTTAGCACCATGGAAGGACAAGACACTCATAACTTTGATGTTTCTGCATTATGTTTGGTTGAAGACGTGGTATTTCTTACGAAGTTTAAGATGCCAGTTTTTGAAAAATATAGAGGGTCTAGTTGTCCTAAGACCCATTTGAAGATGTATGTTAGGAAAATGGCAGCATACCCATGCAACGAAAAATTGCTTATCCACTATTTTCAAGACAGTCTTAGTGGAGCGTCATTGGAATGGTATAAACAATTGGAAAGAAACCACATTCCCACCTCGAACGACTTAGCTTTGGAATTTCATAAGCATTATCAATACAACATTGACATGGCACCAAGTCGCGTGAAACTGCAAGATTTATCTCAGAAGAGTAACGAATCTATCAAAGAATATGCACAAAGATGGAGGGAGTTGGCTGCTTGAGTACAACCACCCTTATTAGAAAAGGAGTTGGTAGACATGTTCATGAGCACCCTACGAGGTCATCACTATGAAAAAATGTTGGGATGTATATCAGCACACTTTTCTGACATAGTAATAGCTGGGGAACGCATCGAGAACGACATCAAAACCGGAAAATTTCAAAGCATCTCGAGTAAACTGACTAATGAACCCCTTAGAGATTTCCAAGAGGATGAAGAAAATGAAACAAGTTTTATTTAGGGAACTTACCAATCTCTAGAAACTCTATCTCTTGTGCCTTATCATCAACATTCGTATGCAGTAGATGCTCAATACCAACAACCACCCTCTGGTCTTCAACAACAGCAGCCATGGCCTATACCACAGAACCAAAATGCTAAGATTTCATCTCAACATTGATGTCAAAATCAACAACCCTAAACCCTAAACAAACACCATCAGCGCCGGAATCTGCATAGGCGTCCAAACAGCCAAGAAAGGGAAACTCACCAGTTTGACCCGATCCCTATGACATACAATCAATTATGGTCATATCTAGTCCAAAATACATCAATGACCCCTAGACAACCAGATCCATGAAGTCTTCATTTCCTCCTTGGTACAACTCGGATGTTCAATGTGAGTTTCATGGTGGAGTAGCAGGGCATTCGATTGAAGAATTCAATTCATTCAAAGAAGCGGTACAAGAGTTGATTGACAATAAGCAATTAAATTTTGAAGAAGATGGACCGCATATGTTGGGAAATTCCTCGCCCTGATTAGTGGATCACCAAAGAAGCTTATCCCTAGGATAATTAGATTTTATCATTTCAAATTGTAATTTCTTTCTTGCTAACTGTTATTTGTTATAAACTTTGTACTCTTTGGTCAAGTAATTTGAATAAAATAAGAATGCGTGTTTTTGAAATCAATTGATTCCACAAATAATCAATGAATTTCCATTTTCACTCTTTCTTTTCCATTTTCACTTTAACAAACTTTGATGAAGAATGATGAAAATACAAAATAATTGAATTTTACTGACGTATGTGTTTTAATAGTAAGGCTTAGTTGAAGATATAAGGCATTGTTTAACTTCCTAAATAGTTTAGAAATAAGGAGTTAATCTGTAGTTAACCCCCCTCGAGCCAGAAGTCGGATTTCTTTCTATTCTCTAAAAAACCCTTAATCTTAACAAGGGGCAGGGTAGATTTCAATTAATTCGACGATGCATTCAAATCCCAGGAGAATCGAAACGTTCTAAGCAAGGTTTCAAGCATATCTCTTTCCTCGGTACATCATTGATAGAAGGATATAAGAAAATATTCAAGCACATCAACTTCCCACATTAATTATCTGGGATTGAGGAATCAATCAAAACAAAGTCCACAATATCTTTCTACCGCAGCACACCGATTAAGATCGAAGAAACGATGAAGACAAAGCTTACAACAATCCGCATAGAAGTCATAAATTTTCAAAACAAAAAGCATAAAAAAGAGAAATTCAAAAAAAAAGGAGCCTGCTAAGTCAATGAAAATCAAAACTTGACTTAGGAAAAAGTTAGGGCATCCCGATGGACTGGGAAATTTCAATAGAATTGGTCCATGCAAAATAAGGGATTGAAAATAAAAAAAAAACAATCTTGTGACTGCCACATCAAGAATCATCAAGGGTCCTCATCAAACACTTAGATCTTATCAAATGATTGGATCATATTAATGCTTGGATCTTATCGATGCTTCTCATCAACTCTTGAACTTTATCTACGCTTCTCATCATTCGCACGACCATAAAATTTCTCTTGGGGATTGAATGCATCTGTTGGATTAATTGAACTTAGGATTGAAGAACATCAAGGAGAATGGGGTGGGATAAATAATTTTTGAGCCTTATATATTTTGTTTCTTAAACCACGAACCATGGCCATGTTATAACCTTTAAAAAGTCCTAACTGATGCTAGGTTCACTATGAAAGCATATTCACCAAGATTTATGTTAAACTGACTCATATGTTTGTTAAAATTATTAATCATCTTCTATTATTTGAATATTCATCTTCTAATCTTCCATTTATTTTCAAATAATCAATTTCGATTTCATGAACTTGCATGTGCATCAAATGGAATTACTTTTTCAAAAATGTAAAATTTTATCTACGAATCGATACTTAGCATCAATGAGATTTCAAAAGGGTCTGATCAAAGGAATTTCCAAGAAGCTCCTAACTAGGGGGCAAAGCATCTAAGAGGATCCCTATAAACAGTGGAAAATACTAATGATCATAGAGGTGTATCACATGAAGGTAATGTTGACAAAGGGTGATTATTTCGAAATTCAATCAACTCATATCGAATTTCAAAGCACTGTTCAATCAGGGGCGTACCTTTCTGAAGAGCATTCCTTAATCAAATCATATCACAACAGAGAATGACTCAAATTCCTTATGTTAACAAGCTTCTCAAGGCATTGATGATCAGAGACATCCTTCCAAGATCCAAATACAGGGGCAATGCGTATCAATTTCATCCTACTGCACATAGGGTCCAAATCCTTCAAGCAACTTCAAGAAATAACTTTTCAAGCTTTGAATACTTGGGGAGATCTATGTTAAGTTCATGATGAGACCTAAGTTCCTTCTAAGGGTGCTTCCTCCTGATCCTGGAGATTGAGGGGTATGTCTTCCAAAATTCGAATGTTGGAGCAAACTACTGCGAGGCTCGACCAAAAGAAGCTGATTCAAAAGGGTCCATCAAAACCAAACATTTTCAAGAATATTTTAATCAAGGGCATAATACAAAATAGTGGGGCCATTCATACTATAGTCAAACTATTTCCAAACTCATATTAATGAGAATATCCTCCAAGACCCTACCAACAAATTAAGGAAAAACAGTCCATATAGGGGCAAGCCCTCCGCGTACTCTGATAACCTCCAGTGGATCTTTCTCCTACATTAGCAATCTTCAAGTTCAAATTGAGTATCGGGAAATCATGATGGCATAACATTCAACCACCATGTGACAAGCAACCTTGTTGCAAAGGTAAACCTCTACGCTTTAATCATCCATGACCCATCACAGTGGCACCATTCTAAAACCATTCGAGTCATAATCATAAAGCATATAAATCATGCATTAGGGTTCTTCGATCCAAAATCAAGCTATACTTATCATCTCATCCATCTGACGAAGTCCTACAACATGGGTCGAGAATATCTCAAAAAGCCCAATTATGCATTCATATCTCAAAGTCCAACACCCATTTACACATATCCAAGTCATTCATTACATATATTAATCAATCATTCATTACATGCTTCAATCAATTATTACGTTTCATGCATCAGTCAAATTTGCACGCATAGTATAAAACCTCATTTTTTAAGTGAAGACAATCATCATTATCAATCAAGCTACAAATTCTACTGAATCTTGGTAATAGATTCCCCTGGTTGATCACGACAGTTGATTATCTAGAAGACCTCGACAGAAGGTAGTTTCCAATTAAATCTTGGTAGTAGATTCCTCTGGTTGAGCACGGCTGTTGATTTTCCAGAAGACCTCAACAGAAGGAAGTTCGCAAACGAATCTCAACATTATATTCTCTTGGTTGATCACGGCAGTTGATTATCCGAAAGTTCTCGACAGAAGGTAGTTTCCAATTAAATCTCGGCAGAAGATTCTCCTGGTTGATCATGGCAGTTGATTATTTGAAAGACCTCAGCAGAAGGTAATTCAAGTTGAATCTCGGCAGTATATTCTCTGGGTTGATCACAGCAGTTGATTATCCGGAAGACCTCGATAGAAGGTAGTTTCCAATTGAATCTAGGCAGAAGATACTCCGGGTTGATCACGACAGTTGATTATCCGAAAGACCTCAGCAGAAGGTAATTCAAGTTGAATCTCAACAGTATATTCTCCTAGTTGATCACGACAATTGATTATCTAGAAGACTTCGACAGAAGGTATTTCAATTGAATCTTGACAGTAGATTCCCCTGGTTGATCACGACAATTGATTATCCAGAAGACCTTGACATAAGGTATTCCGATTGAATCTCGGCAGTAGATTCCCTTGGTTGATCACGATTGTTGATTATCTAGAAGACCTCGGTAGAAGGTATTTCAATTGAATCTCAACAGTAGATTCCCTTGGTTGATCATAACAGTTGATTATCCAGATGACCTCGGTAGAAGGTATTTCAACAGAATCTCGGCAGTAGACTCTTCTGGTTAATCTCGGTATATGATTATCCAGAAGACCTCGGCGAAAGGTAGTTCCAATTGAATCTCGGCAGTAGATTCCTTAGAAATCTCGGCAATAGATTTCCCGTTAAAACGCCTTATATCAAGCATTACATACACATAACCATATCAAAATCTCAAGGTCATCCACAACATTTGGTGCATCTAACATACGGAAACACCAAAGAACATTTGATAAAGCATCAAAGTTTATTTTGGTTAGAAAAATATTGAAAGAAAATCCATGCTTGTTTCTACGCCCACACCTACATTTACGACTATGACAACGTCCACCCCAAGTTCCACATCTACATCCATAACCATGCCTTCACCTACGATACCGACATCAAAGTCTTACTGACACTTTTCACCAAATTCAAATCAACTTGGGGATATAATAATTGGAAATAAACAATGTTGGGAAGTAGGTGACTACAAGAACCCGATGGTTTAATGAAGGATAATTAATAAAAACATTTCCAAAATACTTGAGGTATACACACATTTATTACACATGCATGCTAAAATCCATATTTCCATGCATATGCATCATGCATGACATTCTTTGAAACTTACTAGGAACAAAGACAATATCTTAGGACCCTCTATCAGTTCTTACCTCGGTTAGAAACAAACAACCAGTAAAATCCATTCTCATCTCTGATTTAATTATCTAAGATGTGGATCATTCAAAATAACTTCCTATATATTCCTCCCATTGTGTCAGTCTCTATGCGACAATGTGTGAAATTTTCTATATTTAACTTATTGTGTCAGTCTGCATGCAACAATATGTTCTTCCTTTGTAATCTAGCTCATTGTGTCAGACCTAAGACAACAATGTTGCAAAGTCAGCAATTCCACCCATTGTGTCAATCTCTATGTGACAATGTATGAAATTTTTTATATTTAACTTATTGTGTCAATCTCCATGCAACAATGTTGCTGTTAGACTTTTTCTGCGATATAATCCACTGCACCAGTTTCCAGGCAGCAATGTCGCTATCAAGTTTTCTCTATAATATAACCCTTTGCGTCAGGCTCCATGCAACAATATGTTTCCCCCTCTGTGATATAGTTCATTACATCAAGCTCCATGCAACAATGCGTGAAATTTGCAGTATAACCCATTGCGTCAATCACCATGCAGCGACGTGTTTCCTTATTTACAATATAATCTACTGCACCATTCTCCATGCAGCAATGTTATTCTCAAACTTTTTGTGATAAAATCCATAACATCAGTCTCCAGGCAACGATGTATTATCACATTTTATTCGTCCCCTAGGTTGTGATGAATAAACAAAATCAAATCAAATCCAAACTTACTATATTAATCTCCAAGCATTGGTAAGTTAACTCTTTCAAAACATTCACTTCTTGTATATACGCAAAAGAATTTACGATCTCTTATATATTGGAAAGTTATTTGCGTCGTCATGTATAAATTAAATCAAAACTTTGGTGCAAACACTGGTAAGATGATACATCATCGTCTACACCTACTCTTCGTACCCGCGAGAATGATGTACAGCGTATCCTTATAACCTTTCGGACAAATTTTAGGGTCTTCCAATATTTAATGAACTTTCGTTTAGAACGTGCGAGACTGACATATTCTCGCACTATTCAATCGAAAGATGATTAAATAGGGGCCGTTGTCATACACCAAATTTTCCCTACCCTTATATTATATTTGAGTTTCTAATTCAATAAATCACATTATCTAGTTTGTATTTCTATGGGGGTGTAAAACATAGAAGAGGAGTGTGATTGACCCAAAATGGGCCATCAATATCTGATGGCCCATTATGTTTCTAAAAGTCCTTTTCAAGTAAAGAAGAGAGAGGTGCATTTTTTTTTATCAAGCTCATTCACGTTTTTTCTAAATGGCCCATAAAAATATTTTTGGCCCAATATAGTTTTTTTGGTTTATTGTGAAAAACTGTTTTATTATAACATCATTATTAGTAATGTTATTATTTTATTATTACTGATTTTTTTTATTTTATAATAAAACCTTTGATTTTGTTTTATAAAACTTGATTATTAAAGTTGGATTGAAAAACAGAAAGAGTTTTCTTTTTTATCTCTTAGCCCATATAAATCGACCCAAAACCAAAACAAATGACATCGCTTGGCCCAAAGACAAAATAACGGTACGAATCACGCATGTTGCTATTTGTCATCAAACAACATCCTCACCTTCAATTTTCCAGAACGAAACAAAATCAACTAATCAATACATTTCAAAACAAAATCATAAACAAATTAATCTTTTATAACTCTTAATACAAAATCATACACAAATTGAAATAAACTAATTTCCAATCAATACAACATCGAACAAATTCAGAAACACATTCAAATCTTTATATAGAATCGGACCCATTTATAGACGTATTACTTTGTTTCCTAATTAATACTTTCCTGGAAATAACTATAAAACCTAAAACGAAATTTACAAAGGGGGGGGGGGGGGGGGGGGGGGAATCGTGACAATACAAAACAAAAAGCAAACAGAGGGAGAGTACATCTAAGAGAAGAAAAGAATTATAGAAAAATCTCAGAACAAAGAGAATAAAATCACAGAAAATTCACCATTTCTGTAGCATTTTTGTAACCTCTATAATCCTCATCTTCATCTCAAAATAACGAAATCTCCATCTTCATCTGTCTATCACCTTTGTTCAACTTCAGCACCAACGATTTGTAACAACACCAACGCATCATCATTGTGTTTTCGTCGAATCCCCTACAACAATATAACAACATAAACACGTCCTCATCATCTGCGACAACAACACACACATCACCTTCAAGCTTCTACATGGCTTCATCTTCAATTGTAACTGCGTCAATATCGCCTCCCTTCATCTCGTCTACGCATCCCCGTATCATCTTGCTGCAACAACCGGCAACAACATTAGTATTTGGACAACATCACGTCAACACCAAAAAATCATAGAGAAGAAGAGATGAAGAGCAGATAACATAAATAATTGCTTACTTGATTTGATTTATCAGTGTGTCATCATGCTTCAACAAACGATTAAGACGGAGAGCACCATTGTTATGGCGATGAGAGGTCGAAGGATTTGATCGGTTTGGCGGCAGGTCAATCGCAAGAGAAGAATTGAAAGGAGACGATGATTAATGGATCACGAGCTACAACAGCGCGTGGGAGAAGGAAATTGGAGGAGGCCGCAATGCAAAGTTGAGAGAGGAAGAGAAGGTTCGATTGAAAAGAAGCTGAAATGGTCCCAAAATTGTGAACCCTAATTCTCTTTTGCATCGTTCCAGTTTTTTTTGGTCAAAATTAAATAGACATTAATCTGATAATCGTGGTAATAATTGAATCTGGGCCTAAAATTATCTTGTTGAGCCCATGGTTCTTTTTTTTGGTGTTGTTGAATATATTTGGTATGAAAAATGCTTCATGGAACTTACAACATGGGCCTCAACGCCATTCCTTACCATACCATCAGTTTTCAACATGGAACCTCCCTGCCTTTTTGGGCCTGAATTTAACATCTGAATTCACGCCCTTTCTATTAACACCTACATTTTGCCACCATTTCATATTTTGCACCCCCTGCGTCTTTTTTAAAATAATTCATTTATTTTTTATTTCATTATTTTTTTTATATATTTTATATATTTTATATATTTTCTTTTTTTATTTTATTTATAATAATTATTATATATTCTTTATTATTATATATTTAAATAAATTCCTCATTATTGTTACTTATCACATAAATTCTTATTTTTTAAACTTATTAAAATATTATTTTTATTTATTTGCATTAAATTATATTTTTTATCATGCATTTAAATAAGATATTTTCTATGACTAATATACTAAAAAGAATTTAACCAAAAATAAAACATTTTCAAATCAAATTCATCCAACAATCAAATTTTAAAAAGGCTTGTGAATATATTTAAAGCAATTGTGCACTTGGTCCAAACAAAGTATGTTATTCACACTCCTAGACTACGTACGCAAGGAGTTCAATTATATTTCACAGTCCATAAAAAACACAAACCAATTGCGAGCTACGAAATGGGACTCTAATTCCTCCTAAGAGGATACATAGGCATACGACTAAAATCGTGGCAAGTTCCCCTTATTAAAAACTAAAACCCTTTCCCCCCATCAATAATTAAAACCCTTTTTTCCCTAATTAAATTTGAAACCCTATTTCTTAAAATCGTGCTTCTAAACCTAGTATCCTTGTGAACAAGGTAGATGAGGGGTGCCTAACACCTTCCCCTCGTCTAGAACTGAATCAACAATCTATAATCTCTAACTATTTTAGGGTTATCCTTTATAATCCCTTCCTTAGGATAAAAATTAAGGGTGGCTACTCTGATTTTAAAACCAGTTGCAACAATAATGTCCAAAGGCGCATCCAAAGAGAAGAAGAATAAATGAAAGTGGCATACCTAAAAACAGGAGAAAATATGTTGGACTTTCTTGTTCGCTGCCAAAAGAAGCACTCTAAGGCTCTCATGTGTTCCAGATGCAGTGCAATATATGATATAAAAGTTGCGGAGAACTATGAAAAGGTTCAAATTGCTTGAAAGAGGGGCAATTGGAGAGATGCCAAGAGCGGGTTTGTGTTTGACAAACAAGGAGTCTCTCGATGGCTAGATAATACTTATCCTTAGGTCAATCAAAGGGCAACTTCTAAGCCACCTGTCAATGCTTCAACTGGCAGATGGGTGAGGCCAGCTGAGAATAGTGGGAAAGAGCAAGGGAAGTGGAGAAGTTTCGAATTTGGAAGAAGTTCATCTATAGCCTACAAAAGAGAAATTCAAGTGTAGAAAAAAAAGGCCTATAAGTTAGAGAACAACAAGGGAAAGAACCCAATATTGAGATCTCAATGGAGGAGGCATCAGAGAATCAAGAAGGCCCAGAGGGAAATGGCTAAGAAGGACGTGGGGGAATCTAGCACCAACCAACTGCCTCCTCAAAACAAAACTGAGGAGAAAAAGCCAGTGGGGAGGAAACTTTTTTCCCCAAGAAAGTAGAAAACCAACTAAATAAGGCAAGAAAGGATAATAGAAGATGAAGACATGTTAACTGACAATTCGATTCAGAAGAAGAATTATCTCTGGGTCTAAATTGTAATATGGTTTTTGTACTACTTCATGAGTACAATCAAGTGACCGAGGATGAAGAAATTGAAGAGGTTGATGAGGTCGAAATGGCCAAGCACCGGCCAATTTGTTATTACGTCATGAACAAAGGAGAAATAGAAGAACATAATGCATTCTTCGAAAGCCCAGATCAAGGCATAAAGAATCATTTGAAGCCCTTATTAATAAGGGGTTCAGGTAAATAATGTTGGTATCAATAAGATCCTAGTGGATGGAGGGGAAGCAGTTAATGTGATGCCATAACTCATGCTCAAAAGGATTGGAATGTTCAATACTGATCTCAAGCCTCATAATATGGTATTGTCAAATTACAAAGGCAAAGTGGGCCACACTCTGGGAGTGATCCAAGTGGATCTTATTGTGGGATATATCACTAGACCTACCATTTTCATGGTAATTGCCTCAAGAGAAAATTACAACTTGCTGCTTAACCATGGGTGGATTCATGGCGTGGGGGTAGCTCCATCGCCACTTCACCAAAGGATTGCAATTTGGAGAGAAGATGGAATCGTTGAAACATAGTAGATGAAAAAGCTATTATATGGTTGAGATTAATCATGTCGATAGAAGAAATTCGACACGAATCTTGCCAATATAGCACCATGCAATCCTGTAGGTGATGTCTACTCACCAACAAAGAATACCCTATATTTCCTCACTTTGCATCCAACCCATGGATTTCAGTGGGATAGGGAAATCATGGGGGAAGATAATGACGTAGAGGGATTACCAGGACTTCAGCCAACTGGCTGAGGGGCCGAAGACGATGATTATGTCTGAGTCTAGTTTTTTCGAAAAGATTTTGGCTTATTAGCTAAAAACAAATTAAAAATGGCCTTGGAGGCTGAAGTGAAGTACATTATTGTTGAAGCCAATAATGAAGGAATCCATGCAAAGGGACTTGGGGTCAACTTCAAGCCTGAACCCCCACGAAGTAACACCCTTTGATGAAAAAGACCAGAGGTTGGACACAATATACGACGAAGAGCCTTTGTGATTCGAGAAAGATCTAACAACACCAATTGCGAAAATGATGTTGCAAGGGCCTCTCGAAGAAATTGATTTGGGCGATGGGTCTAGTAAAAGACCAACTTACATCAGCACAAAACTTCACCCAGAAGTGAAAGTCAAAGTGATCCAACTGCTGAAAGAACATAAGGACTGCTTTGCTTGGGATTATGATGAAATTCCTTGGTTGAGCAAAGATCTCGTCAAATTGAAGTTGTCTATAAAGGATGGAAAGAATCCCATCAAGAAGACTCCAAGAAGATTCACACTAGATATTTTCTCAAAGATAAAAGAGCAAATCGGAAGACTCCTTAGATGTAAGTTCATATGGACTACAATGGATCGCAAATATTGTACATGTTATTAAAAAAATGGATCCTTAAGGGTTTGCATTAATTTCTGAGATTTGAATTCTGCAACCCCAAAGGACGAATACATAATGCATATGGCATAAATGTTGGTTGATTCAGTTGCAAGCTTCGAGTATCTTAGCATTCTTGATGGATACTATCGCGACTGGTTTTTTAATCAAGAGTCATCACTATTAGTTTTTATACTAGGGAAGGGAATCTAATAGTAAACCCTAATTCGCGGACAGAGATTCTAGGTTTCGAACTCAATTAGACGAAAGGAAGGTGTTAGGCACCTTTCATACACCTTGTTCACAAGGATATTAGACTCTACGTTTAGGTTTGGGGTAAATTGGATTTTAAGATTTAATTAGAAAAACTTTCCACGATTTTAGATCGTATGCCTACGTATCCTCTTATGAGGAATCAGAGTCCCAATTCGTAGTTCGTATGGATTATTTTTTTTGTAGATTATGCAGACATTTTGATTCCCCTCGTACTTAGCCCGAGTGTGTGAATAGCGGAGATTTTGGACCAAATACGCAGTTAATCAAAATATGCTTCGTAACCCTTTTTGAAAATTAATTGTTAAATTAATTTATTTATGAAAAATAATTTGACGTTGGTTAAATGTTTTTTATATACTAATTATAAAAATTATTATTTAAATGCATGGTAAAAGGTATTTTAATGCAATAGGCAAAATATATTTGAATGAATTAAAAAAATGATATTTGATTCGATAATAATTAATAGTAATAATTAATATAATACTAAAATTATTAAAATAGGAAATATATAATATAAAAATTATAAAATAAAAATAAATAGAAAATAAAACACAAAGGGGGTGTTAATTAGGTTGAGGTGGTAAAATAAGAGGTGCTAACAACAAGGGCCTGAATTCAGATATTGAATTCAAGCCCAAAAGGCAGGAGGTGTGCTTTTTTGTTCACGCAGTAAAAAGGGGTGTATAAGGAATAGGGCCCAAGTTAAAATATTGAACTTGGTCCAATAGGCTGAAGGTTTTAATATCTTTGTAAAATATTAATTTAATTATGAAATTGTTTGGATTTTTGTATAAGATCAATGATTTGAATTATTAAATTAATTGAAAAATCTCGACTTTTCACTTAACCTAATAATAAAACTAACATATTTTTATATTTTTTATTAAAAAGTGACAAACAAAAACAAGAGAAACAAAACCATTAGAAAATTGTAGTGCAATAATTAACCTAATAATAATAATTAAAAGAAAGAACATGTATGAAAGTTGTTGTTTTATTTGCAAAATGAACATGTTTCTACGTGACCCAAATTATATATACATGTTACAAATTATAATAGATATTGAAATTTTTGTTTTATTAATTAAATTGAAAAAAAATAAACATCAAGACAGCAAACATGGAGATTTTACACCAACAATGAATCCCAACAATAAAGTACTCAATAGAAATAAAATATAAATAATTCAAGAAATTTTATGATGGAGATTTTTAAGAGAGACCAACCTACGGGAGCGAGGATTCCCCCAGTGAGCAAATGATAGAAATTATTTCTTTCCTTCGTCATTCTCCTATTTTTTTCTTTGAGGCGAGATCCTCCTTAGATAGATGTTGGAGACAACAATAAGGTTTTAAAAATTTGTTGATAGAAAAATTTTAGGTGTTCTGTTTAAAACCCTAAAATAAGTGATTGTTAATGGAGGCTTCAAAGTATCTTTGTTGTTGTTCTTCGATGTGAAGAGCAATAACTTTAGGAGAACTCTAGTGAATTATGGATGATTATGAAATTGTGGTTGGAAAATAGTGTGAAGGAGTGGTTATTTATAGATTTGAAATTAGGTTAAAGACACCCCAAAAAGGAAATAGTCCACACCAAAAAGCCCAAAAGTTTATAATTCTATCTTGGTCAACAAGTCTAAGAACCTGGTCTTATTTGTGACCAGATACAAGATAGATTTGAAAAATATTTAAACTAAATAAGATTTTATTTATAACTAGAATTTTTGGCTATTTTTTGCATAATATAATGATTTTAATAAAAAAATAATATTTAAAATATATAAAATATAGGAAAACGAAAATATTATTTAAATAAATAAAAAAACACCTTTTTAATGATATTTTTGAAAAGATTTACACAAATTGAGACTTCATTGAAATTTGGAGGACAAGATTATGAACCTAGACACTTTGTAATTTTCTCAATATTGTGAATGATTTTGTGATTAATAAAAATTGGTTTTGAAAGATTTCAATTATTTTTAACATCTTGACTATTAAGTGTATAAAATCAAAGATTTAAAAAAAAAAATTTTATTTAAAATACCCTTAAAATAGAAAACAAAAATAATAATAAAATAATTGAAAAAAGACTTTTTAATCCTTTTTATTAAAAAAAAACACACAAAAGAATATAAATACCAAAAAGTAGTGTAACGGGACTTGAATTCAGGACCTTCCACTTGTAAGCCTTAGTCTCTTACCAACTGTGTTACGTTATTCATTTGGAATAAAAAGTCAATTGAAAACATATGAAGACGATCAATTATTTTCTATTTAAAAATATAAATAATTTGAAATAAATTATTATATTTTTAAATTAACTAGAAAATGAATATTTTAAAAACCCCAAAATAATAATGTAAATCAAAAGAATTTTATAAAAATCAAATTTAGAAAATTAACTTGATGGTAGCACTGAGGGCGTGCAAATATGGGGTATGACAGTTGTCCCTATTCAATTATCTTCCAATCGAATAGTGTGAGAAAACTTGGAAGTTTATTGGGATTTTATTGAATACTTGGAATACCCCATAATTTGCCCAACAAACATAAGGTTATACTGAGGTAGCATACCCTTATGACTCTCAAGGAAGTAGGTAAAGCTGATGATGTATCGCTTACCAGGGTTTAATTACGAGACAAATGGTTTTGAGTGTAAGAGTGCAATTTTGTATGTCTTGGTTTGGTTTTGATTATCCACCCATTTGGAGGATGAATACAATAATAAGTGATGATGCTCGGCTGCTTGAAGAATGAGGTCCTGGATTATGTTTGCGAATCGCTGCATGACGTCTGAGGCGATGGGCTAGAGTTTTGTTTTCTTTCGAGCATCGCTGGGTGAAGTCTGAGGCGATGGGCTGTGTTATGGGATAAAGAAACACATTGCTGCATGAAGTCCGATGCAATGGGTTAAAGTTTTTGTTTTCTTTTGAGTATCGCAGCATGAAGTCTGAGGCGATGATCAATGTTTATGGAATAACGAAATGTATTGTTGCCTGAAGTCTGATGCAATGGATTAGAGATTTGCAAATCACTGCATGAAGCTAGATTTGGTCTTCGAACATCGTCGGATGATGTCTGAGGCAATGGTTTGTGTTACGGAGTAAAGATATGTACATTTCTGCATGAAGTCTGAGGCAATGAGTTTGGTTCGCAAATCGCTACATGAAGTCTGATGCCATAGGCTGGATTTTGTGGAATAAAGAAACACATTGTTGTATGAAGACTAAGGCAATGGGTCAGGTTCGCAAATCACTGCGTGAAGTCTGATGTGATAAGCTAAATTTGGTTTAAAACATCGCTGCATGAAGTCTGAGACGACGGTCTGGAGTTTGGAACACATTGTTGCATGAAGTCTGAGGCAATGGGTTAGGTTTACAAATCACTGTGTGAACTCTGATGTGACAAGCTAAATTTGATTTCGAACATCGCTGTGTGAAGTCTGAGGCAACAGGTTAGGTTCGCAAATCACCACGTGAAGTCTGATGTGATAAGCTAAATTTGTTGTTTCGAACATTGTTGCAAGAAGTCTGAGGCAATGATCTGTGCCGCAGAATAAGAAACACATAGTTGCTTGAAGTCTGAGGCAATAGGTTAGGTTCGTAAATCACCGTGTGAAGTCTGATGTGATAAGATAATATTGTTGTTTCGAACATTGATGCATGAAGTCTAAGGCAATGATCTGTGTCGCAGAATAAGAAACACATTGTTGCATGAAGTCTGAGGCAACGGGTTAGGTTCGCAAGTCACTGCGTGAAGTCTGAGGCAACGGGTTAGGTTCGCAAGTCACTGCGTGAAGTCTGATGTGATAAGCTAAATTTATTGTTTCGAACATCGCTGCATGAAGTCTGTGGCGATGATCTAGGTTTTGCAAAAACATTGCGACTTAGAGGCAATGTAATGAATCGTGAGAATACATTGCGGCTTAGAGGTAATGTACTGAGTTTTGCGAACACATTGCAACTTAGAGGAAATGCACCGAGTTTTGAGAGTTCATTGCGGCTTAGAGGAAATGTGTTTTCTTGGATAATACATTGCGGCTTAGAGGAAATGTGTTGAGTTTGGGTAATACATTGCGGCTTAGAGGCAATGTGCTGAATTTTGCAAATACATTGCGCCTTAGAGGCAATATGTTGAGTTTGCAAATACATTGCGGCTTAGAGGCAATGTGTTGAGTTTGAGGATACATTGCACTTAGAGGCAATGTTCTGCATTTTGCAAATACATTGCGGCTTAGAGGCAATGTGTTGAGTTTGGATAATACATTGTGGCTTAGAGGCAATGTGTTAAGTTTTGAGTATGCATTATGGATTAGAGGCAATGTGTTGAGTTTGAGGATACATTGCGGCTTAGAGGAAATGTGTTAAGTTTGCAAATACATTGCGGCTTAGAGGCAATGTTCTGAATTTTGCAAATACATTGCGGTTTAGAGGCATGTAATGAGTTATGCAGATATATTATGGCTTAGAGGCAATGTAACGAGTTTCGCGGATCTCATCACTGCAGGAAGACTTAGGTGATGGGATGAATGTGTCACGACATGAAGACTGAGGTGACGGGTTGAATCGTAGGAGAAGTATTGCGCTGGTCGATCCTTAGATAGTTGAATCGAGGGTGAAATTATTTGTCTGTTTGTTGTGTGATACATATGTATGCATGCGTATTGAATGTTGTATGTATGCGAAATTTATGATGTTTGACATTGATATGGAACCCTGAGTGTATTGAATATAGAAATGTATAGGGTATGTATGCTTTAAATATGCAAAATGTACGTGTGAAATGTGTGTAAGATGCGTATATGCCTTGAAATGTTATGAAGACCATTTCTAGCATTCTCTCCTTTAAACCATTGGCTTAGAGTTACCAATTCTTGGCGTTGTATATTGTGTCGTTGCAGCTTTGTTGAACTTGAACGCAATGGATAATGTTAGCAAAATTTGACATTGATTTTGTATAGTGAGTACGGGCGTAGACATAAACATAGACGTAGTTAATGGCCTATGCGTAGATTTGTATGTTGTAAGCGCAAGCGCAAACATATGTATCTGCATATGTGTGGCCTTTGTGTTATAAGCACAGGCGTAAGTGTAGGCGTATCTGAATTTTTATGTTATGTGTGCAGGTGTAAGTGTAGACGTATGTATAGAATTATCAGGAGTACACATGTGTGTGGATGCGTGCGAATGTAGACCTTGTGTTGCAAGTGTAGGCATATGCGCTGACATGGACATCGACATTGTGTAGGGACGCGTAGATATATGTATAGACTTTGTATTGTTGAGTGCAAGCATAGGTGTAGACATGTGTATGGACGTAGACTTCATGTGCGGACGCGTAGACATGCATAGATACAGGCGTATACATGTGTATAGATTTGCAAGACGTAGGAGTAGCCATGTGCATGGACGTAGACGTGGATTTTCTTTTGATATTTTTCTAACGTTTTTTTGATGTTTTGTCAAATGATTTTATTTTGTTAATTCTCTGAAATGATTTCAAGACAATATTCACAAGTAATGATCGTAGTATTTTGTAAACAAGTCTGAGAAAAAAAATGTTGTTGAAAGATGCAAAGAAAGCAATTTTTTATTGATATTCCTATGAATAGGCGAGAACACGAGATGCAATTCCTAGAAAGAAGTAATTACAGAAGGTTTTAAAACTATAAATGGCAATAAAAATGATAATTGTAACTATTGTTCCCCAATATCCTTTTAATGATCTTATCTCCATTGCTTCTGAGTTGTATGATTCAGATCTATCTCCCCCTTCGTGGTTCATAGTTGCAGTTCTTATATTGCAGTCTTTTTGTTCTTTATTTCTTTTTATGGAATCCCTAACTTTTTCCTGGATTTCCCTTTCAGGTTTTCAATCCACCGGGATAAGTTTTTTGTTTATATGCCCCTAATATTTGCCTGGATCGCCCTTTAGGGCTTTCGATCCACCGGGACGCTCTTTTTTTCCTAATTCGCCTGTTTAAGGTTTGAGCTTAGCGAGCTTCTTATACATAGTATTATTGACTACATCTGAATTTTCTGGATGCGGTAGTTCTTCCCCATCCATTGTTGTGGAGATAAGACCACCACCGGAGAATGTTGTTTTGACTACGTATGGACCTTCGTAATTGGGTGTCCATGTACCACGTGAGTCGAGGAGAGGTAGTAGAATCTTCTTGAGTATTAGACCATGTCATGGTTTATCTTGTACAGTAAACCATTACTTTGAAAGAATTCTACGGATAATTCTCGTAGGGTTTGTTTGCCAATGCTTGAGGCATTTTCTGGATGTCGTGAAACCAAAGCTTATTATATTGTCGTTTTTTAATAGCAAGGCAATGTGCGGGCTCTTTGAAGCGTCTGTTTGTGATGCGCGATTCGTGGTTTGATCAAGTTACTTTAAATATAGACGATATAGTTGCCAAGATGTATGTCATTTGATTTCCTTTTTGTGGGACGTGACTGAAAATGATTTTTGCGAATTCCGCAGTTAGTCTTCAAAACATGATCCCGATATGGAACCGATTTTGGGTGTTTAGTATCCCGTTCACTATTGACTTGAAATATGGTTTGTGAGCATTCTTTGGAGAAGCCAAAACTGCCCCTATATCGTGCCCCAGTGCATTTGAAGCCTCGTCGAACGTGGATACCCAACGTGCCCTTGGCTCGGGTTTTTTGTCAGATCTTGGAATTTCGTAGTTGCTTATTTTTACAGAACTGTCTGTATTTGGCCTTGGCCTGTTTTTGTAGATATGCATAATAACTTGATCAGCTTCTTTGTGTCTCCGCTCTAACATTTCCCCTTAGCTTGGTTTCTTTCGGATCTTCCCATGTGCTTAGATTAATGGTTTTAATAGCCTCTTGATATGGTTGTATATTGTTAGCTTTTCTTTTTATTTTCCTTTCCATTTTCTAATAGAATTCAAGATCTTTATCATTTTCCTCTTTAGCTTGGTTGATTGGAGCATCAAAATTATATCGGATCGCAGCAGTAGCATTATTAGTGGTTTTGGGCATGAATTTTCACCTTTATCATGTTTTGGTGCAAATTTAGTATATGAATATTTGAAAATGCACGTGCAGAGAAAGTATTGCCATTTTTTAAACTTACGATATAAATACAAGAGAAAGACAGGGATTTTGATTGAAAACAAAACATAACTTTTATTAATCGTAAATATTGTCTGCAACAAAACAGGGAAACCCTTACAAGTAACCCCTATGCCTCGAGCTTGACATAGGTTTTTTAGAAAACAAGAAAAATTAATTAAGAAAGAAAAAGATCTCAGGAATCTCCATGGTCGTCCATCTTTTAATTTTTTTCCTAGGGCGCATTCTTGGATGAATTCAGTTGCCCCTTTGGTGTTGGCTTTGCTGAATATTTTTGCCCCATGTCTGCCATGCACTACTCCATTATTGAAAAAAGTCTCTTGGACCAGAGGAAAATGTGCTTCACCCTTCAGAATAACTTTATATTTTTATTCAGGGTATTGTCCGAACTGGACTATCCTCTGGTCCCTTAGCCTTTGTAGAGCTCTTTTGAGAGCTTCATTATGTTCTAGCGGGAGTCCATATCCCAACTGATATTCTTTCAGCAAGTTTATCGGGGTCTTTGCTTGTTTGCTTGCCCCATAGTCAGTGACTACTCCAATTGCATTTATTGTTAGCCCATTGTGCAACGGCGTAGGGTCTGATGTGATGTTGGGCTTCTCGAAAGTGATTTATTAAGAATCCGACAAATCCTGCACTTTGTGTTTGAAAGGCCAAATCTGTTCTATGGTATGTCCAAGAGAATTAGCATGATACTCGCATCTGGCGTTGGCATCGTATCTTTGTGGGAGTGGCCCAACGGGAGGAGCTAGAGGCTTGAGTTCCACTAAGGATGCCTTAACTAGCTGTTGCAATAACTGGCTAGGTGGAATAGGGAGTGGATCAAATTTCCTGGGTGGCCTTCTGCCTTGATGCTGCCCTAGGGGGATCACTAATGGTTGTTGAACCCTGGGTTGTGGTGCTAGAGTATTAATCTCTCCCTCCTTTCCTTTGGGGAAGTTTGAAGCAGTCCGTTTTGAATTGTAGGGAGCATTTGATGGTCCCCCTAATATCTTCCAACTTTTTATCCCAGTCTTGATTCTTTCTCGAATGGTTACTAGGTATGAGATCCACGAAGAGATACTTCCAACCATCATCTCATAATACAGCCCATGCAAAGTTCCCATAAACGTGTCTACTAACTCCTTCTCTAACAGTGGTGGTTGCACATGGGATGCCAACTCCCTCCATCTCTGAGCATACTCTTTGAAGGACTCTTCTTTCTTCTGGGACAGGTTCTAGAGTTGCATGCGGGTAGGCGCCATGTCCAGGTTATATTTATAATGCTTTAGAAAAGCATTAGCAAGATCTGCCCAGGTTCGAATATGTGTTCGCTCCAATTGCATATACCAGTCTGAAGATGCCCTACTCAGGCTATCTTGAAAATAGTGAATCATCAACTTCTGATCGTGGGCATGGGCATGCATCTTCCTGCAATACATACGAAGATGATTTCTTGGACAAGTGAGCCCCTTGTATTTTTCAAAGTCATGTACTTTGAACTTTGGCGGAATCACCACATCAGGAACTAGGACCATTTCGAGAGCGTCTACTTCAAAAGCGTCGAAACCCTCCACAACTTTTAGTCTTTCCTCTAGAGCTTTATACTGATTCATCACTAGTGGATTATCAACAACATGAGTACCCGTCATCTTTAAATGCACTTGGTTGGCATCCTCTAGGTCGTGGTCTCTGTATTGCAGGTCCAAGTAGTTGTCTGCATTATTGGTTGGAATATGTAGGGTATATGATGCCCCTGCTTTTGGTGGCGGTAGGACAAACCCTTCTGTTTCAACTTCTTGTTGGGCCACGACAGACTTTTCGAGTCCTGCTTCTGGCTCTTTCCTCAGTTGGTGACCGCTTGATTCACCAATCGTTTGGGCTACTTCTTCGAAAGCTACCCTGGGAATCTGGTCTTGCATGTCAATAATGTTCTTCAAAGCTATGAGAACTTGACTCCGATCACCATTTATTTGGTCGAGATCCTCTTTAAATGCAGCCTGAGTTTCCTCGATTTTCTCCATTTCTTTTTATTGATATTCCCTTGTTTGATATGGAGGCCAAGGAAGTGGAGATCTTCTCCTACCAATGGTTCAACTGAAGAGATGTTATTTTGAAAAAAAATGAGTTTTGACGTGATATGCAGGTGTTCGTGAATGCATGCGTGTGAACAGATGTGTATGAACTTGAAATGGTTTCTTGTGTTAAATGTCTTATTCACTTGGGTACATGTTTATCTTTTGCTTATTATTTTACTTTATGACTGTCTTTAAAATAGATACATAAACGAGATGTGGAAACAAAATGCCTTTATTGAGGGTAAAATAATTCATCTATTGAAAGATATTACAATATCAAACCAAAACTTTATTTGCGTAAAATCAAGCAAAGGGAAATAAGTCTTCTAGGTGCTCCTGCGGAGGTCAACTCTTAAAACTATCCACCTTTGCTTGACAAAACTTGAGAAAGTCTTCAGCATATTATTTCCCTTTGGTGGCTTTGATTTCAGACATGTTTGGCGCATTGACGCGAACAAGTTGTTTCTTTCTGTATCCATTTTTTAAAGACAGTCACCGAGATCTTGAGTTTATTATTATTTTTGGTACCCCCTATGAATAAGACAAATAAAAAGAAACGGGTGACGGATATATGAAATGTATGACGAATGTATGAATGCATAGGTGTAGGCTTGAGTGATAAGATTTTTGTAATAAGTACCCCTATAAGGTAGGGATGTATGGTGTAATGACAAGGTTTTGTGATAAGTACCCTTAGAAGGTAGGCTCCTTAATTTTGACCTACGGTTGGTTTACCCTCCAAAAAGGTGGCTTCCATAAGGGTGTCATGAATAACACCAGAGGGAAAAGGCACAAGGGCCTCCCTTAGGTGGAGCCTCTTACGGACCGAAACTTTCGTCTCAAAGTCGTGAAAGGTCTCGTCTTGAGATTTTAGGTTAAGGTCGTTATAAAGATCCATGGGTGTCCTTCCAAAGTCCTACTCGTCAAGAGGATATCTCTCGATAAGTATTCCTTTTTTGGAAGTCCACCGACTCTAGGCGAATTCGTCACATAAACTCGCATGGATGATGTACCCCCTAAGCTAATAGACGAACCTTCTTTCTAAGGGTTATTGAAAATATTTTGAGAAATCAAAAATCCCGCCACGTAATATATATGATGATAAACAATAGCCAATAATTAAGTAAATGCAGTGAATAAATGAAAGCAATAAATAAAGCAATAAAAACGAATAAATAAATAAAAAAACCCAAAGTAAAAACCCAAAAACCTGAAGTTGAAATCCCCAGCAGAGTCGACAGCTGTCGCGACTTGGTTTTTAATCAAGAATCGCCACTATTAGTTTTTATCCTAGGGAAGGGAATCTAACAGTAAACCCTAATTCGCGGATAAATATTCTAGGTTTCGGACTCAATTAGACGAAAGGAAGGTGTTAGACACCTTTCATCCACCTTGTTCATAAAGATATTAGACTCTAGGTTTAGGTTTGGGGTAAACTGGATTTTAAGTTTTAATTAGAAAGACTCGCCACGATTTTAGATCGTATGTCTACATATCCTCTTATGAGGAATCAAAGTCTCAATTCGTAGTTCATATGGGTTGGTGTTTTTTATAGATTACACAGACATTTTGATTCCCCTCGTACTTAGCCCAGGTGTGTGAATAGCGGAGATTTTGGACCAAATGCGCAGTTAATCAAAATATGCTTCATAACCCTTTTTGAAAATTAATTGTTAAATTAATTTATTTATGAAAAATAATTTGGCGTTGGTTAAATTTTTTTTATATACTAATTAAAAAAATTCTTATTTAAATGCATGGTAAAATAAATTTTAATGCAATAGGAAAAATATATTTGAATGAATTAAATAAATGATATTTGATTTTATAATAATTAATAGTAATAAATTAATATAATACTAAAATTATAAAAATAGGAAATATATAATATAAAAATTATAAAATAAAAATAAAATAAAAATAAAAAGAAAATAAAACGTAAAGGGGGTGTTAATTATGTTTAAGTGGTAAAATAGGAGGTGCTAACAACAAGGGTCTGAATTCAGATATTGAATTCAAGCCCAAAAGGCAGGAGGTGTGCTTTTTTATTCACGCAGGAAAAAGGGGTGTATAAGGAAAAAGCCCAAGTTCAGATATTGAACTGGTCCAATAGGCTGAAGGTTTTAATATCTTTGTAAAATATTAATTTAATTATGAAATTGTTTGGATTTATGTATAAGATCAATGATTTGAATTATTAAATTGATTGAAAAATCTCAATAATTATGTATAAGGAATATTTTTGTTATTCTCGACTTTTCAATTAACCTAATAATAAAACTAATATATTTTTGTATTTTTTATTAAAAAGTGAAAAACAAAAACAAGAGAAATAAAACCATTAGAAAATTGTAATGCAATAATTAACCTAATAATAATAATTAAAATAAAGAACATGTATGAAAGTTGTTGTTTTATTTGCAAAGTGAACATATTTCTACGTGACCCAAATTATATATACATGTTACAAATTCTAATAAATATTAAAAATTTTGTTTTATTAATTAAATTGAAAATAAATAAACATCAAGACAGCAAACGTGGAGATTTTACACAAGAAATTAATTCCAACAATAAAACACTCAATAGAAATAAAATATAAACAATTCAAGAAATTTTACGATGGAGATTTTTAAGAGAGACCAACCTATGGGAGCGAGGATTCCCCCGGTTAGCAAATGATAGAAATTATTTCTTTACTTCGTTGTTCTCCTCTTTTTTTCTTTGAGGTGAGATCCTCCTTAGATAGATGTTGGATACAACAAAAAGGTTTTAAAAAATTGTTGATAGAAAATTTTTAGGTGTTCTGTTCAAAACCCTAAAATAAGTGACTGTTGATGAAGGCTTCAGGGTTTCTTTATTGTTGTTCTTCGATGTGAAGAGCAATAAATTTAGGAGAACTCTAGTGAATTGTGGATGATTATGAAATTATGGATGAAAAATAATGTGAAAGAGTGGTCTATTTATAGATTTAAAATTAGGTTAAAGGCACCCCAAAAAGGAAATAGTCCACACCAAAAAAAGCCCAAAAATTTATAATTTTATCTTGGTCAACAAGTCTAAGAACCTGGTCTTATTTGTGACCAGATACAAGATAGATTTTAAAAATATTTAAACTAAATAAGATTTTATGTATAACTAGACTTTTTGGCTATTTTTTGCATAAAATAATGATTTTAATAAAAAAAAAATTAAAAATATATAAAATATAGGAAAACAAAAATATTATTTAATAAATAAAAAACACTTTTTTTATGATATTTTTGAAAAGATTTACACAAATTGAGACTTGATTGAAATTTGGAGGACAAAATTATGAACCTAGACACTTTTATAATTTTCTCAATATTGTGATTGGTTTTGTGATTAATAAAAATTGGTTTTGAAATATTTCAATTATTTTTAACATCTTGACTATTAAGTGTATAAAATCAAATATTTTAAAAAAATAAAAAATAATTTTAAAATACCCTTAAAATAGAAAACAAAAATAATAATAAAATAATTGAAAAATGACTTTTTAATCCTTTTTATTAAAAAAAAACACACAAAAGAATATAAATACCAAAAAGTAGTGTAACGGGACTTGAATTCAGGATCTTCCACTTGTAAGCCTTAGTCTCTTACCAACTGTGCTACGTTATTCATTTGGAATAAAAAGTAAATTGAAAACATATGAAGATGATCAATTATTTTCTATTTAAAAATATAAATAATTTGAAATAAATTATTATATTTTTAAATTAACTAGAAAATGAATATTTTAAAAACCCCAAAATAATAATGTAAATCAAAAGAATTTTATAAAAATCAAATTTTGAAAATTAACTTGATGGTAGCACTGAGGGCGTGCAAATTTGGGGTATGACAGATACTCTGGGTATAATCAGATATTCATTGTTGAAGAAGATGTGCCCAAGAAGGCCTTTCGATGCTCATAGGCATTAGGCACTTATGAATGAGTGGTTATGTCTTTTGGATTAAAAAATGTCGAGGCAACTTACCAAAGGGCAATGAGCTCTATATTTCATAATTTCAATGAGACTTTCATGCAGGTTTACATTGATAACATAATTGTAAAATTTGTGTCAAGTGAAAGTCATTTGGATCACCTTCGCCAATCATTCGAAAGAATGAGGAAACATGGTTTGAAGATGAATCCCCTTAAGTGTGCCTTTTTTATGCAGGAAGGTAATTTTTTAGGCTTTGTGGTCCATAAGAAGGGAATAGAGATTAATCAGAATAAGACGAAGGCCATCATAGAAACAAAAACGCCATCAACAAAGAAATAGTTGCATCTCTACTTGGGAAAATAAATTTCTTAAGAAGATTTATTTCAAACTTAAGTGGATGAGCTCAGGCCTTCTCTCCCCTTCTGCGTTTGAAACAAGGAGGCCTCGAATGGAAACAGGAACATCAAGACGCATTTAACAAGATTAAAAAATACCTTGTTTGACCTTTAATATTGTCACCCCCTTGTAGGAACAAAAGTATGAGATTGTACATATGTGCATCAAATGTAACCATAGGAAGTATGCTCGCCCAAGAGGATGAGAATGGCATCGAAAAAGCCATATACTACCTCAGTCGAGTACTTAATGATGCAGAAACTAGGTTTAGTATTGTAGAAAAATTGTGTCAATGTTTTTTTCTTTTCTTGTACGAAATTGAAATACTATATAAAACTAGTTGATGTGTACATTTCTTCTCATATCGATGTTATTAAGCACATGCTTTCAATGCCAATCCTGCATAGTAGAATTGGTAAATTGGCACTTGCCCGGAATGAGTATTCCTTGACTTAATGCCCTTAAAATCTATGAAAGGACAAGTAATCTCACATTTCATTGTTGACCATGTAGTGGTCTAAGTTCCTCTGAATTGTGTTGAACTCGAAAGATGGAATTTATTCTTTGATGGTTCTACTTATAAAGATGGAACTGGAGTTAGAGTTTTGATTATTTCTCCTGACAAAATATCAACAAAATTCAAGTATAAGATTGAAGGTCCCACTTGTTCGAATAATGAAGCTGAAAACAAGGCTTTGATAGCAGGACTTGAAGTCTTGTTGGAAATGGGGGAAACTAGGGTAGAAATAAGACGCGACTCTGAATGGTGATTAAGAAAATAACAAAGGAGTACAAGTGCATAAAGGAAAATTTAATAATGTACTTCGTTATTGCAAATATGCTGCTCCAAAAATTCGAGTACATTAACATCAAGCACATCCCTAGACTGAAGAAACAAGAAGCCAATGACTTGGCCCAAATCGCCTCAAGATACAAAATATTAAAGGAAAAGTTAGAAGATTTAATTGAAGTATGAGGAAAAGTATTTGCTACCATATTGTCTCCATCAGATCTAAAAAACTCAAGTTTAGGAGATGAAAACAAAGAAAGTTTAGAAGTATTAGCCATCAATAGTTTGGCATATACAGATTGGAGGAGTCCAATAATATATTTCTTAAAAAATACAACAACGAATCTAGAGAGGAAAGTCAAGTATCTTGCGTTATGCTATGTGTTAATTGGTAACGAACTATTTAAGAAAACACCAGAAAAGGTCCTACTTAAATGTTTAGGAGAAAATGAAGCTTACTTGGCATTGTCTAATGTACATGGTGGGGTGTGATACGGTGGGAAAGAACTGACTGTTTTTGGAATGCTGGTTTGCGTTTTGCGTTTGTTTTTGCAAAATGTCGCGGTAAGCAAGAGTCGCCACTGACTTTTATTTTATCCAACAAGGAAAGGAAAAAAGCACAGAAAAATTCCTTTTTCGAGATGTTACTCGGGTTTGGGGGGTAGATTATAGAAAGGGAAGGTGTTAGCACCCTTTCTATCCGTGGTTATCCAAGGGCTCTTAGGTACTTGCTCATATTGTTTTCAAAAATTGCTTTCTTTGTGTTTGTGGGTTTGAAGAAGTTTTTGTTTGAAAAGGAGTGCAAGTGTGAAAATTTGTTTTATTTTGAAAGAGCAAGTACTTAAGAACCATCTACCTACTCGAAAAAGGAATCGTTCTATGCTATCTACCTTTAGGCAATACTATCCCACTATTGATGAGTAGGTAGCACCGTCGTTGGAGTTTAAGGGTTAATTCGAATTTAGGGACTTACGGTCACCAAAGCAATGTTAGGACGCCTTAACGGTAACCCTAATGTCTTAGATCATTTGTTTTGAGGCAACAATATCCGAGGTAACCGTTTCGAGGCGACTATGATCTTTGGACAAGAGGGCGACCTCTGAAGTGACCTATACTCAATGACCGCGTACGAAGGCAACCAAGTGGGGTGTACCCTAAGAGTGCGCATGTGCGAGTGTGTTGTTTTCAGTTAATTTTATCTTTGTACATGTTAATGGTGATCTAGGTTGATTTTAGGTTTAAACGTTCAATCTTGTCATGCATCCCTATTATCAAACATCTAACAGTTTATAAGTTGCGGAAATTAAATTGCGGAAATTTAACTAACTATTACAAGGCGTCGGGTATTTACATCGCCAAAAGCAACCCTTTGAAATTTAAATGCGGAAAAAAAATAAAGCGATAAAAATATTTAAGGTCCTATTAAGCTATTACATTCCGGGAACAAGTACAATAATATGGTAAAAGAAAATAAGTCGCGTGCGAGAAATTAAATCGGGCGCAAGTTCTAGGGTTTTGACCCTTTAATTATTAAAGAAAAGATTTTTTTGGTTAATTTTGAATTAAGAAAGAAATTAAACTATCCTAAATTAATTATTAAATTAAATTAATTAAAATAATTAATAAAAATAAATATTTTTGGGTTTTTTTGATATTTAAAGAAAGAAAATAAAATTAATCAATAGTAGTAAAAACTTAATTAATTCTAAGTTAATTTAATTATTTACAAAATATATTAAAGTTATCCTAATTAATGGCCTAAATTAATTAAGTTAGTATTTATTAATAAAAAGTACAATTTGATTTTATAAAGAAAATATTTTGGCTTTTAATTTTATTAAAGAAAACAAAGAAAATTGATTGGTTAGAAAATAATGAAAATAATTAAATAAAACAAGAATAAAATAAATATAGAGAAGAGAGTGTTTAGGCCTAATTTTTGGAGGTATGGATAGCAAATCTATGGCCCAATTGAGTTGGCCCTTTGTTGACTTTCCTGATTCAGTGTGCGCTAGTTGACTAGATCCCATAGTAGACCATCATCCCTGGATTGCCAGATTTGGCCTTGGGCCATCTGGCGCTTGATATTTAATGGTGTATGGTGTGCCCCTAACCTGGATCTGCACTTGATTACATGAAGAGAAAAAATAACAAGGCATATGGGGGACCTGGGATTCGAACCCAGGTCATGTTGGATATTGGATGCACGCCACTACCACTCAGCCACTTTGTTTCAATTGTTAATAATACACATAGTAATAATAATAAAGGGAAATCAATCAGATGCCAGAAAATATAAAAAAAAGCGCCAAGTTTGAATGGTCCACTCAGAGGGAGACACGTTTGTCGTCCCTGACCTTCAAACCCTGTAAACTTACCTGCGGATTTAGATCTGCAGCTAAATTTGTAGGTCGTTCCTAAAATCAAATCTAGGCCATAAAAACTCCTCCCAAGACCATGGTTGTGTTCGTCCTTCTCTTCCGGTCATGTCTATGGCCATCAATGGAGCTAATTTTGCCTGTAAAAGAAACGCCCAAAAAACAAACCACAAAACCCTAGATTCGGCTATGGGGTTACAGTCCATATAAATGAAATCAAATATTGCCAAAAGTTCAGAAATCTCATAAGCATCACAAATATGTCCATGATTTTCCAGAATGATGCAAAAATAGAGAGCTACGATTTTGAAAACAGGGCCAAGAAACGTGATACTTACAGTGCGTTTTGATACGTATGAGAGCTTGCTTTGGATTGCAGAAGGTTGAGTAGACACCCAACAATCGATTGATGTTGAGTTTTGCTTCTGTAAACGCCTCTAAGTGTGATTTCAGTTTTGCACTTTTCACCACTTTTTCCAAGTTTTGTTTTCAGTGTTCTTGCAGCCTCTAGTCAATTTTTCGTACCCTTTCACTTGTATATGTAATGTGGGATGTATTAAGTTAACATTTGTGGATTGAATCCTTGCACATCAATGCCATGAGATTTGATTTGATCCACCATTGAAGGCTTGCCTAATTTGTCAAAAACTCAATCTTTTTGCACATGCAATGCTTGATACGAGTTTGATGATGATATTGATGATGATTAAGTCCTGAAAATAGAAAAAGATCTCATGTAATCAAGTTATGGGATTTTATATGATTTAAATCGATTTAAAATGAAATAATTCAATAAAAAATCAAATAAAATAATAAAATTAGTAAATGGACACAAGGATGAATCTAGGACACGTGTGCAATGTGGAAAGATCAAATCAAGTGGAAAAGAATGGGCCCATTTGACAAAATTTGAAGTTTTAGGGATAGTTGACTTTTCGCAACTTTGCAAAAATGCCCAACTTCAACAATGCATAACTTTTCAATTTTGAACTTTTGGAAGTGCTCTTGGACTTTTAGAATGCTTGAGATGTCCTCTAACCAACACTTTTGGTATCATCTCATTTTGATATTCCACGCTCAAGTTATAAGCTTTGGCAAAAAAGGTGTTTTTGTTGACTTTCAAAAATGACCTATAATGTCCAAATTTGTAACTTCTTGTGAGTGCATTTTTTGATCTTGGGGTATGAATATGGATTGTAGGAAATTGCATCCTCTTAAAAATTAGATTTGTATGGGTCATTTCCCATAAAGTATGAGAAAGTTATGCTTGGTCAAAGTTGGTTTGACTTTTCCTACAAAACCCTAATATAGCAACTTTTGAGTCTTGATGAATTTTGAGCAATCCTTGATGAATCATGATAAAACCTTGATAAAATGATGAAATATCCTTCAAAATGAGAATGTTGACAAAAAATCATGAAGTTTGACTGTTTATAGGTCACAGTTGACTTTTGCCCTAGCACATTCGATTTTTGGACCCTTTAAGCAATTGACTGAGAAAACTTCCTCTGCAATGCTTGAAATTTGATATGGATGAACTTGAGAACATATTAGGACACTAGGCAGAATTTGAGGTCATTTGGACTCAAGGATATTGATGCAACACAAAACCCTAATTTGGGGTTGACTGCCTTAGGAGATGATTTGTCTGACCCACTCTTGAGCAAACTTGAGCCACTTGGAGATTTTTCTTGCAATGTTTTGAGAAATATGAGAGGGCAAATTTTGGGGTACAACATGGGGCATGTGGAGCATGTCAAGTAGGTCACAAGATGAAGTGGCTTTTGTTTCAATATGGCATGTATTGGCCCACCATATTGAAAGATCGTATAGAATTCGCCAAGGGATTCCAATAGGGACAAATTCATGAAGACAAACCAGTCTAGATAAGGAGGGTAAAACGCCAAGCCAAAATCAACACTGGGTAATTTTGGGAATTTTTGTGGTTCAAGCTTGAAAGCTAGGTCATACTTGTCCTCAAGTTTGACACATGAGGGAATTTTCAAATGAGGAAGAATTTTTGTGAATTTCTCTTTTAAAGTTGTCGCTGCATCATGTATGGTTCGACTAAGATAATTTGGGTTATAAATAGTTTCAAAGTACTTATGGAATGCCTAGATCTCCTTAATATGAGTCTTCGTACCTTTCCTGGACTGGTGTTGCACAAAGGAAAATATTGTGGTCAGGTGCTAAGAGAAGAGAGTTGCGTCGAACATGTTTAAAGAATAATGTTTCTTCCATCAAGCATCAAAGGCTTTAGTGCAATAAAAATATAGACGAAAAGGAATTGGTGTAAATTCAACAAATTTGGAGTAGTGAGCCACGCGTTTGTCTCGATCATAGGTGTAGGAAGGTATTCCACGAATGCAAAGAGCGTTTTTGTTTTCGAAGATTAGTTCAGGAATAAGTTGAAAAAGTCCAAATTGTCGAGAGAAAAAGTTGGGTTGGTAAGAAAGTAAGACAATATGGCTTTTGACAGGCATACGTCTTTTTATAATCAGTCTGGGGAGTAAGAAGGCTTCCTAGATAGCCAAAGTATCTACTTCTTGAGTTGGGAAAGTAGTAGAAAGAGATCGTGTGTGTTATACCCCAATTTTTCCCCTAAGATCTGTCATTATCTAAAATTATCAATACATCAAGATCACACATTAGGGTTGGTTGTCCCTTCTACTTCATCCTATCTTTAAGTTTTCTCTTGAAGGATCACCAAGCACCTTGAATTGTGTATTTTATAAATGTGTTATTTTAGTTGGATTAACTTTTAACTAACATCAACATATGTATATATGTTTCTTTGAATGTTCATATTGTAGGTGATGACACAACTGTATCCATCTCACCATCTAACCTAGGGGTTTGAGGGATGGTCCTTAATCAAATGGTTCTTCAATGGATTGAAAGATATTAAGCTTCAAGGCTATGTCTATTATATAAAAAAAATTGGTTCAAAGAGCTCTCTCACCATTATTTAGGTTAAGTTTTCCTTAAGGTTGGTGGTGGTATTCATCAAGAAGATTCATAGGCTCATGTGTTCATTTCCATGCCTTCTTCAACAAGTTTAATTGAAAATAATCTTATCAATTGAGTGTGTTTCAAGACAACATCATTTCAAGGTCTAATGTGATCCATAATGCTCTATTTTGAAAAGAAAGTTCAAAAGATTCAAGGTTGATTCAACAAGTTTGACCTAATGGAGCAAGTACTTGATTCAGTGACCACAAGTGCATAACTCTCTCAATTTTCAATATTTTGAGTTTGTTCTTTTTTCTATGGATTCTTATAATCATCTACAACAACTTCTCTTCACATGACAAAATACAATTATGCAAGAAAAATCATCAAAAGTTGAAAGGGGTTCCAAGTCATTTTGACACTCTTCGAGCTAGGGTTTGTTGACTTAGAAGGACCATATCTTGTTCATTTGTTGAGATTTTTTATTGATTCCAAAGCCATGATTCTCTTTAAATGGTCCTTAACATGTTATCTTCAAGAGTTTGAGGCTAATTTTGAATGGAAGGTCACTAATGGTTGAAGAAGATAACAAGTCCTTTGAAAATGCTATCAAATTCTCTTGTGTGACTTCAAAGGATCAATACTTGGTCAATTTTTATCCCCTGGAGCTCATTATTTTTATAAAATAATCTTTATGATGTCTAATAAAACTTTTTTTAATATGAAATACTTGAAAATGAATGGAAAGTTGTTTAATAATTGAAAAGATTATAGGTCTTTTGTGAATTTCCCCAAATTTGTTCATCATCTTCCAAAGACCATAACTCTTTCAATTATTATGATTTTTGGGTGATCTTAATTACACAATTCAATTTAAAGAGTCAAATTCATTTCATCTTCAATGATCAAGATCAAATTTTGCGTGGAAGGGCATGTAACTTTGAAGAACATTATAGGTCATTTTGAGGCTCCATACTTAGAATTTTTTGTAAGTGTCAAATATCCGTGTGTTTTCCTGATTTCAAACTTAAATAATTTTTTGCTCAAGAAACCAAATGCTACCTTTCTTGGCACATTGTGAATTTTTTGTGTGATCTTTCCATTGCATAAAGAGTGATATCATAAAGCCTCCTACATTGTGTGCCCCATGCTCTTGAAGTTGCTTCCATGAAAATGAGTTTTTGCTTGAAGTCAGATTTGGTTTTGGTTAATATGGCCTATAATCACAAAATGTTTGCGCATTTTTGCTTCTAATCATGCTTAAAAACCTTCCATAAGCAATTAGCACCTTGAAACGTAAGTTTTGACTAAGTTTTAAGCAAATACGAGTCACACTTCTCGTGCTTGCAATTTCACGTGAATTCTCTCAAAATATCATCATTTTACACGCTTGAGCATTCCATTTTCTCAGCTATAAATAGAGGATCATTCCTAAATCATTTGGACAAGCATAGATATCCAAAGAAGCTCTACCCGAACCTTACAAAACCTCCGAAATTTTCAAATTCATTTTCGCCTTTAGAGGCTCTTTCATTCTTTTCTTTTGATTCTGTTAGCTTCATTGATGTTCTCTGAAGCTAACCATACTCTTACCACCAAGAATCAAGCACTGAATCAAATTCACCAATCCAGTTTTAGAGCTCTGAAGTTGAGTTTCAACAGGTAAATTCCTCCATCAATTCTCTTCAAACTTGTTGCTACAATGCATCTCTCATGACTCGGATGGTCATAACATTGTTTGTTTTTAATTGGAAGTGAGGTTTGCTCATGAATTTTCAAATCCCTTTTCAATTTTTTCTTCTGGTTTTTTCTAAATCGACTAAGCTATGGTTAATATAAATTTTTCGTGAGGGTACCATTGGAAACGTCTTGAAGAGACAAAGATAATGGTACTGTGTAGGGGTAGAAATGTTGAGACTAAGCCATTGGATTGACTTAACTTGCACATATCAAATAAGAATTGCCACTGTGCTTTATTGTTTCCAAAGGAAATTGTAAAAGAGTGAATAAGCCCAAAAAAAGAGGGGGAGAGAATCTATGTATGGGGGTTGGTTATGCAAAAGGAAGGTATTAGCATTCTAAACATCTATGATACTCCACAAGAACCTCTTTGAAAATCTGTGTATTTTGGCAATAAAAGGTATATACAAAACTCAGATGGTGGAGATGAGAAAAGAAGTATTATTTACAATTTTGCACCCTCCTCGGCTGAAAACCTTTAGTGCCTACGTACCACCTTCCGTGCAATAGGGAATCAGGGTACTCATAGTTCACCTCAAAAAATTTAAAACACATGTGTGTTGGTTAATTTTAAGAGAAGAGACATCATCGTCATATCCGAATGGAAAACATACATACTACCCACAACTATGAGAAAGGAGAATTTTCATAATCTTAAAGTGGAGGATATAGCTTGGATTTTAAAATCAGCAAAGCCTCACTCAACACCCAAATGGAAAATATCTCACTTTAGTATATATCATAGAAGTATAATATCTTACATCACTACAAGAATCGACATGAGTCTAATCTTGTGAGGAAAAAGTTTTAAAGTAAAAAGCCAAAGTGGCAAAATGATTTGAATGTGGTTAATGAATTTTATTCTTGAGAAAGATGTCAAAGTATGGTTAAATTGGTTAAAGTTTAATTAAGAAAATATTTTGAAAATGCATGGACCTAAGTCCAAGTTTATTATGAAAGCGGTTCAAGTTAGAAAACAATAAGAGTTTTCAAAAGGAGGGAGAATATTTTTGAAATTAGAGAAGATATGAGGATATGAAGGGAGTATCCTATGTACACAAAGTAAAAAAGCTAAGAAAAATAATGGTCTCACTAACTAGAAGCTAACAATTGACATAGAGAAGCCAATTTAGAGCTCCAATCCTTTGGATTAAAACCAAGCAAGAAAAAAATACTAAACCTCTGAGGAATACCAAGCTTCATATGAATTAAGAACCAAGAAAAGTCTTCATTGACAAAAATTGGCCAGAGTAACAACTGTATATAGAGGAATTCTCAATCACAGTCAAAGCGTGAAAATCAGAATAACCTGCACAAAGAAAATATTCAAACCAATGCCTTGGCGTAAACCTCAAGGTTTTTAGAAAATCTTCACAAAAATATCAACCAAAGATTGCAGAGTTCCAAGGTCATAGGGATTCTAATCCTAAGTCTCAGAAATCCATAACTCCACAGTGCTAGGGATAGTAACCAAGTAGTCTAAGTAACCTTAAAGTTTTTTAATGTTCACGTTGATTATTAAGTGCCTTTTAAAAGAAAAGAAAAGCTCAAATGAGCAAAGATAAAATGGCATAAAGATAAATGCTCAAGTGAGCAAAAGAAAAATGGTATGGAATGTAAATGCTAAAATAAATGGTATATAAAAATAAAGGCACAAAAAATAAAAGCATAAAGTAAAAACATAAAGTAAAGTTAATTGTTAGCAAATTAGAAGTTAGAAATTCAGTTTAATGACCATCTTAAAGCTTGCATTTGAAAACTTATTAAAAGATTGATAAAATTAAAGCTTCTCAACAACAAGTCACATTTGCTTTTTGTCAAGTATATAATTCATTTCAAATTCTCGAAGAAACCACATACGATCAACGATGTTCAACTGATTCACTTAGACCAAAGTTCATGAAGTTCATTAGAGGATTGATAGAATAAAAACCTCCTAACAATGAACTTCAAAGTTATTGGATCAAAGTTTTCAATTAAATATAATTGGGCTTGCAAACATAGGTTTGGGCCACAAATGATCATTTTTCGAATCGAGAAAAATTTAGCGCTATGTTAAGTAATCGTAAGTGGACTTATGTGGAAGTCAAACCTATTTTGAGTCCGGTCAATAGCAATCTATGTACCAACATGTTAGAGAAATGATATGTAGATCATCCTCTAAAAACATGTAGCACAAGTAAAAACAAGAAAGGGATAAGATGAAGAGGGAGGGGATGTATTTCATGAAATTAGAGTTTCAAATATCATCAACATCATTCATCAATTTTAGTGGATTTGATTTTTTAACCTATCAACACCCAAGATCCAATGAGATTGAGAACTTGTCCCAAAATAATACTCAAATCAAGACCAAATAAAAATAATAAAATATGTTTAATAAAACAAAATTTAAATGATTAATAAAAGGGAAATAATTGGTAAAATACACAAAATGTATTAAAACACCAAATAAAATTCTAAAAAAATATATTAGAAGTCAAACAAGAGTCAACAAGTTTTGACAAAAATTCTCAAAAAAATTTTAGATGTCCAAAACTATTTTTAAAATTTAAAGAAATAAGCAAAATAAACAATAATTTGTGAAAAATAGTAAAATCAAAAATCAAAATAAAATGAGGTCACCAATATTTTTCAAGAGGCCATTGGATCATTCCATTATTTTTTTTCAGAATTTAAAAGTCAAGAAAAGTATTTTTTAAACAATTAAAACAAATCAAATAAAGTGAAAATTCATAAAAAATACCAAATCATAATATAAAATTGTGAAAAATTAAAAATCAGAAAGAGAAAAATCAAAAGCATTTTTGATAACTTTTTCACAATTTTAGAAGTTGAAATGATTTTTTTATGAATTTTTGAAGTTTAAAATAATTTAAAAAAAATCAGAAAATAAAATAATAAACCAAAAAAAATTGGACCATCTGATCATTGTCAAAACGCGTTAGTAATCAGATTCAAGGGATCTGGCACGCTATGTATATCACGGTCTCTCTTGAATAACACACCAGATCAATTATAAAATCCAAAAATATAAAAATAAACAAAAAAATATAGACCATTGGATCATAGTAAAAACACGTTAGTAAACAGATCCAAGGGACCTGGCGCGCTGTGCTTGATATGGACCTTAGCAAGAAAACATAGGCTCAAATAAATTTGGACAAATCAAAATAAAACAATTGGCACGCTCTGATTGGTTAAGACAAAACATGTCATCTTCTTTAACCTCCAGCCTTCAGATAAACCAGAGAAATTGTGATTCTTCAAATGGAAAAATTAGAGGTTCAGACCAATGTCATTCGCTTTGTCTCATCAAGACGAAGACAATTGTATCCTCATGAAAAATTTATTAAACTTGTAGCTCAGTCGATTTGAGAAAAACCAGAGAGTTTTGAAATTTTTTGAAATAAGAAACAGATGCATGAAATGCAACAATTAATTAAAATTAAACCATTAGAAAGCATCAATGAACATCATAGATCATTCCAGTCATTTGAGTTATAAGAATTGATGCCTTAAACTACCTCAACAAAGTATGAAGAAATTTCTCTGAAACATGACTTGGATTGCGCGATTTAAAGTTCCTCAACACTTAATTATTCTTCTGCTAGCTTCAGTGAAGTTCAAGGAAGAAGAATTAATAAAGAAATTGGAGCTGGAAGTGCTCTAAACAGGAATTCGAAGTTGTAGAAATATAGCTTTGCAAGTGAGTTTGGCAGGGCTTCTCTGACTCTTCAACTTTGTCAAAATGAAGTAGAGGAGGTCTCTATTTATAGGAGAATGTGATGCAATGTTTAGAGAGGGTGAATGATAAGTAATAATGTGAAATTGTGTGCACCCTGAATATGATAAAAGTGTGACTTCTAACTCATCAAAACACAACTAGTTCTTGTGTTTCAACCCTTAATACAGCCTTAGCAACTTTGTTAAACATGTTTAAGTGGAAAACATGCACAAATTTGATCATTAGAATCCACATTATGGAAATTTCTATCCGATTGTAAGTGAAACTTCAATTCTAAGGTACCAACTTTGAATCCATGGTGAACACATCACATGAGGCTTTAGGGCATGATTCTTGAGTCATTTGAAAGACAAGGTCACAAACTTTACAATTTTCCAAGAAAGACTCCATTTGGATGATTGAGCTGGAAGTTATGTCCTCTTGAAATCGTGAAAAACAAACTGATTTTTGTACTTAGAAAATTTTCTAAGTATGGGACCTCAAAATGACCTATAATGTTCTTCAAAATTACATGACCTTCCACTCAAAATTTGATCTTGATATCTTAAGATGACATGAAGTAGACCTCTTGAATTGAATCGTAGAATTGAGATCACTCAAAAATCATAAAAATTGAGAGGGTTATGGTTTTTGGAAGATGATGAAAAATTTGGGAAAATTCACAAAAGACCTATAATCTTTTCAATTCTTCAACAACTTTCTAAGCATTTTCAAGTCTTTCACATTGATACAAAGTTGTAGTCTACATACCAAAGATTATTATGGAAACATAATGAGATCAAGGAGATAAAAATTGGCCATGTTATGATCATTTGAAGTCAAACCCTAAGATTCAAAGGCTTTTCAAGGAGACTTGTAATCTTTCTCAACCATTAGTGATCTTACATTCAAAATTAGACTTAGATTCATGAAGAGAGCTTGTTAAGGACCCGTTAAAGAGAATCATGGATTTGGAGTCAATCAAAAATCTCAAAAAATGAGCAAGATATGGTCCTTGGTAGTCAACAAACCCTAGCTCATAGAGTGTCAAAATGACTTGAAACCCCTTTCAACTTTTGATGATTTTTCTTGCACAATTAGATCTTGTCATCTGAAGAGAGGTTGTTATAGATGATGATAAGAATCCATAGAAATAAGAACCAACTCAAATATTTAAAATTGAGAGAGTTATGCATATGTGATCACTAAATCAAACATTTGGTCAATTAGGTCAAACTTGTTGAATCAACCTTGAATCTTTTGAACTTTTTTGAAAAATAAAGCATTCTGAATCACCATAGGCATTGAAATGATGTTATCTTGAAGCACAATCGAAGATGGAGCTTAAGTCTCAAAGAAACTTGTTGAAGAAGGCATGGAAATAAACACATGAACCTATGAATCTTATTGATGAATGCCACCACCAACTTTGAGGTAAATTTGACATAAATAAAGTGAGGGAGCTCTTTGAACCACAAATATTTAATGTCATAGACATAGCCTTGAAGATTAAGCTCTTTCAATCCATTGAAGAAACATTTAACTGAGGACCACCTCTCAAACCCTATGTTAGAGGTAAGATGAATGCAATTTTTTCATTACCTACAATATGAATATTCAAAGAGACATATATACATGTTAGTCTAAGAAAACATGTACAAGATACACAATTCAAGGTGCTTGGTGATTCCTCAAGAGAAAACTTAAATATAGGATGAAATAGAAAGGGAGGACCAACCCTAATGCGTGACCTTGATGTATTGATAATATGAGATGATGAGAGATCTTATGGGGGAAAATTGGGGTATAACACACTGGTCTGAGATCTCGATTTTACCATTTGTGGAATCACAAGTTGGAGGTGGCCAGAGGTTGAAGATGATGACATGTCATCCTTCAGCCAATGACATTTTTCCATGCATTTTTTTTGAATCTGTTTTAAATTAATGTTCTAGTGCTTTATTCACTAATGATCATAACATGCACAGCGCGCCAGTTCCCTTGGGTTTGATTATTAACGCGTTTTGACAATGATCAGATGGTCCATATTTTTTTGGTTTATTATTTTATTTTCTTATTTTTGTTTTAATTGTTTTAAACTTCAAAAATTCATAAAAAATTCATTTCAACTTCTAAAATTGTGAAAAAATTATCAAAAATACTTTTGATTTTTCACTTTCTGATTTTTATTTTTTCATAATTTTATTTTGTGATTTGGTATTTTTTAAAATCGTTTTTCGCTTTATTTGTTTTGTTTTAATTGTTTAAAAATACTTTTTGGTCATTTTAAATTCTGAAAAAATTATGGAAGGATCCAATGACCTCTTGACAAATATTAGTGACCTCATTTTATTTTTATTTTTGGTTTTACTCTTTTTAAAAAAATTTGGCTTATTTTTCCTATTTCTAAAAATACTTTCTGACTTTAAAAAATTCTAAAAAAATTGTCAACACTTGTTGACTCATGTTTGACCTATGGTATTTTTTAGGATTTTTATTTGGTGTTTTAATACATGTTGTGTATTTTACCAATTATTTCCTTTTTATAAATCATTTAAATTTAGTTTTTATATTAAAGATATTTTGTCATTTTTTTATTGGTCCTGATTTGGAGATACTTGAGTGTTATTTTAGGATAAGTTCCTCAACTTCATGGGATCTTGGGTGTTGATAGGTTGAAAAACCCAAATCCACCAAAATGGAAGAATGATGTTGATAATATTTGAAACCCTAATTTCATCTGATACATTGGTCACACTATCATTCCCCTCCCTCTTCATCTTATACCTTTCTTATTTTTACTTGTGCTACATGTTTTTTGGAGAATGATCTACATATCATTTCTCTAACATGTATGGTACATAGATTGCTATTGATCAGCCTCAAAATAGGTATGGCTTATACATAAGTCCACTTACGATTTCTTAACATAGCGCTAAATTTATCCAGATCATTCGTGGCCCAAATCTATATTGTAAGCTCAAGTAGATTTAATTTGAAACCTTGGATCTGATAACTTTGAAGTTCATTGTTATGAAGCTTTGATTCTATCAATCCTCTAATGAACTTCATGAATTTTGGTCTAAGTGAATCATTTGAACATCGTTGATCACATGTGTTGGCTTTGAGCAAATGAAACTTGTTGTTGAGAGGCTTTGATTTTATCAATCTTCTAATGAGTTTTAAAAACAAGCTTCAAGATGGTAATTCAACTAACCTTTTGTTATAATTAACCTATAACTTCTAATTCACTAATAATTTGAATTTACTTTATGCCTTTATTTTATACCTTTACTTTTATGTACCATTTATTTTTTTAGCATTTACATCTCATGCTATTTTCCTTTTGCTCACTTGAGCATTTATTTTATGTCATTTTTTCTTTACTCACTTGAGCTTTTATTTTATTTTGAAGACATTTAATAATCAACTTGAAGATTAAAAGCTTTAAGGTTACTTGGACTTTCTGGTTACTATCCCTAGCACCGTGGAATTATGGATTCCTGAGACTTAGGATTAAAAGCCATGAGACCTTGGAACTCTGTAATCTTTGGTTGATATTTTTATGAAAATCTTCTGAAATCCTTGGGGTTTAATCCAAGGAATTGGTTTGAATTTTTCTGTGTGCAGGTTATTCTAATTTTCATGCTTTGTCTGTGATTGAGAGTTCCTCTATACAGTTGTAACTCCAGCCAATTTTTATCAATGAAGACTTTGCTTGGTTCTTAATTCATCTGAAGCTTGGTATTCCTCAGAGGTTTAGTATTTTTTCTTGCTTTGGTTCTTAATTCATCTGAAGCTTGGTATTCCTCAAAGGTTTAGTATTTTTGCTTGCTTGGTTTTAATCCAAAGGATGGGAATTCTAAATTTACTTCTTCATGTCAAGTGTTGGCTTCTTATTGGCTAGATTGTTCTTTTCCTTGGCTTTTACTTTATGCTTTAGGATAGTCTCTTCATCTCCTCCTATCTTCTTTAATTTCAAAAATATTCTCTCTCCTTTTCAAAACTCTTCTTATTTTCTAACTTGAACCGCTTTCATAATAAACTTGGACTTATGTCCATGCATTTTCAAAATAAATATATTAATAAAAGTTTAATCAATTTAATCATACTTTGACATCTTTCTCGAGACTAAAAGTCATTGATCTCATTCAAACCATTTTTCCACTTTGGCTTTTTACTTTAAAACTTTTCTCAAAATATTAGACTCTTGTCGATTCTTGTAGTGATGCAAGCTACTATACTTCTATGATATGTCGGGAAGAGAACTATTTTCCACTTGGGTTTTGAGTGGTGAATTTTAAGTCCAAGTTATATCCTCCACTTTGAGATGACGTAAATGCTCCCTTCTCATAATTATGGTAGTAAGTATGTTTTCCACTCGAATATGACGATGATGTCTCTTCTCTTAAAATCAACCAATACACACGTGTTTTAAGATTTTTGAGGTGAACTCCAAGTACCCTGATCCCCTATTGCACGGAAGGTGGTAGTTATGCACTAAAGGTTCACAATCGTGGCGGGTGAAAAATTATAAAAAAATACTTCTTTTCATATATCCATCACCTTATTTTGTATACACCTTTTATAGCCAAAATACACAGATTTTCTAAGAGGTTCTTGTGGAGTACCATAGATGTTTAGGGCGTTAATACCTTTCATTTGCATAAACAACCCCCGTACCTAGATTCTCCCCCTCTTTTTTTGGGTTTATTCACTTTTTTCCCATTTTCTTTGGGAACAATAAAGCGCGGTGGCGATTTTATTTGATTTTTACAAGTTAAGTCAATCTAATGGCTTAGTCTCAACGTTTCTACCGCTACAGTGTGAACCATTCAGGGCCATGAGTTCTTTGGGAAAAAGGAGCCATCAAAGAAGTAAATTATGACGTTTGGAAAACATCATAACATATTTCGTGAAGAACTCATTTAAACTTTTCACATCATCATTTGGAGTTAATCGGACTAGTCTACTCCCTTTAATAGTTATATTCTGGATTTGAGAATCCTCTTCATCTATTTTCCTATAAGTAAAGAGTGAGGGTTCGAATGTGGCATTAAGCCACATCTGGAGAAGCCAATACAGGCCAACTAGAAATAAGTTTGTGCCTGCTTCATAATTCTTAAAATTTGCAATAGCTTCCCTGAGGCACTCATATAATCTAGCTAAGATTAGTTCACTGGGGCAGATGTTTCGTCCAGAATGAAGTTGATTCTCCAGAGTTAAAAACCTCTTGGCTACTTGCAAGGATTTGCAACAGAAAATGCACCAAGACAACCACAAATTAAGGAAAGCTATGTGTTATGTATCCGGCACTTCATCTCCTTCGACATGGTAGTGATCAATATATTTGGTGAAGTCAGCATGTTCAACTTTGAAATCAATAGTGTTCTCAGTTTTCTTAAAGGGATCAAAATTTCCCCAACGGGTCGAAGGTCATTGATGGCAGCAACATCGAATAGCGTGGGGGTGACCATTCCACATGGAAGGTGAAATGTGATGTAAGTTCTATACTAGAAGTATAGAGAGGCCATCAGTATATGTTGGCAACTTGGTCCAACTTTAGACAATTAAATCAAGCCAGAGATACCCATGTCTTTCTAGACTTAGGATTTTCTTTTCTACTTTAGCTAACTACTAAAGATACTATTTTTTCATGAAGAAGATAGTGAGGCACATGTTGTTATTTGATGAGATGACAAGATGGTTGATTTTTGAAAAAAAGGGCTTGATTTAATCCAACTTAGCGTAGCAATGACGAGAAACTAAAATGTGCACATCTTGATAAGACGTTTGGAAAGATGCTCATAATGACTATGACGTTACAACAGTAATGGTCATAATGAGGTGGCTTCAGCGTCGATATTCAAGATAAGAAAAAAAATGTCTATTTCTTCAAGTGTTTCTACATAAATATTTTTGGGGGACACTTTGTTAGCTGGAAATTTTGACGACATGGAAATATTTTCGAAAGATGAAGAAAGTCGAAGAAGAGTTAATTCTAAAACAAATATGATAATATTTCATGAAGATTTTGAATGACAGGATCATGGATGGTATAAAGTATTGGAGAAAAAGTCCTATTTTCATGAATGAGTGGGACTTAAATTATTTGGAGTTGTGAAGTTTCATACTTCGACAGTCATGAATGATGATTTGGAGCCTCAAAAGGAAGAGGATTTCAAATTCAAATGCATGGAAGTCTGAGGATTTGAAGGACATGCAAACATAAAACGTGGCATTCTTTTAGGGAAATACCGTTATGGTTGAACTAGTATAACTTAGAATCTTTGTGTTGGGATTTTAGTGTGTTCAAATTCCGTACAAGTACTCAAATTCACTCAAAATACCAACTTACCGAGAAATGAGTTTTTCTGAGAATGTACGTATGAATCACTGTGTTTTATTCAATTATCAATTTATCTTTACAAAATTTATTCTAATTCCTTTTATATTCCAGTAGAAATCTCTTTACTTTCCTGTTATTACTTCACATAGTTTCATAATCACTTCCCAATTAACCATCACTTTCAAAAAGATGAACATTCAAAAACCATAAATCACCAAAACTAAAACACATGTCCTAGGATAAATCTAGTCGATCCTTTGAGTAACCAATATATCTTTGTTTTGGAAGACTAGCGGTTGTTTACCAAATTCCAAGGTAAACAATACTATATTCATTTCTCAAAGCAAGTATGCTATGAATATAGTGAAGAAGTTTGGCCTGGAAAATGCTAGACACAAAAGGACACCTACTGCCACACACTTGAAGTTAACTAAATATGAAAAAGGTTTTGATGTGGGTCAATTTTTTTACAAAAGTATGATTGGGATTCTTTTGTATCTTACAGCTAGCAGACCAGACATCACTTTTGTTATAGGAGTATATGGTAGATATCAGTCTGAGCCTAATATGAGTCACATTACTCAAGTGAAGAGGTTATTTAAATACATCAATGGTACTAGTGATTATGGCATGATGTTCTATAATATTACTAATTTCATGCTTGTAGGGTACTATGATTTAGACTGGTAGGTAGCAATGATGACAAAAAAAGTACTTCTGGAGGATGTTTCTTCTTGGGAAACAATATTATCTCTTAGATTAGTAAAAAGCAAAATTGTGTGTCTTTGTCTACATTTGAGGCTGAGTATATTGAAGCGGGAAGTAGTTACTCTCAATTGATTTGGATGAAGAAAATGCTAAAGGAATACAATGTTAAAGAGTGTGTCATAACATTATATTATGACAATCTGAGTGCAATCAATATATCCAAGAATCTCATTCAACATAGCAGAACAAAGCATATTGACTTTCGTCACCATTTTATTAGGGATCTTGTGCAGGAAAAAATTGTTACTCTTGAGCATGTGGCCACTGAGAAGCAACTGGCATATATATTTACTAAAGCATTAAATGCAAATCAGTTTAAGAAGTTAAGAGGAAAATTGGGAATTTATACTTTTGAAGAGTTATAGAAATCATAGGTGTGAATGAGTGCAATAGATACTTTGTCTTCCCTTCATTTAGTGTTGCACGAAAATTCAAGTCAATCTAGTTTGATTGTTGTTGTTAATGACACTGTTGATAAGAGCATTCATGTGTTAATCTACAAAATCTTGAATCTTGAACCCAAGTCTGATGTTGTGTTAGGTGTCACTACATCTTTGGCCTAAATTTATCATCCTATTGAAACCTCACTTGAAAAATTTGACTGAAAGTCTAATAGTGATTCTGTTCTAATTAAGTCCCCTGAAAGATTTGATGAGAAAGATGATTCTACTGAGGGTGAGAAAGACATGTCTAACAAAGAGGAAAGTGTTGGTGTGAAGAATCAGTTTATTGATCATATTAATATAGATGATCTAGATTCTAATGATGAGCCTATAAGAAAGAAATTGGCTCTTGGTATTTCTAAAAGATTGAGGAATATGAAAGGGGAGTTCGGAGTGTCTGCAAGCAAGCCTTCTAAGGCATTCAAGAAAAGTGCTAGTGTTTGACCTACAAAAAGGTGGAGCAATGTTATGGTTCTCGCTACCAAGAAATGGTCTTTAAAAATGAAGGAAGTTCCCTCAAGTGACTCTAAGTATGATGTCAAACAAGATGTTCAAGACATTATGCATGTAGCTTTGGAGAGGGGACTTGGTAAGGATGCCCTTAAGTATAACGAGATGGTTGATCTTATTAAATATGCTGGATGAATAAAGAGTGTTGATGGGTTTGGCAAATGTTATGAAATACTGATAAAGGATTTCATTATTAACATTCCTAAGGATTATGTCAACAAGAAAAGTAAGGAGTACATGAAAGTGTATGTGAGAGGTAAATGTGTGGAGTCTTATCATGCAGTGATAAACAAATTTATGCGTAGGTGTGAGGAGGAGCTGGCTGAAGTAGAAGTAACTGATAATATTGTTTGCAAGGAGATCACTGCTAAAAAGGTTACAGAATGGCCAAGGAAGGGCAAGTTGTAAGCTAGTTTGGGTAAATTTATTTACATTGTTGGAACCAACACCAAGTTTGATTTTGAGTCCTATGTGTTTGAGCAAACCATAAAGTGTGCTAATACTTTTTTTGTGAAGATTCCTATTACATTCCCCTCTTTCATTTATGGTGTAATTCTCAGTCAACACCCTAGTATTTTGATCAACTTTGATGTTTCTTGTAAGAGGGAATCTCCTCAATCTTTGCACTATAAGTTGTTTGTAGGGCCGCATATCCAAAACATTGTTGTGACATCTAATAAGGAAGCTTCCAAATCAACTTCAAGGAAATGAGACATTGTTGAGCTGAAGGTTACATGTAAGGCTTTAGATGAGACCATTAAGTCATGTACTGAGAAGAAAATCAGACTTGAGAGCCTGATCAAAGCCTTGTATGAGGAGAGTGTTGATGGAAACTTGGATGGTGATGAGAAAGAAGAAAATTAGGAAAAAGGAAATGCTACTATTGATGGTTATAATGATGAGTAAACAAATGCTAGTGCTGACATTTGATGTGACATCTGACGTGCCCTATTTTTCTTGTGCTTATGTGTCTCTTTTCTTTTGTGGGCTAGGCCCTGGATATTTGTGCACTTTGAGTGCTTATGGTCTGTAGCCTAAAAATTTGTATGCTATGCAATAACTATTTCTTTTTCTGCTCCTACTAGATTCATGGTTATTTTTTTAAAATTATGGCTAAAAAGGGGGAGTAGTTTAGTAGTTTGTTTGATAGTTTCCCTTATTTTCCCTTGAGGGGGAGTACTACTTGAGGAGTAATTTTTTTCTTCTGATATGTTGTTCAAGGGGATCTTGTTTTTATTTGCTATCTTAATGATGCCATGATATTTTAGTGCTAGTTTATGTGCCTGATGTATGGTTGCTTGTGAAGTCATATCTGATGTCTTGACATCCTGACTATTATTTGTGGGAGTTTATTTCTCTCTGATGTTCTGCTTTATGTGGCTGAGATTTATCCCTTTACATTGTGTATGCCTCTGATGTAAACTGATGTAGTTCCAATTTATTTTGTGAATTATTTTTGAATATGTTATTTTGAGATAACTTTATCCCTATTATTTATGGATGTTTGTGCTATAATTTGGTATTTGTAAGATGTTTTATGAAAAGGTTATTTTAGCCAAACTTTTCCAAAGGGATAGATTGTTAGGTTTTTTTTGTTGGCTGTATTTTGGTAAAAAAAGTGTTCTAACAAGATGTTGGACATTATGTCGTGACATGTTGGTATGACATCAAAATCGCCTTGTTTTCTATTCTTGGATGTTTTGTTTTTCAGTGTAAGATTCTGAAGATTCATTGAAGATTTGATTCACGCATTCTGAGGTCCAAGAAGTGTATGTTTTAGAAGCGCAAAGCTTTATCGTGTTTCCTAAGAATGGATGTTAAAACATTTAAGGAAACATTTGATTGTGTTCTGAAGATTATGTAGAAGATTGTGTTGCAGATGTCGAAACATTTAAGGAAACAATTTTATGCTGTAGATGTCGAAGCATTTAAGGAAACATTAGATTTTGTTCCAGAATATTCTGTAGTATATTGTATTCGATATGCTATTTTGTTTATCCCATTGATTCATGAAGCCTATACTAATTTCAGGCTATTTAAAAGAAGACTCTAAACCTAATATGCAAACAGAGAAGACACATGTGTGAGACAATCAATTAGGGTTTAACTTGTTCATTGTTCATTGTGAGACACTCTTATATTGTTTGATGCTTGAGTTGGATTGTAAGTTGAGTTGTAATTGTGAATCACTTATAAGCTTTTAAGCAGTAGTTGATTCTTTTTATTGGAGTGTGTCTCTTTCTTAATTGTTTTGTGGTTTATCACATGTTATGTGATTGAAGGGAAGTGAGAGGGGTCTTATATCTAGGAGTGTCTTCGATAGAAATAGCACGTGTAGTGATTAGGTGCAAATTTTTTAAAACCAGAGGTTGTTTAGAATTTCAAACTAGTACTATTATAGTGGATTTCCTTCCTTTCTTGGATGCACCCAGATATAGGTGACATTGCACCAAACTGGGTTATCAATTGACATATGTTATTTACTTCTAATGTGTTGTTTAAAATTTTCATTATTTTACTGTGTTGTTACGATGTCTTGACTTTTCTTTCAACATCCTGGTGTCATGATATTGTATACGACATCTATTCTGTTAGTACCGAAATTTCAAAAACTAAAATGAATCAAAATATTTGTCACCGCCTAAATCTATATGTATGGGTGGTTGTGCCTTTGACTTTTGTTGTTTTGTTTCTTTTTCAATGTCGCACATTTTACCGAGTTCTTACATCCCTCCAAAAAATAATCCGACCAAGTTTCATTTTTCCTTGTTAAATGCGTTGTCCACTTTGGGGATGCCAGTGGTATATGGCATCCTAGTTTTAAATAGAATTGAATAAAATGTCGTGATTATAAAAGCCACCCGATACACATAATACGTTCAACTGGATTTTGAAGTGGGGCAGTCTGCAACAGAAAAATGTTTCCGAGAACCCATATCTTGTCATATTAATACACACCTTATTATATGAAATTGCTATAATATGGCCTATTTTAGGGAAGCACATCCATTTTTACTTCGGTGTCAGACCGTTAATATAAGGAATATGAAATTCATGAATTGCATTGAAATTTTCTTTTTTCCCATATATTCGTGTGTATGATTCTTTTTGCGCCTTCAACTCTTTGATAATTTGTTGGCAGACAAATGTATATCATCTACTCCTTTACCGAGGAAAGCTGAAATAGGCTGAACACTAAAGTTACCATCACCCTCAATGTTGACAATTCGTTCAATGTATTTGTGTATAAAAATTGACATGTCTTCGATGAATTGGATTTTTGGTAAAGGTGGTGAAAGATGTGGTTTGCTAATGCGAATTCCTTTGAAAACACTTTTGTGATTTTGGAGTTGGAGAATCTGGAAAAAGTTTGTCAATGTGTCCAAATTATGAAGGAGACTGTATCGTTGAATTGTCACTAGATGTTGGTTTGACATTCTTAGTAGCACCTTTTTGTTTTTATTGTTTAAGACAGTGATTTCAAATATATGGTTTCTTGATCAACAATATTCCTCATTTTCTCTTTGACATGGAGTTTCATATTGTCACCGGATTTTAAAAATATCTCTTGTATCACTATCATTTAGTAAAGATAGAGATATTCGATTTAGCATCTTTCATCACACCATCATCATCAAACTCGAGTCTTTTCTAGTTAGTGCAAACATCATCCATTCATATTGGGTTATCAAGTTTCACCTTCTTTGAAATTAGACAAGCACATGGGAAACCATTTGTTTTCCTTGGCGTGCAACCATACTTAGAGCTATCAAAATCTACGTTATCAGCTCGTTTAGCTTCGTGAAAAAAAAATTTAATCTTGCTCGAGATATGTTGTCAACCAACTATGAATATATATTGTTGTCTCTGAATCTATCTTCCAAAAATCTGATGTAACAACCAAATGTTGTATGTATATCATTATGCTGATTTCAGATCATTTGACTCACAAAGTCCCAATATCTACATGATGCACACTTACTATTTCTCAACTCTTTCTTAAGTGTAGCATGGACAGGCTCAACTAGATTAGTTATTGTATTTCCTAGGTGTCTAATATGATCGGTCCAAGCACAAACAATCTTCTCCACCTGGTCCAGAATTATACTTTCTACATATTTCAAGAAATTGTATATTTCTCATACACCTACATGAAAAGTATTCCATTATCACGCTATCTTTGACCATTTTTCTATCTTCACCCTTTATTTGTTTGGTCCATACTGTGAGTTTAAGTCGAATTCTCACATCCTTTGTGATGTGATACCTACAAAGTAATGCGTATGAAATAGGAAACACCTTTTCAATAAAATTCATCAATGCGGTATCACGATCAGTGATAATGACCTTTGGCATGTTTTTTTATCCTTCAAAATTTTCTGACACACAACTAAAACCAAGTTTTACTGTCGTCTTTCTCACTTTCCAAAAATGCCATCCCAACGGAAAATGCCTTTTTGGTCGAGGTAACACCAACAATTCCAATAGTTTAAGCTTGTACTTTTTGGTCTTATACGTTGAATCAATGATGAGTACAGTGAGAAACATGTTGAGCAACTTTATGGAATCAAGATGAGTCCAAAATATATATCAAATGGTTTCTCCATCCCCACACACTCGACACCTAGATACATAATTCTTAACACCTAGAAGTTTTAATAGTTGATACATTTTAGTTCTACCCCATTAATGCCTTGTTGTTAAGGATACGAATATTATATAGTTTCTTAATGTCTTTTATGTTTTAAATTTGCAATTATTATTTTGGGATGCACCATATTCAATGTCATGTCAGAAACAATTTACTTCTCTTCACACAAAAGTTGACATGCAATGTGATGGCTAACTAACTTGTCACACATGTCATGGTATAGTAAACTACAAATCACAATAAATCTCCATTTATCATTTTCCAAAAGGTAACTTCACAACTTAAAGGTGAAGGAGAGAGAAACACAAGAAAGAAGAGGTTTGAATTAGGTTGCACCAAATATAAACTTTTTGCAACTCAAAGACAATAGCTAACAAGTGAATCAAAATAAACGAACACAATTATTTTTTATCCTGGTTCACTATTAACAAAGTTACTCCACTTCACCCCGCAAGGCTATTTTCCTTATCCTAAAGGACTTAATCCACTAAAATCCACTGATTACTGACAACCATAATAAGTATGATCAACTTTGTTGGCAACCAATACAAGTTCGTCGATCCATATTGCTAATCCATAATGACCACAACCAAAGTTTTCTCAAGAATCCTGACTACACCTAGTCTCTCAAGGAACCTATTAACAACCATTGATTATAAATATGTGTATACAAAGAGGCTTCTAACAAGTAGATTACACAATGTTTAAGTACAACAACAAAAAAGTGTTGATAGCAAGATATGAACAAAAGCTGCTTTCTAGTTTACAAAACAATACAAAGAATATCTCATCAAAGTTGTGAAGCGCTTTAGCGTAGTTTTGTAGAACATAAAGTCTTAATTCCAATTCTTCCAAGTACTACTTTTATAGATGAAAAAGAGATTCATTGGAGGGTAGAATAGGAAACATAAAACCAGTTTTTTTTCCTTAATGGTCATGGTGGAAATGGTAGATAACATAGTACAAAAGGATTGTCCTTACGCCACCGTAGCAGGGTAATGGTTATAGTGTACTTTGTACTTTTTTACCCACCTCTAACGCAAACTAGTCTTGATCTTTATCTTATATTTCATCAGATGATTCTGATTTATGTTGATGAAGCATGTTGTAGAAGGATCAAAACTTGAATCTCTATAACCTAAGTCTTTGGAGTCTAGAGAACTTGTTCAGCAGAACCTTGTCTTCAGAGTCTTCGGCACTTGGTCTTCAGAAGTAATGTATTCAGATCTTCAAAACTTGTTTAGAAGAACCTTGTTGTTGTACCCCAAAATTTTCCCTCCCATTTCCTTCAATATATCTTCTCATGCTTCTAGGGTTTTCAATTGCTCAAGGCTACTCAAGGTTGGATCAGACAAACTCTCCTCCTAAACAGTTTTCCTTTAAATAAGGTTTCACTTTTCTCAAGGAAATTTGGACTTATAAAGCCTCAAGTGGATTTCATGGTTTCTTATGTCTCCAAGAATGCTCATGACAATTTTTAAGCCTTACATCACAAGTTTGCTCAGTCAATTGCTCAGATAAATGAAAATCAATTATATTGGACAAAAAGTCAATTGTGGTCAATATACAGTCAAACCTCAAGAGTTTTGGTTAACATCGTGATTTTAAGGTCATATTCATCATTTTATCAAGAGCTGATCATGATTCATCAAGAAAACTCTCAATTCGTCAAAAGTCAAAAATTACCAAATTAGGGTTTTCTTAAGGAGAAGTCAACTCAACTTTGACCAAGCATAACTTTCACATGCTTCATCAGATTTTTCTAAACCAAAGTTCATCTTGAAGTAAATTCAATTCACTATAGCTTTGTCTCTCTAAGCTCAAGTCCAAAAAATGCTGCTTTTGAGAGATATGGGCCAAAACATCATAGGTCATTTCCAAAGTCAACAAAAAGACATTTTTTGTCAAGGCAACTTACATCAAGATAAACTCTTCAAATGAAAAAAATGATCAACATAGAGATTATAGGAGACATCTTGAGCTTTTCAAAAAGTCCAAGATCATCTTCATATGATAAAAATTGAGGGAGTTATGTTTGGTTCAAGTTGAGAAATGTTTGAGAAATGCATGAAACCTCAATTGAGAAATTTTGAAATTCTGGGCTAATGGGCTTAACTTTTGAGGTTCGAACATGTTTATGAAATGTTAGAGGACCTATAAATCATTTGGTACATGACCATGTTTTTTTAATTATTTTATTTAATTTATTTTAATTTTATACAAATATTATTAAAACAAATCAAATAAAAATAATAAACTAATGGACTAAGACATGCGGGCTTGGTGTTGGATCAGCTTGAGGCCCAAGGAACACATGAAAAACATGCCAAAACCGTGTGACACTCTTATGGAAGCATATCCTTATTGTTTTGGAAAGCTTTCAATTTGTCTTTTGAAATGAATTATGCCATAAGTATTCAAGATTCTTTTCATGTTTTGTTGGTCTATTCCTTCCTCTATAAATACACATAACACTCAAATGCAAAGGGACGGAAAAATTGGCAAGAAATTAGGGTTTCAAAGAGCAAAAATATTCAACTTTGCTTCACAATCGGTTCTCAAATTCTAAGCAACTTCAAAGCAATCCAAGGTCTACAGTTACTTCCTGAAGGTCTGAGAAACATTTTCAGACTCATACCCAATCAATTCAACACCTGAAACGAGCCCAACCACTTGCTCCGATTGGTAAAATTTTGATTTTTTTAAATATTTGATTTCATGCGTGTTTCAGAGCTACTAATCATTCAGATCTTCATATGTGAATATTTAGAACATGTTGCATTCGTTACATGGTGCTTGTAACGTTAGATCTATGATCTTCCATTAAAGAACCATGATAACTTGCTTTCTTTGAAACTCGTGATCTAGGCATCTTTATCTAAAACTAACGTTTGATTTGGATTCAGGAGGGTCTATTTAGGGGGGTAGGGTCCCCCTTTACTTTGAATCTAATGTTTTTGCAGGATAAGGATCTGGCATGATCGGAGAAGATGATCAGAGCTAGGGCTTTGGCGTCCTTTGATATCAGTTTTCTTTTTTATATATAATATGTTAGTTATACTTTCCCAACACAAAAGGCGCATAGCTCAGTTGGCAAGGAAGGGAATATGTGATGCAAAGGGCGTGGGTTCGAGCCCCAATGCCTGGACACTATTTTTTTCTCCTTTAGCATTTTTCAACTTTTTTCTATTTTTCTTTTTTCTTTTGCTTAATTAATTTCTTTTTATTTCAATCAATTTTTAATCAGTAAGAAAAACCATAAAGAAATAATAAAATCAGATTAAGACTTTTAATAGGTTAATTTAATTTTAGACAATATTTTTCTTAGTTAATTAATTAGACATAGGTTTTTTTTATAATTAATTAATCATTTAATTTAGGTTTAAAATCTATTTATTTTATTATTCAAATCAAACCAATAAATGCACAAATTTGTTTTTCTTTTAGATGTTAAGACTTTAAAATTAGTTTAACAAACATTTTTTGTTTACTTTTGCCATTTATTTTCTTAGAAACGGTTGTATAGGTCTCATGAGTTTTTGTAATAGCTTAGCATTTAAACTCCCGCAAAGTTTTAAATATTGTAAATCTCCCAAAGCCATGTAATAGTTGTAGGTTTTTACTTTCTCGCATTTTATTTCTTGCATTTATACTTTGTATGCCTTGTATGTATATATAAGTGTTGGCTACTAGGATTGTATGGCAAGATAATAATCAAAAGCTAGAAAACCCTAATGGAAGATAAAATAACTGAATCCATGCATTTTCACATTTGCACCTCTAGGGTAACTTCCCTCTGTTGCCTTCGGAAAAACAACAGTCATGTCCCTCGAATGTAGGGATGCTTTAGCAAAGATCCTCAAATAAAAGATCATAGTCCCTCGATGACCCTTTGATGTTGCCTACGAAAAATGATCTAGTCCATCTGATACAATTGCTAAAGTATCTCTATATGTTGCCTTCAATGACCATTCAATGACCCTTCGCATGTCCCTTCATATTCAATAGATAGGGCTACCAACCAACTAATGTTATGGATATCACTATCTCTAATAGAAAGGAAAATAATAAGAACGACCTTTAGTGGGTAAGGAACCTTTAATCGCTTGCTCACAACCTTTTTCACGAACAAAACATTTTTACACATCACACTGTTCAAACAAAATATTTTCAAACACTTTGTACACATTCTTGAGGACTGATACAAGAATCATTACAAAGTTAGCTTTTCAAAATATTTTCAAACAAATCACACACATAAAGCAAATTTCAAAAAGTGAGCTAGCGATTAAGATCCCGTAGATAACTACAAATGAAAAGGGTGCTAACACCTTCCCTTTTCATAACTTACCCCCTGAACTCAAAATCTTAAAATTTCTTTCCTGTTCTTTTCACCCTTTCTATATTGGATAAAATAAAAGTCGATGGTGACTCTTTCTATCCATAACATTTGTGATAAAACTCAAAAACAAGTCAGTTCTTCCACCGTATGACAGAACTGGCGACTCTGCTGAGGACATACTTAAAGAGGGGTTACTTTAAGAGTTTAGATCACTTTACTTACTTAAATTGTGTGCTTTTTATGCTTTAACTATAAGGTCTTGCTTGAGTTTATTTACTTGTAAGATCCTACACCCGAATCTAGGGATGCCTTAGGTAAGTAACAATAGATCATGGAAACTATACGGTGTAGATCGATATTGTTGAAGTGATGGCTATGTTAGTGCGACACTTTGGTTTGTACCAATGTTCCTTGATTCAGTCGAGGATAACATTAGGCTGTCGCGTGGTGTCATAAGCACTAATGGACTTTTATAACCTTAATTAATCCATCTTGGCCATTAGAAGGTAGTGAGATAGACAAATTTGGTGAAGTCGAAAGTTGGTTGATACTTGATACTACACTCATTGAGATTGGACTCTCGTGTTTTTCTTGGTGGCAAGTCAGTTGTCGTACTAAATAAAGCCTGTGAGAAAGATCACTGATATTGAGATCACTAGAACCCGGTTACTATTTTAGGACAGGTTGAGCCAACTTAACTCTAATAGAAAAGGGTACTTACCTATGGACCTCATGCAAGCCTTTAAACCTAAGGCTCTTGTGTGATTTTTTTGTGTTTACTTCTTGTCTAAACGTGAACATAACATCATGACATCATAACATCATAACATTTTCACTAACCGTTTCAAGGATCTAGGGATTTATCTTTGTCCTTTGTTGTAGGTCATGGCTTCCGACAACAGAAATACTATATGAATCAACTTCGTAAGGGTACCTTCCAAGTTTGAGGAGTTACTCTCAAAAGTTCCTAAAAGTTCTCAATTTACCAAAAGACATGGCCATCTACTCAATTTGGTTACTACCGATTTCAAAGAAGACACGATGAGTGTTCTGTTCCAATTCTTGGATCCTAAGCATCAGTGTTTTACCTTCCCGGATTATCAGTTGGTGCCCACAATGGAAGAATTCTATAAGTTACTCAGAGTTCCTATTCTTGATTAGATACATTTCACCGGTCTAGAGCAAGTTCCAAAACCTGAAGATATTTCAGCAACCTTATATCTGAAACAATCATACATCGTATCTAATTGGGAAACAAAAAGTGGAGTTAAAGGTTTTCTTGCTACATTTCTGATAGAGAAGGCTCAGTTGTTCCTAGAAGCCATGAGTTTTCGTGCTTTTGAAGGTATTTTGGCTTTGCTGATCTATAGTTTGGTACTATTCCCTAATCTGGACCAACTCATAGATGTGAATGCCATCAAAATATTTCTTACTCATAATCTTGTACCTACTTTTATTAGAGATATTCTACATTCACTTTAGACTCGTACTATGTGGAAACGAGGGACTCTCATGTGTTGCGTGCCTTTACTTTCCAGGTGGTTTATTTCGCACCTGCCCCGATCAGTGATGAAGAATGAACAAGGTTTGAGGTGGTCTCAAAGGTTGATGTCACTCGGTCATTCAAATATCCATTGGTGTTCCCGATCCAGGAATATATCACCATTAGTGACTGCTATGGGGAATTCCCTAATGTACCACTCCTCGGCATAAGGGGAGGAATTACTTACAATCCTTATCTATCTCTACATGAGTTTGGTTATGCTCAAAGAGACGATCCTCATGATATGCTCATCTAGGGTATTGTATTCGACTATGAGAATGACCTTTGAAGTTACCGTCAAAGATTTATACGTGCTTGGGGAATGATCAATAAGATTGATAGGAAGACTTTGGGGCATATGAACTCCATTCCTTTGGAACCTTACCTCAGATGGGTGCGGTCTTGTGCTCAAAATCTTATGATGCCACATCCTGCTATCCTACCAGTGATCATAAAGCTTGTTGCTGAAGGAGATGTTCCTCATTCCATTCTTCACCTTAATATGTCTACTGACATTGAGGAACTACAAAAGTCCTGGATTCAACTCAAGGAAGAAAGGGATACCTTTGAGACTCAGTTCTATGCTAGTGAGAAGAAAGTATTAGAGCTGACGAAGCGGCTCCACGAAGAGCGTAGCCTTAATGCACATGTAAACACAAAGAAGAAGTATCCATGGGAGACTTAATACCTTAGGCCTCAAGAATTTTTATAATTTAACTATCTTGTTTTCATTGTAAGCCTAGAATGCAATTATAATTTGAACTTACTACTAAGTTTCTTTGTTTCCTTTTTTAACAAATTTAAATCCCACGGGGTCCTTGAAAATATTGCATATCTATTTACATACCATATCATTGCATAACAGGTATTCCCAAGACATATTTTCTCATCTTCTTGTTGTTTATTTCAGCAAAAATGGCTCTTGAATAAACATTGAAAGATCTCCACGCTCAGAATGCTCAGTTCCAAGAGATATTCCTAAGCTTAGCCAAAGGGCAGGAGGAACTGAAAGAAATCATCACAAAAGAGAAGAAGAGAAATACAAAGAAACCAGCAGGCATCCTTAACATGGGAAGAAGGTTCAGGGGACCAGTCAAGTGAGTTTAGGATCCCAATACTCCATTAGAAGAAGATGATGAACAAGATAAGAATGATAAGAGTGCTGAAACTGAAAAAAGAAACCATGGTTCTTCCAAGTACTCTGATTAAGAGGAGGAGAATTATCTAAATGAAATATATCCCCCTGCTGGTGAAAAATACAAATATCTAAAAGATCGTCTGAATGCCATGGAGATCCAGAAAGTGCCTGGGCTAAATTTTGAAGAGCTGGGATTAGTCTCGGTGGTTGTTATTCCTCACAAGTTCAAGGTTTCTACTTTTTCTATGTATGATGGTGTTTCTTGTCCTAAGCTTCATTTGAGGTCTTATGTCCGGAAGATCCAACCCCACAATGCCGACCGAAAATCATGTGTGCACTTCTTTCAAGAAATCTTGTCAGGAACACAGTTGGAATGATTCTATCAACTTGAGGGGACTAATATACGTACTTGGGAAGACTTGGCTGCTACTTTTTACAAACAACACCAATACAATGTTGATCTTGCACCAACCCGTGTGCAATTACGGAGTATGACCATGGGCTCAAGCGAAGGCTTTAAAGAGTACCCCAGAAGTGGATAGATCTAGCAGGAAGAGTTCAACCTCATTTGTATGATAGGGAGTTGCTTGATATGTTTATGGGAACTTTGACAGGTCCTTTATTTAATCATCTAATCGGGAGCTCTTCATCTGGTTTCACCGAGTTGATATTAACAGGGGAACATGTTAAAGGTGGAATTAGGTGTGGAAACATTCAGGTGGCTGCCTCTTCGAGTATTATGAAGAAGACATTCAACGGAAAAAGGAAACTAATGCTTTGTATGGCTTGAAGGGTCGTGCTAGAAGTGATTGTAACCAATCTGTAGGAGTTGTGATAATTTCTAATCTTGCGCTAGTGCAACAACATCAACAAGGCAATCAGCGTAGGCCAGATGCACCCAGGAGAAAATTTACCAAGATCAACATGCCGTTGTCTTAGGCATTGCAACATCTTTTGAAAGCAGAGCTGATTACATTGAGAGATCCTCCTCAGGATCCCAACACCTCATCCCCTTCGGTACAATCCTAATGTAAGGTGCGCATACCATTCCAATAGTCCCGGACATGACACAAATAGCTATTGGGCTTTAAAGAATAAAATTCAAGTTATGATTAAATCCAAAGAAATTAAATTTGATCCTCCCGAGACTCCCAATGTGATTACTGCACCTATGCCTAAGCACGACAAAGGCATTAGTGTTATTGATGATGTTCTGTATGTTTCTAAATGTAAGTAACTTGACTAATCCCCACCTGATTATTAAGAATAATTTGTTGCAAGCCAGTTTATTTCCGTGTTGCATTGAAAGGTGATACTGCTGCGCAGTCCAACCCAATGGTTGTAAACTGCTGAACAAAGGTATTCAGCATCTGATTAATAACCACATAATTCTAGTTAAGAAGACTCCTTCTATGGAGAATTTATTTCAAGACTTGGGGTTTGGAGAGGTATCTGTAATTTCTAGAACTCATATAGGGATCACTTCCCAAGGCCCTGTGAAGATTACCACGGAACCTAGAGTTTCTCCTCTGATTATCACCACACCTAGACAAACTATATATTCCTCGGACAGGGTTATCCCTTGGAATTATAGAGTTGGCATCCACTACCACAGCATCAAACAAGAACCATTGATTATTGAAAGTGAGAATACTGAAGTTACTGATTCCAACAACATCACTAGGACTAGTAAAGTTACCTGAAGCAGAAGGTTTTTCTCTCTAGAAATCTCTCCGAAGGAGGTTGCTACACCAATTCGTGTTACTGTTATCTAGTCAAACCCTGATACTCGAGGTAAAGAATAGATGAATGAGTCTAACCAGACTGGGGCACCTAAAAAAGTTACCGCCAAAGATACCTCAAAGCAAGAGATGGAGGAAGTATTATAGATCATCCGAAAGAGTGACTACAAGATCGTTGAACAGCTGGGGCAGAACCCCTCCAAGATATTTATGTTATCCCTATTGTTGTATACATAAGGCAATGCCCAGGCTTTGGTGAAGTTCTTGAAATCCTCTCACATTCCACAAGAAATTTCTGCTTGTCAACTTGAAAAATATGTTGCTAGCCTGACGACCGATAATGGGCTAGGCTTTTCTGATGCTGATTTGACTCCTAAAGGAAGAAACCATAACAAGGCCATACATGTCTCTATTGAGTGTAGGGGAACTACCTTAGCTCATTTGTTGGTTGACATGGGTTCCTCGTTGAATGTTCTATTGAAGGGTGCTCTAGACAGGCTTAACTGTGAAGGGGTTGTGCTGAAACCTAGTGACATTGTGGTGAGAGCCTTTGATGGTTCAAAGAGGGTGGTGCATGGAGATGTGGATCTTCCGATCAAAGTAGGTTCCCAAGTCTTCTAATCTACTTTCTACGTGATAGATATTCATCCGGATTATTCATGTTTACTTGGACGCCCTTGGATTCATGGGGCAGGCGTTGTCACTTCCACTTTACATCAAAAGCTGAAATATTCCGTGAAAGGAAAGATTGTTACAGTTTGTGGGGAAGAAGAATACATGGTGAGTCACTTAAACTCCTTCAAGTACGTTGAGATGGACGATAAATTCATTGAGACTCCCTACCAAACCTTTGAAGCAGTTCCTCAGACAACTCCTATTACTAAAGCTGCTCATGTTGTTCCTAAAGTTACCAGGATGCCACCAAGAATGGCTTATCTGAAAGACGCTAGGGTCGTGATAGAAGAAGGTGGTTGCACTATTTGGGGTCAACTTCCCAATATTCCTTACAAGTTTGACAAATTTGGCTTGGGTTTCACCTCAGAAGCTCAGAAGGATGTTCGTCGTGCCCGTGTTGGGAGACCACCATTCCGCATCAACAACAATGGAGTCAACGCGATAGAAGAGGCTGCTAGTGACTATGATCTAGACATTTGGATTTTTCCTACCACCAGCAGCATGCTCAGCAATTGGAAGACCGAAGACATTATACCAATCTCCTTTAGTCAATAGTAAATGTTATTTTCTATTTTCTTGCTTTCAAGTTTTTGGATATGTAATTTGAACAATAACTTTAAGCCTTATGCCTTACCCGGGGCACAATTATCCATTTGTTAGGGTTGTTATCTTTCATCCACATATCTTCATTTAATAAATCATTGGACGTTTGCATTAAAATTTTGCGCTCTTTGTTTTTCTTTTACTTTATTACTTTTAAAATAGCTATGTATTCTTACACACACCCACACAATAAATTGGAGTTCCACATCCATCCTGGATCCTATTGATAACAATTATGCTATTGCCAGTTTTGACTTCAAAAATCCGATCTACCAAGCCGAGGACGAAGGTGAGGAAGATTTTGAAATACCTAGAGAGCTTGCTAGGCTGTTAATTCAAGAGGAAAGAGCCATACGACCACATGAAGAGCCAGTCGAGGTTGAGAACTTAGGCACTGAAGAGGACAAGAAAGAAGTCAAGATAGGTGCTGACCTGGAAGACAATGTCAAAGAGAGGTTAACCCATATGTTGTGTGACTATGTTGAGATCTTTGATTGGTCGTATGAAGACATGCCAGGGCTTGATACTGATATTGTGGTGTACCCTCTACCAATGAAGGGAGGTTGGCCTCCTACAAAGCAGAAGGTTTTTTGTATGCATCCCGAGTTGTCTGAAAAGATCAACGATGAGGTTATGAAGCAGTTCAATGCAGGTTTCTTGGCTGTTACGTCCTATCCCGAGTGGGTTACAAATGTGGTGCCGTTACCTAAGAAGGATGGCACGGTGCGTATGTGTGTAGACTACAGGGATTTGAATAGGGCAAGCCCCAAAGGTGACTTTCTGCTTCCACATATTGATGTTCTGGTTGACAATATCGCTCAACACAAAGTATTTTCCTTCATGGATGGCTTCTCTGGGTATAATCAAATCAATATGGCTCCTCAAGACATGGAGAAGACTACTTTTGTCACACAGTGGGGCACTTTCTATTACAAAGTGATGTTTTTCGGTTTAAAGAATGTCGGTGTTACATACCAGCGTGCCATGGTAGCTTTGTTCCATGATATGATCCATCATGAGATATAGATTTACGTTGATGACATGATAGCTGGATCTCAAACTGAAGAAGAGTACCTTGATCACTTGCACAAGATATTTGAGAGGTTGAAGAAATACAATTTGAGACTAAATCTAAACAAGTGCACCTTTGGGAAAAGATCTGGTAAAGTCTTAGGCTTTGTCTTCAGTGGTAAAGGTATTGAAGTTGATCATGCAAAGGTTAAAGCCATTCAAGAAATTCTAACTCCCTGTACTGAGAAGGAAGTCAGAGGTTTCTTGGGACGATTGAACTACATTTCTAGATTCATTTCCCATTTGACCACTACTTATGAGCCAATCATCAAGTTACTGAAGAAAGATCAAGTAGTGAAGTGGAACGATGATTATCAAATAGCCTTCAACAAAATCAAAGAATATCTTCAAAAACCTCCAATTCTGATGCCACCGATTAAAGGAATACCTCTTATCATGTACCTAACAGTACTAGAGAACTCAATGGGGGTGTGTATTAGGGAAACATAACAAGTCTGGTCGAAAAGAGCATGCAATATACTACCTTAGCAAAAAATTTACCGACTGTGAAACAAGATACTCACAGCTCGCGAAAACTTGTTGCGCTTTGGCATGGGCTACTCGCCGACTAAGATAATATATGTTGACTCATACTACTTTGTTGATCTCTAAGATGGATCCAATAATATACATATTCGAGAAGCCTGCTCTCTCCGGAAGAATAGCAAGATGGAAAATGGTCTTGACAGAATACAACATTCAGTACACTACTTAGAAAGAAATCAAAGGAAGTGCATTGGCAGATCATTTGGCTCATCAGGCTGTAGATGACTATCAGTCTATGAATTTTGAGTTCCCGGATGAGAATATTATGCTAGTTACTAATTATGAAGAACCTGGACCCGTATGAAGGACCTGAACCAGGATCCTGATGGAATATAGTGGTTGATGGAGCTTCAAATGCGCTTGGTAATGGAATTGGTGTTATTATTGTCTCTCCCAAGAGTTGTGTAATACGGTGGGAGAACTAACTTTTAGGTTTTGCATTTTATTGCAAGTGTTACGAATAGCAAGAGTCGCCAGCGAATTTTCTTTTATCCAATAAAGGAAAGGGTGAAAAGAACAGGAAAAACCTTTTGATAATTTTTTGAGTAAGGGGGGGGGGGGGGAGGGTAGGTTATGAAAAGGGAAGGTGTTAGCACCCTTTTCATCCGCAGTTATCTATGGGCTCTTAATCGCTAGCTCACTTTTTGAAATTCTTCGTGAATGTGTTTGTTTGAAAAGATTTTTAAAATTCTAAGTATGGAAATTTTGTAATGATTCTCGTATCGTTGAGAATGTATACAAAATGTTTGTTTTGAAATATTTATTGCAAGAAAGTGTTATTTTTGAAAGTGTGAGGCATGAAAATTGTTTTAGTTTGTGAGCAAGGGATTACGAGCGGTCTACCTACTCAAAAAGTCTTTGTTCTTTTCCTCCTCCATTAGGTAGTGTTACTGTACTATTAATTAGTAGTAAGCCCTACCATTGGCTGTGATAGGCAGGCACGGGTCATCTTACAGAAAATATCCTTTTGACTACAGATGGCCTTTCGTAGGTGGGAGTCCATTTACCCCTGGGATCACCTTGCGGTAGAATGATGCACTTTATTACCAAGTCACCTGCCTGATATTCTCGATGCTTGATCTTATTGTTAAATTCCTTGATCATACGCTACTGATACATCTGACCATGACAGACAACCACAAGCCTCTTATCATCAATCAAATTCAGCTGATCCAGCCTAGTTTGAATCCACTCGTCTTCGTCTAAGTCTGTATCTTTCATAATTCTCAGAGAGGGAATCTGAAATTTGACAGGTAGGACAACTTCCATACCATAGACCAGAGACAATGGGGTTTCCCCAGTTGATGTTCGAGATGAGGTGTGATAGCCATAGAGAGAAAATGGTAACATCTCGTGCCAGTCTTTGTAGGTCACAACCATCTTTTCCACGATTTTCTTTATGTTCTTATTGGCGGCTTCCGCTATGCCACTTATCTTTGGTCGATATGGAGAAGAGTTATGGTGCTTGATCTTGAACTGCATGGAGAGTTCAGTAATCATGGTGTTGTTAAGATTGGTACCATTTTCTGTGATGATTCTCTTGGGGATGCCATAGCGACAGATAAGGTTGTGCTTTATGAAACGGGCGACCATATTCTTAGTAACAGAGGTGAAAAAGTTGCTTCAACCCATTTTGTAAGGTAATCAATGGCAACGAGAACAAAGTGATGTCCGTTAGAAGAAGTAGGCTTGATTTCTCCGATCATATCAATGCCCCACATTTCGAATGGCCAAGGAACAGTCATAACATTCAGAGGGATCGGAGGCACATGAACTTTATCAGCATAGATATGGAACTTATGACATGTTCTCAAGTGGTGGTGATAGTCAGTTTTCATATTCGACCAATAGTAACCAGCTCTCAAAATCTTTTTAGCCATAGTATGCCCACTGGAGTGAGTACCAAAGACACGTTCGTGCATATCTTGCATAATTTCCTCTGCTTCATTCTTATCCACACAACGAAGTAGATATGAATCATGAGTACTCTTATATAAAATCCCATTGCTAAAGAAAAATTTAGCCGAGAACCTCCGTAGGAATTTCTTGTCATTGATCAATGCCCCTTCAGGGTATTCTTGAGCTTCAAGGTACCTTTTCACTTCATGAAACCAACGTTTTTATTCTACTCCATCAGTGTCAATTTTATAGCAGTGTGTCGGTTCATCGAATATTTCAATGGTAATTATGGGAGACTCATTATCCCATTTGACCTTGAACATGGATGGCATAATAGCCAATGCGTCCGCTAACTGATTCTCTTCTCTTGGGATATGCTCAAAAGTAATCTCTTTGAAATGTAGAATCAAGGTTAGCATATGTTCTCAGTATAAGATAAGACTCAGATGCTTCGAATCCCATTCTCCCTTGACCTGACTGATCACCAGGCTGAGTCTCCATATACGCTTAAGAACTTGATTCTTAGGTCAATAGCAGCTTTAAGACCCATGATGCACGCTTCATATTCAACCATATTATTTGTGGAGTCAAAGAAAAGTCTGGAAGTGAAGGGCGTGTGACAACCCTTAGGAGAGATAATTACAACACCGATTCCCTTACAAAGTGCGTTGGAAGCTCCATTGAAAACCATAGTCCATCAGGATTCTGACTCAGGTCCTTTATACGGTCCAGGTTCTTCATAATATGTTACTAGCATAATGTTCTCGTTCGGGAATTCGAAATTCATAGACTGATAGCCGTCTATAGTTTGATGTTCCAAATGGTCTTCCGGTACACTTCCTTTAATTTATTTTTGAGTGGTGTACTGAATATCGTATTCTGTTAAGACCATTTTCCATTAGGCTATTATTTCGGAGAGAGCTGGCTTCTCGAATATGTACTTGATGGGGTCCATTTTAGAGATCAACAAGGTAGTATGGGTCAATATATACTATCTTAGTGGGCGAGCAGCCCATGCCAAAGCGTAACAAGTTTTCTTGAGCAGTGAATATCTTGTTTCACAGTCGGTAAACATTTTGCTAAGGTAGTATTTTGCATGCTCTTTTCGACCAGACTCGTCATGTTGCCCCACTACACACCCAATTGAATTCTCTAGCATTGTTAGGTACATGATTAGAGGTCTTCCTTCAACTGGTGACATCAAAGTCGGAGGTTCTTGTAGGTACTCCTTAATTTTATTAAAGGCTATTTGACAGTCGTCGTTCCACTTTACTACTTGATCTTTCTTCAACAACTTAAATATTGACATACAAGTAGCAATTAAATGGGAAATGAATTAGGCAATGTAATTCAGTCATCCTAAGAAACCTTTGACTTCCTTTTCGATATAGGGAGCTGACATTTCTTGGATAACTCTGACCTTTGCAGGATCGACTTCAATACCATTACCGTTGACGATGAAACCCATGAGTTTACCGGATGTCACCCCAAAGGTGCATTTGTTCGAGTTTAGCCTTAGCTTATACTTCCTCAGTCTTTCAAACAATTTATACAGATGATCAAGATGCTCTTCTTCAGGCTTTGACCTTTCTATCATGTCATCGACATAGACCTCTATCTCATGATGAACCATTTCATGAAATAAAGCTACCATGGCATGCTGATAAGTTGCCCCGACATTCTTCAACCTAAAAGGCATGACCTTGTAACAGAAAGTGCCCCACTATGTGATGAAGGTAGTTTTCTCCATGTCTTCAGGCGCCATTTTGATCTTATTTTAATCCAATAAACCATCCATGAAAGAGAATACCTTGTGCTGAGCGGTGTTGTCGACCAATACATCAATATGTGGAAGCAGGATGTCATCCTTGGGGCTCGCCCTGTTCAGATCCCTATAATCTACACACATACGCACCTTGCCATATTTCTTTGGTACCGGAACAACAATAGCAACCCATTGGGGATACGATGTCACTGCTAAGAACCATGCGTTGAATTGTTTCATAACTTTGGCTTTGATCTTTTCCGACATTTCAGGATGCATGCGACGAACCATCTGCTTAATCGAATAACAACCCCCTTTTATTGGTAAACGATGGACCACAATATTAGTATCGAGTCCTTGCATGTCTTCTTATGACCAAGCAAATATTTCCACATATTCATGCAACATCTGGATTAGTTTGTTCATGACACTGTCTCTAAGTTGGCGCCTACCTTGACTTCCTTTTTGTCTGTCTCGGTGCCCAAATTTACCACTTAGATTGGTTCTTAGTGCCATTGGATAGCCTTTTCTTCTTGTATTAAGAGTCTGGCAAGTTCTCCAGGTATTTCACAATCTTCCTCACCTTCGTCCTCAGCTTGGTAGATTGGATTTTCAAAGTCATAAGCGGCAATAGCAAGATCGTTATCAACGATATCCAGAATGGATGTGGATATGCACTGTAGTGTGTGGGTGTGTGTAAGAACACATAGCTATTTGAAAACACAATAAGATAAAATAAAAAATAGAGATCACAATTTTTTATGCAAAACGTCCAATGTTTTTATTCAATGAACAATGTTTATGAACTATCAACCCTTAACAAATGAAACATTATGCCCCAGTTAAGACACAAGGTTTAAAGTCATTGTTTTAAAATAAATTACATAACCAAACTTCTTAAAGCAATAAAATAGAAATAGCCATTACTCCTTACTAAAGGAGATAGGGAAAATGTCTTCTGCTTTCCAATTGTCGAGTCCATCACCAATGGTAGGAAATATCCAGCTGTCGAAATCACAATCACTATCAGCGTCTTCCATAACATTGATCCCATTGTTGCTGATATGGAACAAAGGTCTTCTTGCTTGAGGGTGACGAACAGTCCTTTGACCCTCTGCAGTAAATTAAGCCCAGACCAAACTTATCAGATTTATAGGAGATATCAGGAAGCTGACCTCAAATAATACAACCACCTTATTCTATAGTTTCTTTGGAATATTTCAAAGAAGGAATCTTGTGCAGAGTCTTAGTGGTCTTTGGAATGGCAGAAACATCTTTAATAGCAGCAGGGGAAATCACTTCAAAGGTCTGACAAGGAGTCTCGATGAATTCGCCGTCCATCTCTATGTACCAGAATGAATTCAGATGGTTGACCATGTATTCCTCTTCTCCGCAGACACTAACAACATTGCCTTTCATAGGATACTTTAATTTCTGGTGGAGGGTTGAGGTAACGACACCTTCCCTATAGATCCAGGGGAATCCCAATAGACGAGAATAAGCTGGCCAGATGTCCATTACATATAATTTGGACTCAAATATCTGTGAACCCACTTTGATTGGGATGTTCACTTCTCCATGCACCATTCTTCTGGACCCATCAAAGGATTGAAATATGGTATTACTATGTTACAACACAACCCCTTCATAATCCAGTTGGTCAAGAGAACCTTTTGGTAGAACATTCAGAGAAGAACCATTATCAATTAACACATCAGCCAACATAGTGCCTCAGCATTCAATGGAGACATATAGGGCCATAATATGATTTGTCCCCTCTGGAGTTAGGTCAACATCGGAGAAGCCTAATCCATTATCAATTGTTAAACTCGCCACGTAACTTCCAAATTGATAAGCCTAAATTTATTGTGGCACATGAGCATTCTTCAAGAATTTTACTAAAGCCCGTGCATGGGCTTCATAACATAGAAACAAAGATAACATGGAAATTTTAGACGGGGCCTGCCCCAACTTTTCAACGATTTTATAATTGCTTCTATGAATGATCTTCAAAACCTCTTCCAACTCTTGTTCAGAGGTGTCCTTGACTGTGGTTTCTTTTGGTGCCTCCATTCGGGTAGGCTCTATCATTGGCTCTTTACCCCGAACCTCAACAATTGTCTTGGTAACGGTGACTTGAACAAGTGGAGAGATTTCTGGTGATACAACCCTTCTGTTCCTAGTAACTTTGATGGTCTCTACAATATTGTCAATGCTGGGATCAACCTCCTCATCATCTTCATCCGACAACTCTTGTTTAATACCGTGGAAGTAGACGTTAGACCCATAATTCCATGAAATTGCCTTTTCTGAGTAATATGGGATGGGTCCAGGTGTTGTAATGATCAAAGGAGAAGCTTTTGGATTGGCGGTAATCCTCATAGGACCCTTGGAAGTAATCCTTAAAGGAGTCTCGGATATGACAAACAAGTCTTGGCACAAATTTTCAGTAGACGATACTTTTTCAATCAAAATAACTTGTTCATCCATCAGGCGTTGAATTCCTCTCTTCAGTAATCCGCAGCCATTGGGTTGGACTACACAACAATAACATTCTTCAACATAACCCGGAAATAAACCAGCTTGTAACAAATTCTTTTTATTGTCGAGAGGGGAGTAACCACATCACTTACAGAGGTAACATACGAAACATCCTCAACAACACTTATGCCTTTGTCATGCTTCGGCATAGGTGCAGTAATCACGTTTGGAATCTCCGGAGGATTGAACTCAATTTCCTTATTATCAGTCATATCCTGAAGCTTGCTTTTCAGGGCCCAGTAGTTGTTGGTGTTGTACCCAGGACTGTTCAAATGATAGGCACACCTCACATTTGGATTGTACTTTGGCGAGGATATGTTGGGATTCTGAGGAGGATCCCATAGTGAAATGAGTTCAGCCTTTAACAGATGTTGTAATGCCTGAGATAAAGGCAAGCCAATTTTTGTAAATTGTCTTAATGGAGCATCTAGCCTTCGCTAATTACTCTGTTGTTGTTGTTGAATAGGTGTCGAATTAGAAATCAACACCACTCCCAAAGACTGATTGCGGTCACTTTTACCACGGCCATTCTGGCCATAAACAACATTGGTCTCTTTCTTATTATTGAATGTCTTCTTCACAGCACTAGAAGATGCAACCATTGGAATCTTTCCGCTCTTGATACCACTATCCACTCGTTCCCCAGTCAGAATTAGTTCAGTAAATCCAAATGAAGAACTCCCAATTAGATGTTTAAAGAATGGGTCTGTCAGAGTACCCATGAACATATCAACTAATTCCCGGTCAGACAAGGGAGGTTGGACCCTTCCATCTAAGTCTCTCCACTTCTGGGCATACTCCTTGAACCCTTCATTCGAGCCCGTGGACATGTTTTGAAATTGTACACAAGTAGGTGCAAGATCAGCCTTATACTGATACTGCATGTAAAAAGAAGCAACCAAGTCTTCCCACGTGTGAATGTTGGTTCCTTCCAGCTGATATAACCATTCAAGTTGAGTATCGAACAAACTTTCTTGAAATAAATGGACCCATAATTTCCTGTCAGCAGTATGAGGTTGGATTTTTAGAACATGCGACCTCAGATGAAGTTTGGGCAAGAGACGCCATCGTATTTAGCAAAGACGAGGACCTTGAACTTATGCCGGATTACCACCCCTGGAACTAGACCTAATTATCCAAAATCCAATCCAGGCACCTTCTGGATTTCCATATTCTTGAGTCAGTCTTCCAGCTTCTTATACTTGTTATCTACACGAGGGTACTGTTCATTGAAGTAGTCTTCATCTTCATTGTTGTACCCCAAAATTTGCCCTCTCATATTTTCCCAAGATTTTTCTCTTACATAGGTGTTTACAAACACTTGATTAAAGGAAAAAATAATTTTTTTAAGATAAACAAGGAGTCTTTGATCGGCATCTTAATAAAGTCTTTGAAATGGCATGTTTAAATGCCTTTCGATCGGTATTTGGACAGGATTCGATTGAACACCTAACTTCCTCCAAGCTTGCTTCAAATTTCCAAGCTTCGGTTGAAGCCTTGGCCTGTTGCTTGTTTCCTGCATACAAGCTTCGACTGGGCATGTATTTCCTTGGAAACAACTTCCTTCGATTCAGAAAGGAAGGGCTTCATGATTGATTCCTGCTTCGACAAGGAAAATACTCCCTCTGTGTGTGCCTTCAAGCGCACAAATCAAGAAACCCCTACAAGTGTGTTTCGATTCACCAGCAAATGAATTCCTGCAAGCCAGCTTTGTTCAAGGCAAAGGCCCCTTTTGACTTCCCTTCAGTTCATAAGGCAAAGGGCTTCTCCAGACACGCCTTCACTTCACAAGGCAAAAGGTTCCCTCTTCATGCCTGCTTTCATTACACAAGCACAAGATTGACACACCAATGGTGCCTTCGAAGGACATGCCATTGGTCCATTCGAAGGACACATTTGTTGGAAACAAACCTTTTTTTGCCTTTTGAGGAGGCTTGGTTCAAGATACTTTTTGGGCAAGAGATCATATGCTGCTCAGCCCAAGCCTCATGACAAAGGAGGCTTCGATGGGCCAGAATGAAGTCTTCGTGTGGGTTATTTGAATCAAGCAGCTGAGGCAAATAGAGGGGCTCAATAGAAGAAACCCCAAGGGTGAGATTTTATCCATTCAAAGGACACACCTTGGTGGCTCATTCGAAGAGTATATAGAAGTTCCATTTAAAAGGCCCATTCGAAGGGTGCATGAGAGGTCCAATCGAAGGATAGAGGCTGAAGGTATTCGAAGGAGCCAAAACGTCCACATACATTCAAATTTCAAAAAGGACAAGATTCCATGTTTTTGGCCAACGTTACAAATTCTCATTCATGGCTTTCAAACATAATCAAGGTTGTTTAAACCTTTTCCTTCTTGTCCCCTCTACCCCCTCTATATAAAGAGACAATCAGGACAGACAGATGGCCTGGAAAAAGAGAATACTCACACCACCATAGAAAAGATCAAAATTCTAACTAGTTTTTTGCAGGCACCCTCAATCCAGACGAAGGATATATTTGTGTTCCTGAGATTCCCAAGAATCTTCTCCAAGCCAAGCCACGCCCAAATTCATAAATCGAAGCATCTCCAGTTGGTAAGGATTTACCCAAGTCGAAATTGCATTTCTAAGCCTTTTAAATACATATTGTTGGTATATATATACTGCTAATACATATGTGTTTATATGAGCATATCATACGCAAGATAACATGCAGGAATAAAATCATGCCATCGAAAGGCATGACCTGATTTTCCTTTCGAAACTCATGGCATAGCCCGTTTCAAGTCAAAATAAGCTTAGGCCTGAGTATAGAAGATTCGAATTAGGGATAAGGACCTGGGTTCGATACCCAGGTCCTGCATCTTTATTTTTTGCCAACATTTGCCTTGCAGGTACAATTCAAAGAATAACTCCCTCCATGGATCGAAAAAGGCAACATCCCTCCTGGATCAAAAATCCCATCCCTTCACAGAATCGAAAGGCAACATCCTTCATGAATTGAAAGGGCATGACTCTCTATGGATTAAAGCTTCTCTTTTCTCCTTGGACCAAACTTAACAAAAAGACAAAAATAACTGAACATAATACACTCGCACATATACACCTCTAGGGTACCCCATTTTGGCTGCCTTCAGAAGTAAAACAGTCATGAGGCAGGAACACTTTAGCAAAGACCCATAAATCAAAAGATCATAGTCCCTCGATGACCTTACAGTTGCCTTCTCGGTAAATGATCTAGTCCTTAAACAAAATTGCTAAAGCGTCTCCACAAGTTGCTTTCGTGACTGTATCGTCTCTTCGATGTCCCTCATACATCCAACGATAGGGCTACCTACTCACTAATAGTAGGATAGCGTTGTCTAAAGGATAGGAGGAAAAGAACGATCCTTTTCGAGTATAAAAGTAAGTAGCTGTTAGAAGTTTGGTCAAAAATATTTTTTCACTTACACAAATACTACTTTTCAAAAACAATTTTAAAAACATTTATTTTGTTGACACTCTTGAGGACTGATACAAGAGTTAAACGCAAAGCAAATCTCCGCACTAAGGAATTCTCAAAACATTTTCAAACACACAAAGCACAAAAGTATTTCAAAATGAGAAAACCTCTAAGAGCCCGTAGATAACTACGGATGGAAAGGGTGCTAACACCTTCCCTTACTCATAATAATCTCGAAAAAGGTATTTTTCTGTTCTTTTCACCCTTTCCTTAATTTGGATAAAAGAAAAGTTGGTGGCGAGTCTTGCTTACGGCAACATTTGAGAACACAAATGCAAAACCAGTATATAACAGTCGGTTCTGCCACCGTATCACAAAATTGGAAACTCTGCTGGGGAAAAATAAAGAAGTGGGGTTACCTTAGAGTTTAGTTCATTTTAAATTTCTTTCATTGTGTGTTTTTATGCTTTACTTTTAAGGGCTTGTTTGGGTTGTTACTAAAGATCCTACACCTGGATCTGGGGCACCTTTTAGGTAAGTAGCAATAGATCGTGGAAACTGTGCGGGGTATACCGACACGGTCAAAGCGATAGCTACGTTGATGTGACACTTTCGTTGGTATCGGTATCCCTTGAGTAGTCAAGGAGAATATGGGGCCGCTGCATGGTGTCATAAAGCATCAACTGACCTTAGAACCTTTAATTAAACAACTTGGCCATTAGGAAGTAGTGAGATAACCGTCTTTGGTGTAGCCCGAAGTCGGTTGATACTCGATACTACACTCATTGAGATTTGACTCCCGAGTTTTGTTTGGTGGCAAGTCAGTTTTCTATCAGAATGGAACTTGTGGGAAAGATCAGTGATATTGAGATCCCTTAGAACCCGATTACTATTTATAGGATAGGTTGAGCCAACTAAACTTCAATAGGGTACTTACCTGAAAACCCATTCAAGCCTTAAACCTAAGGTGTTTGTGATTTTCTTGTGCTTGCTATACTTGTATTTTCTTAGCATGATATCATAATATCATAACATGGCATATCATCCTAACCATTTCAAGGATTTTTAGGGCTTATCTTTGTGTTGTTTTGCAGGATATGGCATCCACTCGCATGAATATTGTCCAAGTCAACCTCATAAGGGTACCTCCTCAACTCAAGGAATTGGCATCCAGGGTTCCTGAGAGTTCTCCATTCACGGAAAGACATGGTCGACTTCTCAATCTGGTCACCTCAAGCCCTAGTGAAGAAATGTTGAAGGTGCTCTTTTAGTTCTTCGACCCTTTACATCACTGCTTCACCTTTCCTGATTACCAATTAGTGCCCATTATGGAGGAGTTTTCTCGGTTATTGGAGGTGCCCATTCTTGATCATTTACCCTTCAATAGTTGGGAAAAAGACCCAAAACCTGAAGAGATTGCTCATGCTCTGTCTTTACAACGGTCCGATGTATTGGAAAATTGGGAAACAAGAAGAGGTGTCAAAGGGTTTCTAGCTAAGTTTCTATTTGAGAAGGCTCATCATTTTTGGGATACCCTGGATTTACAAGATTTTGAAGAAGTGTTGTCCCTTCTCATCTATGGGATGGTACTATTTCCTAATCCGGACCAACTCATAGATGTGAATGCGGTCAAGGTTTTTCTGTCTCATAATCTAGTGCCAACTTTACTTGGAGACATCCTACACTCTCTACATACCCGCACTGTAAAGAGAAGAGGGACCCTTCTGTGTTGCACTCCTCTGTTGGCTAGGTGGTTTATTTTGCACCTACCTCGATCTGTGTTAAAGAATGAGCAGGGCTTGAGATGGTCTAATAGGTTGATGTCCCTCACACATTACGACATTCATTGGTTTCCTCGATCCTTGGAGAATGTTACCATCATTGACCGCTATGGAGAATTACCTAATGTCCCTCTCCTAGGAATTAGGGGAGGAATCACTTATAACCCTTGTTTAGCGTTGCGACAGTTTGGCTATGCTAGGAGGGATGGTCCCCATGATACACTTGTCTAATGAATCATATTCGACTATGAGAGCAATGTTCAGGGTTATCGCCAGAGGTTCATAAGAGCTTGGGGCATGGTGAACAAAGTTGATAGCAAAACACTCGGGCATAAGAACTCCATTACTTTGGAGCCTTATCTTAAGTGGGTACGAGCCCGTGCTCAAAGTCTCATGATGCCTTATGAGGCCACTCTACCCATCATCATGGAGCCTGTTGTTGAGGGGACACTCCTTACATTGTTCTTCACCCTGACATGCCAACTAATTTCGAGGAGTTGCAAAAATCATAGATTCAAATCAAAGAGGAACGAAATACCTTTGAAACCAAATTCTACGCCAGCAAGAAGAAGGTTTTAGAACTCACCAGGATGCTTCACGAAGAAAGGAGTATAAATGCCTACATTGCACCAAATAGGATGCACCTGTGGGAAGCTTGAGCCCTTTTTGCTTTGAGATTTCATTTTTGCTTTGTTACTTCCTTTATAAGCCCAAGAGGCATCATTGTAACAACTTAAAATTTTTAATGCAATTAACGTTTATTATCCCTTTGGCTAAGAAAATGTAAGTCTTCGAAATCCTTGAAAACATTACATATATATATCATTCATATCATTGCATAACCAAGTTTCAGGACAGGTTTGTTACCTTCTTTGCTGTTTATTTCAGCAATGGCTCTTGAACAAACAATTAAGGAGCTTCAGGCACAAAATGCCCAATTCCAAGAAATGTTCTTGAATCTGGCTAAGGGACAAGAATAATTGAAAGCTTTCATTCTCAAGGACAAGAAGAATAAAAGGACACCAGTGGGTGTTTTGAATTTAGGAAGAAGGTTCAAAGGACCAGTGAAGCATGTTTCAGAGCTCGCAACTCCGTCAAGAGAGAGAGACAACCAGCATTGAAAGCCAAGAGAAAAAGACCACAGTACAAGGGAGTCTGAAGAAGATGAACCTGACTATTCTGAGGAGCAGTATCCTCCTGTTGATGACAAATACAAACAACTGAAGGATCGGATCAATTCCATGGATATCCAAAGGGTGCCCGGGTTGAACTTTGAAGAGTTAGAACTGGTATCAGGGGTGGTCATCTCGCCGAAGTTCAAAGTCCCTACATTTTCTAAGTACGATGATGTCTCCTGTCCTAAACTGCATTTAAGGTCGTATGTCAGGAAAATCCAACCCCACACTACTAATAGGGATTTGTGGGTACACTTCTTCCAGGAAAGTTTGGTAGTGACTCAGCTGGAATGGTTCTATCAACTAGAAAGAACCAATATGTGTAATTGGGAAGATCTGGATGCTGCTTTCTATAAGAAATACCAATATAATGCTGACCTCGCCCCGACTCATACATAGTTGCAAAGCATGTCTATGGGTTCCGGAGAGGGCTTTAAGGACTATGCCAAAAAATGGAGAGAGCTTGCGGGAAGAGTCCAACCTCCATTGTCTGATAGGGAGCTGGTGGACATATTCTTGGCCACATTGTCCGGGCTATTCTTTAACCACCTGATCGAAAGTTCTTCTGCTGTGTTTCCGGAATTGATCTTGACAGGTGAGCGAGTAGAGGTTGGCATCAAAAGTGGCAAGATACAGAGAGATACATCCTCTAATGATGCAAAGAAACCATTCATAGGGAAGAAGGAGGTCAGTTTTGTTTATGGTCAAAGAAATCTTAACAAAACTTACCGTCATCTGACGGTAGGGGCTGTTATGATTTCCAATTCTGCATCAAAGTGGCAACAAAATAATCAATCCATAACCGATAAGCCAAGGATATAGTTTACCCCGATCAACATGACCCTATCTCAGGTTTTACCACACCTGCTGAAATCCAATTTGGTTACCCTGAAAGAGGCTTCCAAGAATCCTAACACTACATCTCCTCACTATAATGCAAATGCTCGGTGTGCTTACCATTCTGAAAGACCAGCCCATGATACAAACTACTGTTGGGCTTTGAAGAATAAGGTGCAGGATTTGATTGAAGTAAAGGAGATTGAGTTTAATACTCCTGAGACTCCTAATGTTATTACTGCCCCTATGCCCAAGCACGGCTGTGGCGTTAATTCTGTTGACGATGACATGTTTGTTTCTTCTGTTGATGAATTGGCTACTCCACTCTTGACTATTAAGAAGAATCTCTTGCAGGCCGGTTTATTTTTGGGTTATGGCGAAGGTTGCCACTTGTGTTTGTCCTTACCTAACGGTTGCCATTTGTTGAAGGAAGGCGTTCAATGCCTGATGGATGATAAAGAAATACTGTTTGAAAAGACTCCAATTACAAGTGTTCCATGTGAAGATGTTTCTATCATTACCATTTCCGCCAATCCTCCCAAGGTCTCCTCCAAAAGACTTGTCAGGATTACATCTGTTCCGAAAGTTGCTCCATTGATAATTACTTTCCCTAGACCTATACCATATTCCTCGGATAAAGTTGTTCCCTGGAACTATGGGGCTGACGTCTATTACATTAGCGTCAAGCAAGATTTGCTGGTTGTTAGGGATAAAGATGTTGAAGACTCTGATCTTGACATTAGTAATATCGTCGGGACTAGTAAGATAACAAGAAGCAGAAGAGTTTTCTCTCCCGAGATCTCTCCTCCTAAAACTGTTACTACTCCCATGATCATCCTTGTGGGTGCTCCTATTAATACTCCCATTAATACTCCTGTGATTGTCCCTGCTGCTACTCCTGTCAGTATTCCTATGACTACTCCTGTTGCTAGTCCTGCTGCTACCCTTGCCACCAAGTCGGACGAGACTCAGGGCAAAGAGATATTGGTTGAGCCTGTCCAGACGAAGGCGCACCCAGAAGCCATCCTTGAGGCTTCTAAGAAGGAAATGGAAGAAATCTTAAAAATAATTAAAAAGAGTGACTACAATGTGGTTGAACAACTAGGGCAGACCCCTTCCAAGATATCAATGTTGGCCCTGTTACTATGCTCTAAAGCCCATGCCATGGCTTTAGTGAATTTCCTCAAGACTGCTCACGTGCCTCAAGAAACCTCAGCCGATCAATTTGAAGACTGTGTGGCCAGTTTGACTGCTGACAATGGGCTAGGTTTCTTTGATGCTGATCTGACTCCCAGAGGAAGGAAACATAATGATGCCCTGGACTTCTCTATCGAGTGCAGGGGCACTACTTTGGCCCATGTTCTAGTGGATACAGGTTCATCACTGAACGTTCTTTCCAAGAGGGCCCTTGACAGGTTAGATTGCAAAGGATTCACCTTGAAGCCTAGTAACATTGTGGTGAGAGCCTTGGACGGTTCTAAAATATTGGTGCATGGGGAGGTGGACATCCCTATCAAAGTGGGTACCCAGACTTTTAATTCCACTTTCTAGGTGATGGACATCCGCCCATCTTACTCCTGTTTGTTAGGTCGACCCTGGATCCATGGGGTTGTCGCTGTGACTTCCACCTTACATCAAATGCTGAAATACCCAGTCAATGGGAAAATTAGCATAGTCCATGGGGAGGAGGAGTACATGGTAAGCCACCTGGACTCTTTCAGGTACGTTGAAATGGACGGCGAGTTCATTCAGACCCCGTGTCAGAACTTTGAGGAGGTTCCATAGACCATTGTTGCAACCAAAACCTCTGCCAGTGTTCCAAAGACTACTAGGCCTCAGCTGAAGATGGCCTCTCTGAAAGATGCCAGAGCAGTTGTTAAAGAAGGTGGGTGTATAATTTGGGGCCAACTCCCAGATATTCCCTACTAATCTGACAAATTTGGTTTGAGTTTTACATCAGGAGCTCAGAGGGATGTTCGCCGCACTCGTGCCGGAGGACCACCCTTATGCATCAATAATCATGGGTTTAATGCTTTGGAGGACAGTGACAATGACTGTGATATGGACCAATGGATCTTCCCAATTGTCAGAGGAGGACTCACCAACTGGAAGGCTAAAGACTTTGTGCCGATTACTTTTATTCAGGAGTAATTGTCCTTTTTTTTTATATGTAATAAATGAATAATAAAAACTCTAAGACCTTGTGTCTTACCCGAGGCACAATGATTATTTTGTGAGGGTTATCATGTTTCATTATCATATGACATTAATAAATCATTGGACGTTTTTACATACAAATTTTGCGCTCTTTGCCTTTCTTTTCTGCTTTTTTTTACTTTATTAAAATAGTTATGCTCTTACACACACTCACATATCAATTTGCACATCCACATCCACTCTGGATCCCATTGATAATTGTTCTACTATTGCTCATTATGATTTTGAAAATCTGATCAACCAAGCCGAGGACGAAGGTGAGGAAGATTGTGAGGTACCAGGAGAGCTTGCCAGACTATTACAATAAGAAGAAAGGGCAATACAACCTCATGAGGAACTAGTTGAGACAGTGAACTTGGGTACTTAAGAGGACAGAAAAGAAGTCAAGGTAGGTGTTAACTTGGAGCCCATTGTCAAACAACGATTAATACAAATGCTACATGACTATGTCGAGGTTTTTTCCTGGTCATACAAAGACATGCCAGGACTTGACACTGACATTGTGGTTCATCTCCTACCGACAAAAGAGGATTTCCCTCCAGTGAAACAGAAGGTTCTTCGTATGCGGCCGGATATGTCATAAAAGATCAAGGATGAATTCATGAAATAGTTCAATGCCGGTTTCTTAGCTGTCACGTCCTATCCTCAATGGGTCGCCAATGTTGTTCCAGTTCCTAAGAAGGATGGTAAGGTACATATGTATGTGGATTACAGATACCTGAACAGGGCAAGCCCCAAGGATGACTTTCCGCTTCCCCACATTGATGTTCTGGTTGACAACACCGTACAATATAAGATCTTCTCCTTCATGGATGGTTTCTCCGGATACAATCAGATCAAAATGGAACTTGAGGACATGGAGAATATGAACTTTGTCACACAATGGGGAACTTTCTGTTACAAGGTTATGCCATTTGTGTTGAAGAACGATGGGGCGACCTATCAACGGGCCATGGTAGCTTTGTTTCATGATATGATCCATCACGAGATAGAGGTCTACGTGGATGATATGATATCCAGGTATCAAACTGAAGAGGAACACCTTGATCACTTATAGAAACTATTTGACAGGCTGAAGAAATACAAACTGAGGTTGAATCCGAATAAGTGCACATTCGGAGTAAGATATAGTAAGCTCTTGGGCTTTGCTGTTAGCCGCAAAGGCATTGAAGTGGATCATTCAAAGGTCAACGCCCTACAAGAAATGCCGACTCCTTGCACTGAGAAGGAAGTTAGAGGATTCTTAGGACGCCTAAACTATATTGTCAGATTCATTTCACATCTGACCGCTACTTGTGAGCCAATCTTCAAATTACTGAAGAAAGATCAAGCAGTGAAGTGGAATAATGATTTCCAGTATGCCTTTGGCGAAATCAAGGAATATCTCCAAGAACCTCCAATTCTTATGCCTCCAGTTGAAGAAAGACCTCTGATCATGTACTTAACGGTATTAGAGAACTCAATGGGGTGTGTGCTGGGGCAGCATGAAGAGTCTGGTCGAAAAGAGCATGCAATATACTACCTTAGTAAAAAGTTTATTGACTGTGAAAAAATATATCACCTTACAGCCAGGCTTCAGTATCAACTATCAAGCTCAAAGAGGTACTAATCAATCCAATCAGCTTCAGACAAGCAGCGAAAGGGATGAGACGCTCAAAGACATAAAGGCAATAGCAGAATGGGAACTCAATGGGATTATTTCACATAGCCGTCTTTCTTTGTATATTATTTTTGTATAATTTCCATTCTTGCAATGGAATTCTCTTACTAGGATGTCCGTCTCCTTGTACAAAAACGCTTATTTCAAATTAATACAAAACTACTTCTTTGAAAGTTGCAAATTTCTGTTTTTCTTTTTCTTTTTTTTTGTGCGAAAACGTCCAGTGAATATTTTTGAACATATGCATTTGAATATGATTACTGCTCACAAATAGACGCATAAAAATAGAAAGACAATTGCTAATGACTTTAAGAAATGGGATAATATCTAAGGGCCATCCACAAGGTCCCCGTAGACGTCTTCCCCGACAGATACCTTCTCCAGCAGGTACAAAGGCAGGGGAATTCTACTACAAGGTCACTTCAATATTCTCAGCAGGTAACCTATTGATGTCAGTTTCTCTCGCATCCCCGGCAGAAGAAAAAATCTCCAATTACTGCTCCAAAATCCCCAGTGAAGCCGCCAAGCTTCTCAAGATTCCCCTACAGGAATTCCACAAAATCCCCAAGTAGTTTATAGAGTTCACCTTCTACAACAAATTTTGTAAAACTCAAGTAGTTTATAAAACCTTATCCCCAGTAGAGTTTATTTCTCTAGCTACGGAAGTTCATCCCCCAGCGGAGTTTATTTCTCTAAATTGGTGAAACATTCCAAGAGAACTCTTCCTCTCGGCAAAGTCATTCTCAAATAGAAGTCGAAGATCCTCGACAGAGAAAGGGAATCGCCAACAAAACTATCTCCATTCATCATCCCCGGCTACAATTAGGGATTTATTTTCCATAATTCAACGACATTGCAATAGAATAACTGATACATTCATACATTGCATTCACACATCATTTCTACAAACATCATAGCATATTCACTACAAATTAATATATCACAATCTCATTTATTTTGAGACCATCACGCAATTCTTACATCGTGACATCGCATGAAACTTATTTTACCCTTTCAGGTTACATTAACAAAAAGACAAACACTATCAACTTTTACAGAAGATCAAAGATTAAGGCCTGAAACAAGTCGGGGAAACTATCTGTATGATCAAGTGGTATGAACTCCCGAAATAAGACGGGTTTACCAACAAATACAGTAGGCCACAGACGAGACGGGGAAACTATCTATGTGACTAGCAAAACAAGTTCCAGATTAATGCCTGAAACTAGCCATGAAAGCTATTTGTAGACAACGGACTGTGGATTAATACATGTAACAAGCCAGGAGAACTATCTACATGAAAAGATTGAAGATTAATACCTGTAACAAGCCAGGAAAACTATCTTTCTTTCTTAAGTAAGAGATTAATATGTTAAACCAGACAGGACAACTATCTCAACGACCAAACCAAAACATAGTTCCAGATTAATACATGTAACGATCCTGGACAACTATCTGTGGACGACCGACAAATTTTCAAATTTCAGATTAATACCTAAAACCAGACAGGACAACTATCCGTGAATAAGCTGGTTGTAGATTAACACCTGATACCAGACAGGAAAGCTATCTACATGACCAGATGAAGCAATCTTACACGGGTTCCTTCTCGGCATCCAGATGCAGTCTAACACGGACTCATCCTGAAACGGCCCTATACAGGCTCTTTCTAGTACATTTCTAGATAATGGTTAATTCCATTATCCCCAACAAATTACTGGAAGCCTGGATTCCAACCAGAATACGGAAAATTTCATCTCTCCAGACCAGAGATAACTCCTTAGTAGAGCCTTGGACAACTAAAGTTCCTAGACTCTATTCCCCACAGAGTTTTCCTCAAGCAGGAGAACAGTAGAGACTCACATTCCCCAGCAGACTCCTTCTCAGACAGCAGGAACAGGAACCCTCAGAGGGACCATGTGTGAAATCAGAATCTACTTTGGATGACATCTTTAAGCCCATCTCTGACGACTCTCTGTCATCTCCTCCAAATGGCATTTGTAAGCCCATTCCATACATCATCAATCATCAGTATTATTTCATGGGAGTTCAAATTTCTGGGCACTCTATTGTTCTATCATCTTTCACCTTCAGATCATGAAAGACAAATAAGTCAATCTAAATCCTCAAGTTTAAGAAGATTGAACATGGGTAGCTATTGTACCCCAAAATTTGCCCTCTCATATTTTCCCAAGATTTTTCTCTTACATAGGTGTTTACAGACACTTGATTAAAGGAAAAAATAATTTTTTAAAGATAAATAAGGAGTCTTCGATGGGAATCTTAATAAAATATTTCGAATGGCATATTAAAATGCATTTCGATTGGTATTTGGATAGGATTCGATTGAACACATAACTTCCTCCAAGCTTGCTTCAAATTTCCAAGCTTCGATTGAAGCCTTGGCCTGTTGCTTGCTTGCTGCATACAAGCTTCGACTGGGCATGTATTTCCTTGGAAACAGCTTCCTTCGATTCAGAAAGGAAGGGCTTCATGATTGATTCCTGCTTTGACAAGGAAAATACTCCCTTTGTGTGTGCCTTCAAGCGCACAATGCAAGAAACCCCTACAAGTGTGTTTCGATTCACCAGCAAATGAATTCTGGCATGCCAACTTCGTTCAAGGCAAAGGCCCATTTTAACTTCCCTTCAGTTCACAAGGCAAAGGGATTCTCCATTACCTTCCTTCAATTCACAAGGAAAAAGTTTCCCTCTTCATGCCTGCTTTCGTTTCACAAGCACAAGATTGACACACCAATGGTGCCTTCAAAGGACATGCCATTGGTCCATTCAAAGGACACATTTGTTGGAAACAAATTTTTTTTTGCCTTTTGAGGAGGCTTAGTTCAAGGTTCTTGTTGGGCAAGAGATCTTCATGTGGGTTATTCGAATCAAGAAGCTGAGGCAAATAGAGGGGCTCAATCGAAGAAACCCCAAGGGTGAGATTTGAGCCATTCAAAGGACACACCTTTGTGGCTCATTTGAAGAGTATACAGAAGGTCCATTCAAAAGTACCATTCGAAGGGTGCATGAGAGGTCCAATCGAAGAATAAAGACTGGAGGTATTCGAAGGAGCCAAAACGTCCACATACATTCAAATTTCAAAAAGGACAAGATTCCATGTTTTTGGCCAACGTTAAAAATTATCATTCATGGCTTTCAAACATAATCAAGGTTGTTCAAACCTTTTCCTTCTTGTCCCCTCTACCCCCTCTATATAAAGAGACAATCAGGACAGACAGATGGCCTGGAAAAAGAGAATACTCACACCACCATAGAAAGGATCAAAATTTTAACTAGTTTTTTTGCAGGCACCCTCAATCCATACGAAGGATATATTTGTGTTCCTGAGATTCCCAATAATCTTCTCCAAGCCAAGCCACGCACAAATTCATAAATCGAAGCATCTCCAGTTGGTAAGGATTAACCCAAGTCAAAACTACATTTCTAAGCCTTTTAAATACATATTGTTGGTATATATATATATGTTGCTAATACCATTTGTGTTTATATAAGCATATCATACACGAGATAACATGTAGGAATAAAATCACGCCATCGAAAGGCATGACCTGATCTGCCTTTCGAAACTCATGGCATAGCCCATTTCAAGTAAAAATAAGCTTAGACTTGAGAACAGAAGATTTGAATTAGGGAGAAGGACATGGGTTCGATACCTAGGTCCTGCATCTTTATTTTTTGCCAACATTTGCCTTGCAGGTTAAATTAGAAGAACAACTCCCTCCTTGGATCGAAAAAGGCAACATCCCTCCTAGATCAAAAATCCCATCCCCTTCATAGAATCGAAAGGCAACATCCTTCATGAATCGAAAGGACATGACTCTCTCTGGATCAGAGCTTCTCTTTTCTCCTTGGATCGAAGGATGCCCATTTTATATTTTTTTTTTGTTCTTTTTCTTATTTCTTTATTGACCCTTTTATTTAAATTAACTTTAAATAAAAATCACAAAAAAAATATTAGGCTAGTGTCTTTTCTAATTAAATTAATTTTGTAAATAAATAAATTAATTATTTTAACCTCTTTCTTGAAATTAAAGCTAAATAGACTTAGGATATATTTTCTTAAAATAAAAATAAAACAAAAATATTTTTCACCTTAGGATTTTTTAGACATTTTTTCTACTTCGCGCGCATTTACTTATTTTCATATTTTTCCATATTATTGTATCTGCCTACTGGATGTAATAGATTAAAACTAAGACATTTACTGCTTTATCCCCCTCATTCTTGTAAAGTGTAAATCCCCTCTCCAAAGAATTGTAATAGCGTAGATTTAAATTCCTGCACTTTAATATTCTGCAATACATATTAACTGATAGTAATTAGGCGTGTATGATAAGAATAATAATCAAACGCTAGCAAACTTAATAAAAAGACAAAAATAACTGAACATAATACACTCACACATATACACCTCTAGGGTACCCCACTTTGGTTGCCTTCAGAAGTAAAACAGTCATGAGGAAGGATAACTTTAACAAAGACCCATAAATCAAAATATCATAATCCCTCGATGAACCTACAGTTGCCTTCTCGGTAAATCATCTAGTCCCTAAACAAAATTGCTAAAGCTTCTCCACAAGTTGCTTTTGTGATTGTATCATCCCTTCGATGTCCCTTATACACCCAACGATAGGGCTACCTACTCACTAATAGTAGGATAGCGTTGTCTAAAGGATATGAGGAAAAGAATGACCCTTTTCAATTATAAAAGTAGATAGTTGTTAGAAGTTTGCTCAAAAACATTTTTGCACTTACACAAATACTATTTTTCAAAAAACAATTTCAAAACATTTGCTTTGTTGACACTCTTGAGGAATGATACAAGAGTTAAACGTAAAGCAAATCACCGCACTAAGGAATTCTCAAAAAAATTTCAAACACACAAAGCACAAAAGTATTTCAAAATGAGCAAACCTCTAAGAGCCTGTAGATAACTACATATGGAAAGGGTGCTAACACCTTCCCTTTCCATAATCTACCCCCCTTACTCAGTATAATCTCGAAAAAGGTCTTTTTCTGTTCTTTTCACCCTTTCTTTAATTTGGATAAAAGAAAAGTCGGTGGTGACTCTTGCTTACCCCAACATTTGCGAATAGAAAAACGCAAAACCAATATATAACAGTCGGTTCTGCCACCGTATCACATTCATGAATAATCTCAGAACCCTGGTTATTCCTTCCTTTATCCCTGACACTTCTACCATCTTCCACTTGGTTGTTGTCTTCATCAGAGGAGATATCATTCACTTGAACCAGTGGAGAAGGACCTTTGAATCTTCTCCCCATATTGAGGATAGAAATTGGATTTCTAGTCTTCTTCATCTTGGTGAGAAGCGCCATCAGATCTTTCTGTTCTTGTGCCAGACTCAGAAAATTCTCTCGAAATTATGCATGCTGAGCTTGGAGTTCTTTAACGGTATGTTCGAGAGCCACCTTATACTAAAATAAACAGTAAGTAGATGAGAAATCCTGTATGAAAAACCTGTTATGTAATGATGCATGATATGTAAATGCAATGTTTTCATGGACCTTATAGGATTTAAATTCATTAATCAAAAGGAAACAAAAACAAATATTTCATTAGTAAGTTCAAAAATACAATTTCCTCTTAGGCTTACAATTAAAAGAAAAACGGTCTCAAAGAGACAACAATATTAACTTCTAAAACCTAAAACTCAAGTCTCCCACTGACATTTCCTTTTTGTGTTGATGTATGCATTAAGAATTTTCTCCGCGTGAAGTTTCTTTGTCAGCTCTAACACTTTCTTCTCGCTAGCATAGAACTGAGTCTCAAAGGTGTACCTTTCTTACTTGAGTTGAATTCAAGACTTCTGTAGCTCTTCAAGGTCAGTAGGCATATGTGGATGAAGAATGGTATAAGGAACATCTCCCTCAGCAACCGGCTCCACAATTATAGGTAAGACAACAGGATATAGCATCATAAGGTTTTGAGCACGAGATTGTACCCATCTGATGTAGGGTTCCAAAGGGATGGAATTATTTTGTCCTAAAGTCTTACTATCAATCTTGTTTACCATGCCTCAAGCATGTATAAACCTCCAATGATAACCTTGAGGATCATTTTCGTAATCGAACACAATATGCTGGACAAGTGCGTCATGAGTACCATCTCTTCGAGCATAATCAAATTGACGTGAAGCTAGAGAAGGGTTGTAGGTAATACCTCACATAATTCCAAGGAGTGGAACATTATGGAATTCCCCGTAGTGGTCAATGATAGTAACATATTCCAGAGATTGTAAAAACCAAAAGATATCTGAATGAGAGAGTGACATCATCCTTTGAGACCACCTCAAAACTTGTTCATTCTTCAATACTGATTGGGGAAGGTGCGAAATAAACCCCCTGGATAGAAAAGGTATGCAACACATAAGAGTTCCTCGCTTCCTCATAGTACGAGTGTGAAGAGAATGCAAAACATCTTCAAGAAAAGTTTGCACAGGGTTACGAGTGAGGAAGATTTTGACAGCATTCATATCTATGAGTTAGTCTGGATTAGGGAATAACACCAAACCATAGATCAACAAAGCCAAGATTTCTTAGAAAGCCTAAAAACTCATAGCATCCAGAAACAGTCGAGCCTTCTCTAACAGAAATTTAGCAAGCAAACCCTTTACTCTACTTCTTGTTTCCCAATTAGCTACAATGCCAGACCACTTCAGATGTAAGGTTGCTACAATATCTTTAGGTTGTGGATATTTCTATAAACTGGTGAAAGGTGTCTGATAAAGAACAAGTATTCCCAATATCTTAGAGAACTCTTCCATTGTGGCTACCAGCTGATAGTCTAGAAAGGTGAAACTGTGATGTGCGGATCAAGGAACTGAAATAAAACACTCATCCTGTCTTCTTTAAAACCCGAGGTAACCAAACTAAGTAGATGACCATGCCTCTTAGTGAATTGAGAGCTTTCAGGAACTTTTGAGACTAACTCCTTAAGTTGAGAAGGTATCTTCAAAAAACTGATCTGGATAGTATTTCTGTGAGCAGAGGCCATACCCTATAACAAAGAAATGAAGATGAATCCCTAGGTCCTTGAAACGGTTAGTGAAAATGATATGTGTAATGATGTCATGATGTCATGTCCAAACAATTTTAATCAAATAAAAACAAGACACACAATATGTTAGGTTCAAGCTTGCATGGAGTTTACAAGTAAGTAACCTCTTTGAGTTTAGTTGGCTCAACTTGTCCTAAAAGAAGTAATCGGGTTCTAGCAATATCAATATCACCGATATTTCTCTCATGCATTGTTTCAGCTCAAGCATCTGATTTGCGGATGAAATATCCCGAGAGTCCAATCTCAATGAGTGTAGTATCGAGTATCAACCAACTTCAGTCTGCACCAAAGCTGGTCATCTCACTATTTTCTAATGGCTAAGTTGTGTCAACTAAGGTTTTAAGGTCAGTTAGTGCTTATGACACCACGCGGCACCCCAGTATTCTCATTGACTGACTCAAGAGACACCGACACCATCCTATATGTCGCACTAACATAGCCATCGCTTCAACCATATCGGTGTATGTCGTACAATTTTCACAATCTATTGCCACTTACCTAAAATTCCCCCAGATCCGGGTATAGGATCTATACAAGAAATAAACCCAAGCATACTCTAAAATATAAAGCGTACAAGACAAACAAGTAAAGCAATTAAATATGAATTATCTCTAAGGTAACCCCGCTTTTATTGTCCCCAACAGAGTCGCCTGTTTTGTAATACAGTGGGAGAACTGACTTTTAGGTTTTGGGTTTTATCGCAAGTGTTGCGAATAGCAAGAGTCGCCACCGACTTTTCTTTTTCCAATAAAGGAAAGGGTGAAAACAATAGGAAAGACCTTTTGAGAATTTTCTGATTAAGGGGGGTAGGTTATGAAAAGGGAAGGTGTTAGCACCCTTTTCATCCGTAGTTATCTACGGGCTCTTAATCGCTAGCTCACTTTTTGAAATGCTTTGTGAATGTGTATGTTTGAAAATATTTTGAAAATGCCTAAGTACGGTAATTTTGTAATGATTCTAGTATCATTGAGAATGTATACAAAATATTTGTTTTGAAAATATTTATTGAAAGAAAGTGTTGTTTTTGAAAGTGTGAGGTGTGAAAATTGTTTTAGTTTGTGAGCAAGCGATTACGAGCGATCTACCTACTCAAAAAGTATTTGTTCTTTTCATCCTCCATTAGGTAGTGTTACCCTATTGTTATTTAGTAGTAAGCCCTACCGTCGGATGTGAGGGACAGATGCGGGTCATAGTACAGTCATAGAAGGCAACTTGTAGGACACTTTAGCAATTTTTATAAGGGACTAAGATTGTTTACCGAAGGCAACATTGAAGGGTCATCGAGGGACTAAGATATTTTTTAATCGAGGGTCTTTGCTAAAGCGTCCCACATTCGAGGGACATGACTGTTTTATCCGAAGGAAACAAGCGAGGTTACCCTAGAGGTGCTTCTGTGAATAGTGTTTTGATTTAAGTTAATTTGTCTTGATTAGTGTTATCTAGCGGTTGATTTTAAATCTTTCCATACACGCCTAATTACTATAATGATAAGTAAATATGGTAAAGTGCGGAAAATAAAGTTCTACGCTATTACAACATTTTGGGAATGAGGGGTACAAATTTATGAATGGAGATGACATAAGAAATAAACACCTAAGCTATAATTTAATCTCACAATACAAGTCCAAACTATTAAATAATCATTTGAGTTAAAAATCTTTTCCTTTGATAAAATTAGTTAATAATTTAATTAAAATTTCCAAGTAAAAATTATTTTAAAACTAATAATTATTTAAAACAAAATTGATCTCTTTTTTTGCACTTTTTATATTATATAAAATAAATATAAATAAATATAAATAATAAAATATAAGAGGAAAAGTTAGAAAATGGGCCTGTTTGAAGCAACTTGGGGGGTGTAGAAAGAAAACCAGCCAAGCCCAAATAAAGGGAAGGCCCAAGAGTCCATACGATCCAGTGTGTTGTTTCAGAAATGACTTATGGTGGACAGTGCTAGTCCGAACGCCGGATGATGATGATGATGATGATCTGGTTGTGATCAAGCAGAAGGAGGATGAGGGTGCATGAGATAGCCGGTAGGGTGTGGTTTGCAGGATCAAACAGATGTTGGGTTAGAGGTGGTGACAAGTGTCACCACCGGATTAGGCTTTAATCAATAATGTTTAACTAAATAAAACAAAAAAAAATTAAACAAATTACAACATTATAAGAAAATAATCCTATCTCCTCTCTTAACACTCTCTCGTTCTCTTAAAATAGCCTCCATGGTAACGGCAGTGGAGTAGCTCCTTTCTCACATTTTCTTACATATTATGAATCCTCTTTCTCTACTCGTCTCTAATCTATGGTTTTATTTTTCAGAAATTAAATGATGAACCCTAGATCTAAAAGGGAATTTTCGAAACCCTAGTTCTCAGATGCAACAAGATTCAATGATTATGATAAGAGATACAACAATAAGAAATGAAAATTAAGGGAAAAGAGAAGGAATCCAGTTCATGATGTCTGAATATGTGAGTTTTTATATCAACCTCTTGAGGTCTATGGTGAGATCTTTCTGACTATACTTGAATCTTCTTCTCTTTCTATTTGTAAATCACTTTCTGAAGGGTTTTGTGATTTAGCTAAAATGATGAACAAAATTTGGGTGGGTTTTTGTTTATTATCCGCAATGAACAATGATATTTTTTTCTTTTTTCTGAAGGGTTTTGAGATAAGGGAGGTGATAAACTTTTTAGGGTTTCTCTGTTGGATGGTTGCGCAACTTTTGCGTTTTTTCTGATATGAATAATGCTATCCTTGATCTCTGTACAAATGAATGTTTATATATTGTGAAATTACTCTAGGATTTTTCTGTTGACGGACTCAATGATTGGAATGGCAGGACTGTCAGAATTCCATTACCATATTGGGCTTCTGAATTTCTATTTTGTTATTTTTCTGATATGCTTTGCTGGTTTTGTGAGAATTCAATGTTACTGCAGCCTTGTTTGTACTTGATTTCACTGAGCTATGATATTTTACTGCTTTATTTTACTGTGAACCAAATGAACCCCCCTTTTGTGTGTTTGTGTGAGGTGTGTAGTAGGATAATTGGGCTTGTGATTAACATTGTACTTCTAATTTTTCTACTGTGAGACAAATGCGATATGAGGCTTTTGTTGGGATGGATTGTTATTCTGTACTTGCTGAGATAACTTTGTTATCTTTTCTGATATCCTTGTTGGGCTTGAAAGTATGATGTTCTATACTTTGCCATTGGGCTGGATCTGTGATGGAATTCTGAGTTTAATCTTTGTCTCTCCTCAATTTGTCTCTTGTGGACCAATATTGATTTGTGATTTTCAATAGATGAACTTTTTCCCATAATTAAAACCTTGAAATTATGATTTTATGAGGCTTTAATGTACGCTTGAACATGATTGTGAAACAACCTTTTTCTGATTCCTTGAACAAAACCCTAATAATGAGCTGAAGAGAAACTTCTTTGAAAATTATGGTTATTTCTCATTTTGATAATTGTTCTAATCAAATCCTCTTACTTGTTTCATGTATGGTTTATGAGAAAAATATGGAGCTTTGGAAAAGATGAAGAAGAAAACTGTGGCGGCTGTGGAAGAGATTGGACTAAAAACAAGAGATGAAGAATTGAATCTTGGCCAATAAAATCTCATAGGATAGCTTAGGGTTTAGAATTCTCTTTGGTTTGGTCTTGTAAAAGAATGACTTGATATTGTAATTGTTATGAACTTAGAAGTTTAAACTTGCATAATGATGAATGAATGTATCATTTTACCACTTGGACTTGTAATTATCAACCTTTTTTTGTTTAGTCTTGTAATGAAACAAACTTAGAAACAATGTAACTTTCTTGTAACAGCTTGCAAATTATTTGAAGTTTTGAATGAATCCCTTTACTATAGTTTTATGGATGGAGTGTTGTAACTTTGAACCATGAATGTAATTGAATAGACTTGGAGGGAGTTTGAATGCCATGATTGAGTTAAGTTTCACATTAAGAATTTGAAAGAATACTTTCCATATGAACACTTGCATTATAGGAAAAAGAAATTGAAAACAAAAAGTGCCTTATAAACTTGAATTAAATAGAGTCGAATAATGCTAAATGAAACTTGAAATTGAACTTGGTGAACATATAAACCAAAGGTTGAACTCCCATGATAAGCCCAAAATATCTCTTCACTTGAACTTGCATCATAACTTCACCATTTGAACTCAAAATTGAACCAACAAATAACCAAAAATCCACTTGATTTTTAGAAGCCAAATAGAATCCTTCTAATGAAAATCCACATAGAATCTCTCCTTAATCGCTGAGCTTAAGAATGATATCTTGCCTTTGAAGAATCTTTTAAAAAGATAATAATAGAATCAATGAATAAAACCTCTAATGAACCTCAGTTGATGATTGAAGGTGTACTGAGGTAATACTCATGATGATAATGCCTTGTGTAGTTGAAAACCCTAAGAGAATGTCTTGAAGAAAAGGGAGGGCAAATTTTGGGGTACAAAAAGTTGCCATACGTCGTTCACCGCCAGATTATGTTTTGAATGCACCAATAACATAGTAGAATACGAAGCATGCATCATGGGCATCAAAGATTCCATCGATATAAGAATCAAATTATTAGATGTATATGGGGACTCAACCCTATAGATCAGTCAGATTAAGGGAGAATGGGATATGAAACATCCAAATCTCATTCCTTATCAGGAACATGTATTAACATTAATTATGTACTTCAAGGAAATCATATTTGAACACATTCCGCGAGAAGAGAATCAATTGGCATACGCATTAGATACCATGTCATCTATGTTCAAAGTCAGATGGGACAACAAAGCTCTTCGAATGAATTTTGAGAGACTAGACGAACCAGCATATTGCTACGAAGTTGATACTGATGGAGTAGAGGAAAAACCTTGGTACTATGAAGCGAAAAAATACCTCGAGGCTCAAGAGTACCCTGAGAGGGCGTCTATCAATGACAAGAAATGTCTATGGAGGTTCTCTGCCAAATTCTTTCTGAGCAACAAAATCTTATACAGGCGCAATCATGATTCGACTCTGCTTCGTTGTGTAGACAAGAAGGAAGCTGAGAAGATTATGGAAGATATGCACGAAGGAGTCTTTGTTACTCATTCCAATGGATATACAATGGCTAAGAAACTCCTGAGCGCGGGTTATTATTGGTCTACTACGAAAACTGACTTCCATTACCATTCCTCTAAACGTCTTGACTACTCCTTGGCCATTTTCAATGTGGGGAATTGATATGATCAGAGAGATTAAGCCTACCGCTTCTAATGGGCATCGTTTCCTCTTTGTCGCTATTGATTACATCCTAAAACGGGTTGAAGCAACTTGGTTTGCCTCCGTTACCAAGAATGTTGTGGCCCGGTTCATTAAGCATAACCTCATTTGTCGATATGGCATCCCCGAAAGGATCATCACATATAATGGTACTAATCTTAACAATACTATGATCATAAAACTCTGCATGCAGTTCAAGATTAAACACCACAATTCTTCTCTGTATCAACCAAAGATGAATGGTGCAATGGGAGCCGCCAAAAATAACATTAAGAAGATCTTGCAGAAGATGAAAGTGACATATTAAGAATGGCATGAGATGCCACCATTTTCTCTTCATGGTTATCGCAACTCAATACGTACATCAATTGGGGCAACCTCGTTCCCTCTAGTCTATGATATGAAGGTTGTCTTTACCTGTCAAAGTCCAGATCCCTTCCCTAAGGATTATGAAAGAAGTAGGTTTAGGTGAAGACGAGTGGATTCAGACTAGGTTGGACCAGTTAAATTTGATAGACGAGAAAAGACTTGCGGCTGTTAGCCATGGTCAGATATACCAGAAACGCATGATCAAAGCCTTTAACAAGAAAGTCAAACATCAGGTATATCAGGTTGGTGATTTGGTAATAAAGCACATCATCCTACCACAAGGGGATCCCAGGGGAAAATGGACTCCCACATATGAAGGGTCATTTGTAGTCAAAAGGACATTTTTAGGCGGTGCTATGATACTTACCACCATGGACGGTGAAGATTTTCCGCACCCTGTAAATGCAAGCATAGTAAAAAAATACTACAATAAAAGAGACCCGCTAGGTTGACAGACCTATGCAAAAATAAGGGCATCCCGACGAACCAAAAGGGTTAGGGCAAAAATTAGGGATATATATATATATATATATATATATATATATATATATATATATATATATATATATATATATATATATATATATATATATATATATATATATATAAAATTATACATCGGGCAAGTCGAAAACCTGAAAAGGCGGCTTAGGCAAAAAAGGGTATCCCGGTGGACTGAAAACCTGAAAGGGCGGTCCAGGAAAAAGATAGGGATTAAAGCGTATGACTATATCCTGTTGGATCACCCATCTACTTACAGCCAACATAATTACTGATGTCAAGTTCAAATGGTAAATATCAGTTTAATCAACTTCTTCCAACAACAAGATATGAGATGCTTGAAGACATTAGGGAAATGCCTAATGCATAATACATAATACCTAATGCATAATACATCATACCTAATGCATATCGAAATGCATATAACATTATCATTTATATTGATAGCATCGTTACGCAATTACATACATCATGATATTACATAAATCTAATGTTGCCTTTTCAAGTAAAATTCGCAAACAGACGAGTAGCATCAGCAATTTTCAGATAGGTCAAAGATTAATTCCTGAAACAAGATAGGGAAACTATCTATATGACCAAGCGGTATGAAATCCCGAAGTAGGACGCGTTTATCAATAAGAAAGTAGGTCAGAGGTTAATTCCCGAAACACGACGGGGTAACTATCTATATGACCAAGCGGTATGAATTCCCGAAACAAGACGAGTTTACCAACAAAAAAACAGGTCGAGGTTAATTCCTGAAACTAGACGGGGCAACTATCTATATGACCAAGCGGTATGAATTCCTGAAGCAGGACGGGTTTACCAATAAGAAACAAGACGGAGATTAATTCCTGAAACAAGACATGGCAACTATCTTTATGACCAAGCGGTATGAACTCTCGAAATAGGAAGGGTTTATCAACAAAAGACAGGTTGCAGATTAATTCCCAAAATAGGATAGAGCGACTATATGCATGACCAAATGATTTACTTCAGAGACTGAATTTTGAAAATCATTCCCCTTCAAATACCAAATTCTAAAGAGTGTCTCCTTCAGGGCCTCCGTTCTGAAAAAGAATTCCCCCAGTGACTGAACTCTAGCGAGCATTCTTCTGCTAAAAAGCATTCTTCAGATACAGTCAGGCATAGACTCATTCTGATACTCCTATTAACTGTTATTTTGGATGGCATCTGTAAACCTATCTCCAGCAACACTCTATCACTTCTCTGAATGGCATCTTTAATCCCATTTAATCAATACAATCAACCAATAGTGTTGCTTCGTACACATGCGAGTGCAAATTTATGGGCACTTCAGTGTTCAATCCTCTTCCACCTTCAGATCACGAATGACGGACATGCCAATCTAAATCTTAAATTTTAAGAATATTGAACAGGGGAAACTATTGTAACCTAAATTTTTCCTCCCATTTCCTTCAATATATCTTCTCATGCTTCTAGGGTTTTTAATTGCTCAACGCTACTCAAGGTTGGATCAGACAAACTCTCCTTCTAAATAGTTGACCTACAACTAGGGTTTCACTTTTCTCAAGGAACTTTGGACTTCTAATGTCTCAAGTGGATTTAATAGTTTCTCATATGTCTCCAAGAACGGTCATGACAAGTTTCAATCCTTGCATCACAAGTTTTCTCAGACAGTTGTTCAGATGACTGAAAATTAACTACAGTGGACAAAAAGTCAATTATGGTCAATATACAGTCAAACCTCAATATTTTTGGTCAACATCAAGATTTTAAGGTCATATTCATCATTTAATCAAGGGTTGATCCTGATTCATCAAGAAAACTCTCAATTAATCAAAAGTCAAAAGTTACCAAATTAGGGTTTTCTTAAGGAGAAGTCAACTGAACTTTAACCAAGCATAAATTTCACATGCTTCATAAGATTTTTCTCAACTAAAGTTTAGCTTGAAGGAAATTCAATTCTCTACAACTTTGTCTCTCTAAGCTCAAGTACAAAAAATGCTTCATTTGAGAGATATAGGCCAAAACATCATAGGTCATTTCAAAAGTCAACAAAAAGACAGTTTTTGTCAAGGCAACTTACATTAAGATAAATTCTTCCAATGAAAAAATGATCAACATAGAGACAGTATGTGACACCTTGATATTTCTAAAAAGCCCAAGACCACCATCATATGATAAAAATTGAGGGAGTTATGTTTGGTACAAATTGAGCAATTTTTGAGAAATGCTTGAAACCTCAATTGAGAAATTTTGAAATTTTGGGCTAATGGGCTTAACTTTTGAGGTTCAAACATGTTTATGACATGTTAGAGGACCTATAAATCATTTGGTACATGGCCATGTTTTTTTAATTATTTTATTTATTTTATTTTAATTTAGTGCAAATATTATTAAAATAAATCAAATAAAATAATAAACTAATGGACTAAGACATGTGGGCTTGGTGTTGCATCAGCTTGAGGCCCAAGGAACACATGATAAACATGTCAAAACCATGTTACACTCTTATGGAAGAATATCCTCATTGTTTTGGAAAGCTTTCAATTTTTCTTTTGAAATTAATTATGCCATAAGTATGGAAGATTCTTTCCATGTTTTGTTGGTCTATTCCTTCCTCTATAAATACACATAACACTCAGATGCAAAGGGACGAAAAAAGTTAGAAAGAGAATAGGGTTTCAAAGAGAAAAAGTATTCAAATTTTCTTCACAATCAGTTCTCAAATTCTAACCAACTTCAAAGCTTCCAAGGTCTACAGTCACTTCTTGACGGTCTGAGAAACATTTTCAGACTCATACCCAATCAATTCACCACTTGAAACGAGCCCAACCACTTGCACCGATTGGTAAAATTTTGATTTTTAAATCTTTCATTTCATAGGTGTTTCATAGCTACTAATCATTCAAATCTTCATATGTGATTATTTATAATAGGTTGCAGTCATTACATGGAGCTTGTAACGTCAGATCTATGATCGGCCATTAAAGAACCTTGATATCTTACTATATTAGAAACTCATGATCTAGGCATCTTTAGCCAAAACTAACGATTGATTTGGATTCAGGAGGGTCTATTTAGGAGGGTATGGTCCCCCTTTTACTTTGAATCTAACATTTTTGCAGGATAAGGATCTGGCATGATCGAAGAAGACGACCGGAGCTAGGCCTCTGGCATCTCTCTGATTTCATTTTTATTTTTTATATATAATATATTAGTTCTATTTTCCCAACATAAAAGGCGCATAGCTCAACTGGCAAGGAAGGGAATTTGTGATGCCAAGGGTGTGGGTTCGAGCCCCAGCGCATGCACCCTATTTTTTCTCCTTTAGCATTTTTCAACTTTTTTCTTTTGTTTAATTAATTTCTTTTTTCTTTTATTAAATTTTTTAATCAATAAAAATAATCATAAAAATATAATAAAATCAGATTCAGACTTTTAATTGGTTAATTTAATTTTAGACAATATTTTTCTTAATTAATTAATTAGACATAGGTTTTTTTATAATTAATTAATTATTTAATTTAGGTTTAAAATCTATTTATTTTATTATTCAAATCAAACCAAAAAATACACGTTTTTTTTTCTTTTAGATGTTAAGACTTTAAAAATAATTCAGCAAACATTTTTTTGTTTACTTTTGCCATTTATTTTCTTAGAAATAGTTGTATAGGTCGCATGAGTTTTAGTAATAACTTAGTGTTTAATTTCCTGTAAAGTTTTAAATATTGTAAATCTCCCAAAGCCATGTAATTGCTATAGGTTTTTACTTTCTCGCATTTTATTTTCTTTCACTTATACTTTGTATGCCTTGTATGTATATATAACTGTTAGCTAATAGGATTGTATGGCAAGATAATAATCAAACTCTTGAAAACCCTAATGGAAGATAAAATAACCGAATCAACCATTTTCACACTTGCACCTCTATGGTAACTTCCCTCTGTTGCCTTCAAAAAAACAACGGTCATGTCCCTCGAACATAGGGATGCTTTAGCAAAGACCCTCGAATAAAAGATCATAATCCCTCGATGACCCTTCGATGTTGCCTATGAAAAATGATCTAGTCCCTCCAATACAATTGCTAAAGTATCTCTATATGTTGCCTTTAATGTCCATTCGATGACCCTTCGCACGTCCTTTCATATCTAATAGATAGGGATACCTATCAACTAATGGTATGGATAACATTATCTCTAACAGAAAGGAATAGAATAAGAACGACCTTTAGTGGGTAAGGAACCTTTAATCACTTGTTCACAACCTTTATCACGAACAAAACATTTTTACACATCACACTGTTCAAACAAAATATTTTCAAACACTTTGTACGCATTCTTGGGGACTGATACAAGAATCATTATAAAGTTAGCTTTTCAAAATATTTTTAAAAAAATCACACACACAAAGAAAATTTCAAAAAGTGAGCTAGCGATTAAGAGCCCGTAGTTAACTACATATGAAAAGGGTACTAACACCTTCCCTTTTCATAACTTACCCCCCGAACTCAAAATCTTAAAAGGTATTTCCTGTTCTTTTCACCATTTCTATATTGGACAAAGAAAATTCGGTGGCGACTCTTGCTATCCGTAACATTTGCCATAAAACGCAAAAACAAGTAAGTTCTCCCACCATATGACACTTGTCTTCAGCATCTTCAGAACTTAGGACAACATAAGTGTAATCTGGTGGGAGAACTAACTTGGTTGTTTTACGGTTTATCGTAATTATTATGGACAGCCAGAGTCTCCACCGACTTTTCTTTTATCCAATAAAGGAAAGGGTGAAAAGAACAGGAAGGACCTTTTGAGAATTTTCTTGAGTTCGAGGGGTAGATTATAAAAAGGGAAGGTGTTAGCAACCTTTTCATCTGTAGTTATCTACAGGCTCTTACTTGCTAGCTCACTTTGAAATGATTTGTTTGAAATGTGTCTGTGATTGTTTTTGAAAGTATTTTTGAAAAGTTCCTTCGTTTAGGCGAACTTTGTAATGATTCTCGTCTCTATAAGAATTTATACAAAGTGTTGACTTTTGAAAATATTTCATTTGAAAGTGTTGGTGTGTTTGAAAGATGTTTTGAAAATGGGGTTGAGAAAGCAACTACGATCGTTCTACCTACTCAAAAAGTATCTGTTCATTTCCTCCTCCTTTAGATATTGCTATCTTACCATTGATTGGTAAGAAGCCCTGTCATTGGATGTGAAGGGACGGGCGTGGGTCATTGTATAGTCATAGAAAGCAACATTGTAGGATACCTTAGAAATTTTTGTATGGGTCTAAGATCATCTATAAAGGCAACATTTGAGGGGTCATCGAGGGACTATGATCTTGTTTTTTATTGTTTTTTGCTAAAGTATCCCACGTTTGTGTAACATGACTATTTTTATCTTAGGCAACAAGTGAGGTTAACCCTAAAGGTGAAAGTGTGCAAAGTGTTTGTTTTCATGCTCTTTGTCTTTGAATTAGGGTTTTCTACTTGTTGAATTTATGTCTTGCCATACAAATCCTAATTACTAGCATTTATATTGAAAACGATAAATTGCAGAAATATAAAGTTTTATGCTATTACATCATTTGGGGATGGAGGTACAAATTTACAAATGGGGGAAGCAAAAGGAATTAAACCTAATTACTATTACAACCATATTGAATATGAATAAATAATTTACAAGGATGTGAAGACAAAGTGAATGGAAAAGAAAATTGAAAGTTGTTTTTGCTTAAGTTTTTGAAAGGTTTTAAATCTAACTAAGCTAGATAAAAAGGAAATAAGTAATTAGTTCAAATAAAACTAACCTAAATAGATTTAAGAAAAGATATTGAATTAATTAAGAAAAAACAAGTTTTTTAGGGTTTTATGAAAAGGTTTTTTTTATAATTTAATTAAACTAATATAAAAAATAAATTGATTAACCAAATCTCTTAATATCTAAGTCATTTTTAATTAGAAAAGGGAAACTAAAATAAACCTAAGTCTAATATAAATTCAATAGAAAAGGAAATTTGTTAAAAAAGGTTTTTGTTCTTTTTGTCTAAAAGAAATAAAATAAATATATACAAAATATATAAATAATAAATAAAAAAATTTTTTGGTATTTTTTATTAATAAAAATAATAATAACAATAATAAATAATAAAAATAAATAAATAAAATAAAATAAAAAAATAAAAAACTAAGCCAGGGGGTCTGAAAATGATTTAGGGTGTAAATAAGCAAAACAGGTTTTTGCTGGAGTTAGGCCCAAGAATGATTTTTGTAATCAGAAAAAAAAAAGATAATGGTTATGTGGGCTGTAGGTTACAAGTAGGCAGGGGGAGGTTAGAGAGAGTAAATGAGACAAGGCCCAATAAGAGGAGCCCAAACGCGCCTGAAACAAGTAAAATGTTAGAAAAATATAATAAAAGGTGTCCCTGGGGCTCGAGCCCAGGACCCTTTAGCAATAAGGCCTTTACGCGCATGCTCTCTACCACTAGGGTGGCTATACACCCTTTTATTAAAACAAAACCAACGTAATATATTACAAAACCAATCCTAGGCCGGTGTCATCTTCAACCTCGCGCCAGAAAATTCCACAAGATTTTCAAAACCTGTAACTTCTTCATTTCTCAACCAAAATGGAAAATGTAAACATGAAAATTGCTTGAAATTTCATCACGATTCCATAAATGTAAATAACTAAAGCTATAAATCAAAGATCAATGAGAATTTCTAATGGTACCAAATTCTGACCTACCTTTTTCAGAGATTTCAAACCTAAAATTCTCACTACTCAAGCGAGATAAATGAATTCTAAGGACATGGTCAGCTTCAGGGCAATGATGTCTATATTTTATCTTTAAAAATGGAAAGCTAACAATGCCAATATGAAGATTTCAAAAGTCAGAAAACATAACTCAAAAATGGATTTCGTGTTTTAAGTTTGAGCTTGTTTCAAGGTGCTACAATGACCAAGTTAGCTTCCTTGAGTCCATAGGAAACTAATGCAATGCTTAGCTTGAATGGAGAGTGGCTAAAATGGTGTGATGAAGTCCAACTGCAATGCTCTATTTTTGGTTATGGAAGATGAAGAAGATGGTGTTACAGTTGGAAAACAGGGATTAGGATAGCCTCTATATGTGTGTTAGAAGATTTGTGATGGATTAGAAGTGAAAACGGACGAGTGGATTTGAAGATTGAGTTTCAAAGTCAGAAATGACAAGTTTTTATGCTTGTGTTGCAATTTCTGGTTTGGGGGAGAGTGAGGGTGCTTGAGGGCTGGCAAAATCGTGTCCTAAGTTGCATAAGAGTGTCTTAATTTATAGGAAAAGTTTTGGAGACTTGGAATGATCAGAATCACAAGATTACAAGTTATGGGATTTTAACTTGTTTTTGAAGCAAGCTTGACAAGTATGGTTTCAAGGAAAGGTACAAAGCTATCTAGAGTGGTTAAAAAATTTAAACATGCTTACCTAACTTTGTATAGGAAGCTTGTGCAGAAGTAACAAGTGCAAATCTCAATACAAGTTAACTTTGCATAAAGCTTGCTTTATGATAATGGAATGGTAACTTTCTTCCAAATATGGAAAATTTCTTTGGATAATGGCTTAATCACTTGGACCATACCTAAATAAATTGTGTAAATAATTAATTATGGAGTGATTTTCAAGTCAGAAGCCTGCAAAACAAGATTGTACAACATAGCTATGGATTTGGTCAAGTGTTCTTCATGAAAAATGCCTTGTAATTCAAGTTTGAAACCCTAACTTCATCTCTTCGACTCTCCTAGATCAAGAATGATCTCAATGAGTTCTTTAAAATTTTGAAAAGATTGAGACATCCTATACAACCTTCATGTTTTTCATTTTTGAAGAATCAATTTGGAACTATGTGAAAAATTTCCATAAAGTTAGGTCAAAAATCCGCCTAAACTAGGTCAATTTTTCACTAAGTGTTTTTTATAAAAAGTACATGACTTTGTGAATTCATAACTCAAAATACAAGCATTACTAGAACTTGATCAGTTAATAAAAATTGTAGATATCATCAAGATCTACAACTTTCATGTTGGAAGTTTTCTTTGAATCATCTTACATCTTTGTGCAAAGTTGGCATGAAGTCATGAAAAAAATAAGACTTCAAACATTTAGAAAATTTTCTATGTCTTGAAAACTTTGACTTTTCAAAATGAATTTTGAATTTCTTGATTTCTTGATGATCAAGTTTCATATTTTTTAATTTCTTGATGAAATTTGATCTTTGAAAGTCAATTTTGATCAAAGAGTCAAAGTTTGACTTTTGGTGTATTAGTTGACTTTTCATCAATTGACTGGATTTTAACTATTAATCAATCGATCTTGAGAAATGTTTTGAGCCATGAAATTAGGTAAAAATGGTGTATTTTAATCCTTGAGATTGTGCTTCAAGCCATTATATCATGTATTAGGTGAAAAACCCTTGATAAGTCAAATATAGTTAAAATCTTAATTTTGACCATTTTGCCCTTTTGATGATTTGAACATTTTTCTTGGGGAATTATGATCCAAACTTGATAAATTGATACATATAATTTAAAAATTTTGATATTGGTCAAAAATATTGAAGTTTAACAGTAGGTTGACCACAGTTGACTTTTTATCTAATACAACTGATTTTGGGTCATCTGATCAATTGACTGAGCATTTTGAGATTCAAGACTTGAAACTTGATATGAGAATTCTTGAAGGTCCATAATGATTCATGAAAGTCAATTGAAGCACTAGAAGTTCAATTGTCCTTGTGAAAATCCTAAACCTAATTTGAGGCATTAGTGTTGAGGAGATGGCTTGACCTAGTCAATACTTGTGCAAGCTTGAACCATTGGGGATCTTGTGTGAAATTTCTTGAGAAAAGAGAGGGAAAATTTTGGGGTACAAAACCTGCCTCTGTTCAATCTTCTTACACTTGAAGAGTTATATTGGCAGGTTTTTTATTTGTAACTTGAAGGTGGAAGATGATTGAACACTAGATTGCCCAGAAATTTGCATTTGATGATGTGTTAGTTGATTGTGTTTGGAATGGGATTAAAGATATCATTTGGAGAAGTGATAAAGAATTTGTCAAAGATGGGCATGCAAAAGCCATCCAATGTGACTGTTGGTAGGAATTGGAAGAAGTATCAGAATAAATCTTTGGTCGATTTATACTTAACAATAGATGTCTTTTGCCTATTTTTAAATAGAAGAGAAAAATATAACCAGAAGATGTTTGTTGTTTGGAGAATTCACTAGGAAAATAATCCTAACCAGAAGAGGTGTGTTGATTGCCTGTCTTTAACTAGAAGAAGTAAATCTAACCAGAAGAGGTCTGTTGTTCGCCAGTCATTAATTGGAAGAAGTGAATCTAACCAGAAGAGGTTTGTCGTTTTCCTGTCTTTAACTGGAAGAAGTAAATCTAACCAGAAGAGGTCTGTTGTTCGCCAGTCATTAATTGGAAGAAGTGAATCTAACCAGAAGAGGTTTGTCGTTTTCCTGTCTTTAACTGGAAGAAGTAAATCTAACCAGAAGAGGTCCGTTGATTACCTATCATTAACTGGAAGAAATAAATCTAACCAGAAGAGGTATGTTGATCGTCTGTCTTTAATTGGAAGAAATAAATCTATCTAGAAGAGGTTTGTCGTTTGCATGTCTTTAATTGGAAGAAGTGAATCTAACTAGAAGAGGTCTGTCATTTGCCTGTCTTTTACTGGAAGAAGTAAATCTAACCAGAAGAGGTACGTTGATAGCCTATCATTAACTGGAAGAAATAAATCTAACTAGAAGAGATTTGTTAATTGCCTATCATTATCTGGAAGAAATAAATCTAACCAGAAGAGGTCTGTTGATCTCCTGTCTTTAACTAGAAGAAATAAATCTAACCAGAAGAGGTCCATTGATTTTCCATGAAAGGAATAGGGTTAGTTGCATGCAGATGTATGCATGGCATAATGATGTTCTCAAAATAAATAACATTATGTTGTATGCATTTGACATGTATGTGCTATGATATATGAATGTTATCGAAATGTATCTTTGTCTAGGAAAATAAATCCTCGACAAATGTTGGAGAGTGTTGGGAAGCAAAATCCCGGACTACTGCTGGACATGAAGAGTATGTATACATTTGACTTTGTTTAGAGTGTTCCGCTGGGGATTCCTGTCTCATTGTTTTGAGTAAATTCTGCAGGGAATGTTGATTTTTTCTTGAGGGATAGAGTTCCTGAACCTTGGTTGTCCATTACTCTACTGGGGAATTATAACTTGACTGGGGAGAGTAAAAGTTAATTGGTATCTAGTCAAATTCCATGCTTTGCAGCAACATTTTGGGGATAGTTACGACCCCTCTAGGGACAAAAGGGCTTTGTCCGTTGATTTGTAATAGTTTGAGAAAAGACTCGTGTTGGGGAATTTGTAGTTTGTTGGGGAAATAAACCCTGTTGAGGAGAATATTCTAAATATCTTATTAGGGGAGATGAATTCTTTTGGGGAGAACTCCGCAAGGTTTCTTTTTTCAGTTAAGACCAACTCGGTTGGGGAGAGGATTTTTGGGAGATTATACTTTATGGGGATAATCTTATTGAAGCAACTTTGTGGGGATATCCCAAATCCTTAAGGAAATGCTTATTACATACATTTTTAATAGGTAATCATGTTCATATGCATATGTTCATTCAATTTTAATCATCGGACGATTTTGCACTCAAAATAGAAAAAACAAAAAGTTTGCACTTCAAAGTATATTTGTATTGATGTTTTGTCTACAAACAAACGTTTTTTGTACAAGGAGATAGAAATCATAGTAAGAGGAAATCATCGAAAGAATGAAAGGAATACAAATTGAAAACAAAATGATAGCCATGTGGAAGTAATCTCATTGGGTTCCAACTCCTCCATTTCCCCTATATCTTCAAACATCATCCCTTATCATTGAAAGAAGTTGATTGAATTGATCTTATACCATTGAACTTGGACCTTGGTAATAAAGCTGGCTGTAGTGATTTCACGGGACATAGTCATATGCTTTGATCCTTAACTTTTACCTGGACCTCCCTTTCGGGTTTTCAGCCCACCAGGACACCCTTTTTTTTCCAAAGCCTCCCTTTAGGGTTTTCGATTTTCCGGGTGTACAATATTTTGTATATATCCCTAACTTTTTCCCGAAATCTTTGATTCTCCGAGATGCCCTTATTTTTTCCTAGGTATGTCAACCTAGCGGGTCATTTTTATGCGTAGTATTTTTTAACTATGTATGCGCTTACAGGATACGGGAACTCTTCACCGTCCAATGTAGTTAGCATCATGGCACCGCTAAAGAATACTTTCTTAACAACAAATGGCCCTTCGTAAGTGGGACTCCATTTCCCCTGGGGTTTTCTTTGAGGAAGAATGATGCCCTTTATTACCAAATCGCTAGTTTGATACACTCGAGGTTTAATCTTCTTGTTGAAAGCCTTGATCATACTCTTTTGATACATTTGACCATGACAAACAACAGCTAGTCTCTTCTCGTCAACTAAGTTCAACTGATCCAACCTAGTCTGAATCCATTCATCTCCGCCTAAGTCTGCTTCTTTCATAATCCTTAAAGAAGGAATCTGAACTTCCACGGGTAAGATGGCTTCCATGCCATAGACTAAAGAGAAAGGTGTTGCCACAATTGATGTTCGTGCTGAAGTATGGTAGCCATGGAGAGAAAATGGTAGCATCTCATGCCAATCCTTGTAGGTCACCACCATCTTTTGCATAATCTTCTTTATGTTTTTACTGGCAGCTTCTACTGCGACATTCATCTTAGGTCTATATGGAGAAGAATTATGATGCTTAATTTTGAATTGCATACAAAGTTCAGTGATCATAGCATTGTTGAGATTGGTTCCATTATCAGTGATGATCCTTTCAGGGATACCATATTGGCAGATAAGGTTATGCTTGATAAACCGGGCTACAACGTTCTTAGTGATTGGGGAAAATGAAGCAGCTTCAACCCATTTAGTGAAGTAGTCGATGGCAACGAGGATGAAATGATTTCCATTAGAGGCAGTGGGCTTGATCTCTCCAATCATGTCAATTCCCCACATTCTAAATGGCCACGGAGAAGTCATGACATTCAAAGGAATTGGAGGCACATGAACCTTGTCGGCATATTTTTTACACTTATGGAACGTCGTCGAGTGATGGTGACAATCAGTTTCCATAGTCGACCAATAGTAACCAGCCCTCAGAATCTTCTTGGTCATAGTGTGCCCGCTAGAGTGAGTTCCAAAGATACCTTCATGCATGTCTTCCATGATTTTCTCTTCCTCCTTCTTGTCCATACAACAGAGCATAGTAGAATCATGGTTGCGCTTATACAGGATCCCGTTCCTTAGGAATAATTTGAATGAGAACCTTCGTAGGAATTTCTTGTCATTGACTGAAGCTCCTTCAGGATACTCTTGTGCTTCAAGATATCTCTTTACTTCATAGTACCAAGGCTTCTTTTCATCAGTGTCAATCTCATAAAAGTGTGCATGTTCATCAAATCTTTCGATAGTAATTCTGGGAGCTTCATTGTCCCAGTTGACCTGGAACATAAATGACATAGTTGCTAAAGCATCTGCCAACTGATTTTCTTCCCTCGAGAAATTTTCAAAGGTGACCTCCTTGAAGTAAGGGATCAAAGTTGAAACAAGCTCTTTGTAAGGGATCAGATTTGGATGTTTGGTATCCCATTCTCCTTTAACTTGACAGATTACTAAAGCTGAATCTCCATATACGCTTAAGCATTTGATTCTTAGGTCAATGGAAGCCTTAAGACCCAAGATGCACGCTTCATACTCGGCCATGTTATTTGTACAGTCGAAGTATAGTCTGGAAGTGAAAGGCGTATGGCCACCTTCGTGGGAAATAATCACAACACCAATTTCGTTACCTAAAGCATTGGAAGTCCATTAAAAACCATAGTCCATCGGGATCCTTGTTCTGGTCCTTCATACGGTCCAGGCTTTTCACAATCAGTTATCAGCATGATATTCTCGTCCTGGAATTCAAAGTTCATGGATTGGTAGTCTTCAATATCTTGATAGGCCAAATGATCTGCCAGTATACTTCCTTTGATTAATTTTTGTGTGGTATACTGGATGTTGTATTCGGTCAAGATAATTTTCCATCTAGCTATTCGTCCGGAGAGAGTTGGCTTCTCGAAGATATACTTGATGGGGTCCATCTTAGAAATCAATAGAGTGGTGTGAGTCATCATATACTGTCTTAGCCGATGAGCAGCCCATGCCAGAGCGCAACAAGTTTTCTCGAGTACTGAATATCTTGTTTCACAGTCAGTAAACTTTTCGCTCAAGTAGTATATTGCATGCTCTTTTCGGCCAGACTTGTCATGTTGGCCCAACACACACCCTATTGAATTTTTTAATACAGTAAAGTACATAATCATAGGTCTTCCTTCAGCTGGAGCAATCAAGATGGGAGGTTCTTACAGATATTCTTTAATTTTGTCAAAGGCTGCTTGGTAGTTATTGTTCCATCTGACTACTTGATATTTCTTCAACAATTTGAAGATTGGCTCACAAGTAGCAGTTAGGTGAGATATGAACTGGGAAATATAGTTGAGTCGACCTAAGAAACCCCTAAACTCCTTCTTAGTAAAGGGAGCTGGCATTTCTTGTACAACTTTGACTTTTGCAGGGTCGACCTCGATACCTTTTCCACTGACAACAAAACCTAGAAGCTTTCCAGACCTTACCCCGAAGGTGCATTTATTGGGATTCAGCCTTAGCTTGTATTTCTTCAACCTTTCAAATAACCTGTGTAAATGATCAATGTGTTCTTCCTCATTTTTCAACCTTGCAATCATATCATCAACGTACACTTCTATCTCATGATGGATCATATCATGAAATAAAGCTGCCATAGCTTGTTGATAGGTTGCCCCTGCATTCTTCAAACCGAAAGGCATGACCTTATAGCATAAAGTTCCCCACCGTATGATAAAGGTGGTCTTCTCCATGTCCTCGGGAGCCATCTTGATTTGGTTGTAGTCGGAGAATCCATCCATGAAGGAGAAGACTTTATGTTGAGAAGTGTTCTCAACCAAGACGTCAATATGCGGTAGTGGGAAATCATCTTTGGGGCTTGCCCTATTTAAATCCCTATAGTCTACACACATACGAACTTTCCCATCTTTCTTAGACATCGGGACCACATTTTCCACCCATTGGGGATATGACGTCACTGCTAGAAAACCTGCATTGAATTTCTTCATTACCTAAGCTTTTATCTTTTTAGACATGTCTGGCCGCATACGATGAACTTTTTGCTTGACTGGAGGACAATCTTCCTTTGTTGGTAGACGATGGACCACAATGTTAGTATCAATCCTCGCATATCTTTATATGACCAAGCAAACACCTTAACATAGTCGCGTAACATCTGGACCAATCTTCTTTTCACACCATCTTCCAAGTTGGCGCCAATCTTGACTTCTTTCTTGTCTGCCTAAATACCTAGGTTGATCACTTAAACTGGTTCCTCGTGCGATTGAATGGCCTTTTCATCTTATATCAGAAGTCTAGCTAGTTCCCCAGGTATTTCACAATCTTCTTTGCCTTCGTCTTTGGCTTGGTAGATTGGATGTTCAAAGTCATAGATGGCAATAGTAGAGTCATTGTCAATGAGATCCGGAGTGGATGTGGATCTGCAAATGTGTGTGTGTACATGTAAGGTCATATGGCTATTTTGAAAATGCAATAAAGTGAAAGAAAGACAATGAGCGCAAAATTTGAATGCAAAAGAGTCCAATGTTTTTTCATTAAATGATCATATGGCATATGAAAATGAACAAACCCTTAACAAATGGACCATAATGCCTCGGGCATGGCACATGGCTTAAAGTCATTGTTTTAATAAAATTACAGACATAGTTCTTAAATTGATAAAATAGTAAATGATAATTACTCCTTGTTGAAGTAGATTGGATTTACGTCCTTGGCATTCCAGTTGTTGAGTCCTTCCTCGGAAGTCGGGTAGATCCATTCATCAAACTCACAGTCATTATCAGAGTCTTAAAGAACATTCACTTCATGATTACTGATGTGAAGAAGAGGTTTTCCTATGCGAGCACATCTGATCTCCTTTTGAGCTTTGACAGTGAAGCCCAAACCACATTTGTCTGATTTGAAAGGGATGTCAGGGAGTTGTCTCTAAATGGTACAACCTTCGTCTTCAATCACAGGATGAGCATCTTTGAGGGAAGCCCTTCTAAACATATCTTTAATAGTTTTCGGAACATCAGGAGTAGCCTTGGCAGCCACAACCATGGGAGAGACCACTTCGAATGCTTGAGAAGGAGTTTCTATGAACTCTCCGTCCATCTTAACATACTTAAACGAATTTATATGGCTGACCAAAAACTCTTCTTCACCATAGACGGTAACAATCTTTACCTTGACCGGATATTTCAACTTTTGATGAAGTGTAGAAGTCACGACTCATGCCCCATGTATCCAGGGGCATCCAAGTAGGCAAGAGTAAGCAGGACGGATATCCATCACATAGAAATTTGAATTGAAAATTTGAGACCCAACTTTGATGGGGAGATCAACTTCCCCATGGACCATCCTTTTTGATCCGTCGAATTCCCTTACCACAATGTCACTCGGCTTCAACATCAAAGCTTCGCAGTCCAATCGATCTAGGGCACCTTTGGGCAGGACATAAAGAGAGGACCTAATATCCACCAATACATAGGCTAGAGTGGTTCCTTTGCATTCAATGGAGACATGCAAATATTTATTATGATTTCTTCTGGTGGGGGTTAAATCAGTATCAGAGAATCCCAATCCATTATTGGCAGTCAAACTTGCTACATAACTTTCAAACTGATCAACCGTAGTCTCTTGAGGAACATGTGTATTCTTCAAAAAAATTATCAGTGCTTGAGCATGCGCATCTGAGCATAGTAATAAAGATAGCATAAAAATCTTCGAGGGGGTTTTACCCAAACGTTCTACTATCTTATAATCACTTTTCCTTATAATCTTCAAAATCTTTTCCATTTATTGGGTAGAGGATTCCTCATCAATAATGTCTTTGGCATGCACCTCTATCCTGGCAGGCTCAATCATCTTTTCTTTGCCCCTAGCATCAGTACTAGGTTTGTCAGCAGTAATGCGAGCAGGTGTAGTTGTGGTGGTTAGAGGTGAAATATCAGGAGAGAAATTTCTCCATGTTCTAGTCACCTTGCTAGTCCTAGTAATATTGGTAACATCAGCAGTCATGTCTTCATCAATCCAGGAGTCTTGTCTAATACAATGGTAGTATACTTCAGCGCCATAATTCCAAGGTACCGCCTTATCGGAAGAATAAGGGACTGGCGTCGGTGTGGTAATTATTAATGGAGCTATCTTCTATTCATTGGAAATCCTAATAGGACCTTTTGAAGTGATCCTAATAGGTTTGATGGAGATAGTGATGATGGATATGTCTTCAACTTCTTGAGGCATAACTTCATTCAAACTTTTTATGGATGAAGTTCTTTCGAATAGGATCTCATGGCTATTCATTAGGTGTTTGACACCTCTTTTCAGCCATTCACAGCCATTGATTTTCACAGCACAACAACAACAACCTTCAAGGCAACCATGGAAAACCCCAACTTTCAACAAATTGTTTTTAACAAACTTCAGCAGAGTGGTCGAGTCATTAACATGGGAAACAAAAGTAGTATCTTCAATAGCATTGACACCTTTGCCTTGATTTGGCATAGATGCGGTGATTACGTTCGGAGTTGGAGAAGGATCAAATTTAATGGTCTTGTTGTCAATGAGGTCTTGGATCTTGTATTTTAATGCCCAACAATGATCAGTGTCATGTCCGAGACTATTGAAGTGGTAAACACATTTGGCGTTCGGATTATACTTTGGAGATGAAACATTGGGATTTGAAGGGGGATCACACAATTTGTTACCAAATTAGCCTTCAACAGGTGTTGTAGGGCTTGAGATAGTGACATGTTGATCCTTGTAAATTGTCTTCTTGGAATATCAGGTCATTGGTAGTTAGCTTGTTGTTGTGGTCTTTGAGCAGAGGTCAGATTGGAGATCAAAACTGCATTAACAGACTGACGATGGTCCTTCTTGACATATCCCCTTGACCCATATACGACATTAGTTTCCTTTTTGCTGGTAAAAGGTTTCTTCACAGTATTTGATGTAGATGCGGAGGCCATGGGTATCTTTCCACTTTTTATACCACTCTCAACCCTTTCATCAGTCAAGATTAACTCAGTGAACCCAAATGATGAGCTCCCAATCAGTAAGTTGAAAAATGACACAGTCAATGTTCCCATGAACATATCTACTAATTCCCTGTCAGTCAATGGTGGCTGCACCCTGCCAGCCAGGTTTCTCCATTTTCTGTGCATATTCTTTCAAGCCTTCATTGGAACCCATGGTCATTCCTCGTAATTGTACTCTAGTTGGCGCCAGGTCGGTATTGTACTGGTATTGACAATAGAAGGCAATGGCCAAGTCCTCCCAGTATGGATGTTGAAACCTTCTAACTGGTAAAATCACTCCAATTGAGTCCCAGACAGACTTTCTTGAAAGAATTGCACCCACAACTTCTTATCAGTGGTATGTGGTTGAATTTTATGGATGTAAGATCTCAAGTGAAGCTTCGGGCACGAAACACCATCGTACTTGGAAAAAAATGGATTCTTGAATTTGTGGGGGATTGCTACCCCGAGAACCAAACCAAAATCACCAAAATCTAGGCTAGGCACAACTTGAATTTCCGTAGCCTTCAATCGGTACTCCTGTTGCTTATACTTGTCTTCAGCCGGTGGATATTGTTCAGCAAAATAGTCCTCGTCCTCAGAGATTGGATTGTTACCACCCCCAGCACAAGTGCTACTTGCATCTTCATCCTGATTCTCATCCTCCTCGGAGGAGTCTTCTACCACTTGAACGTGTCGAATGGGGCCCTTGAACCTCTTACCCATGTTGATCAAAGCCTTCTTCTTGGTCTTCTTCTTTGCAACCAGAAGTGGCATCAATTCTTGTTGTCCTTTGGCAAAGTTGAGCAAGGTTTCTTGAAATTGAGAATTTTGTGTCTGCAAGTCCTTCATAGTCTGCTCGAGATCCATCTTACTGAAATAAATAGTATAAAGATGAGGAAACCCGTGTCGGAAAACCTGCTTATGTTATGATGCATATAATGTGAATGCAAATGTTTTCAAGGACCTTTAAGATTTTAAATTTGTTTTAATAAAGAAGAAACAAACATTAATTGTAATAATAAGTTCAAATGGTTACAAAAAATTCCTCTTGGGCTTACAATGAAAGAAAAACAAAAAAATGAACTAAAATAAAAGGCTCAGGTCTCCTATGGATGCTTCCTATTTGGAGTAATGTAGGCATTCAGGTTTCGCTCCTCGTGGATTTCCCTTGTGAACTCCAACACTTTCTTCTCGCTTGAGTAGAATTGGGCTTCAAAGGTGTCTCGCTCCCCCTTGAGTTGAACCCATGACCTTTGCAATCCCTCGAGAATGTTAGGCATGTCAGGATGAAGAATAGTGTAGGGAACATGTCCTTCGGCAATAGGCTCCATGATGATAGGTAGGATGGCCTCATATGGCCTCATGAGGTTTTGAGCGCGAGTTCTTACCCACTTGAGATAAAGCTCCAAAGCAATGGAGTTCTTATGCCCCAACGTTTTGCTATCAAATTTTTTCACCATGCCCCAAGCTCGTACAAATCTTTGACGATAACCTTGGACATCGTTCTCATAGTCAAATACAATACCTTGGACAAGTGCATCATGAGGGCCATCCCTCTGAGCATACCCAAACTGTCGTAGGGCCAAGCAAGGATTGTAAGTAATACCTCCCCTAATTCCAAGGAGAGGGACATTAGGGAATTTCTCACAATGTTCAATTATGATAATATCCTCCGAAGTTCAATAACACCAATGAATATCCAAATGCAAGAGTGACATCAACCTATTAGACCATCTCATGCCTTACTAATTCTTCAAACTAGATCGAGGAAGGTGTGAAATAAACCACCTAGCCAACAGAGGAGTGCAACACATGAGAATCCCCCTTCTCTTCATGGTGCGAGCATGAAGAGAATGTAAAATGTCTCCGAGTAAGGTAGGCACCAGGTTACGAGATAGAAAAACTTTAACCGCATTCACATTTATGAGTTGGTTAGGGTTATGAAATAGTACCATCCCATAAATTAGAAGGGCCAAAACCTCTTTAAAAGCTTGCAAATCCAGAGCATCCCAAAAAATTTGAGCCTTCTCAAACAGAAACTTGGCTAGAAAACCCTTAACACCACTTCTTGTTTCCCAATTTGCCACAACATCGGACCATTGCAAATGTAAAGCTAAAGAAATCTCCTCAGGTCTTGGGTCTTTCTCCATACCTGTGAAGGGTAGTTGATCAAGAATAAGCATTCCCAATAGGTGAGAGAAGTCCTCCATGGTAGGCACTAATTGGTAATCAGGAAATGTGAAACAATGTTGTTTAGGATTAAAGAATTGAAAAAGCACACGTACCATGTCTTCTTCAAAGTTTGAGGTAACCAAGTTAATGAGACGGCCATACTTCTTGGTGAACGGAGAATCATTTGGAACTCTTGACACTAACTCCTTGAGTTGAGGAGGCATTTTCACAAGGTTGATTCGGATAGTATTTCTTCGCATGGAAGCCATATCCTACAAAACAGCACAGAGATAAATCCTAAGGTCCTTGAAATGGTTAGTGTAAAATCCCATGGTATGATATCATGATGTTATGTACAAGTAAACAAATACACGAAAAGCAAACAAGTCCTTAGGTTTAGGCTTGCATGAGGCTCATAGGTACATACCCTCTTGAAGTTTGGTTGGTTCAACCTGTCCTAGAAAGTAATCGGGTTCTAGGGAATCTCAATACCATTAATCTTTCTTCATTGAGAATTGTTTCAGCGCAAGCCTCTCTTTTAGCGATCAAAATATCCTAAAAGTCTGATCTCAATGAGCGTAGTATCGAGTATCAACCAACTTCGGACTGCACCAAAGTCGGCTATCTCACTACTTCCTAATGTCCATGTTGTTCAACAAAAAGGTTATAAAGTCAATTAGTGTTACATGACACCACATAGTGGCCTCGTATTCTCCTTAATTTTCCATAAGGAATATCAGTACCCACAAATGTGTCACACTAACATAGCTATTGCTTGAACCATATCGGTCTACACCGTATAGACTCCACAATCTTTGCTACTTACCTAATAATGTTCCCAAATCCGAGTAGAGGATCAATACAAAACCCAAACAAGGACCCAAAATGTAAAGCAAACAAGTCAAATAATGAAAGCATTTAAAGGTGATATAGTCTCTAAGGTAACCCCACTTTTAAGTATGTCCCCAGCAGAGTCGCTAATTTTGTAATCCGGTGGGAGAACTGACTTGGGTGTTTTGTGTTTTATCGCAATTGTTGCGGATAGCAAGAGTCGCCACTGACTTTTCTTTTATCCAATAAAGGAAAGGGTGAAAAGAACAGGAAATACCTTTTGATAATTTTCTTGAGTTTGGGGGGTAGATTATGAAAAGGGAAGGTGTTAGCACCCATTTCATCTGTAGTTATCTATGGGTTCTTAGTTGCTTGCTCACTTTGAAATGTTTTGTTTGAAATGTGTTTGTGATTGTTTTTGAAAGTATTTATGAAAAGTGTCTTCATTTAGGCGAACTTTGTAATGATTCTCGTTCCTATTAGAATGCATACAAAGTGTTGACTTTTGAAAATATTTCATTTAAAGTTTTGGTGTGTTTGAAAGATGTTTTGAAAATGGTTGTGAGCAAGCAAGTACGAGCATTCTACCTACTCAAAAGTCTTTGTTCATTTCCTCCTCCTTTAGATATTGTTATCTTACCATTGATTTGTGAGAAAATCTATCATTGGATGTGAAGGGACGGGCGTGGATCATTGTATAGTCATAGAAACCAACATTGTAAGATACCTTAGCAATTTTTGTAAGGGTCTAAGATCGTTTATAAAGGCAACATTTGAGGGGTCATCGAGGGACTATGATCTTGTTTTTTTTTTTTTGCTAAAGTATCCCACGTTTGCATAACATGACTATTTTTATCTTAGGCAGCAAGTGAGGTTAACCCTAGAGGTTTAAGTTTGCAAATTGTTAGTATCCATGCTCTTTGTCTTTGAATTAGGGTTTTCTACTTGTTGATTTTATGTCTTGCCATACAAACCCTAATTACTAGCATTTATATTGAAAGCGATAAATTGCGGAAATGTAAAATTCTATGCTATTACATCATTTGAGGATGGGGATACAAATTTAAAATGAGGAAAGAAAAATGAATTAAACCTAATTACTATTACAACCATATTGAATATGAATAAATAATGTACAAGGATGTATAAACAAAGTGAATGGAAAAGAAAATTGAAAGTTGTTTTTGCTTAAGTTTTTGAAAGGTTTTTATTCTAACTAAGCTAGATAAAAAGGAAATAAATAATTTGTTCAAATAAAACTAACCTAAATTGATTTAAGAAAAGAAATTGAATTAATTAAGAAAAAACAAGTTTTTTAGGGTTTTATGAAAAGGTTTTTTTAATTTAATTAAATAATATAAAAAAGAAATTGATTAACCAAATCTCTTAATCTCTAAGTAAATTTCAATTAGAAAAAGGAAACTAAAGTAAACCTAAGTCTAATATCAATTTAATTAGAAAAGGAAATTTGTTAAAAAAGGTTTTTGATCTATTTGTCTAAAAGAAATAAAATAAAAATATACTAAATATATAAATAATAAATATAAAATATTTTTGGTATTTTTGATTAATAAAAATAATAATAACAATAATAAATAATAAAAATAAATAAATAAAATAAAATTATATATATATATATATATATATATATATATATATATATATATATATATATATATATATATATATATATATATATATATATATATATATATATATATATATATATATATATATATATATATAACTAAGTCGGGGGGTCTGAAAATGATTTAGGGTGTAAATAAGCAAAATAGATTTTTGTTGGAGTTAGGCCCAAGAATGATTTTTGTAATCAAAATAAAGAAAAAAAAGACAATTGTTATGTGGGTTGCGGGTTACAAGTAGACAGGGGGGTTAGAGAGAGTAAATGAGACAAGGCCCAATAAGAGGAGCCCAAACGCGCCTGAGACAAGCAAAATCTTAGAAAAAATATAACAAAAAGTGTCCCCAGGGCTCGAACCCAGGACCCTTTAGCAATAACGCCTTTACGCGCATGCTCTCTACCATTGGGGTGGCTATACATCTGTTTATTAAAATAAAACCAACACAATATATTACAAAACTAATCCTAGGCCTGTGTCATCTTCAACCTCGCGCCAAAAAATTCCACAAGATTTTCAAAACCTGTAACTTCTTCACTTCTCAACAAAAATGGAAAATGTAAACATGAAAATTGCTTGAAATTTCATCATGATTCCATAAATGTAAATAAATAAAGCTATAAATGAAAGATGAATGATAATTTCTACCAAATTCTGACCTAACTTTTTCAGAGATTTCAAACCTAAAATTCTCGCTACTCAAGTAAGATAAATGAATTTTAAGGACATGGTCAGCTTCAAGGCAACGATGTCTATATTTTATCTTTGAAAATGGAAAGCTAACAATGCCTATATGAAGATTTCAAAAGTCATAAAACTTTCCTCAAAAATGGATTTCATGTTTTGATTTTAAGCTTGTTTCAAGGTGCTGCAATGATCAGGTTAGCTTTCTTTAGTCTCTAGAAAGCTAATGCAATGCTTAGCTTGAACGGAGAATGGCTGAAATGGTCTGGAGAAGTCCAACTGCAATGCTCTATTTTTGGTTATGGAATATGAAAAATATGGTGTTACAGTTGGAAAACAAGGATTAGGACAGCCTCTATATGTATATTAGAAGCTTTGTGATGGATTAGAAGTGAAAACGCACAAGTGGATTTGAAGATTAAGTTTCAAAGTCAAAAATGATAAGTTTTTGTGATTGTGTTACAATTTCTTGGTTGAGGGAGAGTGAGGGTGCTTGAGGTCTTGCAAAATCGTGTCCTAAGTTGCATAAGAGTGTCTTAATTTATAGGAAAAGGTTTGGAGACTTGGAATGATCAAAATCACAAGATCACAAGTTATGTGATTTTGACTTGTTTTTGAAGCAAACTTGACAAGTATGGTTTCAAGGAAAGGTACAAAGCTAGCTATAGTGGTTAAAAACTGTACACATGCTTATATGACTTTGTAGAGGAAGCTTGTGCAGAAGGAACAAGTGCCAAGATCAATACAAGTTGACTTTGCATAAAGCTTGTTTTATGAAAATGGAATGGTAACTTTCTTCCTAATATGGAAAATTGCTTTGGATAATGGCTTAATCACTTGGAACATACCTAAATGAATTATGTAAACAATTAATTATGGAGTGATTTACAAGTTAGAAGCCTGCAAAACAAGATTGTGCAGCATAGCTATGGATTTGGTCAAGTGTTCTTCATGAAAAATGCCTTGTAATTCAAGTTTGAAACCCTAACTTCATCTCTTCGATTATCCTAGATCAAGAATGATCTAAATGAGTTCTTGGACATTTTGAAAATCTTGGAACATCCTATACAACCTTCATGTTTTTCATTTTTAAAGAATCAATTTGGAACTATGTGAAAAATAGCCATGAAGTTAGGTAAACTAGGTCAAATTTTCACCAAGTGTTTTTTTTAAAAAGTGCATGACTTTGTGAATTCATAACTCAAAATACAAGCATTACTAGAACTTGATCAGTTAAACAAAGTTTTAGATCTCATCAAGATCTACAACTTTCATGTTGGAAGTTTTCTTTGAATCATCTTGCATCTTGGTCAAAAGTTGGCATTAAGTCATGAAAAAATAAGACTTAAAACACTTAGAAAGTTTTCTAAGTCTTGAAAACTTTGACTTTTCAAAATGACTTTTAACTTTCTTGATTTCTTGATGATCAAGTTGTATATTTTTTAATGTCTTGATGAAATGTGATCTTTGAAACTCAATTTCGATCAAAAAGTCAAAGTTTGACTTTTGGTGTATTAGTTGGCTTTTCATCAATTGACTGAATTTCAACTGTCAATCAATTGATCTAGAGAAATGTTTTGAGCCATGAAATTAGTTAAACATGTTGTATTTGAATCCTTGAGATTTTTCTTCAAGACATTAGATCATGTATTAGGTTAAAAACCCTTGATCAGTCAAATACAACCAAAACCCTAATTTTGACCATTTTTCTCTTATGATGATTTGAACATTTTTCTTGGGGAATTTTGATCCAAACTTGATCAATTGATACATATAACTTCAAAATGTTGATATTGGTAAAAAATCTTGAATTTTGATTGTAGGTTGATCAGAGTTGACTTTTTATCCAATACAGCTGATTTTGGGTCATCTGATCAATTGACTGAGCAATTTTGAGATTCAAGACTTGAAACTTGATATGAGCATTCTTGAAGGTCCATAACGATCCATGAAAGTCAATTGAAGCACTATAAGTCCAATTGTCCTTGTGAAAATCCTAAACCTAATTTGAGGCATCAGTGTTGACGAGATGGCTTGATCTAGTCAATACTTGTGCAAGCTTGAACCATTGGGGATCTTGTGTGAAATTTCTTGAGAAAAGAGAGGGAAAATTTTGGGGTGCAAAAATAAGCAAAGCTTTAGAAGGCCTCCAAATGTTCCTTGTAAAGTCACGATCAGAAGCTCTTGTACTAAGGTTCCTTTGAATCGTTGCATAATAAGCATTCCAAAATCTTTACTTAACTTTGTAACACACCATAGGTATTCTTCCATAGTGATGAGTTCAAAACCTGTTAACATCACATGCCCTCTACCAGAATCAGAACCAGTTTAGCAAAAGCTACACATTAGACAAAAACCATTAGAGTACAAAATTATTCTCTAAGATACCATGTAAAGTTATCATCAAAACTCAAGGTCAAATGTATAACCAATCTTGTTCTTACAATCTCCACCTTTTTGATGATTACAAAACCATGTATTTTGATATAATAATTGATACAGGGTAATAACCATAGAACACAAATTTATAAAACCTAACAAGATCCCCATAAATATGTTATACCTAAAATTCATTTACGTTTGTTCAGAGTCTCCCCATGAGCCCAAGACTTACAAAGTACAAATGTGAAATAGAGAAGGAATACTTCCCTATTGATGCCTCATCAGAGTCAGACTGAAACTTCTTGGTCGTCATCTCAGAACTTGGATTTCTTATTAGAACAGAGTGAAGTATCAGAACTTATTTAGTAATAGTCTTAATAAATCGCATCAAACATCAGAACTAATTCCCTGGTTCTTCTAGAAACTTGATCATGCCACCAGAATATGCAAAGCATCATGTCATCAGAAGGTTCAACACCTAAATCGTTTCCTAAATGACCATGTTCTTGATCATGTCTTTGAATGTATCTTAGACCATGTCTCAGACCATGTCGTTTACCATGTCTTAGACCATGTCTTAGATCATGTCTTTGACCATGTCTTTGACCATGTCATTGACCATGTCATATGACCAGATCTTCAGAAGAACCACAACCTCTGATTGATTCTTGGTTGAAAGCAGACTTACTATACTTCTAAAAAGTTCACAACTTTTGAAGTATCATAGTCTGATTTATCAGGTTATGGTTACAAAACTTTCAGACACTTTACAACTTCTGAAAAGCTTTGTGGTATCGGAGCATATGTTTCCGTTGCACACGTTGACATTCTTTTAGATAGTTCACAACTTATGAAAAATGCATAGTATCAGATCAACCTTGTCTTGCTTCCAGAATGTTCACAACTTCTGAAGCGTTAGAGTCTGATCACTATACTTTCATAAAGTTAACAACTTTCGTAACAATAGGTGTTATCAATAAAAGATTACCTTACTTTCATAAAGTTCCCAACTTCTGAACAGTGAGAGTTATTAGAGCTTGATTTAACCATATTTTCAGAAAGTTTACAACTTCTGAAACATACGCTATATCAGAGCATAGATCAAACCTAATTCATTCACAAGGTTCATAACTTTTGACGAATACATTGTTCTTAGATGCTTAGATCATCAGAGCATACTTCAGGTATCTTGATCATGTCTGCTGATGCCAGATGATAATCTTATGATTGAAAATTAACATGTCTATAAAAATCAGTGAACTTTCACAAAGTTCCTGAATCAAACATCAAACATGTGGTTATAAGAAAAAGCATTAAAACATTGGATCATGTTTGGGCTCAAGATTCTGAGATTAGATAATATCAAAATCATATACTCTTTCTCCCCCTTTGTTAGAAATCATAAAGATTTAAAAGATAAAAGAATTTTTTTCATTAAAATCAAAAGGGATAAAGATAAAATTGATTTAGAAACATAATAAAAAACTATTCTTAAGTTCTAAGAAAAAGGTCTAAGGCTTTGAATATCCTTATTGTCAAACTTTGCCATGAACTGCATTAGCACCTCTAGTAGTTGCTTGAACGAAGCATCCTGAGCAGCAATCCATTCATCATTCTTATCCAGGCGTTGATGGATAAGAAGATTGTCTTCTCGTTGTTTATCCAAGACAACCTTCATCCCAGTTGGCTGGTCTCCAGCTTTCATAGATTACTTCTCCTTAGAACCGGAAGGTTCACCATCAACCAAAGCCATTTTGGACCCAGAAGCTTTAGCAACAAAAACTTCTGAAGTACCATCACTATCAGCACCTTGTTTCTCATGTTCAGGAACTGGAACTTATGGAGCAGGGAAACACAGAGGAATCACAATGGTTGTACCATCGAGCCATTCCTTGTGTTTCGTAACAACTTCAAAATGATAGTAGGTGTTATACGGTGGGAGAACTGACTTACTTTATGTTTTATTGCAAATGTTGCGAATAGAAAGAGTCATCGTTGACTTTTCTTTTATCCAATGAGAAAAGGTGAAAAGAATAGGAAAAACATTTAATAGATTTTGAGTTTGGGGGGTAAGTTATGAAAAGGGAAGGTGTTAGCACCCTTTTCGTCTGTAGTTATCTACGGGCTCTTAATTTCTTAGCTCACTTTAAACTTGCTTTGTGTGTGTGGGATTTGAAAATATTTTGAATTCCAATTGTGAGACAGACTTTATAATAATTCTTGTGTCAGTCCTCAAGAATGTATACAAAGTTTTTTTATAAATATTTGTTTTTAAACGTGAGGTGTAAAAATGAATTTGTTTGTTTGAAATTGTTATGTGAAATCAATTTTTTGAGTCTTAACCACTAAAGGTCATTCTTGTTATGTTCCTTCACTGTTAAAGATAGTACTATCCACATCATTAGTTGGTAGGTAGCCCTATCTATTGGATGTGAAGGGACAGGTGTAGGGTCGTCGTATGGTCATAGAAGGAAACATGTAAGGATACTTTAGCAATTCGAATGGACTATCATTATTTTTCTCATAGGGTCATCAAAGGGACTAGATCATTTTGTAGGAAACTCGATGGTACATCGAGGGATTATGATCTTTATTCGAAAGGGACCATAATGATATTGTTTAACCAAGGGTATTTGCTAAAGTATTCCCATTTTCGTTGGACGTGACTGTTGTACCCCAATATTTCCCCTAAGATCCCTTTATCATACCATGTTGATTCATTCACTGCAAGATCACACTAGGATTCTTGGTTCCCCTCCCTATATGTAGCTTTTCCCTTTTGAGGAATCCACAAGCACTTTGACTTATGCTCTTTTGTGATCATGAATATTGTTTTTGCCTTGATTTATTCTTTCAACTAAATAAAATGCAATGTTGGTTTGTCTTGCTTGTTATCCATGTAGGTAAAGGCAATGGGATTTAACAAGTTACCCCAGGGTTCATGAGTTTATTTCCATGCCCTAGTCAATAAAGCTTGAGAAGTTAAAACCTCACCATTGGCTTGGTCTTGGAAGAGTTGGCATGGAAAGGTTGTTTTGGTTCATCAAATTTCAAGGTTATCAAATTTGGTTGAAAAGCACAAGGGATTGATTGGAGAAGTTGTCATGGTTGGACAAGATTTTATTCCATTTGGTCACAAGTGCATATTTCTATCAATGTTCAAGATACATAAGTGGTTTTGGTGGCTATGGGTTCTCATTATCATCCTCAATAACTTCTATTTAGAAATCATGTGTGTTGGTACAAGAAGTTTGTTCAAAATTGTCAAAGTTCCTCAAAGCATTCTCTTGATCTAAGGAGCTAGGGTTTTGAACTTCAAAGAAATATATCTTGCTCATATCTTGGTATTTTTGAGTGATTCCAAAGACATCTTTCTCTTCAAAGGGTTATTAACAAATCACTTCAAAAGTTTCAAGGAGTTGTCATGAGGAAGAGACTCAATGAGGAAGAAAGATTACAAGTCCTCTAGATGAATCCTCAATTTTCCATGTGTGACTTCAAATGATCATAACTTGGTCAATTTTTATCACCTTGAGCCCATTATTTTTCCATAATGATCTTGAAGGTGTGAACTTTATGCCTTATTTTATGTGCAAAGTGATAAAATGGATGGAAGTTTCCTTAAGGATGCAAAAGATTATAAGTCATTTCATGATTTTTTTCCAACTTCAACAATTCATAACTCTCTCAATTTTTGGAGATTTTGAATGGTTCAAGTTTCAACATGTCACTCAAGAGATCTACTTCATTCCATATTTTTTGTTCAAGAGAAAATTCTAAGTGGAAGTCCATGTTTGGATTCAATACATTATAGGTCATTTTTGAAAAAAGAACTTCAAATATTTCTAAGTATGGAAAGTCAACTCTTTTTATCCAACTTTGACTCAATACAACTTTCAGCTCAAGCATCCATTTGATTCCATTCTTTTTCCATTGCAAAGCTTGTAACCTCATCTTTCTAAAGCATCAAGAATCATGCCTTAAGACCCCTTGAGATGAGAATGCCATTGTTTCAAAAGTGGTAACTTGGAATTCAAGATTCATTGCAAGTCAGAATTTGAATTTCATGTTACAACCTCTAAACCTCAAATTAGCATGCGTTTTGGGTCTAAAAATGATTAGCCAACTTTCCTAAGTGGATTAGTGCATCAAAAGATGCATTTTGGATGAGTTTTGACAAAAGAGAAGTCACATTTTCTTCATGATGCAGACCCACACGAATTACCTCCAAATTGCATCATTCACCCTTCCTTTTGATCCCATTTGCTTCTCCTATAAATACATGAGCAATACCATTCATTTTTCTCAAGCTTGGATAGCCAGAATCACCCTGCCAAACTTGTTCCACAACTCAGAAGTCAGTAACTTCAAAATCCATTCTCGAGCCTTTTTCAATCCAATTTTTCCATCAATTCACCTTCCTTGATCTTCCCTGAAGCTAACCATATAATTATATTCAAGAATTATGCCCTATACTTCTCCATAGAAGTCCAGTTTCAGAGCTCCGCAACTCAACTTCAATAGGTAGATTCCTTCATCAATTCTTCAAAACTCTGATATCATTGTGTTGCTCTCACTTCCCTGGTTCTAGTCACAACACTTACCTTTTACTGGAAACACGTTTTGACCATGAAATTTCAAATCCCTTTTCAAAACCTTCTTTCCAAATTGCTTGAGCTACAATTTATATAAATTTGGCGCGAGGGTGTGGTTGTCTTCGTCTTGAAGAGACAAAGCGAACGACATAGGTCTGAGCTTCTGATTTTACAGTTTGAGAGACCTGCAAATCAAGTTGGCTGGAGGTTGAAGATGACCTACGTGTCATCTTCCAACCAATGATGGCACGCCACTTGTTATTTTTGAAAATCTGATTTATATTTCATTCTATACTTTATTCACTAATGACCATGATATGCACATCGCGCCAGATCCCTTAGATTTGATTACTAACTTGTTTCGACACTCATTCAATGGTCCACATATTTTTAATTTTATTTTCTTTTTTGATTTTTATATTTTAATTGTTTTAAATTTCAAAAAATCATAGAAAATTCATTTTAAGTCCAAAAAATCTGAAAAAATTATGAAAAAATATTTTCATTATTCTCTTTCTGATTTTTATTTTTTCACAATTTAATTTTGTGTTTTGGTATTTTTTTATAAATTTACACTTTATTTGAATTGTTTTAAATGTTTAAAAATACTTTTATATATTTTTAAATTCTGAAAAAATTATGGAGCGATCCAATGATATTGTGACAAATATTGGTGACCTTATTTTATTTTTGTTTCTGACCTTACTATTTTTTTTTTATCATTTTTGGTTTATTTTACCCATTTCTTTTAATTTAAAAAAAAATTGACTTTAAAAAATTACCAAAAAATTTGTAAAATTATTTGAGCCTTTTTCTGATTTTTTTTCTATGATCTTACTTTTTATTTCTTTATTAATGTGAACATAGTTGATATTTCTCTCTTTATTTTCTATTTTTAAACATTATTTTTAAACCCTTTTGCATATATTAAAATGTAATATTATTTTGTGACTATTTTCTGGCTGATCTTGGGTTAAATTTTGGATCATGAACTTTATTAACATCATTGGATCCATGGTGTTGAGTTTAACTCCACAAAAATGGATGAATGATTTTCATAATAGTTTGATTAAATTTAATTCAAAAGTGGTTTGTATACTCTCTCACATCCCTCTTCATCTCATCCCCTTCTTATTGCACTAAATGTTGTTGGAGCATGATCTCTATATCATGTCTCAGAACAAATGGTGCATAGATTGCTATTGATCGGCCTCAAAATAGGTGCGACTTCTATATAAGTCCACTTACGATTGCTTAACATAGCTCTAAATTTTGTCCCAATTCGAATAAATTATCATTCGTAGCCCAAACTTATGTTTGCAAGCCCAAGTATGTTAATTTGAACTCTTTGATCTAATAACCTTGAGATTCATTGTGTGGAGGCTTTGGTTCTACCAATCCTCTAATGGATCTTCAACACCTTTGGTCAATGCAGATCACTTAAACATCGTTGATCATTAAATGGCACTTGTGAGAAATCCAAATGGATGATATACTTGACAAAAAGCAAATGTAACTTATTGTGTGGAGGCTTTGGTTCTACCAATCCTCTAATGAGTTCCAAATGCAAGTTTCAAGATGATCATCCAACTAACCACTAATCACTAATAATTGAATTTATCCTTTATTTTTATTATATGCACCTTTTATTCTTATGCACTATTTACTTTTAGCATTTATATTTCATGCCAATTTCATCTTTGCTCATTTGAGTATTTACTTTCTTTTCATTTTTACTTTTCTCACTTGAGTTTTTCTTCTGTTTAAGATACTTAATAATCAACATAACCCATAAAAATATTTAATGGTACTTGGACTATTTGGTTAATATACTTGGCATTATGGAGCACGAGACTTTTTTCTTGGACTTAGGATTAGAAACCTTGGCCTATCTTTGAAGACCTTGTGATCTTATCTGATTATTTTGTCTGGAGTTCTTGAGGTTTACCTCAAGACATTGGGTTGCTTGTTTGTTTTTATGTGCATGTTTTTGTGATTACACCCATTGTTTGTAATCTGGAATTCACCTGTATACAGTCGTTACTCTGCGCAATTTTTATGAAGACTTAATACACTTGAAGTTTGGTTCTCTCAAGAGGTCTAGTATTTTTTGCTTGATTGGTTTTCAATCCAAGGAATGGGAATTCTATCTTGGCTCATAATGTCAAGTATTGGATTCTTGTTGGTTAGATGGTTCTTATCCCTAGCTTTTACCTTATGCTTTAGGATAGTCCCTTCTTCTCCTCCCATCTTCTTTAATTTCAAAAATCTTCTTCCTTCTTTTGAAAAATCTTCTTGTTTTTTAAACTGAACCACTTTTATAATAAACTTGAACTTATGTCCATGCATTTTCAAAACATTTTCATAAATAAACTCCAATCAACTTAACAATACTTTGACATTTTTGTGAGAAGACTAAAAGTCAATCAATCTCATTAAAACCATTTTTCCAATTCGGCTTTTATCTTTAAACTTTTTCTCAAAAGATTGAACTCTTGTCAATCCTTGTAGTGATGCAAACAACTATACTTCTACAATATATAGTGAAAAGAGATATTTTCCACTTGGGTGTTGAGTGAGGCATTGTTGATTTTAAGATCCAGGCCATATCCTCCACTTTGAGATGATGCAAATTCTCCTTTCTCATAATTTTAGGTAGTAGGTATGTTTTCCACACGGATAGTGACGATGATGTTTTATCTCATAAAATTAACCAACACATTTGTGTTTTAAATTTTGAAAAGAGGAACTACGTGTACCCTGATCCCCTATTACACGAAAAGGTGGTACGTAGGCACTAAACGTTCGCAACCGCGGCAGGTGCAAAAATTATAAAATAAATATATTTCTTTTCTCACCTCCACCATCCATTTTTATACAACATTTTTCATAGCCAAATATACAGATTTTACAAAGAGGTTCTTGCGGAGTACCGTAGATGTTTAGGGTGCTAATACCTTCCCTTTGCATAACTAACCCCCTTACTTTGAATCTTTCCCCTTCTTTTTGGGTTATTCGCTCTTTTCCCATTCCTTTGGAAATAATAAAGCGCGGTGGCAATTTTTATTTTTAATTTGTATAAAGTCTAGTCAACCCAATGGCTTAGTCTTAAAACATTTCAACCGATAAAGAAAAATGGCGACTCTGCTTGGGACAAATTGATCTCTTGATGGTCCATCCCTAAGTGGGTTAATCCTAACTTTGTTTATATCTGTATACGTGTTATTTTTTTTTTGTGTTATATGTTGTATATATGCTTGTCTGGATTTTCCTGGTTTTTAGGGTGCTTGGTGATTACTCATAAGTCCTATACCCGGACTTGGGAAAACTTTAAGATAGGACGGACGGTATAGTCATGTTAACTTTGAGGGAACAATCCCCAAAAAGGAGGCATGAGATCCCCCACTCAATGGAAGCCCCTTTGACTGTAGTGTCGTTTACCGAGTAATCGGGATGACATACTACTTTCGACCTGGGAGCCTGCTGAAACTGAGGACCATAGAATACCAAACCCATCTTGGCCTTTTATGTGTAGTGCGGAAGTTATGACGGAGTAATCCGAAAATAGTTGTCATGTAATACTACGCTCTGACGAGTCTTTCTTGAGAATATTACTAATTATCGAGTTAATCAGGAAGTTGGTAATATCCGAAGGAAGGATGTAGACTCTGGGAACCTCTAGAACCTTGTTCGACAGGTGATAACTTTTATCCCAACACCTTATGGGTAGTACCTTCGACCTCATGCTCGTGACGTCTAACCTATGAACCCTATATGTGTGATCTTGTGTGTGATTGTTGCATCATGCATCCATGCACTCATAAGCATCTTTTGAAGAAACCATATTTCAAGGGATTTAAAGGTTGACCATTTGTGAATATCTCAGGTACTTTCTAACCATGGATTCTGGAAAGAGAAAGACCGGGAAATACAGTTTCAAGGATCCCAAGATAGATGAGTTGATCAGTCTAATTCCCGAGATCGAGTGTTCTAAAGACTTTCGGAAGAAGTATGGATCCATTATTCCTCTCATGAAGCTTAATATGAAGGAGGGTATTCTCTCTACCTTGGTCCAGTTCTATGATTCGATGTATCATTGCTTTACTTTTCCCTACTATCAGTTGATTCCCACACTGGAGGAGTATTCTTATCTATTAGATTTACCTATTACTGATCGTGTTCCTTTTACTGGTTTAGAGGGTGAGCCAAACCACATGAGATTGCTGCTTTGATTCATCTAGGGAAATATGAGGTGGAAGCCCATATGACTACTAAAGGAGGAATTAGAGGATTACCAACTCAGTTATTATTGGAGAAAGCTCGTTACTTTGCCAGGATGAAGAGTACAGTTGCTTTAGAGGCCATCTTTGCTCTACTTGCTTACGGGTTGTTTTTATTTCCTAATGTGGACAAGTTTGTTGACATTAATTCTATCAGGATCTTCATGATTGGAAACACAGTTCCTACATTGTTGGGTGATGCTTATTACTCTATTCATCTTCGGAATTCTTATCATGGGGGGATGATTATCTGTTGCACGCCTCTGTTGTACCAGTGGTTTATCTCTCATATGCCTCAGTTTGATGCTTTTGGGATGTCAAGAAGGAACCCCGTTGGGCTCCTAAGATCATGGCACTTACTCACTCGGATATTGATTGGTATCATCGAGCTTACCAGGATATAGAGATTATTGACAGTTGTGGTAGTTTCCCCAATGTACCTCTTCTTGGTACAAAGGGAGGAATTAACTATAACCATGTTCTTGCACGGTGACAACTTGGTTATCCGATGAGGGATAAACCGAATAGTATTCATTTGAGTAGCTTCTTTCTGAAGGAAGGAGAAGACCATAGGGAAGCTAGGGAGCAGATTGCGAAGGCCTAGCGTTATATTCATAAGAAGAGTAGGAAGGATTTGGGACCTAGGGGTGCTATTTCTTTGGAGCCATATCTTCAGTGGGCCCAATCGAGAGCTATTCAGTTAAAGATGTCGTATACCCGGGAGACACCCATGCTTGATCTATTTATGAAGACCAATCCTCCCTTATTAGATGATTTAGAAGAGCTGCAACTTTCTTTGGTTAGGATGCAACAGGAAAAGGATACTTGGAAGAACAAGTTCCAAACTTTAGAGAATTCATATAAAGCAGACTTGAAGGAGAGAGACGACTTGATTGAGATCCTTAAGAGTCGAGCGGTAGAGTCTATGGAGCGGAAAGGGGATTTATTTTCTCCTAAGCCTCAATCGGATATTGAACACTCACTTTCTGATTCAGGTGATTGGAAGGAGGTTGCCATCACACATGCGGAAGAAAACCATAGGTTGAAGGCTCACATTTCCAGGCTCATGAGGAAGCGCCAGCGTATAGAGTGATCTCCATCAGTTATATTTCTCAGGGTTTCAGATTTTATTTTCATCTTGTACTTGGGATCATTGAAACTTGTAATCTATTTTGGAGTCGTTATAATAAAAAATTTCAGTATTTCGAATGCGTTATTACTTTGATATTTGCAACATGTCCATAAACTATAAATCCCTTGAAATATTAAATAACAAAGTAAAAATAATCATGTGCATTACATTTCATGCATCATATTGCACATTTCTCTTGCATCTGTTATGCATATCCAGGTGTCTTACCAAGCTTCTTAACTTCGTTCAGCAAGCTGACTCATCACTACAACACTCGGGCTAATTTCATAAAGAAGTTGGACGACTTAGAACAAGAGAATCGCGAGCTGCGCGAGGAGGTTTCTGCTTTGAAGGTCGGCATGGCCAATCTAAATACTCTGATGGAAGCTCTGGTGGCTGCTCAAAATCATCCACTGAGTGTTCAACCTCAACCAACAAGGGCAACTACTGAATGTCTGACTGTTCCCGTATCTACTACTCCAGCTGTTGTTTAGAATCGCATGCCCCAAGGTTATCCATGGGGAATACCAGATAATTTTGCACCTGAAGGTTTCAATCTTGGTCCTCAAGATACTCCAGTTGTTCAGACTATTGTTACTCCTGCACCTCCTATGGTGCACGTTCCTGTTGCACCTCCTTCGATGAATATGGTTCCATTTGTTAATGATGATGTGTGTCTTCCTTTCCCTTCACCGAGTGAAGACTTGGGTCTTTATGACAGAATGGATGATTTTCAAGAGCAGTTTGACAAGATGCAAAGAGAGATGAAGGCCCTCAGGGGAAAATAGCTATTTGGGAAGAATGTGAATGAGTTATGCTTGGTCCCGAATGTTAATATACCTGCTAAGTTTAAAGTCCCAGAGTTTGAGAAGTATAAGGGCAACACTTGCCCTCGTGCTCATCTGGTGATGTACGTAAGGAGAATGTCTACCCATACTGATGATCAGCGTTTGCTGATTCACTTTTTTTAGGATAGTTTGACCGGTGTTGCACTGAAGTGGTATATGAGTTTGGACAGCGCGAATATCCATACTTTTAATGAGTTGGGAGAAGAATTCATCAAACAATACAAGTACAACATGGACATGGCTCCTGACTATGATTAACTCAGTGGCCATGGTTCAGAAAGACAGGGAATCGTTCAAAGAATATGCGCAGAGATGGCATGAGGTAGCCGCCCATGTGATTCCTCCCATGGAAGAGAAGGAGGTGACTAAGATTTTCTTGAAGACGCTGGGTTCTTCTACTACGATAGGATGGTAGCAAGTGCGCCAAGTGACTTTACTGAAATGTTAGGGATGGGTATTCGCTTAGAAGAGGTTGTAAGAGAGGGTCGTTTAACGAAGAGTGAAAGTTCTGGAGGTGTGAAGAAACCATCTTATGGGTTTATCAAGAAGAAGGAAGGGGATGCAAATGCTGTTATACAAGATTGGAGGGTAAACACTCCTAGAAGGAATTATCAGCGTCATCAGCAAGTCGCCTTAGTTACTCCCGTTATAAATTCCGCTCCAACTACCATTGCTTATCAAAGACCTTCCCAGCAGGGGAATCAAGGGTATAATCAAAGAATGGAGAGTTATGAACCTATTCTCATGAGCTATATAGAGTTACTACCAGCATTGATTCAGAAGAAGTTGGTTCAGACCCGACCACCTCCCTCCGTACCATCACCATTTCCTTGGTATTACAAGGCAGGCCAAACATGTGCTTTTCATCAGGGAGCACCAGGGTGTAATGTTGAGAATTGTTATCCTTTGAAGAATGAGGTGCAGAAGTTGGTAAAGTCTGGTGTTCTATATTTCAAGGACGTGGGACCTAATGTGAAAGATAATCCTCTACCCAAGCATGGGGGAGTAAATGTTGTGAATATGGTGGCCGGTTGTCCAGGCGACTTCTGGATTTTTTATGTTAATCTGGTTAGAAGAGATTTGGTGAAAATGCATGTAGACCTCTGTGAATTTAGCTACTATACGCATGACCATGCCGGTTGTGCTATTTGCAGTACAAACATACAGGGTTGCGATAAGATAAAGGCTGATTTACAGGAGATGATGGATGAGGGCCTAATCCATATAATCAGGCCTAGGGCAGAGTATGAAGAGGAAGTGAATATGGTTTCTGGATGTCCTGGAGAATTCAAAATTTTTGATGTAGAGTATATGAATGAGGACCTCGTACAGTTGCATGCTACCTTTTGCCATACGGCTGGTCAGGTGGAACACCAATATGGATCTTGCCGAGTTTGCTGTCGAGACCCCTGAGGATGTTCAATCATGAAGAAGGGTGTTCAGTTGTTGTTAGACAATGCAACTATCAAGGTCACAAGTCAAAGGGATGATTACCATGATGTTGATATGGTTGAGGTTTGTTTGACTGAAGAAGGGTCAGATGAAGAGTATGCTTCTGCAGATGAGAATTTCTCTTCAGACGAAGGTTGTTTTCCAGAAATGACTGATTATGTTGAAGAAGGGGTAAACGTCATTGTGCCTTGTTTTGGTGCGCCCGCCCATTTTGAAGTTGAGTATCATAGCAAGCCAGCTGTTACCCCATTGGTGATTAGTTTGCCGGATCCTATCCCTATAAGTCAGATAAGGTTGTGCCTTACAAATACAACACCACAATCTTAGAGGATGGAGTGGAAGTTCCCATCCAGCCAATGCCTGATGTTGGAAGTATAACTGAAAATAGTAGGGTGACCCGCAGCCGTCGTGTATTTGCACTAGTGGTTCGAAGAGATGTTGGTGCTGGAAAGAAAATTATTGAGAATGATGAACCTAAGAAGGCTACGGGTGAGACTAGTGGAGCTACGTTAGAGAAAGAAGTGGATGATATTTTGAAGATAATTAAGACGAGCGACTACAGAATTGTAGATCAGATACTGCATACTCCTTAAAAAATATATATCTTAGCTTTATTGATGAACTCCTCTACTCATAGAGAATCCTTGATGAGGGTACTGGACCAAGCTTTTGTGGAGAGTGATATGCCAATAGACCAATTCAGCAGTGTAATAGGAAACATTACTTCATGTAATAACTTGAGTTTCTGCGATGATGAATTACCAGATGAAGGAAGGAATCGCAACTTGGACCTCCACATCTCTATGAACTGCAAGAATGATTCACTATCCAATGTGTTGATTGATAATAGATCCGTGTAGAATGTTATACAGAGGAGTATGCTTATAAAGTTGAAATATCAAGGAACGCCTATGCGCCCGAGTGGCATCATTGTGAAAGAATTTGATGGGTCAAGGAAATCTGTTATTGGTGAAATGGACTTGCCTATTCATATAGGAGCACATTTGTTTCAGATAACTTTCCAGGTCATGGACATTGTTCCCGCTTATAGCTGTTTGCTAGGATGGTCGTGGATACATGAGGCATGGGCTGTCACTTCAACTTTACACCAGAAGCTGAAGTTTGTACGTGAAGGGAAAGTAGTGATCATAAATGGCGAGTATGCATTGTTGATATCTCATTTGTCCTCTTTCAGCATGGTAGAGGCGGATGAAGCTGTTGTTGGAACCCATTTCCAAGCCTTATCCATTGAAAACATAAGAGGAAATTAGAATTCCATGGTTTCGCTGAAGGACGCACAACAGGTTGTGCGTAATGGTCATAATGAAGTTTGGGGATGAATTGTGGATCCACCTGTGAACAAAAACAAAACTTGCTCGGGGTTCTCTTCGAAGAATGACAAAGGTAAGGTCATGAAGCCGAAGTCTGCTGTAGGCAGGTATCAAACATTTTTCGTAGCGGGGGTTATCTTCATCCGACAGTTTCCAGGATTAACGCCATTGTGGAAGATGAAGCAGAGCAGGAAATGCCGAATTTTGTGACGCACAGAGTTAGGGTTCAGAACTAGATCACCATTGATGTTCCCTCTTGCATACATGTTTCAAAGTAATTTGATTTGTTAACCTTTTTGAAAAAATCTTTCACTCTGCCCAAGGTGGAAGTATTAATGTTGTAGGGCCTATCTGTTTGATGTGACTTTTAAAATCAATAATAAAAGTTGTCTTTGTTTCCCAAATTATATCTTTATTTTTCTGCTTTTTCTTGGAAAATGGTAATCAGAAAAAACCTTTCAAAATAAATGATAACTGAAATTCAATCTGCAGGATCACTTGTTATATGTGTCAGTTTCTAAATGCAATCACAAATCATATGTGCAGATTAATTAAAAAACCCATTGAATATAATGACCCTGCACCCTCTCCCAACTTTGAATGTCCTGTCTATGGGGCTGAAGACGAAGATTATGATGAGATTCCAGAAGAGGTCTCACGGTTACTTGAGCACGAGGAAAATACCATTCAGCCATATAAAGATCCATTGGAGGTGATCAATTTGGGTTCATAGGAAGATCCGAAGGAAGTCAAGATTGGAGCATTGTTGCATCCTGATGTGAAAAGAAGGTTGATTGAGCTGTTGAAAAAGTATGTGGATATTTTTTATTGGTCTTATCAAGATATGCATGGTCTAGATACATATATTGTAGAGCACCATTTTTCATTGAAGCCAGAGTGTCCACCAATCAAACAAAAGTTGAGAAGAACTTACTCAGATATAGCAGTAAAAATCAAAGAGGAGGTTCTAAAGCAGATTAATGTTGGTTTTCTTGTGACGTCAGTGTATCCTCAATGGATTGCGAATATTGTCCCAGTACCGAAAAAAGACGGAAAGGTCCACATGTGCGTAGATTACAGAGATCTAAATAAAGCAAGTCCAAAAGACAATTTTCCATTGCCACACATTGATATGTTAGTGGACAGCACAGAAAAATTCAAAGTGTTCTCGTTCATGGACGAATTTTCCGGTTATAATCAAATAAGAATGCCTCCTGAGGACATGAAAAAAACAACGTTTATCACACACTGGGGAACTTTCTGTTATAGAGTGATGCCCTTCGGGTTGAAGAATGCTGGTGCAACGTACCAGAGGGTTTTGACAACCCTATTCCATGATCTGATGCACAAGGAAATAGAAGCATATGTTGATGATATGATTGCCAAATCCCATACTGAAGAAGAGCATGTGGAAGATTTGTTGAAGTTGTTTCAGCGATTAAGGAAGTATCGTCTCCGCTTGAATCCAAATAAGTGTACCTTTGGTGTCCGATCAGGGAAATTGTTGGGTTTCATTGTTTGCCAGAAAGGAATTGAAGTTGACCCTGATAAAGTCAAATCAATTCAAGAGATGCAATCACCAAGAACTGAAAAGCAAGTCAGAGGTTTCCTCGGGCGTTTGAATTATATTTCTAGATTCATCTCCCATATGACTGCAACATGTGAACCGATCTTTAAGTTGTTAAAGAAAGATCAATGTTGTGTATGGACGGATGATTGCCAAAGGGCATTTGAAAGTATTAAAGAATATATGCTTGAACCTCCTATCTTTCTCCCTCCTGTAAAAGGAAGACTTTTGATTATGTATCTGACAGTGTTAGATAAATCCATGGGTTGTATTCTGGGACAACAGGATGAAACAGGGAAGAAGGAGTTCGCCATTTATTATCTCAGTAAAAAATTCACTGATTGTGAGTCACGGTATTCCATGCTGGAAAAGACATGTTATGCTTTAGCCTGGGCGGCAAAGCGTTTGCGGAAGTATATGTTGAATCACACTACTTGGTTGATCTCCAAAATGGATCCAATCAAGTACATTTTTGAAAAGTCTGCTCTTACTGGGAGAATTGCCCGCTGGCAGATGTTGTTATCTGAATATGATATTGAATACCACACTCAAAAAGCTATTAAAAGCATCATGTTGGCAGATTATCTTGCTCACCAACTAATGGAGGATCATCAGTCTGTAGAATTTGAATTCCCCGATGAGGATGTGATGTTCCTGAAAGTGAAAGATTATGATGAACCATTGCCCGAAGAAGGTCCTGACCCTGAATCTCATTGGAGTATAATATTTGATGGAGCTGTGAATGCTTATGGTAAAGGAATTGGTGATGTGATTGTCACTCCTCATGGATCGCACATTCCTTTTACCGCAATGTTAACATTTGATTATACTAATAATATGGCCGAATACGAGGCTTGCATCATGGGTCTCGAAGAAGCTATTGATCTCAGAATTAAAATTCTATATTTGTATGGTGATTCAGCTCTGGTAATAAATCATATTAAAGGAGAATGGGATACTCGTCACCCCGGCTTGATCCCTTACAAAGATTATGCTACAAGATTACTACCCTTCTTCAATAAAGTTGAACTCCATCACATTCCTAGAGATAAAAATCAAATGGCGGATGCTCTGGCAACTCTGGCTTCTATGTACCAAGTGAATACTTGGAATGATATACCCTGAATTACGGTCCGACGACTGGATAGGCCCGCTCATGTGTTTATAGCAGAGGAGGTAGCAGATGAAAAACCTTGGTATTATAATATCAAGCAGTTTCTTCAGACTCAGGAAAACCCAATTGGTGCGTCAAAGAAAGATAGAAAGACATTGAGAAGATTGGCAAGCAGTTTCTTCCTCAGTGAAAATGTGTTGTACAAGAGAAATTATGACATGGTCTTGCTCAGATGCGTGGATAGACACGAAGCAGACATGTTGATGTATGACACTCATGAAGGTTCATTTGGCACTCATGCCAATGGACATTCGATGGCTAAAAAGATGCTAATGGAAGGTTACTATTGGCTGTCAATGGAGTCCGACTGTTATAAATTTGAAAAGAAGTGCCATAAATTCCAGATTTATGCAGACAAGGTCCATGTGCCTCTGAGACTTCTCATTGTGATTTCCTCCATGTGGAGTTTCTCTATGTGGGGTATCAACATGATTGGGATGATAGAACCCAAAGCTTCAAACGGACACTGTTTTATCTTGGTAGCAATTGATTACTTCACAAAGTGGGTGGAGGCTGCTTCATATGCCAATGTTACTAAGCAAGTGGTTGTGCGCTTCATTAAGAATAACCTTATATGTCGGTATGGTGTTCCGAGCAGAATCATCACTGACAATGGCTTGAATTTGAACAACAAGGTGATGACAGAACCGTGCAAAGAATTCAAGATTGTCCATCACAATTCATCTCCGTACAGGCCAAAGATGAATTGGGCTGTCGAAGCTGCTAATAAGAATATCAAGAGAATTATCCAGAAAATGGTTTTACTTATAAGGATTGGCGTGAAATGCTCCCTTTTGCTCTACATGGATATCTAACATCTGTTTTCCCTTCAACAGGAGAAACCCTGTTCTCCCTGGTGTATGGAATGGAAGTTGAACTCCCTATCGAGGTGGAGATTCCCTCTTTACGTGTGATAATGAAAACAAAATTGACAGAGGCTGAATGGATCCATAACAGGTTTGACCAATTGGATTTGATTGAGGAGAAGAGAATGATGGCTTTGTGTCATGGCCAGTTATATCAAAGAAGAATGAAGAAAGATTTTGATAAAAAGGTCAAACCTCGTGAATTCAGAGAAGCTGACCCCGTGCTCAAGAAGATCATGTCTTTCAACGCTGATTCTAGGGGAAAGTGGACTCCCAATTTTGAAGGCCCACATGTTGTCAAGAAAGCCTTCTCTGGAGGTGCATTAATTCTTGAAACTATGGATAGCGAGGAGTTCCCACGTCCCATGAATGATGATGCAGTCAAGAAATACTTCGCCTAAAGAAATAAAAGAGCAACTAGCTAAGCTGAAAACCCAAAACGGCGTCTTAGGCATAAAAAGGGTAGGTCGAAAACCCGAAAGGGCGTTCTAGGAAAAAATTAGAGACCTAAACAGAATAAATTTCCCGCTAAGTTGAAAACCCGCAAGGGAAACTTAGGCAAAAGTTAGGGACTTTCTTGGCAAGTAACTACGTCAGACAAGACTTGATCGTTGAAGCAACAATCTTCCCGGATCCTCACCATACTTCAACAGAAGCTGCTCCTCAGGATTTCAAAAGTTGTTAGAGGGGATAGTGGTCAATGTATCTCAATGTATCTTTTTCATTATATATTACCATTTTTCAAACTTTGTAATCATCTATGGAGTCTCGCCATTCGCAGACTACCATTCTATTCATGAAATTTGAGCTTTTACCCAATTCTTTGTATTTCTTATTTTATTTAGCTGGAAAAGACTCCATTTATTATTGATAATAAATTTCAAAGCAAAAAAGATTAAATAACAAAATTGATTTTTCAAAAAAAGGATTTTATAATCTGCTTTTAGTTTGAGATTTATGATGAAACAATGACAACAAAAATGGTGATCCCCGGAATGGACAAACTCCCGTTGTTTTGAGAAGTTTTTGTTCCCCTCGGGATGTTGTCACCGTATTGGGTTTATGATTCCGGTATCCTCGGTCAAGTTTGGATTCATTTTCCTCTTTTCTGAGTTTTCATGATGTGAAGTTTCAATCCGCATTTTCTCTAGTGAAGTTTTTGTTTGGCCTAATAGAAGTTATTTTTCCAGAGAAGTTGGTATCATAACCACTCTTGAAGAACGCAGGTCCCTGGTTTCTTTAAGTGAAGGACGTATTATGGTTTTCCTTATGTGGATGTAGTGTTAACCTCCCCAATGAAGTAGGCCTGAATTCCCCAGTGAATGTTTTGATGCTTTGGTGTCAGTCTGCTTTACTTGACACTGGTTTTGCGCTCCAGTAAAGCTAAAGCCATCAGTAGGTTTTATTTCCTCAGTTGGCATTTACTTTTTCTTGGAATTATCATCTTGGATGAAGATTAGTCGAGTCTTGTTAGTGCCCGAGGTGATTTTGCCTAGTTATTCCCAATGTTGTATATCTGTTTTGTCAACATAAGCACGATAACACTCATACATTCATACATACATCATTCATAGATAAACTTGGAAAATAATTGTTCATTGACATTTGTTAATATTTTTGTTGATATATCATCCTGTTTTGCAGAGTTACATTGTCCTCTCTTAAATAGAGTGTTGGTCGTAAGCAGAAAGCATATATTCTTTCAATTTCCCCACTGAGTTGTTCGTAGTGGGAGATTTTTTCTTTAGCCTTCCTATACAGCTCCTTGTTTGGATGGATTTGGTTTTCCCTCTTGAGTTTATTTCTCAAAGGATGTATTTTGGTTGAGTGTTTCATTCTAGTTTATTTCTGGTTTGAATTTGTGGTTCAATGACAATATTATTTACATTGGATTTCTGAAAACTTCAAGTTTTTGTTGGTGCATTTATTTTTCACGAGAAGAATTTATCTCCTCAACGGGAATATCGTGGCATCTCCCCAGGAAGTCATATTTCTTTCTCCGGGAGGTCATATTTCTATCCCCAGGAAGTCATATTTCTTTCTCCGGGAAGTCATATTTCTCTCCCCAGAAAGTAATTTCTTTTTATAATCTTCCATGACAACAAGTACCAGGTCTCTTTATTTGAGTAACTTGTGCTTCCCTCTAAAAGTCGATGTAACTTTTTATGTTATCTCCTCTATGAGTGAATAGTTCGCAGTTTGTCGTCAGATTACGCCAATGGATGGCAAGACTTTCAATATCACAGAAAAATCTCGTTGTGAAATCTTTGCAAGTGGAAGTCTCTTTCTTTGAGACAGCTTATGTATTATCCTTTCCAGGAAGAGTGCCTTGGTTAAAAAAGAAGTTGAGACCCGTTCTAGGTGAAACGCCAAAATCTCGGGGAAACTTGTTATCTTTTTGCTACCCTCAGTGAACGTTGGTAGTTCATCATCAATGAACGGCGACGCAATGATATATTCTCTTTATACCTTCAGTGAAAGTTGGTAGGACATCGGTAGTGAACGTCGATGTTTGTAATCTTTTTTCTACCTTCAGTGAATGTTGGTAGTTCATCGTCAGTGAACGGCGGTGCTATGATATATTCTCTTTGTACCTTCAGTAAAAGTTGGTAGGACATCGGCAATGAACGTTGATGTTTGTTATCTTTTTGCTACCCTTAATGAACGTTGGTAGTTCATCATCAGTGAACGACGGTGCTATGATATTTTCTCTTTCTACCTTCAGTGAAAGTTGGTAGGACATTGGCAATGAACATCGATGTTTATTATCTTTTCACTACCCTCAGTGAATGTTGGTAGTTCATTGTCAGTGAACGGCGGTGCTATGATATATTCTCTTTCTATCTTCAGTGAATGTTTGTAGGACATCGGCAGTGAACGTCGATACTTGTTATCTTTTTTCTACCCTTAGTGAACGTTGGTAGTTCATCATCAGTGAACGGCGGTGCTATGATATTTCTTTTCTCTCTACCTTCAACGAAAGTCGGTAGGACATCGGCAGTGAACATCGATGTTTGTTATATTTCTCTCTGCCTTCAGTAAACATCAGTAGTTTCGCCTTCGATAGAAGTTGGTGTATCCTTTGACCATTCTACCATCCTCTTTGATTCATATCTTTTGATCCACCAGTGATTTATTTTCATGGTGGGGTCGCTCTCTTGTTTCTTTATTATTGTTACATCCTCAGTGGTGATTTGCGTCCCTTTAGAATTGTCCATGTGCATTCATGATCATAAACATTTGCATGGCATCTTAGGGCCAAAAATATGGTTTGTTTTATATTTAAGTATCTTTGATCGCGTCGACACGAATATTTTTAACCTTCGTATCTTCGGATAAAAGAAACTTAAATAAGGGCAGCTGTTGTACCCTAATTTTTTCCCCTAAGATCCCTTAATCATACCATGTTAGTTCATTCACAACAAGATCACACTATGATTCTTGGTTCCCCTTCCTATATGTAGCTTTTCCCTTTTGAGGAATCCCCAAGCACCTTGACTTATGCTCTTTTGTGATCATTAATATTGTTTTTGCCTTGATTTCTTCTTTCAACTAAATAAAATGCAATGTTTGTTTGTCTTGCTTGTTATCCATGTAGGTAAAGGCAATGGGATTTAACAAGTTACCCCATGGGTTCATGAGTTTATTTCCATTCCCTAGTCAATAAAGCTTGAGAAGTTCAAACCTCACCATTGGCTCGGTTTTGGAAGAGTTGGCATGACAAGGTTGTTTTGGTTCATCACATTTCAAGGTTATCAAATTTGGTCGAAAAGCACAAGGGATTGATTGGAGAAGTTGTCATGGTTGGACAAGATTTTATTCCATTTGGTCACAAGTGCATATTTCTCTCAATGTTCAAGATACGGAAGTGGTTTTGGTGGATATGAGTTCTCATTATCATCCTCAATAACTTCTATTTACAAATCATGTGTGTTGGTACAAGAAGTTTGTTCAAAATTGTCAAAGTTCCTCAAAGCATTCTCTTGATCTAAGGAGGTAGGGTTTTGAACTTCAAAGGAATATATCTTGCTCATCTATTGGTATTTTTGAGTGATTCAAAATACATCTTTCTCTTCAAAGGGTTATTAACATATCACTTAAAAAGTTTCAGGGATTTGTCATGAGGAAGAGACTCAATGAGGAAGAAAGATTACAAGTCCTCTAGATGAATCCTCAATTTTGCATGTGTGACTTCAAATGATCATAACTTGGTCAATTTTAATCACCATGAGCCCATTCTTTTTCTGTAATGATCTTAAAGGTGTGAACTTTATGCATTCTTTTATGTGCAAAGTGAGAAAATTGATGGAAGTTTCCTTAAGGATGTAAAATATTTTAGGTCATTTCATGATTTTTTGCCAACTTCAACAATTCATAACTCTCTCAATTTTTGGAGATTTTGAATGGTTCAAGTTTCAACATGTCATTCAAGAGATCTACTTAATGCCATCTTTTTTGGTCAATAGAAAATTCCAAGTGGAAGGTCATGTTTAGATGTAAGACATTATAGGTCATTTTTGAAAAAAGAACTTGAAATATTTCTAAGTATGGAAAGTCAACTTTTTTCTCCAACGTTGACTCAACACAACTTTCAGCTCAAGCATCCATTTGATTCCATTCTTTTTCCATTGCAAAGCTTGTAACCTCAATTTTCTAAAGCATCAAGAATCGTGCCTTAAGACCCCTTGAGCTGAGAATGCCATTGTTTCAAAAGTGGGAACTTGGAATTGAAGTTTCATTGCAAGTCAGAATTTGAATTTCATGTTACAACCTCTAAACCTCAAATTAGCACGTGTTTTGGGTCTAAACATGATAAGCCAACTTTCCCAAGTGGATTAGTGCATCAAAACGTGCGTTTTGGATGAGTTTAACAAAAGAGATGTCACATTTTCTTCATGATGCAGACCCACATGAATTCCCTCCAAATTGCATCATTCACCCTTCCTTTTGATCTCATTTGCTTCTCCTATAAATACATGAGCAATCCCATTCATTTTTCTTAAGCTTGGATAGCCAGAATCACCCTGCCAAACTTGTTCCACAACTCAGAAGTCAGTAACTTCAAAATCCATTCTCGAGCCTTTTTCAACCCAATTTTTCCATCAATTCACCTTGCTTGATCTTCCCTGAAGTTAACCATATAATTACATTCAAGAATCGTGCCCTATACTACTCCATAGAAGTCCAGTTTCAGATCTCTGCAACTCAACTTCAATAGGTAGATTCATTCATCAATTCTTCAAAACTCTGAAATCGTTGTGTTGCTCTCATTGCCCTGGTTCTAGTCATAACTGTGATACAGTGGGAGAACTGACTTGAGGGTTTTGCGTTTTATCGCAAATGTTGCGGTTAGCAAGATTCGCCACCGACTTTTCTTTTATCCAAAAAGGAAAGGTGAAAAAGCACAGGAAAGACCTTTGAGATGTTTTCTTGAGTTCGGGGGGTAGATTATTAAAAGGGAAGGTATTAGCACCCTTTTCAACCATGGTTTTCCATGGGCTCTTAGTTACTTGCTAGATCACTTGCTTTTATTTTGAAATTATGCTTTGTGTGGTTTTGAAAGTATTTTGTAAAAGAGGTCATTCGTTTAGGAAATCTTTGTAATGATTCTCGTTCGTAAGAATGTATACAAAGATGTTTGTCTTTTTGAAAATATTTTTAATGTTTGTAAAATGTTTGGAAATGTGTGTGTTTGTTTTGAAAATAGCAAGGATAGTTGTTTGAAAATAGAGCAAGTAATTAGAAGTAATCTACCTACTCAAATGTCTTTCTTGTGCATTTCCCATTCCTTTGACATTGTTGTCTTACCATTGATTTGGTAAGCAACCCTATCTTTGGATGTGAACGGGACGGGCGTGGGTCATCGTATAACCATGATTAGCAATATTGCAAAGTATCTTAGCATTTTTTGAGGGACCAAGATCATTTTGTAAGGCAACTATGAATAGCGTTATCGAGGGACTATGATCTTATACTTGTTTGTTTTTCCAAGATACTTCACATGCGTAATATGGCTATTTTTGTATAAGGCAACCAAGTGGAGAAACCCTAAGGATGCTTGTGTGCAAGTGTGTTATTTTCATGCCTTGGTTTTGTCTTGGATTAGGGTTTTCTATTTGCTTTGTTTTGATCTTACCATACAAACCCTAATTACTAACATGGCATGTAAAGCGGTAAATTGCGTAATGTAAAAATTACTAAGCTATTACGACAATTTATGGGAGGGGGAATACAAATTTGAATGGGGATTTGCAAGAATGTAAATCTAAATAAGCTATTACAACCAAATCAAATTTATACGAATATTAGAATAAACAAATACAATATTTAAATATGCAATATTATGTACATGCAAGAAAAATATTTTGTTTTGTTTTTTGTGTGAAAAGGAATTTTAACCTAATCCTAAAAATATATATAAAAAAAAGAAATTATATCTTAAAAAAAGGGTTAACCCTAATTTCTAGTTTGAAAGAAAATAAGGTTCTTATGTATTATTTTTTTGTGTTCTCTTTGTATTAAAAATAATAAATAATATTGTATGTAAATATTTAGTTTTTATATGTTAAAATAAATATTTACAAATATATATAAAAATATAAAAGAAAAGATAAGAATATATCTAAGTTTATTTTTACAAATTTATTTAAGAAAGATAGTTAGTATATATTGAAGATAAAATATATTTTTTATGTGAAAAATAAAATAAAATAAAATAAAAATGAAATATTATCATATTTATATTTTTCATGATTTTTGTGTATTAAAGAAAATATTTAATAAACAAAAATGAAAATAAAATAAATAAATAAAATATATGAAAATAGTTGGGCCAGGGGGTATCCTGAGAAATCAAGTGGTGTTATGTTAGAAAAAATGTTAGGCCCAACGTTGAAGCTCAATCCTGCAAAACAGCCAAAAAAAAAGTATGAAAAAACAAAAGGTAGCGCCAAGGTTCGAACCCACGACCTGGGCCTTACCAACGCGCTACCTTCCCACTGGGGTGGTGTGATCGGTGGGAACGAGAACTGACTGTTTTGGAATGCTGGTTCGCGTTTGCGTTTGTTTTCGCAAAATGTCGCGGTTAAGCAAGAGTCGCCACCGTCTTTTATTTTATCCAACAAGGGAAAGGACAAAAGCACAGAAAAATTCCTTTTCGAGATGTTTCTCGGGTTCAGGAGGTAGATTATAGAAAGGGAAGGTGTTAGCACCCTTTCTATCCGTGGTTATCCACGGGCTCTTAGGTACTTGCTCACTATGTTTTCAAAAGTTTGCTTTTCTTTATGTTTGTGGGTTTTGAAAAGAGTTTTGTTTTTGAAGAAAGTGTAAGTGCGAAAAGTTTTGTTTTTGTTTTTAAAATGAGCAAGTACTTAAGAACCTCTACCTACTCAAAAAGGAATTAAATTGTGCTAAAGTCCTTTAGACAATGCTATCTCACTATTGGGGAGTAGGTAGCATCGTCGTTGGAGTTTTAGGGTCAATTCGATTTATGGGACGTGTGGTCACTTAAAGCAACGTTAGGACGCTTTAGTGGTAATCCTAATGTCTTAGATCATTTTTATCGAGGCAACCATTTCGAGGCAACTTATGATCTTGGGACAGAAGGACGACCTCTAAAACATCCTATACTTAATGACCACATTTGAGGCAACCAAGTGAGGTATACCCTAGGAGTGGCATGTGCAAGTGTGTCAATTTTCAGTTTACATCATCTTTGTATTTTTAGGTGTTCTACCATTTGTTTTTAGATCTTGCCATACAATCCTAGTTAGCATACATCTAAGCAGTTAATATATGTACATGAATTTAAAGTGCAGAAATTGTAAATCCTACGTTATTACAAGGCTTCGGGGAGGGGGATCATTTACATGTCCAAAATTGGGGGAATAAAAATAAACGCGCGTGAATCTTAAAAATCCTAAGCATATGATCTTTTTGTTGTTGTTTTTTTGGGGAAAATACTAAATGTTCAATTAAGTCAAATTCAATTAATTAAAAAATACTGATTAAAATTAACTCTAAAACATAACTAGTATTTTTGCATTTTTGTTTATGAAAAGGATTGAATTCAAATAAATCCTAAGTCTACTGATTTTAAAATTGAAGAAAATAAGTTAAAATAATTAACTAAATTAAATCCTAATTCTAAGTTATTTGTTTTTTATGATTTTTATGTTGATTAAAAAAAACTAAAAGAAATAAACAAAAACAAAGTAAACAAAGTACAAATGGGCCAGGCATCAAAAACAAGAAAAAAATATAATTCTGGAGGTCTGGGTCGAAAGAGGTACAGGCTGTCTTTCGACCCAGTGAAGAAGCTGGATCGAAGGTGCATGAAGGGGCTGCACTCTGAGGGTTTTCGACCTGGACATGTCATCCTTCGAACTAGAATTCATGGGTCCAGTTCGAAGCTAAACTGCTGAGCTTCGAAACTCTGAACAGGAATCTGATGATGTAATTCCTGCAAAAAGAAACATATGTTAAAGGTCCAGGGAGGATTTTACCCCCCTGGCTCGAATCTCCTCCCTATTCGCACCTGCTGAATCTGGGTCTGGGTTTATTTTATCATTGGATTCGAAGGAACGACTCAGATTATGCCCAAGTAATGGCACAATCTCATCTCTGCGTTGTAGCTTATATGTAGCACATTAAATCATTCACCAATCAGCATTAATAATATGAATATGCAAGAAAAATGAATTTAAAAATGAATTTGAGATTAGATCCTTTTTTACCAAACAAAGATGCTTTGATCTGTAGTTCTGAGGGTGGAGGCGTTCGCTGGGTAGCAGCTTTGGCTTGTGCAAGGATTGGGTATGGCTTCCTGGAAGTGCTGGCAGCGTATCTCCAAGTTCTCTATTTTTCTGTATATTTTCGTGTGTTGTTCCCCCCTGAATTGTGTCACTGGCCCTTGTATTTATAGGAGTGGGGTGGAGGGGACAGGACGACAAAGGTTTAAATGACCTTGATTATGTCTTTGACAGCCATGAATGAGAGTTTGTAACGTTAATTATGTGTTTTGAAAGCCATGAATGAGAGTTTGTAACGTTGGCTAAACACATGGGATCCTGTCCCTTTTTGAATTTTGAATGACTGGCCTTCGAATGCTCCCTTTCGAATGGGCTGATGGCCTCCTTTGAATGCTCCCTTTCGAATGGGCTGATGGCCTCCTTCGAATGCTTTCCAAAGCTTCTTCGAATGGACCCTTTGAATGCTTCTTCGAATGGACCTTTTTGGAATTCCAATCGAAGGACACTGTTATAATGCCAATCGAAGTACTTTTCCATAACGCCAATCGAAAGGCTCATTCAGAATACCAATCGAAAGGTCTTTCAGAATGCCAATCGAAATGCTCCTTCAGAATGCCAATCGAAATGCTCCTTCAGAATGTCAATCGAAATGCTCCTTCAGAATGCCAATCGAAATAGCTTGACAGAATGCCAATCGAAAGGCTCCTTCAGAACACCAATCGAAGGGTCCTTCAGGATGCCAATCGAAATGTACTTGAAGCAACACTCAAAAAATTTCCTTTTTCTTTAGGAAAGAGTTTGTGATCAACCATGCAGGGGGAAAACTTTGGGAAACATGAGAGGGCAAATTTTGGGGTACAAAAGTTGCCCCTGTTCAATCTTCTTAAACCTGAGGATGTAGATTGGCTTGTGTGCCTTTCGTGATCCGAAGGTGGAAGATGATTGAACACTAGAGTGCCCAAAAATTTGCACTCGCATGGTGTAGTATCAGCATTGTGATGTCGGGAATGGGCTTACAGATGCCATTTGGAGATTGTTGGTAGGTGGTTCCATCCTCGTTGACAGGTTGTCTCCTTTGACGAGTTGTCTCCATTGACAGGTTGTCTCTATTGACAGGTTGTCTCTATTGACGGGTTTAGCCATAGAAAAATATTTAGGAATCGATTTAACTTACTTTGTCTCCATTGACTGGGTTCGCCTCAGAGAAATCTTTAGGAATCGATTTAACTGATCTTGTCTCCATTGACTAGCCTCACCTCAGAAAAATCTTTAGGAATCGATTTAACTGATCTTGTCTCTATTGACTGGCTTCACCTCAGAAAAATCTTTAGGAATCGATTTAACTGATCTTGTCTCCATTGATTGGCTTCACCTCAGAAAAATCTTTAGGAATCGATTTAACTGATCTTGTCTCCATTGACTGGCTTCGCCTCAGAAAAATCTTTAGGAATCGATTTAACTGATCTTGTCTCCATTGACTGGCTTCGCCTCAGAAAAATCTTTAGGAATTGATTTAACTGATCTTGTCTCCATTGACTGGCTTCGCCTCAGAAAAATCTTTAGGAATCGATTTAACTGATCTTGTCTCCATTGACTGGCTTCGCCTTAGAAAAATCTTTAGGAATCGATTTAACTGATCTTGTCTCCATTGACTGGCTTCGCTTCAGAAAAATCTTTAGGAATCAATTTAACTGATCTTGTCTCCATTGAATGGCTTCGCCTCAGAAAAATCTTTAGGAATCGATTTAACTGATCTTGTCTCCATTGACTGGCTTCGCTTCAGAAAAATCTTTAGGAATCAATTTAACTGATCTTGTCTCCATTGACTGGCATTCGCCTCAGAAAAATCTTTAGGAATCGATTTATCTGATCTTGGAGAAGGCCTTTGATATGGCTGAGAATTTAACTGAGTCCTTTCTGAAAGGTAATGGTCAGTCATATGCAATGCATGATATGGATCAAGCAATGATGTTCTCAACATAAATGAGATTGCATGGTATGATGCGTTTATGCATGTATCATGATGTATGTAATGTTTTAGTTGGGGAAAATAAATCCCGGATAACTTGCTGGAGAATAGAGTTGAATTCTTCGGTTCCGCTGGGGATGACGAACGAAGATGATTACAAGAATAAACCTGCAGGAGAGGATGACTCCGTTTGGGAATTACTCTATGGGGGAGAGATGTTCTGCTGATGATTTTATCGATAACTCCGCTGGGGATTCCATTGATAAGCTCTGTTGGGGGTTTCAATGATGAACTCCGCTGGGGAGGGATTATCGTTGCTGGCGATATTGAATCTGTTGAGGATAGAAGTCCTGCTTGGGGAAAGAAAGAACTTCGCTAGGGATGATCTTTCAGTTGCAACTTGCTGAGGATAACCCAGTTAGACTCTTGTGAGGATAACCTTCTGAATTTGGCTGGGGAGATACATTTGTATTCCGCAGGGGACAAGCTTCCAGAATCTACTGGGTAAGATGATTCAACTCTGGCAGGGAAGCCTTTTTAGACTGCGCTGGGGAAATGGCTCCACTGGGGGTATCTTGTATTCCTCCGAGAAACATTCTTATACTCTATTGAGGATAGAAGTCCTTCTGGGGATACCAAACCTTTTCGGGCTGAGGGTAGATCAACTCTGCTTGGGAAGAGTCTTGCTGATTTGTCCAGGGTTGCGAGTCTCAGTGGGGAGAACTACCATTACCGTTTTTATTCTGCGGGGAGTGAAGGTATCCTAGCCATATTCTTCAGCTGAATATACCTCGGTACCTTGGTGGACAGAGCAACTAGACAGCTCGGACAAATCTTATTACCCCTGTTTCTGATATCACCCGTAATTAGTCCTTTTTTTCGCATGTAAATATTTATGAGCAGCAATTAATGTCAAATGCATATATCAAAAATGAACATTGGACGTTCTTTGCAAAACAAAACAGATAAAGGGAAAACAGTTTGAAATTTGTCTGAAAATGAATTTGTATTCATTTTCGAAGTTTGGCCTGTAAATAGGCGTTTTGTACAAGAGGTTGACGTCCTAGTAAGAGAACGCCGCCGAACAAATAGAATTTATACATTTTGTGAAAAGAAAACAAAACAGCTATGTGAATAGTCCCACTGGGTTCCAGCTCTGTTATTGCCTTTATATCTTTAAGAGTCTCATCACTTTGCTGCTTAGTTGGAGATGAATATGATTGATTGGTGCCATCCGAGCTTGATAGTTGATACCGAAGTCTGGATGCAGGGTGATCCAATGAGACATAGTGTTACGCTTATCCCTAACTTTTGCCTGGACCGCCCTTTCGGGTTTTTGGTCCACCGGGATACCCATTTTTGCCCAAGCCGCCTTTTCAGGTTTTTGACTTGCCGGGTGTATAGATTTTTTTTATTTTCATCCCTTATTTTTACCCGAACCCTTTTGGTTCGCCGGGAAGCCCTTATTTTGGCATAGGCCAGTCAACCTAGCGGGTCTTTGATTATGCGTAGTATCTTTTTACTATGTCCGCATTGATGGGGTGAGGAAGGTCGTCACCATCCATGGTAGTCAGAATCATCGCTCCTCCTGAGAAGATGTTTTTAACCACAAATGGCCCTTCATAAGTAGGGGTCCATTTGCCCCTTGGATCACCTTGAGGTAGAATAATGCGCTTGATTACCAGGTCCCCAACTCGATACTCTTGTCGTCTGACTTTCTTGTTAAATGCCTTGATCATCCGTTTTTGGTACGTCTGACCATGACAAATAGCAGTAAGTCTCTTTTTGTCGATTAGATTCAATTGATCAAGTCGGGTTTGAATCCAGTCGTCTTCGCTCAAACCTGCATCCTTCATGATCCAAAGAGAGGGTATCTGAACTTCAATGGGCAAGACTGCCTCCATGCCATAAACCAAGGAATAGGGTGTTGCCCATGTTGACGTCCGTGCCGAGGTACGGTACCCATGAAGAGCAAATGGTAACATCTCGTGCCAGTATTTGTATGTCATTGTCATCTTCTACACAATCTTCTTAATGTTCTTATTTACTGCTTCAACAGCCCCATTCATCTTCGGCCGGTAGGGAGAAGAGTTATGATGTTGTATCTTGAATTGCTCGCAGAGCTCAGTGATCATTTTGTTGTTAAGATTGGTATCATTCTCCGTAATGATCCTTTCTGGTACGCCGTATCGACAGATCAGGTTGTGCCGAATGAACCGTGCCACGATATTCTTGGTTACGGTAGCAAAGGAAGCTTCTTCCACCCACTTCATAAAGTAATCAATCGCTACCAGGATGAAACGATGCCCGTTGGATGCCATAGGTTTGATTTCGCTGATCATATCAATACCCCACATTGCAAAAGGCCAAGGTGCCGTCAAAACATTCAGAGGAACTGGAGGTATGTGCACCTTATCAGCATAGACCTGGAACTTGTGACATGTCCGAGAATGCTGATAACAGTCAGCTTCCATTGTGGACCAGTAATATCCTGCCCGAAGGATTTTCTTTGCCATGGTATGTCCACTGGAATGAGTTCCGAAAGTACCTTCATGCAGCTCTTCCATGATCCTTTCTACTTCAATTTTATCCATGCAACGCAGTAAGGTTGAATCATGGTTACGTTTGTAAAGAATGCCATTGCTGATGAAGAACTTTGCCGCGAACCTTCTCAGAAACTTTTTGTCATTAATAGATGCATCCTCGGGGTATTCTTGAGTTTCAAGGTACCTCTTCACTTCATGATACCAAGGCTTTTCTGTTACCTCTTCAGTCTCAAGATCACAGCAATGTGCAGGCTCATCCAACTTCCAAATAATAATTCGAGGAGCCTCGTTGTCCCATTTGACTTTGAACATAGAAGACATCGTAGCTAACGCGTCCGCCAACTGATTCTCCTCTCTTGGGAAGTGTTCAAAGGTTATCTCCTCAAAATGGGGAAGCAACGTCAATACATACTCCTTGTAAGGAATAAGATTTGGGTGTTTCGTATCCCACTCTCCTTTGATCTGACTGATCACGAGAGCGGAATCTCCGAAGACACTCAGAAACTTAATCCTTAGGTCAATTGCAGCTCGCAGACCCATAATGCATGCTTCATACTCCACCATGTTGTTGGTGCAGTTGAAACACAGTCGGGCGGTAAACGGAGTATGAGAGCCTTTAGGAGATATGATCACAGCGCCAATTCCATTACCTAAAGCGTTCGAAGCTCCATCAAAATGCATAGACAATCGGGATCCTTCCTCAGGTCCTTCATCCGGTCCAGGTGTTTCACAATCAGTTATGAACATGATATTCTCGTCTGGAAATTCAAAATTCATAGACTGGTAATCATCCACTGCCTGGTGTGCCAAATGGTCTGCCAATACGCTTCCCTTGATTGCTTTTTGAGTTGTGTACTGGATGTCATATTCAGTCAAGATCATCTGCCATCTTGCTATTCTTCCGGACAAGGCAGGTTTTCAAAGATATACTTGATTGGATCCATCTTTGAAATCAATAGAGTAGTGTGAGTCAACATATACTGTCTCAGCCAGCGAGTAGCCCATGCCAAAGCGCAGCAAGTTTTCTTGAGCAGTGAGTATCGGGTCTCACAGTCGGTAAACTTTTTGCTAAGGTATTAAATAGCATGTTCTTTTTGGCCAGACTCGTCATGCTGCCCCAGAACACACCCCATTGAGTTGTCAAGTACTGTCAAGTATAAGATTAGAGGTCTCCCTTCCACTGGTGGCATCAGAATGGGTGGCTCCTGGAGATACTCTTTAATTCTTTCGAAAGCGGCCTGACATTCATCGTTCCAACATACCACTTGATCTTTCTTCAGCAGTTTAAAGATTGGCTCACAAGTAGCAGTTAGGTGCAAGATGAATCGGACAATGTAGTTCAGTCGTCCTAGAAAGCCTCTGACCTCCTTCTCTGTCTTGGGAGCTGGCATCTCTTGTATAGCTTTCACCTTGGCAGGGTCCACTTGAATACCTTTGTCGCTTACGACGAAACCCAGCAGTTTACCAGACCGTACCCCGAAGGTGCATTTGTTTGGGTTCTATCTCAGCTTATATAACTTCAACCTGTCAAATAGCTTCTGTAGATGGTCAAGGTGTTCCTCTTCGGTTTGGGACCTCGCAATCATATCGTCGACGTATACTTCAATCTCATGATGGATCATGTCATGAAACAAAGCAACCATGGCACGCTGATATGTTGCCCCAACATTCTTTAACCCAAAAGGCATGACCTTGTAACAAAAGGTACCCCACTGAGTAACAAAAGTGGTCTTCTCCATGTCTTCGGGAGCCATTTTGATTTGATTATAACCGGAGAAACCGTCCATAAAGGAGAATACCTTGCGCTGAGCAGTATTGTCAACCAGAACATCGATGTGAGGTAGAGGGAAGTCATATTTAGGGCTTGCCCTGTTCAAATCTCTGTAATCAACACACATTCGGACCTTACCATCCTTCTTCGGTACCAGAACCACATTGGCGACCCACTGAGGGTAAGAAGTTACTGCTAGAAAATCGGTGTTAAACTGTTTCATAACTTCGGCCTTGATTTTCTCAGACATCTCTGGACGCATACGGCGAATCTTCTGTTTTACCGGAGGACAGACTTCCTTGGTAGGCAGGCGATGAACCACAATGTCGGTATCTAACCCAGGCATATCTTTGTAAGACCAGGCAAAGATTTCCACGTAGTCATGCAGCATTTGAATCAACCGTTGTTTCACACTAAGCTCCAGATTTGCATCGATCTTGACTTCCTTTTTGTCTGTCTCGGTACCCAGATTCACCGTTTCCACTGGCTCTTCATGTGGCTGAATGGCCCTCTCTTCCTGGAGTAGTAACCTTACAAGCTCACCAGGCACTTCGCAATCATCTTCACCTTCGTCTTCGGCTAAGTTGATCGGATTTTCGAAGTCATAACTAGCAGTAGCAGAGTCGTTACCAGTGAGATCCAGAGTGGATTGGGACCTGTATATGTGAGTGTGTGTAAAATAGATGTTTTGTAAATATGTAATAAAGAAAGACAAGGAGCACAAAATTTGAAATGTGAAAACGTCCAATGCTTTCATTAATGATATATGAAAATGGCATACAAAAGCCCTCACAAATGAAGCCACGGTGCCCCGGGTAAGACACCAGGCCATAAAGTTTCAAAACATTGTTTGTTACAAATTCGAAACAAAAAGCTCATTACTGAGTAATAAAAGTAATAGGGATGAAATCCTTTGTTGTCCAGTTGTTTGGTCCACCGTTGGTCGTAGGATAGATCCAGCTGTCGAATTCAGATTCCTCCACGTCATCTTCGATGGCATTCACTCCTGAGTTGCTGATGAATACAAGAGGTCTTCCAATCCTTGCACTTCGAACAGCCCTCTGAGCTTCTGCAGTGAAACCCAAACCGAACTTGTTAGTCTTCTGAGTGAAATCAGGAAGTCATCCCCAGTTTGCATACTCACCCTTCTCAATAACAGCTCGGGCATCCTTTAAGGAAGCCATCTTCATGGGAGAATCTTCCATCACAGTCCAGCTGACGCCAGTGTCTGAGGAACCTCTTCAAAGTGTTGAAATGGGGTCTCAATGAACTCCCCATCCATCTCTACATACCGGAATGAGTTGAGGTGACTGACCATGTACTCTTCCTCCCCTTGAACTATCATAATCTTGCCTCTGACCGGGTACTTCAACTTCTGGTGGAGTGTTGAGGTTACGGCTCCAACTTTGTGGATCCATGGCCGACCCAGCAAACAAGAATAGGATAGCCGAATGTCCATCACGTAGAATGTAGAATTGAAGACCTGAGAACCAAACTTGATTGGAATATCAACCTCACCATGCACCGTCCTTTTAGACCCATCAAAGGCCCGGACAACAATGTTACTCGGCTTTAGCTCCAAACCTTCGCAATCCAGCCTGTCTAGAGCTTTCTTGGGCAAGACGTTCAACGAGGAACCAGTGTCAACCAACACATGTGCAAGAGTAGTGCCCCTGCATTCAATGGAGACGTGCATGGCATCATTATGGTTCTTCCCTTTAGCCGTCAGATCAGCGTCGGAGAAACCCAAACCATTATCAACAGTTAAATTGGCCACACAATCGGTAAATTGATCAGCTGATGTCTCTTATGGCACGTGGGCCGTCTTTAGGAAGGTAATCAGAGCCTTGGCATGGGCCTCTGAACACAACAGCAATGATAACATAGAAATCTTGGATGGGGTTTTCCCCAGTTGCTCAACTACATTATAATCACTCTTCTTAATAATCTTCAGAATCTCTTCCATCTCCTGTTTGGAAGCTTCAACAGTGATTGTCTTTGGCACCTCCGTCTGGGCAGGCATATCAGTGGTGATCCCTTTGCCCCGAGCGTTAGATGACTCGGCGACAGGGGTAGGAACAAGGACTTGATCAGGAATGGCAGCAGGTACACTTGCAGGCTTAATGACAACAGGTCTTCGGACGGCTGGTGGAGAAATATCAGGTGAGAAAAGTCTACCGTTGCGGGTGACTTTAGCAGGTCCTGTAACGTTGCTGACGCCGGTATCAGCACCGAACTCTTGCTTAACTCCAAGAACATAAACATTTGCCTCATAGTGCCAAGGGACAACTTTTTCAGATGTATAGGGGATGGGCCCCGGAACAGTGATGATTATAGGTGCGGTCTTCGAAACAGATGTAATTCTAACAGGCGTCCTCGAGGGAGCCTTGGGAGAATTGTCGAAAATGGTAATGATAGAAACTTATTCATAATGAACGGGTGGAACAGCAGCCTTCTCAAAAAGAATCTCTTTACTATCCATCAGGTTTTGGATACCTAACTTCAGGGATGGGCAACCAGTAGGTAAAGTAGAACACATGTGGCAGCCTTCACCACAGCCCGAAAATAAACCGGCTAGCAACAGGTTCTTCTTGATAGTCATCAGAGGGGTAACAACATCGTCCACAGAAACTACAAACAAGTCTTCCTCTACAACATTCACTCCATGCTTGGGCATGGGAGCAGTCACAACATTAGGCCTCTCGGGCGCCTCAAACTCAATCTCCTTTGCATCGATTAGGTCTTGAACCTTGTTTTTCAGACTCCAACAATCATCTGTATTATGCCCCGGGCTATTAGAGTGATAAGCACAGCGGGCGTTAGGGTTATACTTTGATGATGTAGTATTTGGATTCCTTGGAGCTTCTCTTAGAGTCACCAGATTGGGGTTCAGCAACTGTGGCAACATCTGAGATAAAGTCATGCTGAGGCGAGTGAATTGCCTCCAAGGTCTCTCGTCCTTTTGTTGGTTGTGATGTTGAGGAGTACCAGCAGGTTTTGAAATAACAACCGCATTGACAGCTTGGCGGTGTTCAGGTTTACTTTGTCTTCTTGAACTGTAGACAGCACTAGACTCTTTCTTGAATGGTTTCTTCTCGGTGCTCGATGAGGCACCCTTCTGTATCTTCCCAGCTTTAATACCCGCTTCGATCCTCTCACCAGTTAAGATGAGGTCTGTAAATCCGGTCGAGGAGTTTCCAATCAGATGATTAAAGAATGTACCAGACAGGGTCCCCAGAAACATATCAACCAGTTCACGATCAGCCAAAGGTGGTTACACCCTTCCGGCAAGGTCTCTCCATTTTTGAGCATACTCCTTAAATCCTTCACCCGTCCCTATTGACATACCCTGGAGTTGGGTACGCGTAGGAGCGAGGTCGGAGTTATATTGATACTGCCTATAGAACGCAACAGCTAAATCCTCCCAGCTACGGATACTGGCTCCGTCCAACTGTTAGAACCACTCAAGCTGAGTCCCTGAAAGACTGTCTTGAAAGAAATGGACCCACAAGTTCTTATCAGCAGTGTAAGGTTGGATCTTCCTCACATATGATCGGAGGTGCAACTTTGGACAAGAAGCTCCATCATACTTGGCAAAGGCAGGTGCCTTGAACTTATAGGGAATCACCACACCAGATGATAAACCCAAATCTCTGAAGTCCAGACCGGGCACTTTCTGTACTTCCATAGCGTTCAAACGGTCTTCCAGTTGTTTGTACTTATCCTCAGCAGGAGCATACTGTTCTTCATCATAGTCTGTCTCGTTGTCGAAGACCATAGGGCTAGGAGCCCTCCTTTCTTATGGACTGTCTTTCTCTCCAGACGGGGTGGCCAGATCAATTTCATTTTGCAGCTCATTTCCAAGTCTGCGTCCGGTGTTGAACAGGATGGTCCTCTTCTTCTTATTCTTCCTCTCTTTCAGAATCAAGGTCTTCAAGTCCTACTGACCCTTAGCTAGACTCATGACCAACTCTTGAAATTGGGCATTTTGGGCCTGGAGGGCCTTGATAGCTTGCTCAGTGGAAGTTTCAGCAGACATGATGATTGCTGAAATAAACAGCGAAGAAGATAAGAGACCTGTAAAACGGTACCTGTTATGCATATGATGAATGATGTGTAATGCATTCAAGGGTTCAAAAATTCAAATTTGTTGCAGACAAAAAAGAACACACGTCACATTAGAAGAAATTTAGTACATAAGTGCCCCATGGGCGAAATATTACAAAATTCTTAATGTAAAAAGACATTGCGCATCCTCTTTGGAGCGATGTAAGTGTTGAGGGTATCTTCCTCGTGAAGTCGGCGGGTAAGCTCCAAAACCTTCTTTTCAATGGCATAGAAGCTGGTTTCAAAAGTATTCCGCTCTTCTTTGAGTTGGATCCAACTATTTTGCATTTCTTCCCATGATGTTGGCATGTCAGGATGTAGGATGGCGTATGGAACCTCTCCTTCCATAACAGGCTCTTTGATCAAGGGGAGAATGTGAGGATATGGCATCATAAGATTTTGTGAGCGGGTCCGTACCCACTTGAGGTAAGGCTCAAGGGGGATGGAATTCTTGTGCCCCAGTGTCTTACTATCCACCTTATTAGGCATCCTCCAAGCTCTGATGAACCTTTGTCGAAGCCCTTGCACATCGTTGTCGAAGTCAAAAACTAAGTCAGGAATCAGCATGTCATGAGTGTTGTCCCTCCTAGCATATCCAAATTGTCTCAAGGCTAGACAGGGGTTGTAGGTAATGCCTCCCCTAATTCCAAGTAAAGGAACATTAGGAAATTCTCCACAACGATCAATGATGGTGACATTTTCTCTGGACCAAGAGCACCAATGTACATCAGAATGTGTGAGGATCATCAATCGTTATGACCACCTTAAACCCTGCTCATTCTTCAAAACTGATTGTGGATGGTGAGAAATAAACCACCTTGCTAGGAGAGGAGTACAACACATGAGAACACCTCTTTTACTCATTATTCGTGTGTAAAATGAGTGAAGGATGTCCCCAAGCAATGTAGGTATGGGATTCCTGGATATGAAAATCTTGACAACATTTACATCTATAAGTTTATCAGAATTTGGGAACAAAACCAACCCATAGATAAGGAGTGCCACAATCTCTTCAAAGGCTTGTAGATCAAGAGAATTCCAGCACTCTCGTGCCTTCTTAAACAGAAACTTTACCAAGAATCCTTTGATACCACTTTTGGTTTCCCAATGCCCCTTGATGTCGGATGGTTGTAAGCGTAATGCTTGAGCAACATCTTCAAGTTTTGGTTCCTTTTCCGTACCGTTGTAGGGTATTTGACTAAGAATAGGAATTCTCAGGAGTTGAGAAAATTCCTCCAAATTAGGCACCAATTGATAATCAGGGAATGTGAAACAGCGGTGTAGGGGGTCAAAGAACTGGAAGAGAACTTTCATCATGTCTTCTTCAATGTTGGTGTTGACCAAGCTGAGGAGTCTACCATGTCTTTCACTGAAGAGAGAATTCTCGGGAATCCTGGATGTAAGCTCCTTGAGTTGAGCAGGGATCCTTACAAGGTTAACTTGAATTGTTTTCCTACGGAGAGACTCCATGTCCTGCAAAACAAGGACAAAGATGAAGATCTAAACCCTTGAAATGGTTAGCAGATGCATATGATGCTTTATGATGTATGCAAAAACACATGTACAAGCAAGTTACACAAAAACCCTAGTTTGGGCCTGCAGGAGTTTCATAGGTAAGTACCCTCTTGAGTTCAGTTGGCTCAAAACCTGTCCTATAAATAGTAACCGGGTTCTAAGGAGCTCAATATCATTGGATTGTTTTCTATGTTCATCGTTTCGGTTTAGCCACTTAACTGGCGACCAAAATATTCCAAGAAAACAATCCTCAATGAGTGTAGTATCGAGTATCTACCAACTTCGGACTGCACCAAAGTCGGTCATCTCACTACCCCTAAAAAAGGCCAAGATGGTCAAGTAAGGTTCTAGGTCATTGGTGCTTAGTGACATCACTCAGCAGCCCCGTATTCTCTTTGATTGACTCAAAGGCTACCGGTACTCACAAATATTTCGCACCAATATAGTTATTGCTTCAACCGTCTTTTAAGCAAGAGTCGCCACCGTCTTTTATTTTATCCAACAAGGGAAAGGACAAAAGCACATAAAAATTCCTTTTTGAGATGTTTCTTGGCTTCGGGAGGTAGATTATAGAAAGGGAAGGTGTTAGCACCCTTTCTATCCGTGGTTATCCACGGGCTCTTAGGTACTTGCTCACTATGTTTTCAAAAGTTTGCTTTTCTTTGTGTTTGTGGGTTTTGAAAAGAGTTTTGTTTTTGAAGAAAGTGTAAGTGCGAAAAGTTTTGTTTTTGTTTTTAAAATGAGCAAGTACTTAAGAACCTCTACCTACTCAAAAAGGAATTAAATTATGCTAAAGTCCTTTAGACAATGCTATCCCACTATTGAGGAGTAGGTAGCATCGTCGTTGGAGTTTTCGGGTCAATTTGATTTATGGGATGTGTGGTCACTTAAAGCAACGTTAGGACGCTTTAGTGGTAATCCTAATGTCTTAGATCATTTTTATTGAGGCAACCATTTTGAATCAACTTATGATCTTGGGACAGAAGGACGACCTCTAAAACATCCTATACTTAATGGCCACATTTGAGGCAACCAAGTGAGGTATACCCTAGGAGTGGCATGTGCAAGTGTGTCAATTTTCAGTTTACATCATCTTTGTATTTTTAGGTGTTCTACCATTTGTTTTTAGATCTTGCCATACAATCCTAGTTAGCATACATATAAGCAGTTAATATATGTACAGGAATTTAAAGTGCAGAAATTGTAAATCCTACGTTATTACAAGGCTTCGGGGAGGGGGGTCATTTACATGTCCAAAATTGGGGGAATAAAAATAAACGCGCGTGAATCTTAAAAATCCTAAGCATTTGATCTTTTTGTTGTTTTATTTTATTTATTTTTTGGGGAAAATGCTAAATGTTCAATTAAGTCAAATTCAATTAATTAAAAAATACTGATTAAAATTAACTCTAAAACATAACTAGTATTTTTGCATTTTTGTTTATGAAAAGGATTGAATTCAAATAAATCCTAAGTCTACTGATTTTAAAATTGAAGAAAATAAGTTAAAATAATTAAATAAATTAAATCCTAATTCTAAGTTATTTGTTTTTTATGATTTTTATGTTGATTAAAAAAAAACTAAAAGAAATAAACAAAAACAAAGTAAACAAAGTAAACAAAGTACAAATGGGCCAGGCAGCAAAAACAAGAAAAAAATATAATTCTGGAGGTCTGGGTCGAAAGAGGTGTAGGTTGTCTTTCGACCCAGTGAAGAAGCTGGATCGAAGGTGCATGAAGGGGCTGCACTCTGAGGGTTTTCGACCTGGACATGTCATCCTTCGAACTGGAAGTCCTGGGTCCAGTTCGAAGCTAAACTGCTGAGCTTCGAAACTCTGAACAGGAATCTGATGATGTAGTTCCTGCAAAACGAAACATATGTTAAAGGTCCAGGGAGGATTTTACCCCCCTGGCTCGAATCTCCTCCCTATTCTCACCTGCTGAATCTGGGCCTGGGTTTATTTTATCATTGGATTCGAAGGAACGGCTCAGATTGTGCCCAAGTAATGGCACAATCTCATCTCTGCGTTGTAGCTTATATGTAGCACATTAAATCATTCACCAATCAGCAGTAATAATATGAATATGCAATCAAAATGAATTTATAAATGAATTTGAGATTAGATCCTTTTTTACCAAACAGAGATGCTTCGATCTGTAGTTCTGAGGGTGGAGGCGTTCGTTGGGTAGGAGCTTTGGCTTGTGCAAAGATTGGGTATGGCTTCCTGGAAGTGCTGGCAGCGTATCTCCAGGTTCTCTATTTTTCTGTATATTTTCGTGTGTTGTTCCCCCCTGAATTGTGTCACTGGCCCTTGTATTTATAGGAGTGGGATGGAGGGGACAGGAAGACAAAGGTTTAAATGACCTTGATTATGTGTTTGACATCCATGAATGAGAGTTTGTAACATTAATTATGTGTTTTGAAAGCCATGAATGAGAGTTTGTAACGTTGGCTAAACACATGGGATCCTGTCCCTTTTTGAATTTTGAATGACTGGCCTTTGAATGCTCCCTTTCGAATGGGCTGATGGCCTCCTTCGAATGCTCCTTTCGAATGGGCTGATGGCCTCCTTCGAATGCTTTCCAAAGCTTCTTCGAATGGACCCTTTGAATTCTTCTTCGAATGGACCTTTTTGGAATTCCAATCGAAGGACACTGTTATAATGCCAATCGAAGTACTTGTCCATAACTCCAATCGAAAGGCTCATTCAGAATACCAATCGAAAGGTCTTTCAGAATGCCAATCGAAATGCTCCTTCAGAATGCCAATCGAAATGCTCCTTCAGAATGCCAATCGAAATGCTTCTTCAGAATGCCAATCGAAAGAGCTTGACAGAATGCCAATCGAAAGGCTCCTTCAGAACACCAATCGAAGGGTCCTTCAGGATGCCAATCGAAATGTACTTGAAGCAACACTAAAAAATTTTCCTTTTCCTTAGGCAAGAGTTTATGATCAACCATGCAGGGGGGAAACTTTGGGAAACATGAGAGGGCAAATTTTGGGGTACAACAGGTGGCTATACATTCGTTGATTTATATGAAACAACAATAACATAACACAAACAAGGCCCTTGCCCTATACTTCATCTTCTTCCCCAAGCTGGCCAGAAGCTCTATAACTTTCTCATCTCTCAATAAAAATGGAAACTGATAACATGAATGTTGTATCATTTTGTCTCACGATTCTAACCATATAAATCATGTAAGCTAACAATCAAAGATCAAAACGAATTTTAAAATCCCTAAATTTAAACCTAATTATTCCAGGAACTTCAAGTTAAAAATTCTCTCAACTCAGGCCAAATAAATGCAAGATATATATATGTACAGCTTCGTAGCAATGAGCTATACGTTGTTTATTCACAAATCGTGGCCAATGGATGCCTATATGAAGAAATAGAAGTTGAGATTATTACCTCTTTCAGTTGAAATCGTGAATGGATTTTGAGTGAGATTTATGAAGGCCTGATGATTGCTTGAGCTTGCTTGAACCTCCCTGAGTGTGTTCCAACCCTTGCCTTGCTTTGGAAGTCCCTGGAACTCTCTATCCAAGTCAACCTGCAAGCTTTGAAAACAAAAATGGAAAATGAAGAAGGACGTGTTCCAGTGCAGGGATGATGGTCTGGATCTCTTAGATATGAAGTAGGTAAAGTTTTTTGATGGTTAAAACTTGAAACACACGAGCCAAATGATGGATTGCTATGCTTATGTAAAAACTGCAAGTTTTGACAGTTTTTTGGTGATATGGAGTGTTAGAATGTTTCAGGCCTCTAGAAATTGTGTTTCTAGTGGTAATGTGTTTGTGTATTAGTATGGGATAGGTTTCAAGTCAGCTCTCCAACAGATTTGTGAGTTCTAGCCTTTTGGCACACTTTCTTGCTTTTGAAGCAAAGTGAAGAGACAAGTCTTCACATGCTTGTACTGGCCTGCTTGGGGTTGGTATAAGATTTGTACAATTTTCTTTAGGCATGTAAGACTTGTGTGTGCATAGAAGACAAGTCCAATGCTCAAGAATCGGAAAGTTGCAAAAGTGAAGCTTTTTCAAAATGGCAATGGCCACTTTATGCCATTTATGGAATTACAACTTGGACAAAGGCTCTTGAGCTTGAATTAAAGCTTTGTCAACTGAGTAAGCATTAAATTATGAAGTCAGAAACAAGTTAGGGACCTATAAAGCATGAATTAGGCAGCATAGGTTCAAATTTGAATTTTGTTCTTCATGAAATGGCTTGAATTCAAAGTGAGAAATTGCCAACTTCATCTCTTCGATTCTCCCTACTCAAAAATGATATTGAGGAGTTCTTGGACATTTTGGAAAGCTTGCAATGTGATCTATAACTCATATTTGAAATTCACTTCAAGAGTCCTATTGGAATTAGGTGAAAAATTGCCATGAAGTTGGGTCCAAAACCTGCCTAAATTAGGGCAAAATTTCACTAAGTTATCTAGTTCATGAGCATGTATTCATAAAATTATATCTTGTGATCCAAGCATATTTAGGGAAAAATGTGTGAAGCAAAGTTGTATATTTCATGGAGGTATACAACTTTCATGTTGGGAACTTTCCTTGAATCATCTTGTATCATGGTGAAAAAATGGATTAAAGTTGAGAAAAATAAGAAATTTTCTATACTTAGAAAAATTTCCATGTTAAGAAAATTTCCAATTTTAAAACCTAATCTTCAATCCTTGATTTCTTGATGAAAAAGTTTCACAATTTGATATGTTTTGATGAATTGTGACCGTTGGCACTTGATTTTGACCAAAAAGTCAAAGTTTGACTTTTCAGTTTACAGTTGACTTTTGATTAGTTGACTGCAAATTTCATCTGTCTATCCAATGAAATTGCAATGTTTTAAACCATATAATTAGCTCAAGATGATGCAATTTAATCCTTGGAATAATGCTTTAACTCCATTGGTCATTTGCTAGGTCAAAAATCAGAAATTACCCTTTCTAAGTCAAAACACTAATTTTGACCATTTTGTCCTTTTGATGATTTGATCAAATTTCTTGAGGAATTGTAATCCAAACTTGATCAAATGAAACATATGAGTCTAAAATGTTGTTGTTGATAAAAAATTATGAAGTTTGACTGTAAATTGGCCATGGTTGACTTTTCCCTATTACAACTGATTTTTAGGTCAACTGTCCAATTGACTGATCAAAAATGCGGTTCAAGGCTTGAAACTTGTCATGAGTAATCTTAGGGGTCCATAATGATGTTTGAAAGTCATATGAAGCATTAATAGTCCAAGAATCCTTGTGCAAACTCAAACCCTAATTTTGTGTGATCAGTGCATGATGAGAGGTCTTGAGCTGGTCAAACCATAATCCAGTCTTGAGTTTAAGAGATCTTGTGAGAATAATCTTGATAAATGAGAGGGCAAATTTTGGGGTACAACATCTGCCCCTGTTCAATCTTCTTAAACCCGAAGAGTTAGATTGGTGAGTTTTGCCATTCGTGGCTCGAAGGTGAGAGAATGATTGGACACTAGAGTTCCCAGAAATTTGCACTCGACGATGTGTAGTTGAGGGAATGGGCTTAAAGATGCCATTTGGAGAAGTGATAGAATCTTTTTGGGGATGGGCTTGTTAGATGCCATTCAAGAAGGTTTGTTGAATTGCAAGTTGTAATCTGAAAGAATGAGTATCAGAATGGCGTTTGTGTCTAGAGCGTATCTAAACTGTATCTGGATTTGAACTTCGAATGAGTATCTGAATGGCCTCCGTGTCTGGAGTGTAACTGAACTGTGTCTGAACTTGAAATCTGAATGAGTATCAGAATGGCATCCGTGTCTGGAGTGTATCCGTACTATATCTGAAAGTTGAATCTGAATGAGTATCAGAATGACATCTGTGTCTGGAGCGTATCTGAACCGTATCATGATTGCATATTTGTTAATGGTAGCTGTCAATCTTATCCTGAAAAGGGTGAAATGTTAGCTAAAATACAAAGTTATGTTGCATGAAATGTATGATGCAATGTATTTTCTTTAACAATGTTTATGATATGTGGATGTAATGTATGCGCATGTAAGCTGATTTGCTGTATTGCTGTTTGATTGAGGAAAATAAATCCTTGGATGCTGCTGAGGATAAGTTGAATTTTAATGTCTTGAAGTTGAAGTACTGACGAAATCTTGTTGAGAGAAGTAAATTTTGTTGCGAGGGTAATGCCATGTACTGCCTGTAAGATTTGTTTGGGGAATCTTAAGAAATTTGAGGATTTCTACTAGGGATTAATAAATTGAAATTTGTTCCGCTGGGGATTCAAATGACGTACAGTGGGGATTACTTATGGAATAGCCTAGATACGTTTTCCTGTCTTTTCAACCTATCAGTAATTGTCTTTCTCATTTTGTTTATTTGTAAATAGTAATTATGCTCAAATGCATATGTTCATCAATGAATCATTAGACGTTTTTGCAAACATAACACAAGAGTAAAGAAAAAGACAAATAGCATTTGCACTTTCAAAGGGATATCTTTGTATTAACTTTGAGTAAGTTTTTTTGTACAAAGGGGACAAACATTCTAGTAAGAGAATGTTGTCAAAAACAAGAAAAATTTATACAGAGAAGGATAGCTATGTGTAATAATCCCATGGGGTTCCCATTCTACTATAGCCTTTATATCTCTGAGCACCTTGTCTATTTGTTGCTTCGTCCAAAGATGATTGAATTGATCAGAAACTCATGAGTTTGTCAGTGGAAGTCAAAGGTTGTCCGTAAGTGATCTGACGGGACATAATCATACGCTTTAATTCCCTAACTTTTGCATGGACTACCCCTTCAGGTTTTCAGTCCACCGGGAAACCCTTTTTTGCCCAAGTCGCCCTTTCGGGTTTTCAACTTGCCAGGTGTACAAATTTTTTTTATTTTATTCCTAATTTTTTCCCAAACCTTTTTGGTTCGTCGGGATGCCGTTGTTTTTCCTAGGTGTGTCAACCTAGCAGGTCTCTTATGCATAGTATCTTTTGACTATGTCTGTGTTCGCAGGGTGTGGAAGGTTGTCGCCATCCATGGTGGTCAAAATCATCGCCCCACCAGAGAATATATTTTTGATTACAAATGGTCCTTCATAGGTAGGAGTCCATTTGCCCCTGGGATCACTTTGTGGCAAGATGATGCATTTGATCACTAGATCCCCAACTTGATATACTTGACGCATGACTTTCTTGTTGAAAGACTTGATCATCCGTTTTTGATACATTTGACCATGGCAGACAGCAGTAAGTCTCTTTTCATCAATTAAGTTCAGTTGATCAAGTCGAGTCTAGATCCAATCGTCTTCATTCAAACCTGCATCCTTCATAATCCTCAAAGAGGGGATTTGAACCTCAATAGGTAAAACAGCTTCCATGCCATATACCAAAGAATAGGGTGTTGCCCCAGTTGATGTGTGAGCCATGGTACGGTACCCGTGGAGAGCGAATGGTAGCATCTCGTACCAGTCTTTGTATGTGACTGTCATCTTTTGTATGATCTTTTTAATGTTTTTATTCGCAGCCTCGACAACACCATTCATCTTTGGCTGATAGGGAGAAGAATTTTGATGCTGAATCTTGAATTGCTCGCACAAGGCAGTGATCATAGTGTTGTTAAGATTTGTACCATTGTCAGTGATGATCCTTTCCGGGATACCGTACCGGAAAATGAGATTTTGCTTGATGAAGCGGGCAACAACATTCTTATTAACAGAAGCGAAGGAAGCTGCTTCGACCCATTTGTTAAAATAGTCAATGGCCACTAGGATGAAGAGGTGTCCATTGGAGGTTGTCGGCTTGATCTCTCCAATCATATCAATTCCCCACATAGCGAAGGGCCAAGGAGCCGTCAAGACATCCAGAGGAACTGGAGGTACGTACACCTTGTCAGCATAAATTTGACACTTATGATAGGTCCGAGAGTGTTGATAGCAATCTGCTTCCATGGTAGACAAATAATAGCCTGCCCGTAGGATTTTCTTTGCCATCGTATGCCCTCTGGAGTGAGTGCCAAAAGTACCTTCGTGTAATTCATCCATAATCTTTTCCGCTTCAATCTTATCCATACACCGAAGCAGAATGAAGTCATGATTGCGTTTGTACAGGATGCCATTACTCAGGAAGACTTTAGCAGAGAATCTCCTTAAGAACTTTTTATCATTGATTGAAGCTCCTTCTGGATATTCTTGAGCCTCGAGATACCTTTTGACTTCATGAAACCAAGGATGGTCCACTACCTCTTCAGTATTACTCTCGTGACAGTGTGCTGGTTCATCCATTTGTTCGATGGTGATTTACGGAGCTTCGTTATCCCAATTAAGTTTAAACATAGATGACATTGTGGCTAGAGCATCTGCTAGCTGATTTTCTTCTCGCGGGAAATGCTCGAAGGTAATCTTCTCAAAATGTGGTAGTAATGTCAAAACATGTTCTTTATAAGGGATAAGGTTTGGATGTTTAGTGTCCCATTCCCCTTTGATCTGACTTATGACCAAAGCTAAGTCCCCAAACACATCTAAAGATTTGATTCCCAAGTCTATGGAAGCTCTGAGACCAAAGATACATGCTTCGTACTCTGGCATGTTGTTTGTACAGTTGAAGCAAAGTCTGGAAGCAAAGGGAGCATGACACCCTTTCGAAGATATGAGTACAGCGCAGATACCATTACCAAGTGCATTGGAGGCCCCATCAAAGAACAGGGTCCATCGGGATCCTTGTTCAGGTCCGTCATATGGTCTGATTTCTTCACAGTTGTCTAATGTCATGATGTCTTCATCCGGGAATTCAAACTTCATGGAATGATAATCTTCTACAGCTTGATGGGCAAGATGATCATCTAGCACACTTCCCTTTATAGCTTTTTGGGTAGTGTATTGTATGTCATATTCTGTTAGGATCATCTTCCATCTAGCTATCCTTCCAGAAAGAGTAGGCTTCTCCAAGATGTATTTTATCGGATCCATCTTAGATATCAACAAGGTAGTATGAGTCAGCATATACTGTCTTAGTCGGCGAGCAGCCCATGCCAGAGCACAGCAAGTTTTCTCGAGCAGTGAATATCTGGTTTCACAATCGATAAACTTTTTGCTCAGGTAGTAAATAGCGTGCTCTTTTCGGCCAGACTCGTCATGCTGCCCCAATACACACCCCATTGAGTTCTCTAAAACGGTCAAATACATGATCAGTGGTCTTCCCTTAACAGGTGGCATCAAAACAAGAGGCTCTTGTAGGTACTCTTTGATCTTGTCAAAAGCAATTTGGCATTCATCATTCCATCTGACTACTTGATCTTTCTTCAATAGTTTGAAGATTGGCTCACAAGTAGTTCTTAGGTGAGAAATGAATCTGGAAATATAGTTCAAGCGTCCCAAGAATCCTCTGACTTCCTTCTCAGTACGAGGAGCAGGTATTTCTTGTATTTCTTTAACCTTGGCAGGATCAACCTCGATGCCTTTGTTACTGACGACAAAACCTAAAAGTTTACCGGACCGTACTCCGAATGTGAACTTGTTTGGGTTCAACCTTAACTTGTACTCCTTCAATCTCTCAAACAACTTTTGCAAGTGATCAAGGTGTTCTTATTCAGTTTGTGATCGGGCTATCATGTCATCTACGTAGACCTCTATTTCATGATGTATCATATCATGAAACAAAGCTACAATGGCACGCTGATAGGTGGCCCCAACATTCTTCTGCCCGAATGGCATCACTTTGTAGCAGAATGTGCCCCACTGTGTGACAAATGTAGTTTTCTCCATGTCCTCAGGCGCCATTTTGATTTGATTATAACCTGAGAATTCGTCCATGAAGAAAAATACCTTGTGCTGGGCTGTATTGTCAACCAGGATATCTATGTGGGGGAGTGGAAAATCATCTTTAGGGATGGCCCTATTCAAATCTCTATAGTCCATGCACATTTGTACTTTTCCGTCCTTTTTAGGCACGGGAACAATGTTAGCAACCCATTGAGGATAGGAAGTGACAGCCAAGAATCCAGCATTGAATTGTTTCATGACTTTCGCTTTGATCTTTTCTAATATATCAGGTCTCATACGGAGAACTTTTTGTTTTATTGGTGGAAAGTCTTCTCTTGTTAGCAGACGATGTACCACGATGTCTACATCAAGTCCTGGCATGTCTTCATATGACCAGGAAAATATCTCAACATAATTATGCAACAGCTGAATCAGACGCTCCTTGACACTGGGCTCTAGATTAGCACCCACCTTGATTTCTTTTTTATCCTCCTCGTTATCCAGATTGATTGTATCCACCGGTTCCTCATGAGCCTGAATAGCTCTTTCCCCTTGTTGTAGTAGTCTGGCCAGTTCCCCTGGTACTTCACAATCTTCCTCACCTTCGTCTTTGGCTTGGTAGATTAGATCCTCAATGTCATAAAAGGCCATAGCAGTATCGTTACCCATGGGATCCGGAATGGAGGGGTACCTGCATTTGTGAGTGTGGGTGTGTGTAAGGGTATAGCCATCCTTAAAATTAAAATGTAAAAGAAAAAACAATGAGCACAAAAAGTTTGTATGTGAAAAACGTCCATGATTCATTGAATGTCATATGAAGATGAAATAAAAACCCTTACAAATGGACCATTGTGCCTCGGGCAAGACACAAGGTTTAAAATGTACGAATTGTTTATGAATATTACAAGTCCAACAGAAATGTAAAAGATAAATTATTGAGGGATGAAAGTTATTGGGAAAAAGTCTCTGGCTTCCAAATTGCGAAGTCCTCCGTTGATAGTAGGAAAGATCCAATCCTCCAAGCTGCAATCCTCTTCACCATCTTCCACCGCATTGACCTCTTGGTTGCTAATATTCAAGGGTGGACTTTTTGCACGGGCACGGCGCACAGCCTTCTGAGAACTTGAAGTAAAACCTAAGCCAAACTTGTCAGATTTGTACGGAATATCCGGAAGTTGCCCCCAGATGGTGCATCCAACCTCCTATACTACTGCCTTGGCGTCCTTTAGAAATGACATCTGGAGCGGAGGTCTTGTGATCTTGGGGATCTGGGACACCGTCTTGGTTACTGCTACCTCTTGAGAGACTTCTTCGAAATGTTGAAAAGGAGTTTCAATGAACTTGCCATCCAATTCTACATACCGGAAAGAATTGAGGTGGCTAATCATATACTCTTCCTCTCTGTGGACTGTGATAATCTTTCCATGGACCAGGTATTTCAGCATCTGGTGCAGTGTGGAGGTGACAACACCGGCATTATGGATCCATGGCCATCCTAGCAGACAAGAGTAAGAGGGGCGGATGTCCATTACATAGAAGGTTGAGTTGAAAGTTTGAGTCACAACCTTTATGGGGATGTCCACCTCCTCGTGGACCATCCTCTTTGAGCCATCAAACGCTCTTACGACAATGTTACTGGGTTTTAACGGCAGTCCTTCACAGTCTAGTCTGTCGAGATCTCTCTTCGGTAAAACATTCAAAGATAAGCCAGTGTCCACCAAGACATGGGCCAGAGTTGTTCCTTTACATTCCACAGAGACATGCAATGCCTCGTTGTGCTTTCTTCCCCTTGGTGGCAGATCAGCATCCGAGAAGCCTAGACCGTTATCTGCCGTTAAACTGGCCACACAATCTTGAAATTGGTTAGTCGATGTCTCTTGAGGCACATGGGCTGTCTTTAGGAACTTCACCAGGGCTTTGGCATGTGCCTCAGAGCACAATAAAAATGCTAGCATGGAGATTTTGGAGGGAGCTTTACCCAACTGTTCAACTACGTCATAGTCGCTCTTATTTATTATTCTCAAGATCTCCTCCATTTCCTTCTTGGAGGTTTCGGGGATAGTCAGTGGTTGAGTCTTCGTCTGGACAGGCTCTTCTTGAATACTTTTTCCTCGAGTTTCAGCAGTAGAAGTGTTGGTAGGGATAACAGCAGGGGTTGTGTCATCTTTGTCAATAGGAGAACTTGCAGATATGGTTATTGGTAGGGAGGTAACCTTTGGAACAGCCACGGGTCCAAAAACTGCCTTTGGAGGGGCAATTTCTGGAGAGAAGGTTCTACCACTACAAGTAATCTTACTGGTTCCGGCAATATTTCTAATATCGGAGTCTTCTTCCTTGGAGCTCATCTCTTCGGCGGCTAGCCCATCTTGTTTGATACCATGGTAGTAGATGTCTCTACCATAATTCCACGACATTATTTTGTCTGATTCATACGGGAGTGGCCCAGGCATAGTGATTATAAGAGGAGTAGTTTTTGGAACGAATGTAATCCTAACGGGTCTTTTGGGGACCCTGGAAGAATTGGCGGAGATGGTGATGATTGAGACGTCTTCAACAGGAACGGGTAAAACAGGAGTACTTTCAAACAGAATCTCTTTGTTGTCTATCAAGTGTTGAATGTGTGTTTTCAACAAAGGGCAAACAGTTGGTGAGGATAAGAAAAGATGTCAGTCTTCATTACAACCCGGGAATACACCGGCTTTCAACAAGTTTATCTTAATGATTGAGAGTGGAGTCAATAGTCCATCAACTATGGTAACAAACAAATCTTCTTCAATTGCATTGGTGTTGTGACCATGCCTAGGCATAGGAGCAGAAATAACGTTTGGCTTCTCGGGTGCATCAAACTCAATCTCTTTTGCATCTATAAGGTCTTGAATTTTGTTTTTCAAGGCCCAAGAGTTGTTAGTGTCATGACCTAGACTTTCGGAATGATATGCGCATCTGGCATTTGGGTGATAATGAGGGGACGCTGTGTTGGGGTTCTTTGGAGCTTCTTTTAAAGTTACCAAATTGGATTTCATAAGGTGCGGTAAAACCTGGGATAGAGTCATATTAATTTTGGTGAATTTCCGGACTGGCCTTTTCACCCTCGGTTGATTACTTCTTGGTTGATCAGATGTAGGCTTTGGAATCATAACAGCTCCTACCATTGGTCAGCGTTCAGCTCTCCCTTGGTTCCTTTATGGATAAACAGTAGATACCTCCTTCTTCCCAGTGAAAGTCTTTCTCACAGTTGTAGAGGCAGATGAATCCTTCTGAATCTTTCCACTTTGTATGCCAGCTTGCACCCTCTCTCTGGTCAGTATTAACTCCGTAAATCCTGCAGATGAGCTTCCAATCAGATAGTTGAAGAAAGGACCCGGTAGAGTGCCTAAGAACATATCCACCAACTCCCTTTCAGACAGAGGGGGTTGTACTCTCTCAGCTAGATCTCTCCATTTCTGCGTGTAATCCTTGAAACCCTCATTGGAAGCCATAGCCATACTCTGAAGTTGAGTACGGGTAGGTGACAAATAAGCATTATACTGGTATTTCTTATAGAAAGCTGAGGCAAGATCTTCCCAGTTGTGGATGTAGGCCCTTTCCAATTGGTAAAACCAATCGAGTTGTGTTCCAGATAGGCTATCTTGGAAAAAATGCACCCATAGGTCTTTATCGACGGAGAGCGGCTGGATCTTTCTCACGTATGATCGGAGGTGCATCTTAGGACATGACACCCCATCATATTTTGCAAATAAAGGCACTTTGAACTTCGATGGGATCACAATTCCTGACACTAGTCCTAATTCTTCAAAGTCTAGACCTGGAACCTTCTGTATTTCCATAGCGCTCAGAGGCTCTTCAAGATGTCTGTATTTATCATCTGTTGGAGGATACTGTTCCTCGGAGTAGTCTTCCTCTTCTTCCTCCTCTTTAGATTCTGACGGAACCGCTGTTTCCTTTCCTTTTCCTTCTCCTTCATCAAATGTTGTTGCAAAATTCAAGGTTTTTCTAGTCTGTCTTGGAACCTTCTCCCCATGATTACAACACTGATTGGTTTCTTCTCTTTCTTCTTCTTCTCCTTGGCCAACAGAGTCTTCAACTCCTCTTGTCCTTTGGCTAGGGTTGTGAGTAACGGTTGAAACTGCATGTTTTGAAATTGAATATCTTTGACTGTCTGTTCGAGATCCATCTTACTGAAATAAATAGTAGAGAGATGAGGAAACTCGTTGCAAAAGACATGTTTATGTTATGATGAATGATATGTACACATGCAATGTTTTCAAGGATTTTAAAGATTCAAGTTCATTTTAGACAAAAAGAAACACACGTTATATTAATAAAATAGAGTTTGAGTACATCAATGCCCCTTGGGCAAAATAATACAGAACTATAAGATAAAAAAGTAGTGTGCATCCTCTTTGGTGCTATGTAGGCATTTAGAGTCTGCTCCTCATGAAGTAGCCTAGTGAGTTCCAAAACCTTCTTCTCAATTGCGTAGAATTGGGATTCGAAAGTATCTCGCTCTCCTTTGAGCTGTATCCAATCCCTTTGTAGGTCTTCAAGAGATGTGGGCATGTCAGGATGTAGGATGGTGTATGGAACTTCTCCCTCCTTAATAGGCTCAATGATCACCGGAAGGATGGAAGGATAAGGCATCATAAGACTTTAGGCGCGGATTCGTACCCACTTGAGGTAAGGCTCAAGATGGATGGAATTATTGTGTCCCAAAGTCTTGCTATCCACCTTGTTTAGCATCCTCCAAGCTCGGATGAATCTCTGGAGAAAACCTTGATTTTTTTTGTCGTAGTCGAATACTAAGCTTTGAAACAACATCTCATGCGGGCCATCCCTTAGGGCATAACCAAATTGTCTTAGAGATAAGCATGGATTGTAGGTGATGCCTCCCCTAATTCCAAGTAGAGGGACATTAGGGAATTCCCCACAACGGTCAACAATGATAGCATTCTCTTTGGATCGAGAGCACGAATGAATATCTGAATGTTTGAGCGTCATTAACCTTTGTCACCACCTTAATCCTTGCTCATTCTTTAAGATTGATTGGGGAAGATGATAAATAAACCATCTTTCCAGGATGGGAGTGCAACACATAAGGACACCTCTTTTCCTCATTGTGCGAGTGTGAAAAGAGTGTAGGATATCCCCTAGAAATATAGGCACTGGATTGCGTGACATGAAGATTTTGACGGCACTCACATCTATGAGTTGGTCAGGATTGGGGAACAGGACCATCCCAAAGATAAGAAGAGCCACAATTTCCTCAAAAGCTTGCAAGTCTAAGGAATTCCAACAGTTTTGGGCTTTCTCAAACAGAAACTTTGCTAAGAAGCCTTTGAGACCACTTCTAGTTTCCCAATGAGTTGTGACATCAGATGAGTGCAAGTGCAGAGCTTGAGAAATCTCTTCTGGAATTAGGTCTCTTTCCGTACCGTTGAAAGGTAGTTGATTTAGAATGGGAATCCTCAAGAGTTGGGAGAATTCTTCCAAAGTAGGCACAAGCTGATAGTCGGTAAATGTGAAGCAATGGTGCAAAGGATCAAAGAACTGAAAAAGCACCTTCATCATGTCCTCATCTGTGTTGGAGGTGACCATGTTGAGTAGACGACCATGTCTCTCGATGAATGGAGAGTTCTTAGGGATCCTAGAAGCTAGCTCCTTAAGTTGTGGAGGAATTCTTACAAGGTTGACTTGGATAGTTTTCCTGCGAAGTGAATCCATATCCTACAAAACAAGAACAAAGATGAATCTCCAAAATACTTGAAATGGTTAGTGATGTATACAATGTTCACGATGTCCATGATGTTATGTACAAGTATGCATATACAAGTAAAACAAAAAAGTTCTTAGTTTAGGCTTGCATGGGGTTTTATAGGTAAGTACCCTCTTGAAGTTTAGTTGGCTTAAACCTGCCCTAGTAATAGTAACCAGGTTCTAAGGAGCTCAATATCACTGGATTGTTTCCTTGGTCATTGTTTCAGCTCAAGCCTCTTTAATGGCGACCAAAATATCCCAAGAAACCAACCCTTAATGAGTGTAGTATCGAGTATCTACCAACTTCGTACTGCACCAAAGCCGGTCATCTCACTACATCCTAAAGGTCAAGTTGGTCAAGTAAAGGGTTCTAGAAGTTCATTAGTGCTTCATGACATCACACAACGGCCCCGTATTCTCTTTGATTGACTCAAAGGCTACCGGTACCCACAAATATGTCACACTAACATAGCTATTACTTAGACCATGTCGGTATACCCCGCACAGTTTCCACAACGTATTGCTATTTACCTATAATGTTTCCCAAATCCGGGTGGAGGATTCAAACCCAAACAAAGAACCATAATATAAAGCAAACAAGTCAAACAATGTGAGAAAATAAATGTGATCTAGCCCTAAGGTAACCCCACTTTTATTAGACTCCCCAGCAGAGTCGCCAGTTCTGTGATACGGTGTGAGAACTGACTTGAGGGTTTTGCGTTTTATCGCAAATGTTGCGGTTAGCAAGAGTCGCCACCGACTTTTCTTTTATCCAAAAAGGAAAGGTGAAAAAGCACAGGAAATACCTTTGAGATGTTTTCTTAAGTTTGGGGGGTAGATTATGAAAAGGGAAGGTATTAGTACCCTTTTAATCCATGGTTTTTCATGTGCTCTTAGTTACTTGCTAGATCACTTGCTTTTGTTTTGAAATTGTGCTTTGTGTGGTTTTGAAAGTATTTTGTAAAAGAGGCCATTCGTTTAGACAATCTTTGTAATAATTCTCGTTCGTAAGAATGTATACAAAGATGTTTGTCTTTTTGAAAATGTTTTCAATGTTTGTAAAATGTTTGGAAATGTGTGTGTTTGTTTTGAAAATAGCAAGTATAGTTGTTTGAAAATAGAGCAAGTAACTAGAAGTAATATACCTACTCAAATGTCTTTCTTGTGCATTTCCTATTCCTTTGACATTGTTGTCTTACCATTGATTTGGTAAGCAACCCTATCTTTGGATGTAAACGGGACGGGCGTGGGTCATCGTATAACCATGATTAGCAATATTGCAAAGTATCTTAGCATTTTTTGAGGGACCAAGATCATTTTGTAAGGCAACTTTGAATAACGTCATCGAGGGACTATGATCTTATACTTGTTTGTTTTGCCAAGATACTTCGCATGCGTAATATGGCTATTTTTGTATAAGGAAACCAAGTGGAGAAACCCTAAGGATGCTTGTGTGCAAGTGTGTTATTTTAATGCCTTGGTTTTGTCTTGGATTAGGGTTTTCTATTTGCTTTGTTTTGATCTTACCATACAAACCCTAATTACTAACATGGCATGTAAAGCGGTAAATTGCGTAATGTAAAAATTACTAAGCTATTACAACAATTTATGGGAGGGGGAATACAAATTTTAATGGGGATTTGCAAGAATGTAAATCTAAATAAGCTATTACAACCAAATCGAATTTATACGAATATTGGAATAAACAAATACAATATTTAAATATGCAATATTGTGTACATGCAAGAAAAAGATTTTGTTTTATTTTTTGTCTGAAAAGGAATTTTAACCTAATACTAAAAATATATATATAAAAAAAAGAAATTATATCTTAAAAAAAGGGTTAACCCTAATTTCTAGTTTGAAAGAAAATAAGGTTCTTATGTATTATTTTTTTGTGTATTCTTTGTATTAAAAATAATAAATAATATTGTATGAAAATATTTAATTTTTATATGTTAAAATAAATATTTACAAATATATATAAAAATATAAAAAAAAGATAAGAATATATCTAAGTTTATTTTTACAAACTTATTTAAGAAAGATAGTTAGTATATATTGAAGATAAAATATATTTTTATGTGAAAAATAAAATAAAATAAAATAAAAATGCAATATTATCATATTTATATTTTTCATGTTTTTTATGTATTAAAGAAAATATTTAATAAACAAAAATGAAAATAAAATAAATAAATAAAATATATGAAAATAGTTGGGCCATGGGGGTATCTTGAGAAATCAAGTGGTGTTATGTTAGAAAAAATGCTAGGCCCAACGTTGAAGCCCAATCCTGCAAAACAACCAAAAAAATGAAAAGGGAAAAGTATGAAAAAACAAAAGGTAGCGCCAAGGTTCGAACCCACGACCTGGGCCTTACCAGTGCGCTACCTTGCCACTGGAGTGGCTATACATCAGTTGATTTATATGAAACAACAAAAACCTAACACAAACAAGGTCCTTGCCATGTACTTCATCTTCTTCCCCAAGCTGGCTAGAAGCTCTATAACTTTCTCATCTCTCAATAAAAATAGAAACTGATAACATGAATGTTGTAGCATTTTGTCTCACAATTCTAACCATGTAAATCATGTAAGCTAATAATCAAATATCAAAACGAATTTTAAAAGCCCTAAATTTGAACCTAATTTTTCCAGGAACTTCAAGTTCAAAATTCTCTCAACTCAGGCCAAATAAAAATATATATATATATATATATATATATATATATATATATATATATATATATATATATATATATATATATATATATATATATATATATATATATATATATATATATATATATATATATATATATATATATATATATATATATATATATATATATATATATATATATATATATATATATATATATATATATATATATATATACAGCTTCGTAGCAATGAGGTCTACATTGTTTATTCACAAATTGTGGCCAATGGACGCATGTATGAAGAGATAGAAGTTGAGATTCTTACCTCTTTCCGTTGAAATCGAGAATGGAGTTTGAGTGAGATTTATGAAGGCCTGATGATTGCTTGAGCTTGCTTGAACCTCCCTGAGTGTGTTCCAACCCTTGCCTTGCTTTGGAAGTTTCTGGAACTCTCTATCCAAGTCAACCTACAAGCTTTGAAAACAAAAATGGCAGATGAAGAATGAGGTGTTCCAATGCAGGGATGATGGTCTGGATCTCTTATATATGAAGTATGTAAAGTGCTTTGATGGTTAAAACTTGAAACGCACGAGCCAAATGATGGATTGTTATGCTTATGCAAAAACTGCAAGTTTTGACAGTTTTTTGGTGATATGGAGTGTTTGAATGTTTCAGGCCTCTAGCAATCGTGTTTCTAGTGGTAATGTGTTTGTGTATTAGTATGGGATAGGTTTCAAGTCAGCTCTCCAACAGATTTGTGAGTTCTAGCCTTTTGGCACACTTTCTTACTTTTGAAGCAAAGTGAAGAGACAAGTCTTCACATGCTTGTATTGGCCTGCTTGGGGTTGGTATAAGCTTTGTACAATTTTCTTTATGCCTGTAATACTTATGTGTGCAGAGAAGACAGGTCCAATGCTCAAGAATAAGTTGCAAAAGTGAAGCCTTTTCAAAATGGCAATGGCCACTTTATGCCATTTATGGAATTACAACTTGGACAAAGGCTCTTGAGCTTGAATTAAAGCTTTGTCAACTGAGTAAGCATTAAATTATGAAGTGAGAAACAAGTTAGGGACCTATAAAGCATGAATTAGGCAGCATAGGTTCAAATTTGAATTTTGTTCTTCATGGAATGGCTTGAATTCAAAGTGAGAAATTGCCAACTTCATCTCTTCGATTCTCCCTACTCAAAAATGATATTGAGGAGTTCTTGGAAATTTTGAAAGCTTGAAATGTGCTATATAACTCATCTGTGAAATGAACTTCAATACTCATCTTGGAACTAGGTGAAAAATTTCCATGAAGTTGGGTCCAAAACCTGCCTAAATTAGGGCAAAATTTCACTAAAGTTATCTAGTTCATGAGCATGTATTCATAAAATTATATATTGAGATCCAAGCATCTTTAAGGAAAAGTGTGTGAATAAAAGTTTTATATTTCATGGATTTCTACAACTTTCATGTTGGGAACTTTCCTTGAATCATCTTGTATCATGGTGAAAAAATGGCTTAAAGTTGAGAAAAAATAAGAAATTTTCTATACTTAGAAAAATTTCTAAGTTAAGAAAATTTCCAATTTTAAAACCTAATTTTCAATCCTTGATTTCTTGATGAACAAGTTTGACATTTTAACATGTTTTGTTGAATTGTGACCCTTGGCACTTGTTTTGACCAAAAAGTCAAAGTTTGACTTTTCAGTGTACAATTGACTTTTGATCAGTTGAATGCAAATTTCATCTGTCTATCCAATGAAATTGCAATGTTTTGAACCATATAATTAGGTCAAGATGATGAAATTGAATCCTTGGAATCATGCTTTAACTCAATTGGTCATTTTCTAGGTCAAAAATCAGAAATTACCCTTTCTCAGTCAAAACCCTAATTTTGACCATTTTGCCCTTTTAATGATTTGATCAAATTTCTTGAGGAATTGTAATCCAAACTTGATCAAATGAAAAATATGACTATAAAATGTTGATGTTGATAAAAAATTATGAACTTTGACTGTAAATTGGCCATGGTTGACTTTTTCCCCAATACAGTTGATTTTTAGGTCAACTATCCAATTGACTGATCAAAAATATGGTTCAAGGCTTTAAACTTGTCATGAGTAATCTTAGGGGTCCATAATGATGTTTGAAAGTCATATGAAGCATTGATAGTCTAAGAATCCTAGTGCAAACTTAAACCCTAATTTTGGGTCATCAGTGCATGATGAGAGGTCTTGAGCTGGTCAAACCCTAATCCAGTCTTGAGTTTAAGAGATCTTGTGAGAATAATCTTGATAAATGAGACGGAAATTTTTGGGGTACAACAGAAACACTTACTTTTTGTTGGAAACACGTTTTGACCATGAAATTTCAAATCCCTTTTCAAAACTTTCTTTCCAAATTGCTTGAGCTACAGTTTATCTAAATTTGACGCGAGGGTGTGGTTGTCTTCATCTAGAAGAGATGAAGCGAACGACATAGGTCTAAGCTTCTGATTTTACAGTTTGAGAGTCTTGCAAATCACATTGGCTGGAGGTTGAAGATGACCTACGTGTCATCTTCCAACCAATGATGGCATGTCACTTGTTACTTTTGAAAATATGATTTATATTTGATTTTGTACTTTATTCACTAATGACCGTGATATGCACAGCGCGCCAGATCCCTTGGATTTTATTACTAACGTGTTTTGACTCTCATCTAATGGTCCACATATATTTACTTTTATTTTCTTTTCTGATTTTTATATTTTAATTCTTCTAAATTTCAAAAAATCATAGAAAATTCATTTTAAGTCCAAAAAATCTTAAAAAATTATGAACAAATATTTTGATTATTCTCTTTCTGATTTTTATTTTTTCACAATTTAATTTTGTGTTTTGGAATTTTTTATAAATTTACAAGTTATTTGCATTGTTTTAAATGTCTAAAAATACTTTTATATATTTTTAAATTCTGAAAAAATTATGGAGTGATCCAATGATATTGTGACAAATAGTGGTGACCTTATTTTATTTTTGTTTCTGACCTTACTATTTTTTATAATTTTTGGTTTATTTTACCCATTTCTTTTAATTTTAAAAATAGTTTCTGACTTTAAAAAATTACCAAAAAATTTGTAAAATTATTTGAGCCTTTTTCTAATTTTTCTATGGTCTTACTTTTTATTTCTTGATTAATTTGAACATAGTTGATATTTTTTTATTTATTTTCTATTTTTAAACATTATTTTTAAACCCTTTTGCATATATTAAAATGTAATATTATTTTGTGACTATTTTCTGGCTGATCTTGGGTTAAATTTTGGATCATGAACTTTATTAACATCATTGGATCTATGGTGTTGAGTTTAAATCCACAAAAATGGATAAATGATTTTAATAATAGTTTGATTAAATTTAATTCAAAAGTGGTTTGTATACTCTCTCCCATCCCTCTTCATCCCATCCCCTTCTTATTGCACTAAATGTTGTTGGAGCATGATCTCTATATCATGTCCCAAAATAAATGGTGCATAAATTGCTATTGACTAGCCTCAAAATAGGTGTGACTTCTATATAAGTCCACTTACGATTGCTTAACATAGCGCTAAATTTTGTCCCGATTCGAATAAATGATCATTTGTGGCCTGAACTTATGTTTGCAAGCCCAAGTATGTTAATTTGATCTCTTTGATCCAATAACCTTGAGATTAATTGTGTGAAGGCTTTGGTTCTACCAATACTCTAATGGATCTACAACACCTTTGGTCAGCGCAAATCACTTAAACATCGTTGATCATTAAATGGCACTTGTGAGAATTCCAAATGGATGACATACTTGACAAAAAGCAAATACAACCTGTTGTGTGGAGGCTTTGATTCTACCAATCCTCTAATGAGTTCCATATGTAAGTTTCAAGATGATCATCCAACTAACCATTAACCACTAATAATTGACTTTATGCTTTATTTTTATTATATGCCCCTTTTATTCTTATGCACTATTTACTTTTAGTATTTACATTTCATGCCATTTTCATCTTTGCTCATTTGAGTATTTACTTTCTTGTCATTTTTACTTTGCTCACTTGAGATTTTCTTCTTTTTAAGATACTTAATAATCAACATAAACCATAAAAATATTTAATGGTACTTGTACTATTTGGTTACTATCCTTGGCATTATGGAGCACAGGACTTTTTTCTTGGACTTAGGATTAGAAACCTTGGCCTATCTTGCAAGACCTTGTGATCTTATTTGATTATTTTGTCTGGAGTTCTTGAGGTTTACCTCAAGACATTGGGTTGTGTCATACCCTAATTTTTTACCTAAGATCCCTGCTTCATTTGCATTATTTTATATATACATCAAGGTCACAGAATATGGTAGGTTCCGAATGTTTCGCTTTCGAGCTTTGACTGTGTAGAGATTATCAAGTGTTGTGAGAATTTTATCTTATGAATGACTAACCACTAATCAAGCACGAAGTGTATGTTTTGTTGTTTTGTTTTCATGTGCAGGAAATAGGTCTGAAAGAAGAACATCGGACGTCGTATATCAATTAGGGTTTCGAGTCTCAGGGCAGAAAAGCGTCGGTCGTTAATTCCCCAAAGCTGATTCATCAAAGAATTTCAGAGAATGGTGCGTTTATTTCCACACTCTTTCCAACAGATGGTCTCAAGCGTCTCTGAAATTTTTCAAAAGAACTGTCGAAGTTCTACTGTCTTTGGTTCATGTGTGTTTCACATTATTCTAAAATACAAGAAAACCAAGCTATGCCCGTCTTTTTTTATCACTTTGACCAAAAGTCATCTGCAAATTTTCTCATAATGCGGGGTGAATTTCGTCAAAAGGGGATAATTAAATTTAAAACCGTTCTAGAAGAATTTATTCGGAATACTTGGAATTTTCTTTATTTGAATTCAAGTGATAATTAAAGAGGAACTACCAAGAGATCTCATTCAAGAATAATCATTTATCGCATGAAATATTTATTCAAGATTATTTTTGTGATTATTTTGGTGGATTTACATGAAGCATTTATTCAAGAAGCTATTGGGAAAAGGAATTTGATCCAATTAATCGTTCATGACAAGATTAATTACATGAGGGTTTCTATTTGATCACAAAATCAATTCATGTGATTTATTTGGATCTCTATTACAAAATGCAAGATTAAAGTCTAAGTCTTGCATTATTATTTATTCATCATTTAACAATTTATTCAAGTATTATTCAACTCTTTCCCAATTCAAATGGAAGACCTTGAATTTTTATCAAGACATATCTAGATTCATTTTCATATGAAGATTCAAAGTTATTTATAATTACAAAGGAATTGAGAATATATTCAAGAATACATGTTTATTCATGTTACAATTTATTTGGATTTATTGTTACAAGGTTAGAAAAAAAATACAAATTTTGTACATGAAAATCAAACTATTATTCTTGCTACAAAACAATCTCAATGCTGCCTATTTTTCCAGCACTATATTAATCCAATAACAGTCCAATTTTGAGTGTAATGCTGTCTATTTTCTCCAACCTTGTTTCAACAAAGACCATGCCAAGATGCTGTCCAAATCTGCCCTGCAAAACAGTCCAGAATGCAGCCGATAAGACAAAAATCTGCACCTTTTGCTGCTACAAAAACAGTTTACAAAACTCCAAATGTTGCACTAAAATGGATACCTCAAAAAGCTATCCTATAAAACATCAAAACAGGGCCTAAAATAGTTCAAACTTCTATTGTTTTCCCCCCCTAAAACCCCACACATTTCACTATAAATAGAGGCTTTCATCAACACAAAAGGAGACAAGAAGAGAATCCAAAAATTCAGCAAGAGTGAAAAAAATAGAAAAAGAGCTTTTGTTCCAAAAAATACAGCAAGAGTAAAAGAAACAGAAGAAGAGCTTTTGTTCCGAAAGATTCAGTAAGAAGAAACACAGAAAAGGAAAAAAACTTAACATTTTGAAGCCCCATCGGAGAGGCTCCGATAGGTATTTTCTTCCTCCTTGTTTACTTCTGCATAACTTCCTCATTCTTATATTTAAATCTTCTCTTTACACCACTTCTATGCCATGTGAATGCTTGCTTATCATACTTTTTTTGCTGTATTTTGTTTGCTGCAATATGTGGATATTTAAACATGTTTAGGGATGATAATGACAATAATAAACATCAATAGAAACATATAGTAATTGACAGAATTCAGAAGTATATACCTTCAAATCTTTTCCGAACATACAAACCCCATACCGAAAAATCACTACTCCCTCTACAGATCTGCACCACTGCACAACGTCACCTCTACTCTCCGATTTCTCAACTTGACAATCAGTCTGTAGGTTTTTCTTTGAGCACAGTTTTAGAACAGGGATTTTTCCGATACAGGATGTCAAGAACAATTATTTGAAAATACTCTTTTCCTGTACCTGTAATTTGTGACCATATAAAAATGATTAATATATGATATCGCTGTAGAACTATTTTCAATCATGAAGACCCAACCATCACTTGCAGTTTCTAATGTGAACCACCAATTTCAAATCCAAAAAGACACTCAACAAGTTAATAGCTTTGCTTTTCTGATAAAGATTGTTTTACCTAGCATAAAAACCCATATTTCCTCCTTCAACCCCCTGTAGGATCCCTTCAACCAAAATAACTAACTTGCAGATATCAACAGAAAGTACTTCAAACTAAGAAAAGAAACCAGACCGAAAAACTTAAAACACAATGAACCAATTCCTCCTTCATCTGCCAATGCTACCGTTTTCCCATCCAAGTTTCGTTTCTCTACAGCCAACTCTCTTCAATCCCCCGTGCACTCAACTTCCAGCAACACCAATCTTTTGTCATTTGTACCAAGACCGCAAACTATAACAATTTTAAGAAACGTAGCAGGAAAAAAAACCAAAAGGGAAGAACCAGATTACTGTACCTTTTTTTTATTATCCAAGACCTCTTTATCTAATCGACACTGCGCCGAAGCCCAAGCTTTCTCTTTCACTTCGGGCTCTCGGCTCCTTCCACGATTCCTCTGCCTCCACTTGTTCTGAATTCGCCTCCATCAGTTTCGACTTAGCCCTCTACCATCTCTCTTCGACCAACCTCTCATCGAGCCACGCATACTCCCTCCGCACGCGTCAAAACCGCATCTCCTACAACAAAACTGTAGGCCCATGGCCATATCATAAAAAGAACAGAAGTTGTAACCAAGATTAAATTCAAAACCTAAGATAACCGATTATGGCTATCAGAGCAAAACCGAACAACGCGATCTTCATGTCGATCCATATAAAAGGACGGTGGGGTTTTAAGACTTACCGAAGTTCACATGATGTGTCTTTGACCGTGATGCCAAGAAATCAGAGGAAAAATCCACTTGCAAATCATGATGAATCAATTTCAGGTTCGATGCAGGGATGTTGCAATTCTAGGAGATGATTGAGATGATATGGTGTTTTAGAGAAAACACGATTATGGTGTAGAGAGAGAGAGAGAGAATCGCTATCTTCTTTTTTGACTTGTTCTTGTTAAATCGCTTCTTTGACAACAATAATCAATCTTTTTTCTTCTTTCCAATGTTATCAATGACCAGTACCGCCGCACTCCCATTTCCAACTAGGGTTTCTAAATCCTTTTTCCTTGTCCTTTACAACGGGTCGGCCCATTGGGCCTGTTGGTCCAACATCTGTGTCAATTTTCCCTTTATTTACTATTAGAAGCATAGATGTAATAGATAAACGACATGGTTCAGTTGGCAAGGTAGTTAACAATAATTCAAGAGGGACACGGGTTCAAGTCCGGGCTAGGACGTTTTTTTTCATTTCTTTTAGCATTATCTCCTCCATTTTTCTAACTTGTTATTATATATTTATAATTATTATAAAACATAAAAAACATGCTTTTATAATTTAATCTTTATTTAATTTTTTATTAATCTTTTATTATTTAATCATTCAAAAATATATGTTTTATAATTTAGTTTTTATTTAATTTTTGTTATTTGTTTAAATTGTTAAAAAAAATACATGCTATTGTAATTTAGTCTTTATGTAATTTTGGTTATTTACTTAATCATTTAAAATGCATGCTAGTATAATTTAATTTTCATTATTTAATTTTTCAATTGTTATTTTAATTAATTTTGTCATCGATCGTTAATATCTTTCGTCCGTCTCAAATCCAAGGGAAATGTTTTGACTTTGTTGACTTCACGTCATCAAACACGTCTTGTCTAATTGTGCGAATACCCTCATTCATCATTCGTTTGTTTATTATTTTGTTAAAACTTAAGATAATTTTCCCAAAGATTTAATTTTCAAACTCACACCTTTTAAGTCAAAACTTCGACATTAGGTCGTCGTATCTTCAAAATCTCATTCGCACCCATTTTTAGCCAAACAAAATATTTTAATCAAACAAACAATTTTAATAAACAGATATTTCAAAAGGTTCCTATAGGATACTATAGATGCATTTGGTGCTAATATCTTCCCATTGTATAACCAACCCCCGAACTCTAGATCTCTTTTCAAAACAAAAAAAAACGCATTGTATTTTCATTACTTTTAAGTATTATTTTACATTGCATATTTTAGGGTTTTATTTCGCTCTTTTCCCTTTTCCCTTGGAAATAATAAAGCGCGGTGGCGAATCATGATTTTTGTGAGACAGGTTAATTAATAGCTCGATCTTCGATTTACCCCGCTACATTTTTTATCGCTACAGAATTGGCGACTCTGCTGGGGAAAGATTGACCTCTTGCTGGTCCATCCCTAAGTGGGTTAAGCCTAGTTTGTTTTATCTGTTTTATCATTACTTGATTGTTTGATTATATGTTTATATTATGGTTATTTGGGTGTTAATGATATTTGCAAAGGACAAGTCCTATACCCGGACTAAGTTACACTTAAGAATAGGATGAGCGGTATAGTCATGTTAACTTTGAAGGAGTAATCCCGAAGAAGGAGGCATGAAATCCCCCACTCAGTGGAAATCCACTTTGAACGTAGTATTTGTTTACCGAGTAATCAGGAAGACATTATTGCTTTCGACCTGGGAGAAAGAGAAGCTGAGAAACGTAGAACCCTAACCCATCTTGGCCTTTTAGATGTGGCGCGGAGACTATAACGGAGTAATCCAGAAGTAGTTGTCACACGATGCTACGCTCGGATGAGTTTCTCTTGAGAATATTGCTAATTATTGAGTAATCAAGACGTTAGTAATATCCAAAGGAGGAATGTAGACTTTGGGAACTCTTAGAACCTTATCTTGCAGGTGTGATTAAACCTTTAGTACATACTGTGATACGGTGGGAGAACTGACTTGAGGTTTTGCGTTTGTTTTCGCAAATGTTTCGGTTGAGCAAGAGTCGCCACCGACTTTTTATTTTATCCTAAGGAAAGGTTAAAAAGCACAGCAAAAACCTTTTGAGATGTTTTCTTGGGTTCGGGGAGTAGATTATAGAAAGGGAAGGTATTAGCACCCTTTCTATCCATGGTTATCCATGGGCTCTTAGTTACTTGCTTAGATCACTTGCCTTTTGTTTTCAATTGTTTGGAATGGTGCTTGAATGTGTGTGGTTTTGAAAATGTTTTGAAAAGATGCCAATGTGGTGGCAACCTTTGTAATGATCCATGTGGGGATGTATACAAAGATGTATGTCTTTTGAAAAGGTTTTCATTTGTTTTTGAAAGTTGTTTTGAAAGTGTAGTGATGTGTGATTTTGAAATTAGGCAAGTGTTTTGTTTTGCAAGTTTGATTTAAGCAACTAAGAGGTTATCTACTCCTAAATTTCTCAAAAGATTATTGCTATGTTTTTAACCCTTTTAACAAGTTTGTTCCACCACTGTATTTGGTGGATAATCTTGTGTTAGGATGTGAGAGGGACAGGCGCGGGTCATCGTTTAGACCATAATTGCAACGGCGTTAAATGTCTTTGGGCAATTTTCTTTAAGGGACTTGATCATTTGTTTTTGTTTGTTTTGAAAAGTTTTGTCGAGGGACTATGATCATTCAAATTGTTTGCTTTGCCCAAAGAAGTTCAACATACAATATGGCCCATTTATTTGAAGGCAACAAGTGGAATACCCTAGGGGGTGCAAGTGTGATTTGTGTGTCCATTTTCATGCTTGTTTATCTTGTATTAGGTCAAACTATTTTTTATCGTTTTTTCGCATACAAACCCTAATTCTAACATGTTATCATTAGAAAGCAATAAAGTGTGAAATTAAAATTACTAAGCTATTACAAAACCAAATATGGGAAGGGGGGTACAAATGTTCAAATGGGGATATTGACAAGAATTTAAACCTACATTATTACATCATTTTGAATATTTGCAAATTAAATAATGTACAAAAATTAAATAACAATGCAAGATGCAAAAGAAATGTTTTGTATATGTATGAAAATATTATTTATGTAAAAGAGAAAAGAAAATAAAAATATATTATTTTTGGAGCATTTTGAATTTAGGGCAAAAACCCTAATTTTAAAAGAAAATGCATTATTATCTAATTTAATACAACTATTTATTTATTTTTTATAAAAATAAAATAAAATGAAGTATATTATGGAAAAAAAGTATTTTTGTATCAAATATTAATAAAAATAAAAATTCAAGTATTTTTATATTTTTAACTTAAATATATTGATAAACATATATATATATATATATATATATATATATATATATATATATATATATATATATATATATATTAAATCTTAAATATGTATTATACACAAAACAAATATTTATTTAATATTTTAATAAAATAAATAAAAAGAGTATTTTTTATGTGAAATATTTCCAGAAGGTAAATAAAATAAAAAATGTATTTGCACTATTTTTTCTATTTATTCTAATAATAGTATATATATATTTATGTATAAACAAAGGTAATAAACAAATAAATATGCAATAAATACAAAAAATGATGGAAAAAATATTTTCAAAATTTTAATGTGCTGGGAAAAAATAAACAAGTCAAACAAAAAAGGAAAAAAGTCAAAAATGTTAAAAAAAATGAACAAATGGGCTCAGGGGGGTGAGAAAATGGAAATATGGTGCAAAAAGAAGAAACCACACAGGCCCAGCCCATGTAGCTTCATCTTCAACCTCAGAACACTTCCTTGTTCAAAAAACACGCGTTTTCTAACTCCTCATTCCTTGATCTTTTGCCAAATCTTCCAACATGAAACCTGTTCAGTTGGAATCGAGCTTTGCAATGGAGGATGTTTCAGAGTGAAATGATGACTTGTATAGCTTCCTTGAAGTGTAAGGATGCTTTTCCAAGTCCTACTTTGTCTTGAAACTCCCTGAATCGAGCTAGTGAACTTCAACTGCAAAACAGAAATTTAAAAATGGTGAAGTGGCTTGGAGGTGTTACAGGTCAGGTTTCAGATCATGGTTAGCTTGCATAGGTTGTAAGGAAGATAGAGGAACAGGTTTGGGCAAGAATGCTTGGAGGGATTGAGAGATAGCACTCAATCTGCAGGGGTTCCCCTGTTTGTGCAGTTTTGTGGTGTTTCTGAGATGGAGAGTGCTTGAGAGGCAAATGGCTCGTGCAAAAGCTTGGTTGGGTAGTTTGGAATGTGTTTGATAAGTTCTTTCTTGTGTGTCTAGGCTGATATGAAAGTTGGTTTGAGATATGCAATGTTACTTGAATTTTAAGCAAACAAAGCAAGTTGGTGTTTTAGATTAGTAGGGGGCCTCTAATCCTGCTGCAAAGTCTCCCTTGATCAGAACAACTTGTCCATAATCTTGTGCCAAAAGGATTTAGCTTGTACCTTCTTGATTTGCAATTGGACATAAAGCTAATCTTTTCAAGAATGGAAAGTTTACTTTATCTAAAAATGGATCAATCTTGTGTACAATGCTTGAACTCATGGAACAACACTTTGGCACAATGAACAAGCATTAAATTAAGGAGTGTAATTTGGTTTAAGGACCTGTAAAGTAGCACAAACTATGCTGAGTTCAAATTTGCAAAGTTATGGATATGGAACTTGGTCATGAACAAAGTGGTTTTTTGCTATATTGTGAAATTCGATTCTCTCTAACCATGAGGTTGTTTGAGAAGTTCTTGGACATTTTGGAAAGCTTGGAATGTGTAATACAATCCATCTTTGAAATGAAAATTGAAATTCCAAGTGGAAGGGTATGAAAAATGGCCTTGAAGTGGGGTAGAAAACCTTGTCAAAATAGGTTAAAGTTCTACTAAGTTAAAAATGGTTTAGTGCCCTTATTCAAAAAATTGTAACTTGAGATACAAGCTTCAAATGAGAAAACTTTGTGAATCAAAGTTGTAGATTATGCAACAAGCTACAACTTTCATGTTTTGACTTTTGTTTGAATCCAAATGGATCTTGGTGAAAAGATGGGGCAAAGTTGGGAAAAAATTAGGGTTTTTCATAACTTAGAAAAATTCTAAGTTATGAAAAATTCCATTTTCAAACCCTAATTTGCATTTTGTGATTTCTTGGTGAACAAGTTTCATGATTTGGCATGTTTTGATGAAAAATGAATCTTGACTTTTGATTTTGACCAAAAAGTCAAAGTTTGACTTTTCAGTATACAGTCAAAATTGATCAATTGACTGGGAAATTCAACTGTCAACCTTGTGTACTTGGGATCTTTTGAGCTTGATAAATGTGTAAAGACCATTTCATTGAGTCCTTGAGCCCATATGTGAACTTGGTTTGCCATTGGCTAGGTCAAACAGTCAAAAATTGCCTTTGTGCAGTCAAAACCCTAAAAATGACCATTTTGCCCTTTTGGTGATCTGATCAAATTTCTTGTGGAATTGTGATCCAAACTTGATCAAATGCTTCATGTGAGTTCATAATGTTGATGTGGATCAAATTTCATGAGGTTTGACTGTCAATTGGCCACAGTTGACTTTTCCCCAATACAGCTGATTTCTAGGTCAACTGTCCAATTGACTGGGCAAAACTTGGAATCAAGACTTGAAACTTGGTATGGGTAAACTTGGGAGTCCAACATGAAGCATGAAAGTCATCTTAGGCATTTTAGGTCAAAACATCCTTGGGCAAACACAAACCCTAATTTGAGTCCACAGTGCAAGGAGAAGTCTTGAGCAGAGGAAACCCTAATTGGATCTTGATCTTCAAAGGTCTTGTGATGAGAAAATGTTGAGGAAATGGGAGGGCAAATTTTGGGGTACAACAGTTGCCCCTGTTCAATCTTCTTGAACCTGAAGAGTTAGATTGGCAAGTTTGCCTTTCGTGACTCGAGGGTAAAAGGAGATTGGACACTAGAGTGCCCGGAAATTTGCACTCACATGTTGAGGTATCAGTAATGTGATGTCAGGAATGGACTTACGGATGCCATTTGGAGAGGTGGTGGATAGGGAGATGGGCTTATAGATGCCATCTGGAGATGTGACAGAACTTTGTCGGGAATGGGCTTATAGATGCCATTTGGAAGTGTCGATCGTATAAGAGATTCCTTAGCGAGAACTTGTGTATTTGAGAAAGACGGATGTTTTCCTGGCTTGTTACAGGTGTTTGATCCTCAGTCTCCTTATGCAGATATGCCATGGCTGGATACAGGTATTGAATCTACAATTGGTTGCTCACAGATATGCCCTGGCTGGATACAGGAGTCGAATCTGGAAATAGTCGTTGAGAGATGTGCCCCGGCTGGATACAGGAATCGAATCTTCGAACTCTTCAGACGTGCCCTGGCTAGATACAGGAATCGAGTCTGGAAACGTGGTCAACAGATATGCCCTGGCTGGATACAGGAATCGAATCTGGAGATGTTGTAGTTGATAGATGTGCCCTGGCTGGATACAGGAATCGAATCTTTGAACTTTTCAGACGTGCCCTGGCTAGATACAGGAATCGAGTCTGGAAACTGATCACTCTCAGATGTGCCCTGGCTAGATACAGGTATCGGATCTGGAATTGCGACAGTTGACGGTAATTGTTTTTGGGATTGTCTTTTTCCTGAAAAGGCAAAAACGTAAGTTGTATGCAATGTCATGATGTATGATATGCATGATATCATGATGTTCAACATGAGATAGTGTTGTACGCGTTTCATCATGTATGTAAGCAAGATGTATGAAAATGTGGAATGTTTATGGATGTAATTTCGCCTTAGGAAAATAAATCCTTGACGGTCGGCCGGAGAATTGCTCTGTAGAAGAGATACTTGGCCGAAGTTTTGATAAGAGGCCTGTAGAGGACTCTTGATGATGGATTCCGCTGGGGATAATGATGATAGACTCCGCTGGGGATTGAAGGAATTTTGCCGAGGGCGGTCTTCCGTGGTTTTTAGCTGAGGATAACCCAATTATAAGTCCTTGTGAGGAAATAACTCTAAATAAAACTCGGGAGAGACGTCCGTGCTCAGCAGGGGATAAGCTTCCAGAATCTACTGGGGATGAGCTTTAAGACCTGCCGGGGAATGTTGTGTCCTTTCAGGATCAACGGGGAACCAACTCTGCTTGGGGAAAGTATTGCTGAACCTGATTTACTCTGTGGGGAATTTGAGATGATCTGGTCATATTCTTCAGTTGAACCTACCTTGGTGCCTTGGCGGACAAAACAACCAGACTGTTTTAGACAACTTCAATTGCCCCTGTCTCTGATGTTACCCGTAATCAATCTCTCGTTTTATATGGAAATATTTTATGAACTAGCAATTTAATGTCAAATGCATATATCAAAAATGAACATTGGACGTTCTTCGCAAGACAAAACAGAAAAAAGGAAAACAATTGGCACTTTTAACTGAAAAGTACATTTGTATTGATTTAAACTTTGCCTGTGAATAGGCGTTTTTGTACAAGAGGCTGACATCCTAGTAAGAGGATGCCGCCGAATAACATAGAGTTTACAATTTGAAAAAGGAGACAAAACAGCTATGTGAACAATCCCACTGGGTTCCAACTCTGCTATCGCCTTTATGTCTTCGAACATCTCATTGCTTTGCTGCCTAGTTGAAGATGAAGCTGATTGGTCGATGCCGAAATCTGGAGCCAGATAGTTGATGCCGAATTCCGGATGCGAAAGGATCCAATGAGACATAGTGTTACGCTTTTATCCCTAACTTTTGCCTGGACCGCCCTTTCGGGTTTTCAGTCCACCGGGATACCCATTTTTGCCCAAGCCGCCCTTTCAGGTTTTCGACTTGCCGGGTGTACAGATTTTTATTCATTTCATCCCTTATTTTTGCCCGAACCCTTTTGGTTCGCCGGGAAGCCCTTATTTTTGCCTAGGTATGTCAACCAAGCGGGTCTTTTATTTATGCGTAGTATTTTTTCACTATGTCTGCATTGGCGGGGTGAGGAAGGTCGTCACCATCCATGGTGGTTAGGATCATGGCTCCTCCTGAGAACACACGTTTAACCACAAATGGCCCTTCGTAAGTAGGGGTCCATTTGCCCCGGGGATCACTTTGAGGAAGGATGATGCGTTTGATTACCAGGTCCCCAACTTGATACTCTTGCGGTCTGACTTTCTTGTTAAATGCCCTGATTATCCGTTTCTAATACGTTTGACCATGACAGATAGCAGTGATCCTCTTTTCGTCAATCAGATTTAATTGATCAAGTCGAGTCTGGATCCAATCATCTTCATTCAAGTCTGCATCCTTCATTATCCGGAGAGAGGGTATCTGGACTTCAATTGGCAAGACTGCCTCCATGCCATAGACCAAGGAGAAGGGGGTTGCCCCGGTTGACGTCCTTGCTGAGGTGCGGTACCCATGAAGGGCGAACGGTACCATCTCGTGCCAATCCTTATAGGTCACTGTCATCTTCTGCACAATTTTCTTGATATTTTTATTGGCTGCCTCTACAGCCCCATTCATCTTCGGCCGGTAGGGAGAAGAATTGTGGTGCTGTATCTTGAATTGTTCACAGAGTTCAGTGATCATTTTGTTATTGAGATTGGTACCATTGTCCGTAATGATTCTTTCCGGGACGCCGTACCGACAGATCAGATTATGCCGGATGAAACGTGCCACGACGCTCTTGGTTACTGTGGCATAGGAAGCTGCCTCAACCCATTTCGTGAAGTAATCGATCGCCACCAAGATGAAGCGATGCCCATTGGATGCCGTTGGTCGGATCTCACCGATCATATCGATGCCCCACATTGCGAAAGGCCAAGGTGCCGTTAGGACATTCAAAGGAACCGGAGGGATATGCACCTTGTCAGCATAGATCTGGCATTTATGACAAGTTCGGGAGTGTTGGTAACAATCGGCTTCCATTGTGGACCAGAAATATCCTGCCCGAAGGATTTTCTTAGCCATGGTGTGTCCGCTGGAATGTGTTCCAAATGTACCTTCATGCAGCTCTATCATGATTTTCTCTGCTTCAGCCTTATCCACACAACGTAGTAGAGTCGAATCATGATTCCGTTTGTAGAGAATGCCGTTGCTGAGGAAGAATTTTGCAGCAAACCTCCTCATGAACTTCTTATCATTGACAGACGCACCTTCAGGGTATTCCTGAGCTTCCAAGTATCTCTTCACCTCATGATACCAGGGTTTCTCAGTGACCTCCTCAATCTCGAGCTCGCAGCAGTATGCCGGTTCATCTAACTTCCAGATTATGATTCGGGGAGCCTCATTGTCCCATTTAACTTTGAACATTGAAGACATCGTAGCTAGGGCGTCCGCTAGCTGATTCTCCTCTCGAGGGAAGTGCTCAAAAGTTATCTCTTCAAAGTGGGGAAGCAAGGTCAACACATACTCTTTGTAAGGAATAAGATTCGGGTGTTTCGTATCCCACTCGCCTTTGATCTGATTGATCACGAGAGCGGAATCTCCGAAAACACTTAGAAATTTGATCCTTAAGTCGATTGCAGCTTGTAAACCCATGATACATGCCTCATATTCTGCCATATTGTTGGTGCAGCTGAAACATAATCGGGCGGTGAGGGGAGTATGAGTTCCTTTGGGAGATATGATTACAGCGCCGACGCCGTTACCCAAAGCATTGGAGGCTCCGTCAAAATGCATAGACCATCGGGATCCTTCCTCAGGTCCTTCATCCGGTCCAAGTACTTCACAGTCAGTTCCCACCATGATGTCTTCGTCCGGAAAATCAAAGTTCAATGATTGGTAATCGTCCACAGGTTGGTGTGCCAAATGATCTGCCAGTACACTTCCCTTAATTGCTTTCTGAGTTGTATACTGGATATCATATTCTGTTAAGATCATTTGCCATCTCGCTATTCTTCCAGACAGAGCGGGCTTTTCAAATATGTACTTGATGGGATCCATCTTTGAAATCAATAAAGTAGTGTGAGTCAGCATATACTGTCTCAGCCGGCGAGCAGCCCATACAAGAGCGCAGCAAGTTTTCTCAAGCAGTGAGTAACGAGACTCACAGTCGGTAAACTTTTTGCTCAAGTAATAAATAGCGTGCTCTTTTCGGCCAGACTCGTCATGCTGCCCCAGCACACACCCCATTGAATTGTCAAGTACTGTCAAGTATAGTATCAGAGGTCTCCCTTCCACCGGTGGCATAAGAATGGGTGGCTCTTGAAGGTATTCCTTTATCCTTTCAAAGGCAGCCTGACATTCATCGTTCCAGCGTACTACTTGATCTTTCTTCAGTAATTTGAAGATTGGCTCACAAGTAGCAGTTAGATGTGAGATGAATCGGGCAATGTAATTCAGTCGTCCCAGGAAGCCTCTGACTTCTTTCTCTGTTTTTGGAGTCGGCATCTCTTGTATGGCTTTTACCTTGGCAGGGTCCACCTGAATACCCTTATCACTTACAATGAAACCTAGCAATTTTCCGGATCTTACCCCAAAGGTGCATTTGTTGGGATTCAACCTCAGCTTGTATAACTTGAGTCGGTCAAACAACTTCCTCAGATGGTCAAGGTGCTCCTCCTCAGTTTGAGACCTTGCAATCATGTCATCAACGTATACCTCAATCTCATGATGGATCATATCATGAAATAAAGCAACCATGGCACGTTGATAGGTTGCCCCAGCATTTTTCAATCCGAATGGCATGACCTTATAACAGAAGGTGCCCCACTGAGTCACGAAGGTAGTCTTCTCCATATCCTCTGGAGCCATCTTGATCTGGTTATACCCCGAAAAACCATCCATGAAGGAGAACACCTTGTGTTGAGCTGTATTGTCAACAAGGACATCAATGTGAGGTAGGGGAAGTCATCCTTGGGGCTGGCCCTGTTCAGATCCCTGTAGTCAACACACATTCTGACTTTATCGTCCTTCTTCGGCACTGGCACTACATTGGCAACCCACTGAGGGTAAGAAGTCACTGCAAGGAACCCAGCATCAAACTGCTTCATAACCTCGGCCTTGATCTTTTCAGACATCTCTGGACGCATCCGTCGGACTTTTTGCTTTACCGGAGGGCAATCTTCCTTGGTTGGCAGGTGGTGAACTACAATGTCGGCATCCAAACCAGGCATATCTTCATAGGACCAAGCAAAAATCTCCACGTAGTCTTGTAGCATCTGGATCAATCGTTGCTTCACGCTGAGCTCTAGATTGGCACCAATCTTGACCTCTTTCCTATCTGTCTCAGTACCCAAGTTAATTGTCTCTACCGGCTCTTCATGTGGCTGAATAGCTCTTTCTTCCTGGAGTAGCAGTCTCGCAAGTTCACCAGGCACTTCGCAATCATCTTCACCTTCATCTTCGGCCAAGTTGATCGGATTTTCGAAGTCATAACTGGCGGTAGCAGAGCTGTTACCAGTGAGATCCAGAGTGGATTGAAACCTGTATAAGTGAGTGTGTGTAAATATAGCTGTTTTGCAATATATATAACACAGAAAGGAAAAAACACAAGATTTGAAATGCAACAAACGTCCAATGTTTTGATTGATGATATATGAAAATGTCATACAAAAAGCCCTCACAAATGGAGCTACGATGCCTCGGGTAGGACACCGAGCCAACAAAGTTTTAACATATTGTTTGTTACAAATTGGAAATCAAAAGAAATCAATTACTGCGTGACAAATGTGATAGGGGTAAAATCCTTTGCCGTCCAGTTGCTTGGTCCGTTGCTGGTAGTCAGGTAGATCCAACTGTCAAACTCTGCTTCCTCTAAATCCTCCTCGATAGCATTCACCCTTGAGCTGGAGATAAACACCGGAGCCTTTCTGATCTTCTCTTTGCGCACAGCCCTCTGAGCCTCTGTAGTAAAGCCCAGCCCAAACTTGTCGTTCTTCTGAGTGAAGTCAGGAAGCTGACCCCAGTTTGCACAATTGCCTTTCTGAACCACAGCCCGGGCATCCCTTAGGGAAGCCATCTTCAAGGAAACATTCTCTTCGACTGTTGTTTCTGTTGCTGCTGAAATTGGATGTACCTCCTCGAAATGCTGAAAGGGGGTTTCAATAAACTCTCCGTCCATCTCAATGTATCTGAAGGAATTCAAATGGCTCACCATATACTCCTCTTCTCCTTGCACAGTGACGATTTTCCCCCTGACGGGATACTTCAGCTTCTGGTGTAAGGTGGAGGTCACTGCCCCAGCTTTATGGATCCAAGGTCGACCCAATAGACAAGAGTACGATGGACGTATATCCATCACATAAAAGGTAGAGTCAAACACTTGAGAGCCCACACGAATAGGGATGTTAACCTCTCCATGAACCATCCTTTTTGAACCGTCAAAGGCCCTGACGATGATATTGCTGGGCTTCAATTCCAGGCCTTCATAATCCAGACGATCTAAAGCCTTTTTCGGTAGAACATTCAAGGAAGAACCAGTATCCACCAATACATGCGCCAGAGTAGTGCCCCTGCATTCGATAGAGACATGCAGGGCATCATTGTGGTCTCTTCCCTTCGCAGTCAGGTCAGCATCTGAAAAACCCAAGCCATTGTCTGTTGTCAGATTTGCTATGCAATCAGTGAACTGGACTGCAGACGTTTCTTGCGGCACATGGGCCGTCTTGAGAAATGAGATCAAGGCTTTAGCATGGGCCTCGGAGCATAGCAATAAGGAGAGCAGGGAGATCTTGGAGGGCGTATGCCCCAGCTGCTCGACAACATTGAAATCACTTTTCTTTATTATTTTCAGAATCTCCTCCATTTCTTGTCGGGAGGCCTCAGCATTTATGGGTATTGGTGCCTCCATCCGGGCAGGCTCTTCTTCGATCCCTTTGCCCCGAGCATTTGATGACTCGGCAGCAGGGGAAACAACTTGATCAGCAACAGTAACAGGTACACTTGTAGGTTTTATAAGGAGGGGTTTTCGAACAGCGGGCGGTGCAATGTCAGGCGAGAAGAGCCTGCCACTGCGGGTGACCTTGGCTGGACCAGTGATATCGCAGATACTGGCGCCAGTGTCGAATTCTTGTTTGATTCCATTTACATACACGTCTGCCCCATAATGCCAGGGGACAGCTTTATTAGACACGTAGGGGAGAGGCCCCGGAACAGTAATAATCACAGGTGCAACAGTCATGGTTTGGACAGGCTTCTTCGAGGGAGCCTTGATTGGATTTTTGAAGATGGTAACCACAGAAATTTCTTTTATCGGAATTAACTGAACAGCAGACTTTTTGAATAGAATTTCCTTGCTATCCATTAGGCCTTGGATGCCTAACCTCAGCAAGGGACAACCAGACAGGGAAACAGCACAGAACAGGCAACCTTCACCGCAACCCGGAAATAAACCGGCCCGCAGTAGGTTCCTCTTAACGGTCTTCAGAGGGGTAATAACTTCATCTACCGAAACAGCGTACATTTCTTCCTCAATGGCATTTACTCTATGCTGGGGCATAGGAGCAGTTACAACATTTGGTCTTTCCGGTGCTTCGAATTGAATTTCCTTTGCGTCGATCAGATCTTGCACTTTGTTTCTCAAGGCCCAGCAATCATCAGTAGTGTGCCCGGGACTATCAGAATGATAAGCACACCGGGCATTTGGGTTATACTTAGGTGACGCAGTGTTGACGACCTTAGGAGCTTCTTTGAGGGTCACCAGGTTGGTGGATAACAGTTGGGGTAAAATTTGAGATAAGGTCATACTCAGCCGAGTATACTGCCTCTTGGGCCTTTCGCTTCTTTGTTGATTGTACGGCTGAGGAGCAGCAACAGGTTTGGAGATGACCAAAGCATTGACGGCTTGGCGACTTTCGGGCTTGACTGGTCTTCTAGGACCATAGACGGCACTTGCTTCTTTCTTAAACGGCCTCTTCTCAGCACTTGTGGAGGCAGCCTTTTGTATCTTGCCTGACCTGATGCCAGCTTCAATTCTTTCTCCCGTCAATATCAAATCTGTAAACCCAGCGGAGGAGTTACCAACCAAATGATTGAAAAACGGACTAGACAATGTCCCAAGGAACATATCAACCAGCTCACGATCAGTCAATGGAGGCTGCACCCTGCCAGCTAAATCTCTCCATTTTTGAGCGTACTCTTTGAACCCTTCACCCGTTCCTAGAGACATACCCTGAAGTTGGGTACGCGTAGGAGCGAGATCAGAATTGTATTGGTATTGTCTGTAGAATGCGGTTGCCAAATCTTCCCAGTGTCGGATGCTAGCCCCATCCAATTGGTAGAACCATTCAAGCTGTGACCCCGAGAGACTATCTTGGAAGAAGTGAATCCAGAGGTTCTTATCCGCCGTATAAGGTTGGATCTTCCTTACGTACGACCTTAGATGCAGCTTTGGGCAGGAGACCCCATCATACTTGGCGAAGGCAGGCGCCTTAAACTTGTGTGGAATTACTACTCCAGAAGATAACCCCAAATCTCCGAAATCCAGCCCCGGCACATTCTGAATTTCCATGGCGCTCAAGCGGTCCTCCAATTGTTTGTATCTGTCAGCAGCAGGTGGGTATTGTTCGTCATTATAGTCCGTCTCGTTGTCGGAGACTGCGGGACTAGGAGCTCCTCCCCCTTGAGGACTATTTTTCTCAGCAGAAGAAGTGGTTGGATCAGCTTCATTGTGGAGTGTGTTCCCAAATCTGCGTCCGGTGTTGAACAATGCAGTCCTCTTTTTCTTCTTCTTCTTCATGAGTAGAGTCTTCAACTCTTGCTGACCTTGGGCTAGGCTTAGGACCATCTCTTGAAACTGTGCACTTTGGGCCTGAAGGGCCTTGATTGCTTGCTCACTGGAGGAGTCTGGATTCATGATGACTGTTCACACAAACAGCGAAGAAAATTAAGCGACCTGTGAAATAGGGTACCTGCTATGCATATGGTGCAATGGAATGCGTATGTATGCAATGCATTCAAGGATTTAGAATATTCAAAATTTGTTGTAGACAAAAAAGAACGCACATCATATTAATAAGGAGAAATTCGTTAGTACATAAATGCCCCATGGGCCAAATATTACAAAATGACTCCTTAAGGTAAAAAAAACATTGCGCATCCTCTTTGGCGCGATGTAGGTGTTGAGATTCCTTTCCTCGTGCAGTAGGCGGGTGAGTTCCAGGACCTTCTTTTCACTAGCATGTAGACTGGTCTCAAGAGAATTCCGTTCTTCCTTAAGCTGGACCCAGCTCTTCTGCATTTCTTCCCAGGAGGTGGGCATGTCGGGATGTTGAATGGTGTAGGACACCTCTCCTTCCAAGACTGGTTCTTTGATCACAGGAAGCATATGAGGATAAGGCATCACTAACTTCTAGGAGCGGGCTCGTACCCACTTGAGATAAGGTTCCAACGGGATGGAGTTCCTGTGCCCTAGTGTCTTGCTGTCTATCCTACTTGGCATCCTCCAAGCTCTGATAAATCTCTGACGAAGTCCTTGAGTATCGTTGTCGAAGTCAAAAACTATGTTAGGAATTAACATGTCATGAGGGCCATCCCTCCGAGCATAACCAAACTGTCTCCAAGCCAGGCACGGGTTGTAAGTAATACCTCCTTTGATTCCAAATAAAGGAACATTAGGGTACTCCCCACAACGATCAATGATAGTGATGTCTTCCCTAGACCTAGGGCACCAATGTATATCTGCATGCGTAAGAGTCATTAACCGTTGTGACCATCTCAAACCCCGCTCGTTCTTCAAAACTGATTGTGGAAGGTGCGAAATAAACCACCTTCCCAGGAGAGGAGTGCAACACATAAGGACACCCCTTCTTCTCATGGTTCGAGTGTAACATGAGTGAAGGATGTCCCCCAGCAACGTAGGTATAGGATTCTTGGTCATGAAGATCTGGACAGCACTGATATCAATAAGCTGATCTGGGTTAGGGAATAACACCAAACCATAGACAAGGAGGGCCATAACTTCTTCAAAAGCTTGTAGGTCAAGAGAGTTCCAACATTCTTGGGCCTTCTCAAACAGAAACTTGGCTAAGAAACCCTTGATACCACTTCTGACTTCCCAATGTCCCTTGAGGTCAGATGACTGTAGGTGCAAGGCTTTAGCAATCTCTTCAAGCTTGGGCTCCTCTTCCGTACCGTTGTAGGGTAGTTGATCAAGGATAGGGACCTTCAGGAGTCGGGAGAACTCTTCCAATGTAGGCACCAATTGATAATCCGGAAAAGTGAAACAGTGATGCAGAGGGTCAAAGAACTGGAACAGGACTTTTATCAAATCCTCCTCAATGTTGGTGTTAACCAAGCTGATGAGTCTTCCATGTCTCTCACTGAATGAAGAGCCCTCGGGAATCCTGGACATAAGTTCCTTAAGCTGAGGAGGGATCTTTACAAGGCTAATCTGAATTGTCTTTCTGCGAGCAGTTTCCATGTCCTATAAAACAAGAACAAAGATGAAGATTCGAAACCCTTGAAATGGTTAGTCAATGCTCATGATGTTGTATGATGTCATGATGTTATGATTAAATACACCACAAATGTTCACAAAGGCAAACATGGTAAGGCACACAAGTCACACAAGACAAACCCTTAGAGTTTAGGCCTGCACGGGGTCTGGGTATTACCCTCTTGAAGTTTGGTGGGCTCAACCTGTCCTATTAGAAGTAACCGGGTTCTAAAGGTCCCAATATCACTGGATTACTTTCATTGTTCATCGTTTCGATTTAGCCACTGAACTGGCGACTGAAATATCCCAGGAAAGTAACCCTCAATTGAGTGTAGTATCGAGTATCAACCAACCTCGGACTGCACCAAAGTCAGCTATCTCACTACCCTAAAAAGGCCAAGATGGTTCAATTAAGGTTCCTAAGGTCAGTTGATGCTTCACGACACCACGCGGCGGCCCCGTACTCTCCTTGACTGAACTCAAGGGTTACCGGTATACACCAAAGTGCCACATCAACGTAGCAGACTGCTTCAACCATGTCGGTATACCCCGCACAGTTCCCTCACAGCCTTGTTGCTACTTTCTAAGAAGGTATCCCCAGATCCGGTTTAGGATCTATAAAACTCCGATACAAAGCCCACAAATGTAAAAGCAAACAAGACAATCAATTGAAAAATAAAGGTGATCTAAGCCCTAAGGTTACTCCACTTTTAAAATATTCCCCAGCAGAGTCGCCAGTTCTGTGATACGGTGGGAGAACTGACTTGAGGTTTTGCATTTGTTTTCGCAAATGTTTCGGTTGAGCAAGAGTCGCCACCGACTTTTTATTTTATCCTAAGGAAAGGTTAAAAAGCACAGCAAAAACCTTTTGAGATGTTTTCTTGGGTTCGGGGAGTAGATTATAGAAAGGGAAGGTATTAGCACCCTTTCTATCCATGGTTATCCATGGGCTCTTAGTTACTTGCTTAGATCACTTGCCTTTTGTTTTCAATTGTTTGGAATGGTGCTTGAATGTGTGTGGTTTTGATGTTTTGAAAAGATGCCAATGTGGTGGCAACCTTTGTAATGATCCATGTGGGGATGTATACAAAGATGTATGTCTTTTGAAAAGGTTTTCATTTGTTTTTGAAAGTTGTTTTGAAAGTGTAGTGATGTGTGATTTTGAAATTAGGCAAGTGTTTTGTTTTGCAAGTTTGATTTAAGCAACTAAGAGGTTATCTACTCCTAAATTTCTCAAAAGATTATTGCTATGTTTTTAACCCTTTTAACAAGTTTGTTCCACCACTGTATTTGGTGGATAATCTTGTGTTAGGATGTGAGAGGGACAGGCGCGGGTCATCGTTTAGACCATAATTGCAACGGCGTTAAATGTCTTTAGGCAATTTTCTTTAAGGGACTTGATCATTTGTTTTTGTTTGTTTTGAAAAGTTTTGTCGAGGGACTATGATCATTCAAATTGTTTGCTTTGCCCAAAGAAGTTCAACATACAATATGGCCCATTTATTTGAAGGCAACAAGTGGAATACCCTAGGGGGTGCAAGTGTGATTTGTGTGTCCATTTTCATGCTTGTTTATCTTGTATTAGGTCAAACTATTTTTTATCGTTTTTTCGCATACAAACCTTAATTCTAACATGTTATCATTAGAAAGCAATAAAGTGCGAAATTAAAATTACTAAGCTATTACAAAACCAAATATGGGAAGGGGGGTACAAATGTTCAAATGGGGATATTGACAAGAATTTAAACCTACATTATTACATCATTTTGAATATTTGCAAATTAAATAATGTACAAAAATTAAATAACAATGCAAGATGCAAAAGAAATGTTTTGTATATGTATGAAAATATTATTTATGTAAAAGAGAAAAGAAAATAAAAATATATTATTTTTGGAGCATTTTGAATTTAGGGCAAAAACCCTAATTTTAAAAGAAAATGCATTATTATCTAATTTAATACAACTATTTATTTATTTTTTATAAAAATAAAATAAAATGAAGTATATTATGGAAAAAAAGTATTTTTGTATCAAATATTAATAAAAATAAAAATTCAAGTATTTTTATATTTTTAACTTAAATATATTGATAAACATATATATATATATATATATATATATATATATATATATATATATATATATATATTAAATCTTAAATATGTATTATACACAAAACAAATATTTATTTAATATTTTAATAAAATAAATAAAAAGAGTATTTTTTATGTGAAATATTTCCAGAAGGTAAATAAAATAAAAAATGTATTTGCACTATTTTTTCTATTTATTCTAATAATAGTATATATATATTTATGTATAAACAAAGGTAATAAACAAATAAATATGCAATAAATACAAAAAATGATGGAAAAAATATTTTCAAAATTTTAATGTGCTGGGAAAAAATAAACAAGTCAAACAAAAAAGGAAAAAAGTCAAAAATGTTAAAAAATGAACAAATGGGCTCAGGGGGGTGAGAAAATGGAAATATGGTGCAAAAAGAAGAAACCACACAGGCCCAGCCCATGTAGCTTCATCTTCAACCTCAGAACACTTCCTTGTTCAAAAAACACGCGTTTTCTAACTCCTCATTCCTTGATCTTTTGCCAAATCTTCCAACATGAAACCTGTTCAGTTGGAATCGAGCTTTGCAATGGAGGATGTTTCAGAGTGAAATGATGACTTGTATAGCTTCCTTGAAGTGTAAGGATGCTTTTCCAAGTCCTACTTTGTCTTGAAACTCCCTGAATCGAGCTAGTGAACTTCAACTGCAAAACAGAAATTTAAAAATGGTGAAGTGGCTTGGAGGTGTTACAGGTCAGGTTTCAGATCATGGTTAGCTTGCATAGGTTGTAAGGAAGATAGAGGAACAGGTTTGGGCAAGAATGCTTGGAGGGATTGAGAGATAGCACTCAATCTGCAGGGGTTCCCCTGTTTGTGCAGTTTTGTGGTGTTTCTGAGATGGAGAGTGCTTGAGAGGCAAATGGCTCGTGCAAAAGCTTGGTTGGGTAGTTTGGAATGTGTTTGATAAGTTCTTTCTTGTGTGTCTAGGCTGATATGAAAGTTGGTTTGAGATATGCAATGTTACTTGAATTTTAAGCAAACAAAGCAAGTTGGTGTTTTAGATTAGTAGGGGGCCTCTAATCCTGCTGCAAAGTCTCCCTTGATCAGAGCAACTTGTCCATAATCTTGTGCCAAAAGGATTTAGCTTGTACCTTCTTGATTTGCAATTGGACATAAAGCTAATCTTTTCAAGAATGGAAAGTTTACTTTATCTAAAAATGGATCAATCTTGTGTACAATGCTTGAACTCATGGAACAACACTTTGGCACAATGAACAAGCATTAAATTAAGGAGTGTAATTTGGTTTAAGGACCTGTAAAGTAGCACAAACTATGCTGAGTTCAAATTTGCAAAGTTATGGATATGGAACTTGGTCATGAACAAAGTGGTTTTTTGCTATATTGTGAAATTCGATTCTCTCTAACCATGAGGTTGTTTGAGAAGTTCTTGGACATTTTGGAAAGCTTGGAATGTGTAATACAATCCATCTTTGAAATGAAAATTGAAATTCCAAGTGGAAGGGTATGAAAAATGGCCTTGAAGTGGGGTAGAAAACCTTGTCAAAATAGGTTAAAGTTCTACTAAGTTAAAAATGGTTTAGTGCCCTTATTCAAAAAATTGTAACTTGAGATACAAGCTTCAAATGAGAAAACTTTGTGAATCAAAGTTGTAGATTATGCAACAAGCTACAACTTTCATGTTTTGACTTTTGTTTGAATCCAAATGGATCTTGGTGAAAAGATGGGGCAAAGTTGGGAAAAAATTAGGGTTTTTCATAACATAGAAAAATTCTAAGTTATGAAAAATTCCATTTTCAAACCCTAATTTGCATTTTGTGATTTCTTGGTGAACAAGTTTCATGATTTGGCATGTTTTGATGAAAAATGAATCTTGACTTTTGATTTTGACCAAAAAGTCAAAGTTTGACTTTTCAGTATACAATCAAAATTGATCAATTGACTGGGAAATTCAACTGTCAACCTTGTGTACTTGGGATCTTTTGAGCTTGATAAATGTGTAAAGACCATTTCATTGAGTCCTTGAGCCCATATGTGAACTTGGTTTGCCATTGGCTAGGTCAAACAGTCAAAAATTGCCTTTGTGCAGTCAAAACCCTAAAAATGACCATTTTGCCCTTTTGGTGATCTGATCAAATTTCTTGTGGAATTGTGATCCAAACTTGATCAAATGCTTCATGTGAGTTCATAATGTTGATGTGGATCAAATTTCATGAGGTTTGACTGTCAATTGGCCACAGTTGACTTTTCCCCAATACAGCTGATTTCTAGGTCAACTGTCCAATTGACTGGGCAAAACTTGGAATCAAGACTTGAAACTTGGTATGGGTAAACTTGGGAGTCCAACATGAAGCATGAAAGTCATCTTAGGCATTTTAGGTCAAAACATCCTTGGGCAAACACAAACCCTAATTTGAGTCCACAGTGCAAGGAGAAGTCTTGAGCAGAGGAAACCCTAATTGGATCTTGATCTTCAAAGGTCTTGTGATGAGAAAATGTTGAGGAAATGGGAGGGAAAATTTTGGGGTACAACACATACCCTGGGGGTGGGATTTACCTTTGACTTCATGCTCGAAGCGTTGAACCTTTGAACCCCATGTTTGTGAACTTATGTGTAACTGTTGCATTATCATTCATCCATACATCCATAAACATTTTTTTGTAAAACATGTGTTTCAAGGAACTTAAGAAAGATTTATGCAGACATCTCAGGTACTGTTATTATGGATTTTGGAAGAAGAAACACTCGAAGTTATAGTTTTAAGGAGCCTGTGATTGAAGAGTTGAAGAGTTTGATTCCTAAGATCGAGAACCCTAGGGAGTTTCAAAAGAAATATGGGTCCATTATCCCTCTCATGAAGTGCAAGATGAAGGAAGGCATCCTTAGTACGTTGGCCCAATCATATGATCCATTGTATCGATGCTTCACCTTTCCCGATTACCAATTAATGCCCACTTTAGAAGAGTACTCATATATACTTGGTTTGCCGATCACCGACTGTGTTCCTTTTTTTTGGTTTAGAAGAGGAACCCAAATCTCACGAGATAACGATAATCACCCACTAGAGGAAGTCGGAGATAGAGGAGAACCTGACTACCAAAGGGGGAATCCGAGGCTTATATGCGCAGTTTTTGTTGAAAAAAGATCGTCATTTTGCTTAGATAAAAGATATTATTACCTTTGAAGATGTCTTTGCTTTACTCGCTTATGGTTTGTTCATGTTACCTAACATTGATAAGTTCGTCGATATCAACGCCATTAAAATCTTTTTGATGGGAAATTCGGTCCCTACGCTGCTAGGAGATACCTACTACTCCATCCATCTTCGAAACTCATATCAAGGAGGGATGATTATCTGTTGTGCACCGTTGCTATACCAGTGGTATGTTTCTCATCTACCTAGGTCTGATGTTTTCTGGGATCTCGAGAAGGAGCCACGATGGGCGTAAAAAATTATGGCTCTCACTCATTCTGACATAGATTGGTATAATCGAGCTTACTATGACGTGAAGATCATCGATAGTTGTGGTGCTTTTCCCAACGTGCCTCTTCTTGGTACGAAGGGAGGAATTAATTATAATCATGTTCTTGCGCGCCGTCAGTTTGGATACCCGATGAGGGACAAGCCAAACAACATTCATGTGAGTGGTTTCTTTCTACAAGAAGGAAAAGATCACCAAGCAGCTAAGGAGGAGATTGAAAGAGCTTGGCGTCACATCCATAGAAAGGGGAGAGACATGTTAGGGCATAGAGGTGTTGTTTCTTTGGAGCCTTACCTTCAATGGGTTCGTGCTAGGGCTTGTGCTCTCAAGATGCCTTATAACCCCGAGAAGCCTTTATTCCCTGTTGTTGCATCATCATCTATTGACATCCCTATCGAGAACATGAGAGAGTACCAAGAAAATCTGGCTAGGATGAAGTCTGAAAGAGATGCTTGGAAGGAAAAGTATAATATGTCTGAATACGAAAATAGGGTCCTGACTCGACAGCTGAAGGAGAAGGAGGATTTGCTATTTATTCAAGACGGTTGGTTTGTTGATCATGATGAGAAGCTTCGTCAAAAGGATGCATTACTCAGGAAGTATGCTAATGAAAGGAAGATGAAGAAGGAAGATTTGGTAGGCGTTGCTCCTGCTCCTAATCCACAGGAGGAAATCATCGATCAACTGGTAGCTGAAAAGAAAGATATGAAGGACTTCAATGAAGAGAAGATTGGGAAGCTCCAGTTGCAATTGGCGTTTGGTCCTTCATCAGATGATTTTGAGTGACCTTTAGTTCTTAGTTATTATTACTTATGTCATTTTGTAAAACTCTGTAAAAGGGCTTCATGTTCCAAAGTTGTAATTTACTGCTTTTATTATTGGGTTTTGTTGTCCCAAAGTTGTAATTTATTATTTTTGTTGTCCCAAAGTTGTAATTTACTGCTTTGATTAATGAAATGAGTTTTTGTTGTTCCAAATTCCTTTAACATTGATGTGTGCAAAGTTATCAAAGTTCTAAAATTCCTTGGAAAAACTATCAAAATAAACGATCATTTGCATCGCATATCATGCATCATCCAACATTCGACTTCACATGTTTTCTAGAGTCTTATTCTTGTTTCTTTTTCCACTCTGATAGATTGTCAAGTTGTCTCACCGATACGATACTTGAGCCAATCGTCAAAAGAAGATGGAGGATCTAGAACAGGAAAATCACGAGCTTCGTGAAGAGGTTACTACTCTTCGTGTTGGAATGGAAAAGTTAACCGCGCTAGTGGAAAGCTTGATGGCTGCTCAGAATCAGCCATCAACTTCAGATGCTAAAATTCAAACTTCAACTACCATGGTTTCAGAGATCGTCATCGCTCCAACATCTGTGACTCAAGTCAACTCTCCGCTCCAACATCAAATTCCGAAAGGTTTTCCATGGGGTATGCCTTACAACTTCATGCCAAAAGGGTACCAGCCTACCGGACAACCATTGATTCAACCTGTTGTGTCCTTTCCTCAACTTGAGACAACTATTGTGCAACCTGTAATCCAACCGATGGTATCTTTCCCTCAGCCTGTGATGACTACTGCCGCTCCTGTGGTTCATACTATTCCATACACAAAGGAACCCATTTATCATGCTGAACCTGCTGAAAGTTTGGGCCTCTTCGATAGGATGGAGGAATTCCAAGACCAGTTTCAAGAAATGCAGAGGGAAATTAGAGCACTTAAAGGGAAAGACTTGTTTGGGAAAAATGCTCATGACTTGTGTTTAGTCCCAAACGTGAAGATTTCAACTAAGTTCAAAGTGCCTGACTTTGAAAGATACAAAGGTGACTCGTGTCTGCAAAGTCACTTGACCATGTATGTGAGAAAGATGTCCACTTATTCTGATGATCATAATTTATTAATTCACTACTTCCAAGACAGTTTGATTGGTGCCGCTATGAAATGGTACATGGGTTTGGATAGCACCCGAATCCGTAACTTCAATGACCTTAGTGAAGATTTTGTTCGTCAATACAAGTACAATGTTGACATGGCCCCTGACCGAGATCAACTCCGGGCTATGTCCCAGAAAGATAGAGAGTCCTTTAAAGAATATGCCCAGAGGTGGCGCGAGATTGCCGCTCAGATTTATTGTCCCCTTGAAGATAATGAAATGACAAAGATTTTCCTGAAAACTTTAGGTTCTTTCTATTATGAAAGAATGATTTCAAGTGCGCCTAGTGACTTCACTGAGATGGTGAATATGGGCATGCGGCTTGAAGATGGAATTCGTGAAGGACGTTTGGTCAAGGAAGGAAGTGCATCTAGTGGTGTCAAGAAGTTTGGAAGTGTCTTCCCCAAGAGGAAAGAATAAGATGTCAGTGCAATTTTTCCTGGGAGGCCGATGAGGGGTATTCACACGTTGCGGCAGTCACTCCTGCTATCTGCCCAACGATGGTGACCCCAACTTATCAAGCCCCTACAATTCAGCAATGGCAATTTCAACAACAACCTCGACAACAGGCTCATCAATTCAACAATCAGAATCGTTCATCGAGGAAACCATAATTTGATGCCATCCCAATGACTTACACTGAGTTGTTCCCCGCTCTGATCAGGAAAAAACTCATAACAACGAAGCCTCCTCCTATTGAACCATATAATACTTCTCCTTGGTACAAGGCGGATCAATTATGTGCATATCACCAAGGTTCACCGGGGCATAATATTGAAAATTGCTTTGCTTTGAAGGGAGACGCCCAGAGGTTAATTAAGAATGGTATTTTGTCTTTCCAAGATGTTAACCCGAATGTTCGAGATAATCCTTTGCCTCGACATGGGGCAGCGTCGGTGAATATGGTGGAAGGATTTTCGGGAAAGTTTCGAGTTTTCACAGTTGAGCACATAAAACACTCGTTGATCAGGAGACATCAAAGCTTAAGTATACTCGCCTTCTTTAAACATCGATATGATTATGATGTTTGTGAATTTTTTCCAATAGAAGATGATTTCCCTATTGTGAAAGAGGATATTCAGAAGTTGTTAGATCAAAGGGTTATCACTATTACACAAGACAAAGATCCAGATGATGAAGTGAATGTTATGGTGCCACAGTTCAACATGCCTGAGCCAGTAGAGATTGTTTATGATAGTCAGACTTCACCTGCTTCTCCTTTGATTATTTGTCCACCTGGTCCCGTGCCTTACAACTCGGACCAAGCCATACCATACAAATATAATTCCACAATGATTTAGAATGGGGTAGAAGTTCTTATACCGCCAATGCCATCTTTTGTTAATATTGCTGATGTGAGTAGAATTACAAGGAGTGGACGTATCTTTGCAGCAGTACCATTCAAAAGACCTGAAGTTCAAGTTAGAAGGACTATACCGGCAGAAATTCCGGCGAGGAATGTTGAACCAAGAGTTGAGGTAGGCCAATCCAATGAACCTAGCCCACATCCTGATGATGATGATATTTTGAAACTCATTAAGAGAAGTGAATACAAGATTGTGGACCAACTATTGCAAACTCCTTCCAAGATTTCTATGCTTGCTTTACTAAGAGATTTTGGTGCCCATAGGGAAGCTTTGATGAACGTCTTTGACCAGGCATTCGTAGATCATGATGTGACGGTTGACCAATTTGATGGAACTGTGGGAAATATTACTTCGTGTAACAATCTTGGTTTCAATGATGAAGAGCTTCCAGAGGAGGGAAGGAACCATAATATGGCTTTGCATATCTCAATAAGTTGTGGAAATGATACTTTATCAAGTGTGCTAGTAGATACAGGTTCATCCTTAAATGTACTGCCCAAAACTACATTATCTCGACTTTCACATCAAGGTGCTCCCATGAGACCTAGTGGGGTAATTGTCAAAGTGTTTGAAGATTCTAGGAAAACTGTCATTGGTGAAGTGGATCTTCCTATAACAATTGTTCCTCATACCTTTCAGATTACTTTTCAAGTAATGGATATTCGTGCTGCCTACAGTTGCCTTTTAGGTCGCCCATGGATCCATGACGCAGGGGAAGTCACTTCCACGCTCCATCAAATATTGAATTTTGTAAGAAATGGAAAGCTGGTAATAATCGGTGCAGAGTAGGTGTGATACGATGGGAAGAACTGACTGTTTTTGGAATGCTGGTTTGCGTTTTGCGTTTATGTTTGCAAAATGTCGCGGTAAGCAAGAGTCGCCACCGAATTTTATTTTATCCAACAAGGAAAGGAAAAAAGCACAAAAAAATTCCTTTTTCGAGATATTTCTGAGTATGGGGGGGTAGATTATAGAAAGGGAAGGTATTAGAACCCTTTCTATCCGTAGTTATCTACGGGCTCTTAGGTACTTGCTCATTGTTTTCAAAATTGTTTTCTTTGTGTTTGTGGGTTTGAAAAAGTTTTTGTTTTAACTTTGATTTAACTCTTGCTTCTGTCCTCAAGAGTGTAATGAAGTGTTTTTGAAAACTTGTTTGTAAAAGTGTATGTGTGAGAAAATTTTGTTTTGGATGAGCAAGTATCTAAGAGCTAATCTACCTACTCGAAAAAAGAATCATTCTATGCTTGTTTCTTTTAGACAATGCTATCCAACTATTAGTGAGTAGGTAGCACCGTCGTTGGAGTTTTGAGGGTCAATTCGAAAGGGAAGCACGGTCACTAAAGCAATGTTAGGACGCCTTAGCGGTAACCCTAATGTCTTAGATCAATTATTTGAGGCAACAATTCCGAGGCAACCATTTCGAGGCGACTATGATCTTTGGAAAAGAGGACGACCTCTAAAATGACCTATACTCAATGACCGTTTACCGAAGGCAACCAAGTGGGGTGTATCCTAGGAGTGCGCATGTGCGAGTGTGTAGTTTTCAGTTATTTTTATCTTTGCACATGTTTAGGGTGATCTAATTTGATTTTAGATTAAGCATTCATTCTTGTCATGCAAACCCTATTATCAAACATCTAGCAGTTGTATAATTTACAAAAATTAAAGGTGCGAAAATTAAACTAAATTATTACAAGGTGTCAGGTATTTACATCGCCAAAAGCAACCCTTTGAAAATAAAATAAAGCGGTAAAATAAATAAATGTCCTATTTAAAACTATTACAAGCCGAGAGCAGATACATCAATAATTAAATAAGGAAAAATAAATCGCGCGAGTGAATTGGATCGAATGTGAAATTAGAGTTTTGACCCTTTTGATCAAAGAAAATGATTTTTTGTTGTTTAATTTTTAAGAAAAAGAAATTAAATCCTAAAATTAAATACTAAATTGATTATTAAATAAATTAATTAATGAAAAATAATAAATGATATATTTTTGGATTTTTTGTTAATTTAAGAAAGAAATAAAATAATTAAAATTAGTAGTTAAAACCTAATTAATTCTAATTGATTTTATTTATTTACAAAAATAAATTAAGGTTACCTAATTAACATCCTAATTAATTAATTGGTATTTATTAATAAAAAATAAAATTCTGAATTTAAAAATGTTTTTTGTGATTTTTTGATAAAAAAGAAATTAACTTATTGGTTAGTAATTAAATTAAACAAAATAAAATAATTAAATTAAATAAATAAAATGTAAGAGAAAGAGAGAATTGGCCTGGTTTTTGGAGGTGTAGAAAGCAGTTTGTTGGCCCATTAAGGCTGATCCATTGGACTTTTTTTGATCCTGTGCACATGCGTTGACTAGCCTTTTGGTGCACCTTTGATGTTGACCACCAGATCTGGCCACCTGGCCATCTGCCACACTTGATAAAGAAGGTGCATGGTGGGTCTCCAGCTTAGGCGTGCACATGATTATTTGCAAGAAACATTATTGAGAAAATAGGGGGACCTGGGATTCAAACCCAGGTCCTGAAGGGATATCCACGCCATGCTTGCCACCACACCACTTGAGTTGCTTTGTTAATAGAATACAAATAAATTATAATATAATAAAACAAATTTTATTGGGTAAATATAAAAAAAAATGTGTCAATATTTGAATGGACGAGTGGTAGCGTGACAACGCATCGTCCCTGTCCTTTGAACCGTGGCTAAAAGTCACAACATCTATACCTACAGACAGATGTCCGTCGCTATAGACAGGGGTTCCTCCCAAATCTCCTACAGGCCATGAAAATGCATTCTAAAGCCATGGTTAAACTCGTCATCTTCTCCTGATTGCAACCATGCCCATTATTAGGGCCAATTTTCCCTGAAACGAAAATCCCTAAAACCAAACATAAAACCCTAGCAATGGTGATCCATGATATAGGTCAAATAAATGAAATTGGTTATTACAAAAAGCTTACAAATGACATGGTGATTCAGAATATGCAATTGTTTTTCATTATAGATACAAGAATCGTATAAATCGAATTCAAGAACAGGGCAGCTTCGTGAATGACTTACAGCGCTTGGGAGGGTCTGGAAACGCGTGATTTTGATTAGTTTAGGTTGTGGAAGCTGCCAGGAAACGATTGAGACAAGTCTCAAGTCTTGAAACTGACTCTAGACTTGATTTAGATCTCACACTTTTTTAGTGTTTTTGCAAACTTTGTTCTTTCTCTCCCACTGATCTCTAACCCCTATTTTGGCCTGCACACGACCCTTATGTAATGCACAATGCATTAGGGTTGCAAGTTTTGTCCAAATCTTCCTCCATTGATGATTTTGATATTTGATTTGATTCTCTTTCAAAGCTTTCCAAAATTGGCTTGATTTGAATCTTTTTGTGCATAGAAGCTTTGATACGAGTTTGATGGGGTTCTAGTTGTCCATTGAAACTTGAAATCATCAAAATATCTTTGGTTATCAATATTTTTGATTTTATTTGATTTAATTTGGTTTAAAATAAATTAATTCAAATAAAAATCAAATTAAATAATAAAAATATGATATGGACACATGGACAAGGCTAGAGCACGTGGGCAATAATGCCAACCCAAAACAAGTGAAAAAGAATGGGCCCATTTGGCAAAATTTGAAGTTTTGGGGATAGTTGACTTTTGGAAATTTTGCAAAAAAGTCCAACTTCAACAATACATAACTTTCTCAATTTTGAATCTTTGGAGGTGTTCTTGGACCTTTTAGAAATATTTAGATGTCCTCTAATTAACCCTTTTGGTCTCATCTCATTTTGATATTCCATGCGCAAGTTAGAAGCTTTGACAAAAAAGGTGTTTTTGTTGACTTTCAAAAATGACCTATAATGTCCAAATTCATAACTTCTTGTGAGTGCATATTTTGATTTTGGGAGCTGAATATGGATTGTAGGGAATTTAATCCTCTTCAAAATGAGCTTTGGATGGGTCATTTCTCATAAAGTATGAGAAAGTTATTCTTGGTCAAAGTTGAGTTGACTTTTCCTATAAAACCCTAATTTAGCAACTTTTTGAATCTTGATGAATTGTGAGCAATCCTTGATGAATCATGATCAAACCTTGATCAAATGATGAAATATACTTCAAAATTAGGATGTTGACCAAAAATATTGAAGTTTGACTGTATGTGGGTCACAGTTGACTTTTGCCCTAGCATAGTCGATTTTTGGACCTTTGAGCAAGTGATTGAGCAAACTTCCTCTGCAAGGCTTGAAACTTGACATGGATGATCTTGAGAACATATTAGGACAATGTTGAGCCTTTGGTATCACTTGGACTCAAGTACCTTGATGCAACATGAAACCCTAATTTGGGGTAGACTGCCTTAGGAGAGAGCTTGACTGGCCAACCCTTGGACCAACTTGAGCAACTTGGAGATCTTTCTTGAAATATTTTGAGAAATATGGGAGGGAAAATTTTGGGGTATAACATCTGGCTATGGTGGTAAGTCACTTGTCATCTTTCTCTTTTATTGATGCTGATGAGGATGTTGGAACCCAATTCCAAGCTCTATATGTTGCTAATAATAAAGTGAAGAAGCAAGGGACATCTATTTCTTATTTTGAGGATGCGCGACGAGTGGTTGAGAGTGGTTCAGTTGAAGGTTGGAGCCAGGTGTTGACTTTGCCTAAGAACAAGTCTGGAGAAGGTCTTGGCTTTCATCCCGTGTCTGCAAGAGTTAAGAAGGATACAGTTACCCGTCCGATACAAGAGGTTTTCCGAAGCGCAGGTTTTATCCATCTGACTCTGTTGAAGTGGTTGCTATAATAGGAGACGATTCTGAAGAGGATTTATCTGAATTTGTAACGCATGGAGTGGTTTTCCAGAACTGGACTGGTATTGACATTCCTGTAGTGATGCACATTTCTGAGTAATGCTTTGTTTTATTTTGAAAAAACCTTTCGCTCTGCCCAAGGCGAAAGAGTATTTGTGTCGGGCTATGTTGAAAATAAATCCTTTTGCTCTACCCAAGGCAAAAGGGAAGATGTTTGGGCTCTTTTGTTTCAAGTATTGCCAATCATGAATAAAAATGTCATTTTGTCCCATATTGTTTTTTTTTTACTTTTTCTGGAAAATGGTAACGAAAATTAATTGGTAATAATAGGAAAATATAATAATCTTTTTTTACATTTGTACAACATTCACATTAATCGATTTCTAAAATAAAGCATAATCATATGTGCAGATTAATCCATGACTTAACCATTGAAAACAATGATCCTATGCCCCCTCCCAACTTTGAATTCCCTGTGTTCAGAACCGAGGAAGATGATAGTGAAGATATTCCTGATGAGATTTCCCATTTACTTGAGCACGATGAAAAGACTATTCAGCCATTTGAAGAGCCTGTATAGATGATCAATTTGGGTAATGAAAAAGACAAAAAGGAGGTCAAGGTCGAAGCGTTGCTTATCCCAGAGGTCAAAGAGAAGATGTTGGAGCTTCTCAGAGAGTATGTGGATGTGTTTGCTTGGTCCTACCAAGACATGCCAGGTTTGGATAACAATATTGTGGAGCATCGTTTACCGTTGAGACTCGAATGTTCGCCAATTAAGTAGAAGTTGAGAAGGACTCGTCCCGATATGGCTGACAAGATCAAAGAAGTAGTTCAAAAACAAATTAATGTAGGTTTCCTTGTTACATCGGTCTATCCTCAATGGTTAGCCAATATAGTACCTGTTGCTAAGAAGGATGGCAAAGTTCGAATGTGTGTAGATTATAGAGATCCGAATAGAGCTAGCCCAAAGGATGATTTCCCATTACCACACATTGACGTATTGGTCGACAGCACCGAAAAGTTCAAAGTCTTTTCTTTCATGGATGGTTTATCTGGTTACAATCAAATTAAGATGGCACCTGAAGATATGGAGAAGACAACTTTTATTACACCTTGGGGAACATTTTGTTATCGGGTAATGTCGTTTGGTTTGAAGAATGCTGGTGCAACATACCAAAGGGCCGTGACTGCTTTGTTCCATGATATGATGCATAAAGAGATAGAAGTTTATGTAGATGACATGATTTCTAAATCATAAACTTAAGAAGATCATTTGGAACATTTATTGAAATTATTCCAACGTTTGAGAAATTATAAACTTCGTCTGAATCCTAATAAGTGCACTTTTGGTGTTCGTTCTGGAAGACTTCTGGGTTTCATTGTCAGCCAGAGAGGTATTGAGGTAGATCCTGAAAAGTCAAAGCTATTCAGGAGATGCCCGCACCCAAGACGGAAAAACAAGTAAGAGGATTCCTTGGAAGGATGAACTATATTTCTAGATTTATATCTCATATGACTGCTACCTGTGGGTCTATTTTCAAGCTTCTCCAAAAGAACCAAGGATGTGTGTGGACAAAAGATTGTCAGAAAGCTTTTGATAGCATCAAAGAATATTTACTTGAACCTCCCATATTGATCCCTCCAGTGGAAGGAAGACCTTTGATTATGTACCTGACTATATTGGAAGATTCCATTGGATGTGTGCTTGGTCAACAAGATGAGACTGGAAGAAAGGAACATGCCATATATTATCTGAGTAAGAAATTCACAAACTGTGAGTCTCGATACTTAATGCTTGAGAAAACCTGTTGTGCTTTAGCTTGGGCTGCTTTCCGTCTAAGCCAATATATGATTAACCATACCACTTGGTTGATCTCCAAAATGGATCCGATCAAGTATATCTTCGAGAACCCACCTTATCTAGAAGAATAGCCCGTAGGCAGATGTTATTATCTGAATATGACATTGAGTATCACACTTCTTAGAGGGAGAAGAACTAAAGTGGGTTTTGGATTAATCTCTGAAGATCTATTAAGCAGATACTCAGGAAATCCTATAACATGAATCCTTATGTTCATTACTCAGACACAATTGGTTCTGAAGGTTCCACAATTATATCTTTAGCTATCCCAATGTTTCTCAGGGTTTTTCCATTCAACGAAGATTGGATAGTCACAACCATATCTTCTTGATTAAGAGATTAAGCAAGATTACTTAATAGAATAGTGTCTGAGATAAGTCTTCAGAAAGGAATGTGTTTCTTCTTGGGTCCTCTATCCCTTGATTAAGTAATGGTGTTCTTCAGATGATTGAACAGAACCACGGGCAGGTTTATCTTTTCATTAATGTAAATAGAATGCAGAAGATACTTTTGATCTGCATTGATGTAGTCTGAAGAGTGTGTAACACATCGATGAGAGATGCTACCCAGAAATATCCTTAACCAAACACTAAGCTTATCACGGAGGAATTTGGGTTTCTGTTCCTCAAAACCTTCCTTGAAGACGGCGTCTACTTTTCCATAATTCTTAAAACCATCAGGAGACATATTGATTAATCTGGATTGATTTCATCATGACTCTACAGTCTTGCATTTTATCCTTCAGTAATAAAGATCTTCTTACGATATACACTTGATCAAACATGTCCATTGACAGATACATCGACAGTTATCTAAAAATCTTTAACCATGTCATTAAACACTAGTCCAAAGAGATGATCGGAGTAGATTTCCTAACCTTGAAGAGTTACAACGTCTAGAAGATTGCAACCATTAGCAACAAGATTTTAGAAGTTCAACAGGGCTTCATGAAGAACAAACAACTAATCCACATGAGTGGATAAATAGATAACAATGGTTTGTTCTTGTTAAGGTTGTTGATTTTGACGATGAAATTAGGCAGATTGTTGTTGAGCAGCCATTGAAAAATAGACTAAACAATGGATTATAGGGCTTGAAGAGTTTTTGGGCTAGAAATATGAAAGTGTAGGATAAATGTAGCATAAGTGTGTGAAGTGAAGTGAGTGGATTTTAAATAGTCTTTTCAATGATGAAAATAATTTAGAATATTGCAAAAATATGACAAGAGGTAATGCAATGTGATTTATTATTTAATCCCAAGATTATCTCGTTTCCCAATATGCCACATCAACTACTTAGGCGTGATTCAAAAAAGATAGTTGTCTTTATTTTGAATCACCAACCTTTCACTATTCTAACACCTCATTTAATGAAGTTAACTCTTTAATTTCCAACGAACAGAGGTATTCTCAAGAGAATATTTTGACCATGGATACTTCTGATATATGAGAGCTTCACTAGTCTAAATCCCCACATCCCAGAAGCCAACAAAAATAACAATATGCACCTCAAAAGTCCATACATCATTCCAGAAGGTTGCACACTGAGAGCACGTCTTTTTCCATACAAGCCATCATTTTATGAGAAGTTATTGGGTTCTTCTTGAATATCCAGAATCCAATCTTTGTCCAAAAGAGCTTCATTAACAAATGTAGGTTCTATCAGGGACACCAAACCCATGAGTGTCACTTCAGAAGGTTAGAAAGATAATCTGGTTCTGACAAGTTCAAACTTGTCACCCATAATCAATTCCTCATAATGTGAGGATCTCTGTGTGTGCTTCCTCTGAGGTGTATGTGCTTCAACAGCTTCTAGTTGGGAATCTCCTGAGTCTTTGACCTTTTGTTCTTCTGTAACAGCTCAATTACCTTCAGTGTCTGAATAGGTGATCTCCAAATATACAAACTTTTCAACTTGCTTTGACTTTTCATGGTGAAGTATATCATTAAATCTAACATTGATTGATTCTTCAACAATAAGTGTTTCACTGTTGTACACTCTGTAGCCTTTTGAGCGTTCAAAATATCCTAACATGATACAACTTTGAGATTTTAGAATCAAACTTGTTAAGATTCTCTTTAGTGTTCAAGATAAAACTAGAGCATCCCAAAAGATGAAAGTAAGAAATATTGGGCTTCACATTCTTCCACAACTCATAGGGAGTCTTACCCATAATAGGTCCAATAAAGACTATGTTCTGAATGTATCACGTTGTGTTTATAGCCTCTGTCGAGAAGTGTTTTTGCATGTTGGTTTCATTGATCATGGTTCTAGCCATTTCTTACAACGTCCTGAGCTTCCTCTCTACAACTCCATTTTTGTGTGGAGTTCTAGGGAAGGAGAAATCATAGGAAATACCATTATCATCAAACAGCTTCTCAAAGTGTTTGTTCTCAAATTCTCCACCATGATCACTTCTAACCATAATAATTCTGAGACTCATCTCATTTTTCACTTCATTACAGAAAGGGGTGAACACAGAATGTGACTCATCCTTGAGCATAAGAAACTTCCCCCGTGTCCATCTGTAATAGCCATCAACAATGACTAATCCATACTTCTTTCCATTGATTGATGTATTTTTCACTAGTCCAAACAAATCAATATGCAGAAGCTCATATGGTCTAGAGGTAGAAGCAGCATTCTTTGCTTTAAAAGAAGTTTTTGAAAACTTGCCCTTCTGGCATGCTTCATAAAGAGCTTCTGAAGAGAACTTCAGATTCGGAAGGCCTCTGACTAAGTTAAGCTTGTTTAGCTGAGATATCCTTCTCATACTAACATGGCATAATCATCTATACCAAGTCCATTGCTCTTCATTAACAGACATAAGACATTTTACTTTTTGCTCTTTAAGATCAGAAAGTCTAATCTTATAGATGTTGTTTTTCCTTTCACCATTTAATAAGATATAGCCATCCTTCTGACTAACAGCTTTACAGGAGTCATGATTAAAGATAACATCAAAACCATTGTCACCTAATTGACTTATGGACAATAAATCATGCATTAATCCATCAAAAAGTAAAATATTAGGTATAAAGAGAAGAGAACCATTACCAATTGTTTCGGACCCTATGATGTTTCCCTTATGATCACTTCTGAAACCCATGATGCCTCCAGGCTTAAGTTCCAGGCTTTGGAACATATGCTTTCTTTTCCTCATGTGTCATGGGAAGCCAAAGTCCATGTACCATGACTGGTGTTTCAATTGTGCTGCTAAGGATATCAACAACATATATTATTTGTGTCTTAGGTACCCATAAATTCTCGGGTCCTCTCTTGTTAGTTCTCCCTGAGTTCTTAATAACTTAGGGTTTGGCTGCAGAATAATCATATTTACATGTATTAAAGCGAGAAGGTTTAGCCAAAGGTTTAGCCTCAAGTTCTGAAGCATATTTCTCTTTTTCTTTTCCTTTATCTTTAGGCATAAACCTAGCAGAGATAAAATGGGAATGAAGAGTATTAGGTTCGTCTTCTTTATCCAAATTAGATTCATCATAGGAATTATAACCAACACCATTGGTCCCATTTATGCTCACATCATAGATCATAAAAGCCATCATGCTTATCCCTATGCTTTTGGCTAGGAACTTATGAAAAGCTTTGTCATATTTCTTAATGACATCATCAGTACTCTCATAAGCTTCTATAAGAGTTCTCGTGCCTTTGATAGAAAAGTTCTCATCTTTAAGAAAAATGTTTTCTTTGTTAAGCTTACTGCTTTCAGAAGATATGGATTCATGGGACTTTTTAAGTTCCTTGAATTCAATCTTGAGTAACTCATGTTTTTCCAGAATTTCAATTAAAGAAGAAGTTAATTCAGAATGAGTAAGGTCAGAAAATACCTCTTTAGAAAATACATCTTTGGTGTATGAATTAGAATACGCTTCATCTTCTGGAGGGATCTTCGCACCAAAAGTTCTAACATGAGTCATCAGCGCCACGTTAGCTTGTTCTTCTTCTGAGTCGTCTTCTAAAGAATCAGAATCATCCCAGGTTGCCATCATCCATTTCTTCTTACTCTTGAGATCTTTCTTCTTGGGCTTATCCTTATGAAGGTTTGGACAATCGTATTTGTAGTGTCCTGGCTCATTGCACTCATAATAAGTGACTTATTTTCCACTAGACTTCCTCTGACCTGAAGTAGACTCGAAACAACCACCAGTCCTTCTAGTACTTCTAAAACTGTTGCCTTGATTTCTTTTCTAGAGACGGTTAACCCTTCTGGATAGCAGTGTTAAATCATCTTCATCTTCATCAAAATCTTCTTCTGAATCCTCAATATCTTTAGCTTGAAGAGCTTTGGACTTCTCAGATCTTCTGACATATTTGAGCGCATAATATTTACCTCTCTTATGAGGTTCATCCTGTTCTAGATCAATCGCGTGACTTCTCAAATAACTCACCATTTCTTTTAGAGAAATATTGTTCATATCCTTTGCAAGCGTGCAGTTTCCATAGGCCTCCAATTGGATGGAAATCTTCTGATAATCTTCTTCACGTGATCTGATGTTGAATATCCTTTGTTCAGAACTCTCAGTCCTATAACTAAGGTTTGAAACATTGTGAACATAGTCTCAACTATTTCATAGTTCTCCATCTTGAAGGCTTCATACTTCTAAATCCAGGCCAGAGCCTTGGTCAACTTGACTTGACCATTTCCTTCATGATTCATTTTGAGAGAGTCAAATATAGACTTAGTTGAGTCTCTATTTATGATCTTATCATACTTAGTATAAGAAATAGCATTCAACAAGATGATTTTTGTTATATGATGATTTTATAATCCTTTTTTTGTTGATCAGACATAGCTTTCCTTTCAAAGTTCTTTCCAGCAGCATCTGTGGGATGATTGTAACCATCAACCACCATACCTCAAATAAAATTTATATCATGTCTTTCCAATATTCAAACATTTCACCGTAAATACTGGGAGGTTTAGTATTGTATTTATCTTTATCATTTGAAACTGGAGCAGGTGGTGATGGTGTAGGATCAACCATGGTGTTTCTAAAACCCGTCTGTAACTTTATCTGACACGGTTAACTGTTTGATAATAATCAATACCAGAACTGGAGCTCGATGCCAATTGAAGGTGTGAGAAACACAAGAAAGGAGGGTTTGAATTGGGTTTCACAAAATATAAACTTTTCGCATCTCAAACACAATAGTTAACAAGTGAACAAAAATAAATTAACACAATTATTTTTATTTTGTTCATTGTTAACTAAGTTACTCCAGTCCACCCCGCAAGGTGATTTGCCTTATCCACAAGGACTTAATCCACTATAATCCACGAATTACAAAAAACCACAATAAGTTTGATCAACCTTGGTGACGACCACAAGATGTTCGTCGATCCTTATTGCCAATCCAATGTGACCGCATCCAAAGTCTTCTTGAGAATCTGAATACACCTAGTCTTTCAAGGAACCTATCAACAACAGGTTGTTAGAATTTAGTTTGATTCTACAACCCTTGTAAGAGTTTTGATGATAACAAACATAAAGAACAATTATGCACTCTAAAATTATATTCTGTTTTGTAGAGAAGTTCTGATGGAAGAAGATCAGAAGATAAGTTACAAAGTTGTTTATGCTGTGATTGAAAATATCTCTCAAAAAGCTCTGATGAATGGAGATCAGAAGATGCACTAAAACGATGTTTCAACTCTGATTATAAAACTCTTGGAAAGAAGTTATAACGCTGCAAACAGGATTTTATGGCTCTGATCTTCAAAAGTTCTGAAGCAAGTAGCAACGGATACTTCAATGTTCTGAAGCGTTACAAATCAAATATTTCCATTTCAAGAGTAATGGCTGGAAGGGAACAAGGATCTTTATTTTTGGAAAGCACCTTAATTGTCATTAATAAAGTTTCCAAATGATCACCCATGCTGCACCTATTTAAACAAGCCTTGAGGATAAATCATTTACAATTTTTCACACATACTCAACAACGCTGCAATCATCTCTAATCCTCAAACGTTCAATATTTTCAACTGTGTAAAACATCACATATCAGAAGATACTTAATCATTTGGATAAGAATCAGAATCAAAGGTAGAAGAGGTATTTTCAAACTTTTCTAGATTTCAATTAGAAGAGAGTCTATCATAAATTCTAGAAAGGTATCAGAAGCTTCAAATCATAAACAATAACCTGAAAAAGGATCTGGTTTCTGACTCTGAAGAAACTAAGAATTTGAGACTGAAAAACTCTGAGTTGAAAGAAAAACATTTTAAAACTTGAAAATGATTTACAAAATAATCATAAGGAAATTGTCTCAGAAGTTCCTAGTAACCCTGATAAAATTATAAAGGAATATGATCACAGCTTTCAGAAGTTCCTCGCTAAAAACATAGATAGAAGCAAGATGGCTTCAATGATCTATGGAGTTAGCAGAATTGCAGAAAAGGGATAGGATACAAAGGTAAAGTATCCCAACCTAATAAAGTCAAGGATATGGTCATTAAACGCAATCCTCTGAAATCTCACATTACCTATGGGCACACACATGATTTAAAATATACCAGTAATAATTTCTCTGTTAAACCGAAATTCAAACAGAATTTTGGTAACTCTAACAAACAAGGACCCAAAAAGATATGGGTACCTAAGGATAAAATTGTATATGTAGAAAATATCTTTAACAACAAGACTAAAACACCAATCCTGGTACCTGGATTCTGGATGATCTCGATACATGACGGGAAGAAAGCATATGTTCCAAATCCTGGAGCTTAAATCTGGAGGCTACGTAGGTTTTGGAGGCAATCAGAAGGGGAAGATCATTGGCTCTAGAACAGTTGGTAACGATAATCTTCCTTCTATTACTAATGTTTTGTTAGTAGATAGATTAATGCATAACTTGTTATCCATAAGTCAATTAAGTGATAACGGTTATGATATAATCTTTAATCAAAAGTCCTGTAAAGTAGTTTATCAGAAAGATGGGTTTATCCTCTTTAATGGGAAGAGAAAGAATAACATTTACAAAAACTTAATTTTCTGAACTAAAAAGTCAGAATGTAAAATGCCTATTGTCTGTTAACGATGAGCAATGGGTCTGGCACAGAAGATTGAGGCATGTTAGTATGAGAAGAATATCTCAGATTAACAAACTCAATCTGGTCAGAGGACTTCCTAACCTGAAGTTCAGCTCAGATGCTCTGTGTGAAGCATGTCAAAAAGGAAAGTTTGCAAAAAACCCTTTTAAAGCAAAAAATGTTGTTTCTACCTCTAGACCATTAGAACTTCTGCACATAGATCTATTTGGTCCAGTGAAAATTGCATCCATTAGTAGCAAGAAGTATGGATTAGTGATCGTAGATGACTATAGCAGATGGACATGGGTAAAGTTCTTAAGACACAAGGACGAGTCACACTCTGTGTTCTTTGCTTTCTGTAACCAAGTCTAAAATGAAAGGGATCTTAGAATTGTTAAAGTCATAAGTGATCATGGTGGAGAATTTGAAAACAAAAAATTTGAAATATTTTTTTATGAGAATGGCATCTCTCATGATTTCTCTTATCCTAGAACTCCCCAACAAAATGGAGTTGTAGAATGAAAGAATCGAACTTTACAAGAAATGGCCAGAACCATGATCAACGAGACTAACATTGCTAAGAACTTCTGGGAAGAACTAATTAACACAGTGTGTTACATTCAGAATATAATCTGCATAAGACCTTTTCTGGATAAGACTCCATATGAATTGTGGAAGAACAGAAAGCCTAACATCTCGTATTTCCATCCATTTGGATGTATTTGTTTTATTCTTAACACCAAAGAACATCTGAACAAGTTTGACTCTAAAGCACAGAAGTGTATTATGTTAGGATACTCTGAACACTCAAGAGGCTACAGAGTATACAACACATAAACACAGATTGTAGAAGAGTCAATCAGTGTTAGATTTGATGACAAGCTTGGCTCTCAAAATTCAAAGCAAGATGAATCTTTTGCAGATATAGAAGTCCAATTTATAGTTACTGAAGACACTACATCAGAAGTTCTTCACCAAGAATCACAAACAACATTAGAAGGAGATGTCACAAATATTACAGCAACATCTAAAGAACCTCTCCAGAAAAGACAATCCAGAAGTAGCCTAGCTCATCCTGAATACAAAATTCTGGGAAAGAAGGAAGACCCAATCAGAACAAGATCCACATTCAGAAACTCTGAAGAATCTCTCATGGGATTAGTATCTCTGATTGAGCCAACTTCCATTGATGAAGCTCTTCTAGACAATGATTGGATATTGGCTATGCAGGAGGAATTAAACCAATTCACCAAAAATGATATGTGGGATTTGGTTCCCAAACCAAAAGGGTTCAATGTCATTGGAACAAAATGGGTATTCAGAAACAAACTGAATGAATAAGGAGAAGTCATCAGAAACAAAGCACGGCTGGTTGCATAAGGTTATAGTCAGCAAGAGGGGATAGACTATACATAAAACTTTTCTCCAATCGCTAGGTTAGAATCTATCAAACTTCTAATTTCACTCGTTGTAAACAATGGCATCACTCACTATCAGATGGATGTCAAAATTTCATTCTTAAATGGATACATTGATGAAGAAGTTTACGTGCACCAACCCCCTGGTTTTGAAAATTCCAAACATCCAAAATATGTTTTCAAACTAAGGAAATCACTCTATGGTCTGAACCAAGCTCCCAGAGCTTGGTATGAAATACTAAGTAGCTTTATATTAGAAAATTATTTCACCAGAGGGAAAGTGGACACAACCTTATTTTGTAATCCATTTAAGAATGACATTCTAGTTTGTCAAATATATGTAGATGATGTTATTTTTTGGATCTACTAAAGCCTCTCTGGGAAGAGAATTTGCTAATTCTATGCAGGCAGAGTTTGAAATGAACTTGATGGGAGAACTCAAATTCTTTCTTGGCATTCAGATCAATCAAACTCTAGAAGGAACTTACATACACCAGAAAAAATACGTTAAAGAACTTCTGAAGAAATTCGACTTATTAGAATGTAAGCCATCCAAGACTCCAATGCATCCTACATACATTCTGGAAAAGGAAGAGGTAAGTAAAAAGTTAGAACAGGAGATCTACAGAGGTATGATTGGTTCTCTCTTATATCTTACAGCTTCAACACCTGATATTTTGTATAGTGTATGTTTTTGTGCCATATTCCAATCAGATCCTAGAGAAACTCACTTAACAGCTATTAAGCGAATTTTCAAGTATCTGAAAGGTACTACTAATCTTGGTCTATTTTATAGAAAAACCAATGAATACAAATTAGTTTGGTATTGTGATGCTGACTTCGCTGGAGACAGAATAGAAAGAAAAAACACTTCTGGAAGCTGCCAGTTTCTGGGAGAAAATCTGATCTTATGGACCAGCAAGAGGCAATCCATAATTGCATTATCAACTGCTGAAGCTGAATACATAGAAGCAGCTGGATGCAGCACATAGATGCTCTGGATGAAAAGTCATCTTGAAGACTTCAATATATTTGAGAGTAACATTCCTATATTCTATGATAACACTTCTGCAATTTATTCATCTAGAAACCCCATTTTACATTCTAGCGCTAAGCATATAGAAATAAAGCATCACTTTATTAGGGACTATATTCATAAAGGAATTATTTCCTTAAACTTTATTCACTAACACCATCAATTGGATGATGTCTTAACTAAACCACTTTCTGAAGATAGGTTTAATTTCATTCTGAAACATCTCAGCATGAAATTATGTCCAGAATAAGATTTTTATTTATATATTCTTTAACCCTCAGAAATTTATGTTTTTCTTGTGAACATCTGATCAATAATTCTTCAGAAGTTAGAAGGACAGTTGCATCAGGATCTATCCAATAAGATCTGAACAGTTCCCTAACGGTTCATTTCAAGTATAGTAGCAGGCAGTTCACATCATCAACATTTGTCATCCTCTCACAAGCATTCTTCTAAGGCTGAATATGCGTTCAAATTCTAAAGGGATTAAAGCTTTGATTGGATGCATTGAGACTCGTGTTACATTTGTAACTATTCTATATCTCCACGCCATCTCCCTATTTTCAAGAATCATTAAAGCTATGTAATCATTATTATTTTTCACTGTTTTCTTGCTAATTAAGTTTTCAATTTGCTTATAAATGAACCATTCACTTTCACTCCCACTTTTTCACACTCACTTCTTCTCGCTACTATTTTCTCTCTACTTTTTGTGTGAAAAACTTTCTTTCAAAAAGCCTTCAATAGTCTGTGTGAATAATGGCTTCTTCTTCAAGCGCTCAGAACCCTCAATGTTTTCCTGGTTCATCTTCGTCAACTGCAGAAAGATACGAAGAACTGTCAAGAACTCTACTAACCCCCATTTATTCATTAGAGGTTCTCTACGAACTCATCATTGATTTTGAAAGCATGAACGGAAATGGCTATGATCTTACACCTGATGTGGAATTTCAAGGATGGACCAGATATTTGATCGTCTTCTGGGTCCAGTTTTCCCAAAATTGGTCAAGGAATTTTGGATTCACACCTCTATATCAAACCATCAAGTAACTCCGTATGTGATGGGGAATAAGATTTCAATTTCTGAAGATCTTATTGCAAGGTTGATTGGTCATAACGACGGAGGAATCCGTTGCAACGATATGGCAGAAAAATGTTCTGACCTACCAAAAATCTCAAGAGAGATTTTTACTTTTGGGTAGCCATCAAACAAAATTAAAGATCTTAAGGACTACTTCAGAATTTGGGAAAAAATTATTTTGGGTTGTATCAACCATAGGAAGCCCACAAGCTCTCCTTATTATATCAACATTGACCAACAATTTCAGTTGTACTTTATTGCAACAAAGGCAAAGATAAATCTTCCTCATCTGTTATTCAATCATCTGAAGACAAGTGTGAAGGAAACCAGAGAAGAAGAAAGAACTAAGAGGGATTGGATACCTCTGGGTAGGCTGATATCATATATTCTGACTGAAAACAAATTAGTAGGATATCTGACTGAAGCTCAGCAGATCAGCACTCTGGAAGCATGTGCTGGAAAACCTCTCAGTGCTAAGAATCTGAAGAAGATGAAAATCATTGACATCATTAAGAAGGATCAGACTATTGCAACCAAAGAAGTCATCACATCAAGAAAAGTTCCTATGAAATATTTCCCTCTATTCTCTCAAATAGATGTTTCACCGGAAATCATTGTCAGATATCTGGAAGCATGCAAGATGGATGGGACTAATCCAGAGTTAAACATATATGATTTGCGTCAACAGGCTCCAGAAGTTATTTTCAATAAATCCAGAAAAAGAAAAGTTTCAGGAGAAGGATCTTCTCAGAGGATACCAAAAGCTGCTAAGAAGAAAGGTAATCCTTCTTTTATTCCAATTGTAGAATCAGTTATTTTATCAACATCTGAAACACCCTTCTCTCCAAAACCGATAGAAGACCCCTCACCACAAACATTTGATGATTTTGATATAGAATTTGACCTTTCATTCACACTAGAAAACATTATGAACGAACCACACTCTCCCAATTCACATCTTGACCAAAATCAGCCAGAACATGCTCAAGTTCTTTCTAATATTTATCAATTTGATCCAGAATTTCAAGCTCCCCACATAGAAAGTCCAAATTTCCGAGCTCCCCGCTCTGATAATCCAAACCCTTATGCTCCCCAACCAGAAAATCCATTTATTGACTCTGATACCACCACACCAATTCCTGGAATAACAGAACCTCTCATGGTTTAAAAACCTCTCTTAATCCATGATATTCCATAAATTCCATCTCCTTACCATTCCACTCCACCAAACACACCTCCATCACCCATTATCATTTATGATTCTCCCTCTCCCATCAATCCCCTAGAAGATCACCTAAGAACTATAATAGACTTAGAAGCGCTGGATAACCTTGCCTCTAGCTCTCACAAAATTGCTATCCCAAAACCAAAGCCAACTATCACCAAGGCAGATGTTGGTAGAAATTTACTGATTTTTGAAACAGAGAAAATTTAATAGGTTAACTCTTTAAAGCTAGCCTGCTTAGAAAATCTGAATCCTGCTTCTTCTGATTCTCACTAGAACCAATTCAGAAAATGGTTCAACTTTGAATCCCAGAAACTCAAGGAGTTAAGCTATGAAATGGCCCAACAGAACTTATGTGATCAGCTGAATGTATTCAAGGATCAAGTTCTGCGTCACTGGGAAAAGAAACCTATTCTTATGCTGGATAATGCTCCCCGGGAAGATCTCCAGCCTTCAGAAGATGATGAACCATGCTCTGATAATCTTCCTTTGGTTGTTGGTCAAGACAAAGGCAACGAGACTCAAGAAGCTATTGAGTTATAACCTGCTATAGCTTGTTCTAAGAAGATCACGCCTTCTGTGGATATACCTTCTTCATCTCTGGTTATGAAAGCTCTGGAGGAGTTGAAGAAAGAAAATACAGTGATCAAGGAGAGATTAGACAAGCAAGATGACACATGCAAAGAAATCAAAGGAATGTTGGGAAAACAAGAGGAATAAAACACTAAGATTATGAGCTTGCTGGAAGCCCTGTTCACACGACTTCCTCCACCTCAATCTTAGTTTTTAAACTTATTTTCTTTACTGTATTCAATTTTTTTTGTGTTGTTTGCTTCTGGACATGGAATTACAATCAATTTTAATACAAATCAACTTTTAATTCTAAATACCACTGTTTATATTTCTTTTTGATTCTTGATAAAAAGGGGGGAGAACGTAAGATATTTCTAATAACAGTATATCGAGACACAGTTTCAAACATTTTGAATATCATACCTTCTCGTTTCTTTTTTTCTGAAAGCAAAACAGGAACAAAACTCTGATGAAGACAGAAGTAGATGCATCAAAAGCTTTGATCAGAATGAACTTCAGAGAAGTAATCCATCTCTATCTGAGTACTCAACTCAAGGGGAGACCTTATAATGCTTTATGTTCTATTTATTTTGATTGAAATATCCTAGTTTTTGTCATCATCAAAAAGGGGGAGTTTTTTAGAACATAGCTTGATTCTACAGCCCTTGTAAGAGTTTTGATGATAACAAATACAAAGAATAATTAAGCACTCTAAAATTATATTATGTTTTGTATAGAAGTTTTTATGGAAGAAGATCAGAAGATAAGTTACAAAGTTGTTTCTGCTGCGATTGAAAATATCTCTCAAAAAGCTATGATGAATGGAGATCAGAAGATGCGCTAAAAAGATATTTCAACTCTTATTATAAAACTCTTGGAAAGAAGTTCTAACGCTCCAAACGGGATTTTATGGCTCTGATCTTCAAAAGTTCTGACGCAAGCAGCAACGGATACTTCAATGTTCTGAAACGTTTCAAATCAAATATTTCCATTTCAAGAGTAACGGCTGGAAGGGAACAGGGATATTTATTTTTGGAAAGCACCTTAATTGTCATTAATCAAGTTTACAAATGATCATCCATGTTGCGCCTATTTAAACAAGCCTTAAGGATAAATGGTTTATGATTTTTCACACGTACTCAACAACACGGCAGAATTGCTTGAGCTGAAACAATGCCCAATGAAGAAAGATCAATGATATTGAGATTCCTTAGAACCCAGTTACTTCTTTTAGGACAGGTTGAACCAACTAAACTTCAAAAGGGTATTTACCTACAACTCCATGCAAGCTTAAACCTAAGGCCTTGTGTGCTTTGTTTGTGTGTGATTAAATTGTTCGAACATAACATCATGCATCATAACATTCATACAATTCCATTTCTTAACTATTTCAAGGACTAGGGAATTTATCTTTGTTCTGTTTTGCAGACTATGGCTTCCACTCATAGAAATACCATATGAATCAGCTTCGTAATGGTGCTTCCTCAACTAAAAGAGTTAGCATCAAGGGTTCCTGAAGATTCTTCCTTCACCAAAAGATATGGTCGACTTCTCAATTTGGCTACTTCAAGTTTTCAAGAAGACATGATGGGTGTTCTCTTTCAATTCTTTGATCTTATGCATCATTGTTTCACCTTTCCTGACTATCAATTGGTTCCTACATTGGAAGATTTCTCTCAAGTGTTAGGAGTGTATGTGCTTGATTAAATGCCATTCTCTGGTTTAGAGGGAACTCCAAAGCCTAAAGTTATTGCCAAGGCCTTGCATCTGAAGAAATCCGACATTGTAACTAATTGGGAAACAAGGAGTGGAGTCGAGAGTTTTCTAGCCAAGTTTCTATTAGAGAAGGCTCAATTGTTTTGGGAAGATAGGGATTTTAAAGTTTTGAAGATGTCTTGGCTCTTCTAGTCTATGGTTTAGTTTGTTCCCTAATCCGGACCAAGTCATAGATGTAAATGTCATCAAGATTTTTCTTTCTCGTAACCCTGTGCCTACTTTGCTTGGAGACATTTGCTCTCTCATTCAGATATTTATTGGTTTTCCCGATCTCAAGAGGACATCACTATCATTGAACATTGTGGGGAGTTCCATAAATTTCCACTCTTGAGCATTAGAGGAGGCATTACGAATAACCCTTCTCTGGAACTACGGTAATTTGTCTATGCTCAAAGAGATGGCCCTCATGACGCACTCATCCAAGGAATTGTATTTGACTACGGGAATAATGTCCAATGTTATCAATAAAGGTTTGCACGAGCTTGGGGTATGGTAAATAAGGCCGATAGCAAGACGTTGGGGCATAAGAACTCTATTCCTCTGGAGCCTTATCTCAAATGGGTGCGAGCTCGCGCTCAAATTCTCATGATGTCGTATCCAGCCATCCTACCAATAGTGGTGGAGCCTGTTGTTGAAGGGGATATTCCTTATACCATTCTCCACCCTGATATGCCTATTGACCTTGAAGAATTACAAAATTCTTAGATTTAACTGAAGGGAGAACGGGACATCTTTGAGACCTAAATCTATGCAAGTGAGAAGAAAGGGTTGAAACTTATAAGGCAACTTCATGAGGAGCAGAGTCTTAATGCATACACCAGTACAAAGAGGAAGCGTCCACGGGAGACCTGATTCTTAGATTTTAGGAGTTCATTTTATCTTTGAAAGTTTTTGTTATCATTGTAAGCCTAAAAGGCGGTTGTAATTTGAACTTTGCTAAAAAAAATTTTGTCTCTTGTCTCCTCTTGATTAGATAATTTAAATTTCCTAAGGTCTTTGAAATCATTGCATTTAAATATCATGCATCATTTCATAACAGGTTTTTTGTACAGGTTTCTCATTTTCTCGCTGTTTATTTCAGCAGAAAAATGGCCCTCAAACAAACCGTAAAGGATCTCCAGGCTCAACACACCGAGTTCCAGGAAACTCTCGTGAATCTAGCCCAAGGGAAAAAAGAGCTATTGGCGCTCGTCGCCAAGAAAAAAAGACCAAAAAGCCTGCTGTTGTCCTCAACATAGGGAAGAGGTTCAAGGGCCCTGCTCAACCAATCCAAGTGGAAGATGACTCCTCTGAAGAAGATGAAAAAAATGATGAAGATGGAAAGAACAATCAGGGTTATGAGAATAATCCTAAAGATGAAGACTTTTCTGAAGAACAGTATCTTCATGCAAATGACAAATATAAGCAGTTGGAGGACAGGCTCAAGGCAATGGAAATCCAGCAGGTGTCGGGACTGGATTTTGGTGAATTAGGTCTGGTTCTAGGGGTGGTCATCCCAACTAAGTTCAAGGTCTCTGTCTTTGCTAAGTACGATGGGGTCTTTTGTCCCAAGCTCCACTTGAGGTCGTACGTCAAAAAGACCCAGCCTCACACTTCTGACTGGAAGTTATGGGTCCATTTCTTCCAAGAATGTTTGGCTGGTACGCAACTAGAATGGTTCTATTAGATGGACGGAACCAATATCCACACCTGGTAAGATTTGGTTGTTGCTTTCTATAAGCAGTATCAATACAACACTGACCTGGCACCAACTCGAGTTCAACTGCAGAATATGTCCATGGGCTCTAGTGAGGGATTCAAGGAGTATGCTCAGAAATGGAGGGACTTAGCCGGAAGAGTGCAACCTTCTCTGAATGATCGGGAAATGGTGGATATGTTTATGGGAACTCTGACAGGCCCGTTATTTAATCTATTGATCAGAAACTCTTCACCGGGTTTTACAGAAATGATCTTGACAGGGGAAAGAATAGAAAATGGTATCAAGAGTGGGAAGATCCCGATGGCTGCATCATCGAATGCTATGAAGAAGTCATTTAGGGGGAAAAAAGGAGGTCAATGTTGTCTATGGCTAGAAGAGTCGTAGTAAAAGTAGTTGTCACTAATCTGTAGGAGCGGTGTTAATTTCCAATCTGGTGCCTTCTTAACAACAACATCAGTAGGGTAACTACCGAAGGCCAGACGCTTCGAGAAGGAAATTCATAAAGATTAATATGCCTTTGTCTCAGTAACTACAACACTTTCTAAAAGTCGAACACATTTCGCTGCGGGATCCTCCTCCCAATCCCAACACCGCCTCTCCTAAGTACAATATGAATACAAAGTGTGCTTATCAATCAAATAGTTCTGGCCATGACATCAACAATTTTCGGGCCCTGAAGAACAAGATTCGGGACATGAATGACAACAAGGAGATTGAGTTCGATCCTCTAGAGACTCTAAATGTGATTGCAGCACCTATGCCCAAGCATGATAAAGGCATACGTGATGTTGAAGATTTTATGTATGTTACTTTTGTGAATGATGTGGTTACTCTGCTCTCTACAATAAAGAAGAATTTATTACAAGTTGGTTTATTTCCAGGTTGTGTTAAAGGTTGTTATTGTTGTGCAGTCGAACCCAATGGTTGCGGATCACTAAAAAAAGGTGTTCAAAGCTTGATGAATGAACATATTATTCTGATTGAAAAAGTTTCATCTACCAACAATTTTTTCCAAGATCTGTCTGTTATCTTCGGTACTCCTTTTAAGATCACTTCCAAAGGTCCTATAAGGATTACCGCCAATCCGAAAGCTACTCCACTGGTTATTACAACGCCTATGCCTATCCTGTATTCCTCGGAGAAGGCAATCTTGTGGCATTATGGGTCTGGCGTCAATTACCATGGCGTCAAGCAAGAATTGTCCGATGAAGAAAATGAAGAAGATGATCTCAGTATTGTCAATACTACGGGGACCAGTAAGATTACAAGGAGTGGAAGGATTTTCTCCCCAGAAATCTCTCCACCTGCTCAGGTTACGGCTACCAAGATGGTTGTTTGGGCTCAGGGTAAGGAGCCGATTATAGATCCTTCCCAAGCGGAGGCTCCAAAAGAAGCGCCTGTCAAAGATACTTCTAGAGAAGATTTAGAGAGGTTCTGAAGATCATTTTCCTAAGTGATTATAAAATTGTTTAAACAGGATCATCTCTGAATGTTCTGCCGAAGGGCACTCTTGACCGGTTAGATTGTGAAGGGGTGGTGTTAAAGCCCGGTAATATCTTAGTTCTAGCCTTCGACGGATCGAAAAGAGTGATACACGGGGAGGTGGACCTCCCAATCGAGGTGGGTTCACAGATTTGTTAGTCCACTTTCTATGTCATGGGCATCCGGCCGGCTTACTCTTGTTTATTAGGGTGCCCTTGGATCCATGGGGCAGATGCTGTCACTTCCACCTTGCACCAGAAACTGAAATATCTGGTGAAAGGGAAAGTTGTTACTGTTTGTAGAGAGAAGGATTTATGGTCAGCCACCTCAATTCATTTCGATATGTCGAGATGGGTGGAGAATTTATTGAAATTCCATGTAAAACCTTTGAAGTAATCTCTCATGCTGCTGTTGAAGATGTTTCTTCACATGCCATGTCAATGTGGCGACTCTTTCTAACCGCAACATTTGCAATAAAACACAAAACCCGTAAAGTCAGTTCTCCCACCGTATTATAGCATGGTATCATTACTGGTATTTTTGTCGTGCTTGGCTCCCCACTAGGAATTACAAGAGTTTTCTTGACAAAACTCGGACCTTGGCAAGGAAAAACCAATGGTCTTCTGTATTTCCATTAATTGCAGCTACATATTCTGCTTCAGGGTATCGCCCGAATTGGACTATCCCCTGACCCACCAATTTTTGGAAATTCTTCTCGAAAGCGTTATTATGTTCCAAAAGGAAGCCATGTTCCAGCAGATGTTTCTTCAGGGTATCTATCAGAGCTTTTATTTGTTTAGCTGCTCCATGATTAGTGACTATCTCAATTGTGTTGATAGTTTAACCACCATGTGGAGGCATGGGGTTTGACTTGATATTAGGTTTATCAAAAGTGATGTCTTGAGAGTCTATTAGGTCTTTCACCTTATGTCTGAAGGCCCGACATTTCTCTATAGTATGCCTTGAAGAATTAGCAAGGTGTTCGCATCTTGCATCATATTTTGGTGGGAGTTCCCCAATTGGATGAGCGAGTGGCTTCGGCTCTACCAAGGATGCCTTGAGCAAGTGTTGAAGTAGTTGATTGTGTGGCATATGAAGATGATCAAATCTTCTCGGAGGACTTTCAAACCTATTTTATTGTTGTTCTCGTGGGATCACCAATGGTTGTTGCACCTTCTGGTGAGCTTCAACGGTGTTAGTTTCTCCTTCCTTCTTTTTCGAGAAATTAGGAACATGGTTATTTGGGTATTAAGAAGTACTAGATGCACCTTGAATCTTTTCTCTCTTCAAACCAGCTTCATTGTGTTCCCTAAATATCACTAAATTGGAGAATTCAAAAGAGACGTTGCCTACTGTCTTCTCATAATATAACCCTAGTAAAGTACTCATGAACATGTCTACCAATTCTCTTTCGAGGAGTGGTGGTTACACACGAGCTTCCATTTCTCTCCATCTTTGAGCATACTCCTTGAAAGATTCATCTTTCTTTTGAGGCATATTCTGAAGTTGCATACGGTTAGGATTCATATCTAAGTTATACTTGTATTGTTTTAAGAAGACATTGGCAAGATCCTACCATGTTCGAATATGTGCTCGCTCCAACTGCATATATCAATCTAGAGATTCCCCACTCTGACTGTCTTGGAAAAAGTGTATCATCAGTTTCTGATCATGAGCATAGGCATCTATCTTCCTACAGAACATGCGTACATGATTCCTCGGGCATGTGAGTACCTTATATTTCGCAAAGTCAGATACTTTTAATTTAGGAGGAATCACCACATCTAGGACCAAACATATTTCTAGAGCACCGACATCTAATGCATCATAAACTTCTACAACTTTTAGCCTTTCTTCAATGGATTTCATTGGTTTTGAATTGATTGATTGCCACGTGATCTTTAACAACATTGGTGTGGAGTGCCTTTTGTTGAGGCACTTGAGTTATACCCTCTAAGTCATGGTCTCCATATTGTAGGTCCAAATAGTTATCCATGTTGGGAGGATTGTTGACCAGAATCTACAAAATGTGGGATGCCCCTACCTTCGGAGGAGGCGGGATAAAGAATTCAGTGTGAGCCATAAATGTCTCTTGTTTGGAAGATGTTGCTTTGCCGAGACCTGATTTTGGCTCTTGTCTTGGTGGGTGACCGCTAGATGCACTGATGGTTTGATCTACTTCTTCAAAAGCTACCTTAGGAATCTCGTCTTGTATTGCTATGATGTTCTTCATGGAAAGAAAAACTTGACTCGTGTCTCCTTTCATGGAATCAATACTTCCTTTAACTTTTTCCAAGTCTTCTTGAAATTTCACTTGATTCTGCTCGATTTGTTCCATTACTTTCTTTCGATGAGCTCTTATTTGATACGAAAGTCAGGAAGTCAGTTTATATTTCTTGATGAGTTAATTGTAGATGATGTAAAAAATAAGTTTTTTATGAATGAAAATGTGGATGCAATGCTTGTGGTTGGATGAATGTATATGAATATGCTAAGAATTTGTTTTATGCCTTATCCAGTTGATATTCCTTTTTATAATTTTTTTTAGGGTTCTTATTTTTATTGGTGAGCATCCTAAGAACACATAGATAAAACTGAAACAAAATACTTTTATTGAATATTGAAACCATAATCTTTGAAACGGAATTACAATTCAAACTGAAGTAAATACTAAAGGGAAAATACTTAATCCAAAACAAAATGCTAAGTACTGAAAGAAAATGACAAAAATGGGAAACTAAATCTCCTAATTATGCTTGAGGATTTCTATCCTAAAACCATCAACTATCTCCCTGCAAAGCTTGAGGAAGTCTTCAACATCCTTCGAAAGAGGGACCATCTTGGCTTCTGCATCTCTTAAGCTTCTAAGAATGTCACCAATGAGATTGTTTGATAAGAAGACAAGCTTCACATGCTTGTTCTTGTACCTCAGATACTCCTTGTAAAGTTCGGGATTATGATCTTGTTATCTTCTCGTGCTTGAGTAATCTTTGTATATTGTTCTTCCCAATACACCTTTTCAGCCCTCATCTTTTTATAGATTTCCCTTTGTATAAGGAAATCTTTTCGAATGCCTTCTTAATCTTGACAAACTTCTTCATACTCCCATACTTGTCGGGTGAGGAGTCTTTCTAATTTCATCCTTCTAAGGCGTTCCCTTATTTCTGACTCTTAGCTTTCTTGGATATTCGTGACAAGGTTCAAGAAATTCTCCCCTCGATCTTGACTATTTCCTTCAAATTCTTGGACTTGGGCTTTCAAAGTCTCTTCCAACTCCTTCTTGTCTTGAAATGCTTGATTATATCATCTCTTTAGTCTTCTAATTTCCCTAGCCACATCATATAAGCATTGGTTGTGGGAATCAAGATTAAAGGTAGCACTTAGCAACCCTTCAGACGAATGCTTTCATTTAAGCCTCTCCTTATCATCTATTTCATGATCTGTTTGAATTTATTGGTATTTCAGCTCAAGCTCATGTTGCAACTGATTCTTCTCATAAGAAAGGTCATAAAGGCTATGCTCTAATCCCTCCTTTTCTCTTTAGGATTGCTCAAGGGAATCTCTAAGTTCTTCCACTTCTTCTACTTATATTGGAAGAGGATCTGGAATGTCTGGCTTGTATGAAGGTTCAATGTTGAACAGTAGCCTGTTGATTCAGACTCTATCCAAAACCCACTGAGTATATGGCTCTCTTGCCACATCATTTTTCCTTCCAAATTCAGCCCCTTTCTTGTGAACTTTACCCCAAGCTTGTATGATTTTCTTGAGTAGCTCGAGGTTGCTTTTGCCCATATCATGAAGGACTAATTATTGAAATTGCTCTTCAGAAGGTTTATCTTCCAAAGGTTACTCAAGTTTATGTAAAGCCAAAGTGGGGTTGTAATTAATGAATCCTTTTGCCCCATTCAAATGAATATTTGGAAACTCTACACAACTATAAACAATTTCCTATATGTTTAACTTTCTAGCATACAACAAGACTGAATCAGCATTAATATCTCTCAATTTTTGAGCCCATTCATTCTTGGTTAGATCCTTGACCATGTAAATTTATTTGTAGAGATGAGTAATGAGCCAAGAGTACAACAATGGAATACAACAAAGTAGCACACATTTCCCTTTTCCATGACGCGTATGAAGGGAGTAATATACATCAGCAAGAAAAGTAGGGGTAGGATCAACATTTAATACCTTTATGGCCCAAAATACATTAATGACCTCCGAATCTACATAGTCCACAATATTTGGAAACAAAACCAATTAAAAAATAAGCAAAGCCAAATAATCTCAACAAGCCTCCCATTCTTTCTTATCTGCAAAATAAAGTGCCTTAGATTCTAAGTACTGTCTTTTAATACCTTGCACTTCCCCATCTTTCTTATAGTTGAGAAGTATGTCAGTGAAGTGTATCCCTAACTCCTTAGCCAAATCTTGGATTTTGATGGTATTCGCAATCCTTATATAAGCTTCACTCTTGATTTTGGAGAATCCAAAAATCCTATAAAATTCCTCCAAAGTAGGCGTCAATTGAATGTTTTGGAAAGTAAAACACCTTAGCGGAGGATCATAGGATTGATCAATGGCACTATTGGCCTCCACTTGCACAATCATTTTGATCAAATCCATAATATCTCTGTAGCGACAAACAAAACCGTTGATAGCTTTTTCAGGTAATTTTCCACTAATCAGCTTCATTTTCTTGATATATGGTATTGTGGCACTGATGTAGATGGTTGGTTTCTTATCAGTATTTATTTTGAGATGATTACCAAAAACCTTTCTTTTTTTGTATTATTTCTTTCAAGGAAATCTTTGGGATAAGACGCAAAAAACAGGAATATTTTTAAATGTAATATGTATGTATGTATGGTGATGCAATTTGGTAGTGGGATTATAAGGGTATCCTTAGTGGGTAGGTTCATAAGTTTGTTCTACGGATATTCTACCCTCCTCCATAAGGATGGTTTCCTTAAGGGTATCACGGATAACACGAAAAGGAAAAGGCACAAGAGCCTTCCTTAAGTGGAGCCTCTTTGTAGACCGAGACTTTCGTCTCGTAGGTCATACAAGGTCTCACCGTGAGATTTTCTTTTTTGTTATACAAAGAGTCATTGATCAAATTCAAAGTCCTATCTCCAAGAGAGGCTAGCCCTCTAAAGTTATTTCTAGGAATTTGATCGACTCTAGGCAAAGTTATCTCAAAAACTCATAGGGATGTTAAATCCCCTTGGCCAATTGACAATCCTTCTTCTAAGGTTTGATATTTTTTGTTACAACAAAATCCCACCAATAATATGATAATAACTTAAATAACCATAAATAAACAAATATGGAAAAATAACATGCCATAAATAGAAACCCAAAAACCCTAGACCTATAAGAACGGATAAACTCTAACCCTAGGGTTGTTTCCCCGGTAGAGTCGCCAACTGTCATAACCGGAAAAAAAACAAGAGAGACGCCTCCACTACTTTTTGTCCTAAGGACGAGAGAATAACGGATAACCCTAATTTTTTAGAGATTCTAAATTTGTGAGTTGGTTAGATAAAGGGAATATATTAGGCAACCCTTTATCTCACTTGTTCTCAAGGGACTTCCCATGTAAGCTTAGGGTGGATCGGAGATTTCTATTTAACTCTGTTATTTCCATCTGTATAAGAAATGTTTTAATTTTTTAGTTATGGGACTCACCTTGGTTTTAATCGCGTGCCTACATATCTCCTTGCAAAGAAATCAGATTCCATTTCATAGTTCATTATGTGTTTGATTAGTTTTTATATAGAATTTCTTTCAGATTTATCCTTAAACCTTGTATGGTTTTGAAAAGAGTGGTCGTAGACGTAGTTCACAGTTAAGTATGAAAGTAATTCTATTTAATCCTTTTTTGAAAATGTATTCAAATTTTGTTAAATTAGTAGAAAATAAAATTTAAATTTGGTTAGCTATTTTAAATGCATGATTGATAAAAAAATATATATTTGAAGTTAGTAAAACAAATTTAATTGAATTAATATAAAAATGGGTTAGTAATTTAAAAAAAATATTTAAAAAAATTGTTATAATATATTTATTTATCAAAAAAAAATTAAATATTTATAATAGTAAAAAAAATGTTATTTTTATGCAAAAAGAAATTATAATTTAGAAAAGAAAAGAAGAAAAAAAATATAAACAAATAAATAATAAATGATAAAGAAATAAAATTAATTATAAAACATGGGGTGTATTTTATTTAAGTGTAGTAGTTTATGGGGGGTTTAGACAACAGAGGCTAAGCCCAAAATTTTGTTTGAAGCCCAATAGCGCAGGGGTGTGACTTTTAGTTCAATGTAGTAATTAGGGATGTGTGGATAACATTGGTTTTAGACCAAATGCTTGTTTGAATTCGTTAAGGTCATGTGTATGGAGCCTATGGCGCTATGGTATACTGGTGTGATCTAAAATGTTGGATTTTGATCTAAGGGCTCTCAAACGTTAATCCTTGAGCGTTGAACAAAAGTATTAAAAACCAAAGTGGTGTACCCCAAAATTTACCCTCTCATTTTCAAATCAAATTATTTCAAGAGGTCTCCTCATCTCTCTAGGGTTCTCAATTGCTCAAGATTACTCAAGGAATTGATCAGACAAGTCTTCTCCTAAGAAATTAGCCTACAACTAGGGTTTTGATTTTCTCAAAGGAAATTGTTCTTCTAATGCCTCAAATGGTTTTCATGACTCGTCATATGCTTCAAAGAACGCTCATACCAAGTTTCTTTCCTTGTATCACAAGTTTGCTCAGTCAATTGCTCAGATGATGGAAAATGAACTATATTGGATAAAAAGTCAACTATGGTCAACATACAGTCAAACCTCAAGATTTTTGGTCAACATCAAAATTTTAAAGTTATATTCCTCATTTGATCATGATTCCTCAAGAAAAACCCTCAAATCATCAAAACTCAAAAGTTGCCAAATTAGGGTTTCCTTAGGAGAAGTCAACTGAACTTTGACCAAGCATAACTTTCACATGTTTCATCATTTTTCCCCAACCAAAGCTCATTTTGAATGAAATTAAATTCTCTACATATTTGTCTTCATAATATCAATTCCAAAATTGATTCATTTGAGAGATATAGGCCAAAACATTACTGGTAATTTCAAAAGTCAACAAAAAGACACTTTTTCTCAAGGAAACTTACATCAAGATAAATTCTTTAAATGCAAAAATGATCAAAATAGAGACTGCATAGGACATCTCTATATTTCCAAAAAGTCTAATTTAACCTTCAAAAGATAAAAATTGAGTGATATATGGTTTGTGCAAGTTGGGCAATTTTTGAGAAAATGCCTGAAACTTCATTTGAGCAATGTTGAACTTTTGGAGTAATGGACCTAACTTTTAAGGTTTAAACATGTTTATAACATGATATAGGACCTCTAAGTCCATTTATACATTACTTTGATTTTTTATTTTATTTATTTTGATTTTATTCTAATTAATTCAAAATAAATCAAATAAAATATGAGTTGATGGACCAAAGGGCATGTGGGCTTCATTTGGGTATCTTCTAGAAGGACCAGGTTCTCTTAAGAGCTTTCCAAAACAGTGAAAAAATGTTGGGAACAAGAATATTCAAGCTTGGAATGTTTTTAAAACAATTTTAGAAATATTTCAATGTGTTTTCTTTGCAATGAATTGTGACATAATGATACAAGATCCTTGCCTTGTTTTGATCCATTTTCATTCCTCTATAAATACATGAAACACTCAAGTGCAAAAGACACACGAGATGCTTCCTCAAGAACCACTTCAAAAATCTCTCAAAATTCTCAAGAAAAGTGCAAACTCGTATCAAAATTTCCAACCACTCCCAATCAAAACCAAACCTCAAATCGTGTCCCTGAAGCTCCCAGGAATCTCACCAAGTCCATAAAAAAATCTATTAACGTATGGAATAGCTTACACAAGCCCACTAGTTTTGGTAATTTTCTTGAATTCAAATCTTTTAATTTATACATATTTAACTAATTCTGTGTCCAGAGATGAGTTCATCATGGTGTTTAGAACAAGTTTGAATAAGAAAATGCAAGCTTTAACGCAGGGATGATGAGTTACCATGGCTAGGACACGATTGGATTCTCTATTTGAAACTCCATTTCCACTAATTTATTTCTTTTTTACAATTAAAATCAAAACATATAAAAATCAGAATATTATATAAAAACAAAAAAATAGTCTTTTAGGTTTTCTTAATTAACTTTTTTCATTTAATTAGATTTCAAGTCTTATTTTTTAATTTTTAAAATTAATTAAAATAATTAGGTTTTTATTAATTATTAACTTAAATTATTTACTACAAAAATACACAAAAAAAATTAATTTCTAATGTTTTAGATTTTAGGACTTTAAACCATTTTTTCTAACATTTATTTTTTCTTTGTCATTTAAATTTCTAGAAATAAATGTATAGGTTGCATGGATATTTTTGTAATAGTCGTAGTTTACTTTCTCGCATTTTTTCTTATTGTGTAATTGCTCATGGGATGTAATAGCTTATGATTTATTTCCCGCGCTTTTACTTGTCGCACATATATTATACTTGCTTGTCTGTATATATTTAACTGTTAATAATAGGCTTGTATGGCTAGATTTAAAACCAAAATGTAGAAAACCCTAATCAAGATAATATATCTGAATTGAATCACTATGCACACGTACACCTCTAGGGTAGTCTGCCTCTCTGTTGCCTTCAGAAAAAACAATGGTCATGTCTCTCGAACGTAGAGATACCATTAGCAAAGACCCTCGGTTAAAGTCATCATAAAGATCATAGTCCCGCGATGTCCCTCGAAGTTTCCTATGAATATATGATGACAATCCCTTCGAATTGCTAATGTATCCCTATATGCTGCCTTCAATGACCATAACGACGACCCTACGCTTGTCCCTTCACATCCAATGGATGGGGCTATCTACCAACTAATGGTATGGATAGCACCATCCCTAACAGAGAAGGAAAAGGATAACTAAAGACCTTTCAGTGGGTAAGATACCCTTAATTGCTTGCTCGTAAACTAAAATAATTTTCACACCTCACACTTTCAAAACAACTACTTTCAAATATTTTATAAACACTCTTAAGGACTGATACAAGGGTTATTATAAAGCAGACTACCTTACAGGCATTTTCAAAACCTTTTCAAAGCACACAGAAAGCAAATTAAAGTGAGCTAAGCAATTAAGAGCCCGTAGATAACTACGGATGAAAAGGGTGCTAATACCTTTCCTTTTCATAACTTACCCCCCGAACTCAAAATCTTAAAAGGTCTTTCCTGTTCTTTTCACCTTTCCTAAGTATTGGATAAAAGAAAAGTCAGTGTCGACTCTTGCTAACCGCAACATTTGCGATAAAATGAAAACTAAGTCAGTTCTCCCACCGTATTACACAAAGTCTCAGATTAAATATGGACTGAAGAGTAGGGTGGAGGGACGCGCATGAAGACTGGTCAACAGTCTCCATATCCCATGGCTGCCTAGCAATCACGTGGTGCGCATCAAGAACGAACGAAGGGAGTACATATGTGAAATTCCTTTACAATCTCTCATTTTTCCATTTCTTTCTCTCTATCTAGCTTCACCCTATCTCTACCTCATATAACTGAAGAGAGAGAAGCTCCATCTTCTCTTTACAAACCTTATTCCCCGGAAATCGCACCACCGGCTGCACCACCATAACCCACCAGGAGAGCCACCGTGCTTCTCCAGATTTCGGTGAAATGTTAACCAGAAACTTCAACAACAACCCAAAATGATAAACCCTGGGAACCCTAATCATAGAACCATAAGAACATATGAATCCTAACCCTTGATCTATAGAACCCTAGCCCAGAACCACCACGAGTAGCCTTCAAGGCCACCGTGCATGATGAGTGTTTGCTGGAAACACCACCAATTTCCATAAATTCAACATGAACCTTAACCCTAACCCCTTGAAGCTATGAACCATAACCCTAATTGTGAAGAACCCTAACCTAATCCAATTATTTTCTAGAAATTCACCAAATCAAACATCAATCATTCAGGTAATCATAGAAACAATCATAAAATCCCTAATATAAGTCTCACTCTTACCTTTCTTGCAATGATTCTTTCCGTAAAAATGTCCTCTCGCCTCGGATAAATGCCTCTCCTTTATGTTTGCAGGTACCACGACTTCCAAAGTAACAGCAAGGAACTAGCTTCTCTATCTCCAATTTCTCCTTTAACTTCTACTTTTAATTTTCAGATTGTCGGTCCTCTTATTAGGTTTAAAATAGTTTGAATTAGGAAAATTGTTTAATCTGATTTGCATTTATAAATCAATTAAGCCTTAGATTGATTCTGTAATATGATATGATTTAAGATTTGATCTAGAAATTAAGAATATTTTGTTGTAATTTTTTTTGATAAATCAGAAGCTATATTATTTCAAACTAACAGTCAAATACATACACCAATGACCCTTCAAGGGCTAGACTATAAGAGAATTAAGCTAGGATGTTGAGCCAAATGCTATCGGCCTGGTTTTTAACAGGCCCAATACAAATAAATGTGGTTTTTAACCGACTCAGTCACACACTTGACACTTTTCTCCATAATCTGAAGCTTACTATTCCATAACACATCATTTCGACACATCCAAAGATGGTATACCATAGCAGCAATCATGGCCGTAAAAATAGAGCGCTTGAATTTTCTTATATTGGCCCTATCAAGCCATCTAAGAACATCCTAAAAGTTGTTTATTTGAGCATTCCAATTCAGCCGCTTTTTGACAAGGTTTAAATATCTTATGATGTACTTGCAATCAAAGAAAACATGTTGAATAGTTTCTTCTTGATCACCATACAACAAGCACTCAGTGTTATCAACTACACCCATCTTCTTAAGCCTATCTCTTGTATTTAACTTGTTTTGAATTGCCAACCAAAGTATGAGTCTATGTTTTGGAATGTTAGACCTTTCCCACACAAACTTAGCTCACTGCTTCTTATCCAATTCTCCACATAATAACTTGCAGCCTTTTTATGTTGTATTTCTCGATGAGAAATGGTGGAGGTTTGTGCAAGCCATAATCTTCTCTTTTACATCGACAATCTTCTTCCAGTACCAACCGCTCCAGAGTGATGCTTTGTGATCCTCCCAACTGTCATCCTTTATGTACACATGATGAACCCATCTCACCCAAAGTCTGTCTTTTTTATTTTCTATCTCCTACATGTGTTTCCCTATAGCAACTGAGATCCAATGCAGGTTGTTTTTGAAACCAAGACCACCAGCATTCTTTGGCCTACATAGATGCTCCCAAGCTACATTCCCAAGACTAGCCTAAACTATTTTCCCCATCCATAGGAATGCCCGGCAAATTTCTATGATTTCCTTGATAATCCTCTTAGGGGTTATCATAATTTGGCTCCAATATGAATGAATTGTTAACAAGACAAAATTAACAAGGACAGTTCTACCTGCAAAAGATAAAAATCTCGAGCTCCACATCCTTATTTGAGCCGTCATTTTATCTGTTAAAATCTGGCAATCTTTAGCAGGAAGTCTCTTAGAGGTGATGGGGATTCCTAAGTATCTGAATGGGGATTTACTCTTGCTAAAGAATGAAGCATCTATGACTCGTTGCACCTCCAAATCAGGCATACCATAACAGAAAATCTATGATTTAGCTTCATTTGGCTGAAGCCCTGAAGTTTGTGAAAACAGCTTAAGCCCCTACAGCATATTCTGGATGGACAAAATTTCTCCTTGGAAAACGAGAAGCACATCATCCAAAAAACTTAGGTTGTTAAGCTTTATACCCTCACAGGGTTTTGTCATGTATGTATCTAGACGCTTTTGTATGTATGAATTCATATATTGTATTGAAGATTCAATTTTGAGAAAGATCTGGTTTAATTCTTGTTTTTGGATTTCTGGCCTTTGTATCCGTAGGGTTAAAGATACCCCACCTAGGCGCAGCTTGTACAAAGGGTAAAGAAAGCCTAGTTGACCTTTGGTCAACTTAGCATAATAATGATAATATTAATGTTAAATAATAATAATGGATAATAATAATAATAATAATAATTAAATATATTAATAATAATATAATAGAATATATTATATGCATAATGGACGTTGACTCCAATCAACCAAAACAAATCAATATTAAATAATTATAATATAGTAAAAACAAAGATGACTAAAAAATTTATTGACTTCGGTCAACTCAATCATAAAAAGAACTATAAAATTAAAAACTAATTAAACTAATTAAATTTGATATGGACCTCTCAAAAAAGTCTTAAATGGGCCATTTAGTTAGTTGAAATAATAAGCCCAACTTGATAAAATATGAAATAAACCCCCCTCCAAAATTGACCTTTTTTACTATATAGAAGTAAAGAGTTGTTAGTAAAAAAAAAAAAAGTAACCCAATAGTCCTAGTGAAATGAAATAGACTATTTATACCAATACGGATAAATTTGGGGTATGACATATTGAAACTTATATTGCAGAATGATAAACAACACATGAAGTTGTTAACCCAGTTCGGTTTAATATGACCTACTCTGGGGGCTACCAAGCCAGGAAGGAATTCAACTATCAGCAGTATTAGTTTAAAGCTAAACTCCCTTATTTAAAACTTCTCGCCTAATCACTACCCAATACAACTTCTACCTAGGAACCTCCTAGATATAAGAAATTGACATCTCACTTCCAATCACTGCAATGATATCTAACAGTCTCAATCCTAGTGACTGTATCGAGTATAACTCAACAAGAAGATCACACTTCCATTATAATTAAAAGATCATACTTCAATTATAATACTTAGCCAAGACTCTTGACTAAGAACAATACTTGGATTTCCTTAAAGCTTCATCCAAGAACAATACTCAACTAATTTCCTAAAGGCTTCTGAGTGAGAACAGGATGTCAACCACAAGTATCAAAAGATACAATGGTGACTTACACCACGCGATACAGAAGAGACTCTCAAAACCTAAGAATAATTTTCCCTTCCCATAATTTTACAATAGTTGAAAGTTCTAATTACATTAGGTTAGGATTCCCCTTTAAATACACCTCTGCAGTCCATGGACTTCAAATTCTGCATCCAGATATTTCTTGATCCACAAGATAAGTGATACACCAATTGTGTAGCAAATCTCCTTAAATATTGGAACAACCAATACAAAGTTTCCTAAATTGTCTCAAGGCCCAATTTAGTAACCAATGCACAGCTGGAGATATAAAACTTGTTCCAGATTAAATCTTCTTAACCTGCAAAATAAATTGAGATATATCCAAAAGAAATATCACATAATCAAATTAAATCTGCCAAGATTTAAAACAACATCCCCTACAGTACCAGACCAAGATGTCATCACATTTGCTTTGACATCTGGCTGAAAAACTAATAACAACAAAACTGCTATGACAGTTGATAAAATTGTCGCACCATCTAGATCAACATCAGTTTAGAACCATGTTTTAGCAAAATTATACCAACACCAAAACTATGGAACTGACAATCTCCCACTTTATCAAATTTTGGCTAAAATAATCAAAAACCAATTACAGTTGGAGAAAGGAATAAGACCACAAACACCATCTACATGTTGATCATGTAAACTATGTAAACACAACACAAATTTGAAAGTTTGTACAATAATCAGACATGTTTATTACTCCCCATGTCATACACAATCAATTCTTTTCCTCAAGGAAAGAACCTACACAATAAAGCACGTGCAACAAAACATGAATAGTTGCATAAACAACCATAAACAGCTACTCTACCATAAGGAGTAGCACATAGTCCTATCAAAATGCTAAATCAACATTTCAAGACATGTTATGTAACATCAGGACACAACACTTTACTCCCCCTTTATAGCCAAAATATTGGCAAAAAGAACATAGATTAAATATACACAAGTAGTGGAAACACATAGAGCTTTGGAACATATTGCGCCCAGGAAATACTACAAATGGAAGCACACATCACAGATCGAACCACACAAGTCAAACATGTTAGACTATGGCAGCGTATCTAGAGGGGGTGAATAGATACCCAAATAAAAACTACTTTCCAAAATGATTATTTAAAACTTATTTGAAAAACAATGTTTAGTGGAAGGTTTTTGGCCTAAATCAAATATAGTAGTCTAAACGAAACTTGCTATTGTAAACTCGGATATGCATGAGCCATATTGAATTAACATAATGATAAAATCAATAAACATAATAATATTTCAATTAACCATTTAATATGCAACACAACGGTTTCCTATTTCCAATGAAATCATATAAAAAATATGACTTGATACTTTATTGAACATGTCGCGCGCAATAAATTTTTCATTATTTTCTTTGAGCTTTATTGATATAAAAAACACATTCAACAAGAAAAATTCGATACAAATTGATCAATCAAACAACACATTCAACAAATTACATATAGAGTAAATGAGAGTAAGAGACAGAATATTGCAATTTTTCTTTTGATTTTAACAAGCTACAATTTCTCAAACACTTGGTGTGCAATCAAAGTTTCAAAATTTTCCTTTGTGTTGTGTTGATATGAAAAAGCACTCAAAATCAAAAGTGATTATAAGCAATTCAACACCTAATTCAAAATAAAATCATTCTCAGAAAATTCTTATGCGTCGATAGATTATTCAATGCTATTTGACATATTGATATATTAAATTTAAAGCAAGTAAAGCAATAAAGGAGAAGAGACACAAGGATTTGTATACACAGTTCCCCACTTTCATCCTCGCATGTGGGTACGTCTGTGCCCAATTCCAATGTGGAATTGAAATATTTTCTTACTTTGCAAAAGTATGAATACAAGAGAAGTGTTCAAGAGAAACTCTACAAACCCTAACCGTTTGATGTTGATTCAACCCCTTCTCTTATTTTGATCTTTGAACATGACCAAGACCAATAGATGCAACCTATTTTCTGCTTAAGCTACTTCCTTGCAAATATTTCAAACACTCCAAGGATCCTTGCAAAGATTTCAAACACTCCAAGGGATTTCACTCGAGTAAATCTGATTGCACTCTATCAACACAATATATTCAATTCTATCTTCCAATTCTTGCTACTTCCTTTAAAATATTTCAAACACTCCAAGGTTCCTTGCAACGATTTTAAGCACTCCAAAGTGATTCGCATGGACAATTCCTTCTCGAATGATCTTGCACAAAACCCCCAAATCAACCAATGATCTTGAAGGACAAACCTGATGTTTTTCCTGGATGAAAACCCCAACAACACTCAACCCAATACATAATTGGACTTTAACAATCCTCGTCTAGATGGCACACTAATGGAACATCGTTACAATGTAATGTTAGTGTGTCCGCATAGATTGGAGGTTGAAGATGATGAGAAAAATAGGATAATTTTATGGTTTCACCAAGTTGAAATGATGCATGAATGATATATTTATGTTGGACTATTTTTAGGTAAAAGAGGGTAATTTCAGAATGAAAAAATAATGAAAAATGACCCACAGATTAGTATGTGTTGACCTGAAAATGTTATATGTCGACACATGAAAAATAGTAGCTACATGCTTTAAAAATGCAGTACATGTGTCGACCTGAAAATCATATGTGTCGACACATGTGCCCGTATTTTAAAGCAGAAATGCTGAAAGCTTTAGTATTGCTCTACATGTATCGACCTGAAAAAGTTATGTGTCGACACATACTGAAGCTTTTAAGAAAATGCAGAAATGCATAATATATGTGTCGACTCATACAAATTTCAGGTCGACGCATAAGTGTTGATTTTGGGGAAAAACTTATTTTTCATGATTAGGCCAATTTTAAAGTTTTTTAAATGATTCCTAAGACCTATAATGCAAGGGAGTGCCACAAGACATAAGGATACCGTCCACCATACTGAAATGCTAGCTTTCCGAGTTTTGACATCATGCAAAACATATAATAGTGTAGTTGCACTCATAAACTCTCCCTTTTTGATGATGGAAAAAGTTGCAACAATACATTTCAAGTAGTCATCGAAGGCTCCCCCTGACTTTGTGCTTCCCAACTTCATCTCACATATGCTTCTCCCCCTTTAACAACATAAAAAAGAAGGAAGGAAAATTGTGAGAAGTATCATATTCCAATACCAATACTAATATATCACACAAAAATATTTTTTCATAGAATGACATACAATTACATATCCCCATATATATGTAATGATGCAAAAAACTAATAGATAAAAATCATAAAACATTACCAAACATGTAATACAATCGCATGAATAATAATGAATGTGATGCAAGAACAAGATAGTCAAGTTGCTTCTATAACGTCACAATTACGTGACACAACATAATAGAACTCTTGATTCCACACATGCATGTGCCTAGCATAGCGACAAGAACATATCACTACTCAATCCGAAATAAAAATATCTCCATAAAATGTGACTAAACTACAACATGAATCGTACATGCAACTAACATGCTTACATTCAACTCGTGCAAAAATACAAGAAATACTAATAGAAAAACATACTTATACATTGTTGTACCCCAAAATTTTCCATCCAATTTTCTTCAAGACGTTCTTCTAGGGTCCTCAAATGCTCAAGGATTCTTAAGAGTTGATCAGACAAACTCTCCTCCTAAGCAATGGGTCCACAACTAGGGTTTCATCTTGCACAAGGAAGAATGGTTTCTAAGGTCTCAAATGGTTTTAATGGTTCATTGTAGGTCTTAAAAAATGCTCATGTGAAGTTTCAAGCCTTGTATCACAAGTTTGCTCAGTCAAAGGCTCAGGTGATTAAAAGTCAACTATATTGGGTAAAAACTCAACTGTGGTCAACATACAGTCAATATTCAAGATTTTTGGTCAACATCAACATTTTGAGGTTATTTTCATCATTTGATAAAGGGTTGATGATGGTTCTTCAAGGAAAGCCCTCAAATCATCAAAGGTCAAAAGTTGCCAAACTAGGGTTTCCTTAGGAGAAGTCAATTGAACTTTGACCTAGCATAACTTTCACATGCTTCATCAACTTTTTCCCAACCAAAGCCCATTTTGAAGGAAATTCAATTCTATACAACTTTTTAAATATGATAAAGTCTAAAAAGTGCTTCATTTGAGAGATATGAGCCCATACATTATAGGTCATTTCAAAAGTCAACAAAAAGACATTTTTTGTCAAGGTAACTTACATCAAGATAAATTCTCCTAATGCAAAAATGATCAAAAGAGAAATTGAAGAATACATCTTGAGCTTTCCAAAAAGCCCAAGATCACCTTCAAAATATGAAAATTGAGAGAGTTGTAACTAGGGAAAGTTGGGGAATTTTGAGAAAATGCATAAAGTGCAAGGTGAGCAACCTTGAAATTATGAATTTGTGGGCCTAACTTTTTAGATTCCAAACATGTCCATGACCTTATGAAAGCCTCCTAAGCTCACTCATACCTTGTATTATATTTTATTATTATTTTATTTATATTTATTTTGTTTTTATTCAAATAAATACAAAATAAATTAAATAAGGTACAAAATCATTGGGCCAAGCGCATGATGGGTTTCTTAAGGCCCAAAACATTTAAGCACAACTTGCCAAACCGTGTGAGCATGGAAAAGTAAAGGAAAATATAAAGAAAGGAAGTTTTTTAATGTGTTTTATTCTTGTCTATTCATGCCATGATTTCCTTGCTTCTTCCATATTTTTTCATCTCGGTCCTTCCCTCTATATATACACTACCAAATCAGATCAAAAGGACACGGGCTGCTGCCTCATGAGCTAAGGTTTTCAAAACACAAAATTCAATAGAAAGTGCAAGCTTGTATCTCAAAGTTCCAGCCTTTCTCAACCCAAACCAATGATCATACCTCACTCCTGAGGTTCCCAAGAGTCTCCACAAATCCATAAGCATGTCCAATTGTGCCCAAAACGTCCCACGTAGACACATCGGATGGTAAGGTTTAAAAAATTCAAAATCTCTTAACTCATGAGTTATTGACTAATCTTGTGGGTTTATATGTGTTGGTGATCATGTTTAGAACATGATAGAACCCTAACATGCAAGCTTGAACGCCTAAATCTGGATTCACCATTTTTGAACCGTGCTAGGGTTTCTCATTCGAAGCCTATGATACAAAAAGTTTCAGCCAAAACGGACCCCATATTTGAACTCAGGAGGAAATTTTAAGTGGGTTAATATGTTTTGTATGCTTTAATCTTGTGTATTTCGCAGGTTCAAAGAAACCCCTCATAGGAGAAGATGGTGGAAACCACCATGGGCGGTGGTTTGATATTTTGACAGTATGCGTGGCAAAACGATACATGTTGATTGGCCCGTTTCAAACAAGGGTGCACGCGTTTTGTTGTTTTCCTGATGTCAGCTTTTATTTTATGTTATGTTTTTATTATTCAATTATAACACCAGATGTAATGGTCGCCCCAACGGTAGAGCGAACGTAGTAAAGGCTTTGTTGTACCAAGGCACGGGTTTGATCCTTTCCCCTGATATTTTTCATTTTTTCATGTTTTCTTTCACAGATCCAGTGTGAAGCAGCTGGCACATGCACCATACACCTCTTTAATCATCATCATATGTTCATCAAGCCAGATCTAACATCCCAGATCAGCAAGCGAACCATGGGACTCTTGGATCCAATTGTACTGGATCACTAACGGTGTTTGGGCTAGTTTTGTTTAGGCCCAAACAACTTGCTTTCCTCACATCCCCATTTAAATGTTTCAAGCCCATCTATCCATTTCCTTTTATTTATTTGTTTTAATTCTTTTTTTTCACATAATTAATTTCTTTTTAATTAAATTAAAATCAATTTAACTTTTTCTATATAAAAAAATGCAATAAGTTTAATTTTTTAATTAATTAAATTAATTTTTTTTAAATTAATTGAAAAAATATATTAATTTAGTCTCTTTAGGGATTTTATTGTTAATAATCAATTTTTTTTTAAATTAAAAAAAAAATAAGTAGTTTAAATTGATCATCATTTTTCACACACACACACACACACACACACACACACACACACACACACACACACACACACACACACACACACACACACACACACACACACACACACACACACACACACACACACACATATATATATATATCAAGACAATTTTCGTTCCATATATTTCCCTTTTTCACAATCTTCGCGTACTTATTTATTTTCGCATTGTTATTTTCATAATTACGTAACTGTTAAGGTATGTAATAGATAAATTAGGGTTTACTTTACTTTTTCCCCCATTTTGTGGTTTGTAACCCCCATCCCCGAAGCATTGTGATAGCCTAGGTTTTATCTTCCCGTATTTTACTTTCTTCACCTATATTTATGAATGTGTGTATATATAATTGTATAGTAATTAGGCGTGTATGATTAGATCTAAAACCAACCGTCAGATAACGCTAATCAAGATAATATATCTGAATGAACGCACTTTGCACACCCGTACCTCTAGGGTAGCTTGGTTCCATGACATGATTCATCATGAGATAGAAGTTTATGTCGACGATATGATAGCCATATCACAGACTGAAGAGGAACATCTTGATCATCTACATAAATTATTTGAGATATTGAAGAAATACAGGTTGAGGTTGAATCCGAACAAATGCACCTTTGGGGTGAAGTCTGGAAAACTCATAGGTTTTGTCGTCAGTGGTAAAGGTATTGAAGTTGATACCGCAAAAGTTAAAGTTATTCAAGAAATTCTGGCTCCCTGCACCGAGAAGGAAGTCAAAGGTTTCTTAAGACAACTAAACTACATTGCCCGACTCATTTCTCATTTGACTGATACCTGTGAGTCAATCTTCAAGCTGTTGAAGAAAGATCAAGTAGTAAAATAGAACCATGACTGTCAAATAGCTTTTGATAAAATCAAGGAGTACTTACAAGAACCCCTGATTCTTATGCCACCAGTTGAAGGAAGACCTCTAATCATGTACCTAACAGTGCTAGAGAACTCAATGGGGTGTGTACCAGGGCAACATGATGAGTCTGTTCGAATAGAGCATGCAATATACTGCCTTAGAAAAACATTTATCGACTGTGAAACAATATATTCACTGCTCGAGAAAACTTGTTGCACTTTGGCATGGGCTGCTCGCCGACTAAGACAATATATGTTGACTCATACTACTCTATTGATTTATAAAATGGATCCCATCAAATACATATTTGAGAAGCCAACCCTCTTCAAAAGAATAGCTTGATGGCAATGGTATTAACAGAATACGACATTCTGTACACCATTCAAAAGGAAATCAAAGGAAGTGTATTGGCAGATCATTTGGCACATCAAGCGATAGACGACTATCACTCTATGAACTTCGAATTCTCGAATGAGAACATTATGCTAATTATGGATTGTGAAGATCCTGGACCGTATGAAAGACCTGAGCTAGGATCCTGATGGACTATGGTTTTCGACGGAGCTTCTAACACACTTGGCAATGGAATCGGAGCTGTAATTATCTTTCCCCAGGGTTGTCATACGCCATTCACTACCAGACTTTGCTTTGACTGCACTAATAATATGGCTGAATATGAAGCGTGCATCATGGGTATTAAAGCTGCTATTGACCTAAGAATCAAATTCCTGAGCGTATATGGGGATTCATCCTTGGTAATCAGTCAGGTCAAGGGAGAATGGGATATAAAGCATCTGAATCTTATCCCTTACCGAGAACATGTGCTAACCTTGATTATGTACTTCGAAGAGATTACTTTTAAGCATATCCTAAGAGAAGAGAATTAGTTGGCAGACGCATTAGCTACCATGTCATCCATGTTCAAGGTCAGATGGGATAATGAGGCTCCTAGAATTACCATTGAAAGATTCAACAAACTGGCACACTACTACAAAATTGATACTGATGGAGTAGAAGAAAAACCTTGGTTTCATGAAGTGAAAAGGTACCTTGAAGCTCAAGAATACCCTGAAGGGGCTTCGATCAATGACAATAAAATCCTACGGAGGTTCTCGACTATGTTCTTCTTGAGTAATGGAATTTTGTACAAGCACACTCATGATTCGACTTTACTTCATTGTATGGATAAGAAGGAAGTAGAGAAACTATGGAAGATATGAATGAAGAAATCTTTGGTACTCACTCTAATAGGCATACTATTGCTAAGAAGATTTTGAGAGAAGATTATTATTGGTCGACTATGGAAACCGACTGTGATCACTACTCAAGAACTTGTCATAAGTGTCAGATCTATGCTGATAAAGTTCATGTGCTTCCAGTTCCTCAAAATGTTTTGACTGCTCCATGGCCATTCGCGATGTGGGGCATTGATATGATTGGAGAAATCAAGCCTACTTCGTCTAACATACATCGCTTCATTCTCTTCCACACACAACATAATAGGACTCTCTATTCCACACACGCATGTGCCTAGCATAGCAACAAGAACGTGTCACTACTCAATCCGAAATAAAAATATCTCCATAAAATGTGACTAAACTACAACATGAATCGTACATGCAATTAACATGCTTACATTCAAATCGTGCACAAATGTAAGAAATACTAATATAAAAACATACTTATACATATTTGTACCCCAAAATTTTCCCTCCCATTTTCTTTATGACATTCTTCTAGGGTCCTCAAATGCTCAAGGATTCTCAAGAGTTGATCAGACAAACTCTCCTCTTAAGCAATGGGTCCACAACTAGGGTTTCATCTTGCACAAAGAATAATTTTTTCTAAGGTCTCAAATGGTTTTCATGGTTCATTGTAGGTATTCAACAATGCTCGTGTCAAGTTTCAAGTCTTGCATCACAAGTTTGCTCAGTCAAAGGCTCAAGTGATTGAAAGTCAACTATATTGGGTAAAAACTCAATTGTGGTCAACATACAGACGAACTTCAAGATTTTTGGTGAACATCAACATTTTGAGGTGATTTTCATCATTTGATAAAGGATTGATCATGGTTCCTCAAGAAAGCCCTCAAATCATCAAAGGTCAAAAGTTGCCAAACTAGGGTTTCCTTAGGAGAAGTCAACTGAACTTTAACCTAGCATAACTTTCACATGCTTCATCAACTTTTTCCCAAACAAAGACCATTTTGAAGGAAATTCAATTCTCTGCAACTTTGTATTTATACTCAAGTCCAAAAAGTGCTTCATTTGAGAGATATGAGCCCATACATTATAGGTCATTTCAAAAGTCAACAAAAAGACACTTTTTGTCAAGGCAACTTACATCAAGATAAAGTCTCCAAATGCAAAAATGATCAAAAGATAAATTGAAGAAGACATATTGAGCTTTCCAAAAAGTCAAAGATCACCTTCAAAATATGAAAATTTACAGAGTTGTAACTAGGGAAAGTTGGTGAATTTTGAGAAAATGCATAAAGTGCAAAGTGAGCAACCTTGAAATTTTGAACTTGTGGGCCTAACTTTTTAGATTCCAAACATGTCCATGACCTTATGAAAGCCTCCTAAGCTTACTAATACCTTGTCTTATATTTTCTTATTATTTTATTTATAATTATTTTGTTTTTATTCAAATAAATACAAAATAAATTAAATAAGGTACAAAATCATTGGGCCAAGCGCGTGATGGGTTTCTTAAGGACCAAAACATTTAAGCACAACTTGCCAAAATGTGTGAGCATGGAAAAGTAAATGAAAATATCAAGAAAGGAAGTTTTTTAATGTGTTTTATTCTTGTCTATTCATGCCATGATTTCCTTGCTTCTTCCATATTTATTCATCCTGATCCTACCCTCTATATATACATTACCAAATCAGATCAAAAGGACACGAGCTGCTGCCTCAAGAGCTAAGGTTTTCAAAACACAAAATTCAAAAGAAAGTGCAAGCTTGTATCTTAAAGTTCAAGCCTTTCTCAACCTAAACCAGTTATCAGACCTCACTCCTGAGGTTCCCAAGAGTCTCCACAAATCCATAAACATGTCCAATTGTGCCCAGAACGTCCCACATAGACACACCGGCTAGTAAAGTTTAAAAAATTCAAAATCTCTTAACTGATGCGTTATTGACTAATCTTTTGGGTTTTTATGTGTTGGTGATCATGTTTAGAACATGATAGAACCCTAACATGCAAGCTTGAACGCCTAAATCTGGATTCACCATTTTTGAACCGTGCTAGGGTTTCTCATTCGAAACCTATGATACAGAAAGTTTCAGCCAAAAAGGACCCCATATTTGAACTCAGGAGGAAATTTTAAGTGGGTTAATATGTTTTGTATGCTTTAATCTTATGTATTTCGCAGGTCCAAAGAAACCCCTTATCGAAGAAGATGGTGGAAACCACCATGGGCGGTGGTTTAATATTTTGACCGTATGTGTGGTAAAATGATACATGTTGATTGGTCTGTTTCAAACAAGGTCGCACACGTTTTGTTGTTTGCCTGATGTCAGCACTTATTTTGTGTTATGTTTTTATTATTCAATTATAACACCAGATTTAATGGTCGCCCCACGGTAGAGCAAGCATAGTAAAGTCTTTGTTGTACCATGGGACGGGTTCGATCCCTGCCCCTGGTATTTTTCATTTTTTGATGTTTTCTTTCACAGATCCAGTGCAAAGCAGCAGGAACATGCACCATACACCTCTTTAATCATCATCATCATATGTTCATCAAGCCAGATATAACACCCCAGATCAGCAGGAGAACCATGGAACTCTTGGATCCAGTTGTACTGGATCATTCACGGTGTTTGGGCTAGTTTTTTTAGGCCCAAACAACTTGCTTTGCTCACACCCCCATTTTTAATGTTTCAAGCCCATCTCTCCATTTTCTTTTATTTATTTGTTTTAATTATTTTTTTCACATAATTAATTTATTTTTAATTAAATTAAAATCAATTTAACTTTTTCTTTATAAAAAAAATGCAATCAAGTTGACTTTTTTTAGTTAATTAAATTAACTCTTTTTTTTAAATTAATTGAAAAAAAATTAATTTAGTCTCTTTAGGGATTTTATTGTTAATAATCAATTTTCTTTCCATATATTTCCCTTTTTCACAATCTCCGCGTGCTTATTTATTTTCGCATTTTTATTTTCATGATTATGTAACTGTTAAGGTATGTAATAGATAAATTAGGGTTTACTTTACTTTTTCCCCCATTTTGTGGTTTGTAACCCCCATCCCCGAAGCATTGTAATAGCCTAGGTTTTATCTTCCTGCATTTTACTTTCTGCACCTATATTTATGCATGTGTGTATATATAACTGTATAGTAATTAGGCGTGTATAATTAAATCTAAAACCAACCATCAAATAACCCTAATCAAGATAACATATCTGAATGAACGCACTTTACACACCCGTAACTCTAGGGTAGCTTTGTTCCATGACATGATTCATCATGAGATAGAAGTTTATGTCGATGATATGATAGCCAGATCACAGACTGAAGAGGAACATCTTGATCATCTGCATAAATTATTTGAGAGATTGAAGAAATACAGGCTGAGGTTGAATCCGAACAAATGCACCTTTGGGGTGAAGTCAGGAAAACTCCTAGGTTTCATCATCAGTGGTAATGGTATTGAAGTTGATCCCGCAAAAGTTAAAGCCATTCAAGAAATTTCGGCTCCCTGCACCGAGAAGGAAGTCAAAGGTTTCTTAGGACAACTAAACTACATTGCCCGATTCATTTCTCATTTGATTGATACATGTGAGCCAATCTTCAAGCTACTGAAGAAAGATCAAGTAGTAAAATGGAATAACGACTGTCAAATAGCTTAGGATAAAATCAAGGAGTACTTATAAGAACCTCTTATTCTTATGCCACCAGTTGAAGGAAGACCTCTAATCATGTACCTAACAGTGTTAGAGAACTCAATAGGGTGTGTACTGGGGCAACATGACGAGTCTGGTCGAATAGAGCATGCAATATACTACCTTAGAAAAACAATTACCGACTGTGAAACAAGATATTCAATGCTCGAGAAAACTTGTTACGCTTTGGCATGGGCTGCTCGCTGACTAAGACAATATATGTTGACTCATACTACTCTATTGATTTATAAAATGGATCCCATCAAATACATATTTGAAAAGCCAACCCTCTTCTGAAGAATATCCCGATGGAAAATGGTCTTAACAGAATACGACATTCAGTATACCACTCAAAAGGAAATCAAAAGAAGTATATTGGCAGATCATTTGGTACATCAAGAGGTAGACGACTATCAGTCTATGAACTTCAAATTCCTGGATGAGAATATTATGCTAATTATGGATTGTGAAGATCCTGGACCGTATGAAAGACTTGAGCTATGATCCTGATGGACTATGGTTTTTTATGGAGCTTCTTACAAACTTGGCAACGGAATCGGAGCTGTAATTATCTCTCCCCAGGGTTGTCATACTCCATTCACTGCCAGGATTTGCTTTTATTGCACCAATAATATGGCTGAATATGAAGCGTGCATCATGGGTATTAAAGCTGCTATTGAACTGAGAATCAAATTCCTAAGCGTATATGGGGATTCAACATTGGTAATCAGTCAGGTCAAGGGAGAATGGGATACAAAGCATCTGAATCTTATCCCTTACTGAGAACATGTGCTAACCTTGATTCCGTACTTCAAAGAGATTACTTTTTAGCATATCCTAAGAGAAGAGAATCAGTTGGCAGACACATTAGCTACCATGCCATCCATGTTCAAGGTCAGATGAGACAATGAGGCTCATAGAATTACCATTGAAACGCTCAACGAACTGGTACACTGCTACAAAATTGATACTAATGGAGTAAAAGAAAAACCTTGGTTTCATGAAGTGAAAAGGTACCTTGAAGCTCAATAATACCCTGAAGGGGCATCGATCAATGACAAGAAATTCCTACGGAGGTTCTCGACTGTGTTCTTCTTGAGCAATGGAATTTTGTACAAGTGAACTCATGATTCGACTCTACTTCATTGTATGGACAAGAAGGAAGCAGAGAAAATTATGGAAGATATGCACGAAGGCATCTTTGGTACTCACTCCAATGGGCATACTATGGCTAAGAAGATTTTGAGAGCAGATTACTATTTGTCGACTATGGAAACCAGCTGTCATCACCACTCGAGAATTTGTCATAAGTGTTAGATCTATGCTGATGAAGTTCATGTGCTTCTAGTTCCTCTAAATGTTTTGATTGATCCATGGCCATTCGCTATGTGGGGAATTAATATGATCATAGAAATCAAGCCTACTGCTCCTAACAGACATCGCTTCATTCTCGTCATCATTGACTACTTCAGAAAATGGGTTGAAGCAGCCTCGTTCGCCTCTGTTACCAAGAATGTAGTTGCCATGTTCATAAAACATAATATTATCTACCGGTGTGGCATCCCCAAGAGAATCATCACGGACAATGGTACCAACATTAACAACATTATGATGACTAAACTTTGCATACAGTTCAAGATCAAGCACCACAACTCTTCTTTGTATCGACCAAAGATGAATGGTGCAGTGGAAGCCGCCAAAAAGAATATTAAGAAGATCATACAGAAGATGGTTATGACTTACAAATATTGGCATGAGATGTTACCATTTGCTCTACATGGCTATCGCACTTCAGTGTGAACATCAACTGGGGAAACCCCATTCTCTCTGGTCTATGGCATGGAAGTTGTCCTGCCTGTTGAAGTTCTGATTCCTTCTCTGAGGATTATGAAAGATGCAGAGTTAGACAAAGACGAGTGGATTCAGACAAGGCTAGACCAGTTGAATCTGATTGACAAAAAGACGCTTGCGGCTATCTGTCACAGTCAGATGTATCTGAAACTTATGATCAAGGCATTTAAGAAGAAAATCAAGCATCGAGTATATCAGGTTTGTAATAAAGCGCATCATTCTACCGCAAGGTGATCCCAGGGGAAATGGACTCCCACCTACGAAGGGCCATTTGTTGTCAAGAAAGTATTTCCGGGCGGTGCTATGATACTAACCACCATGGACGGTGAAGATTTCCCGCACCCTGTGAACATGGACATAGTTAAAAAAATACTACGCATGAAAACGACCTGCTAGGTTGACTGGCCTAAGAAAAAATAAGGGCATCCCGACGAACCAAAAGGGTTCGGGAAAAATTTAGGGATATATATAAAATATTGAACACCCGACAAATGGAAAACCTAAAAAGGTGGTTTGGGCAAAAAAGGGTATCCTGGTGGACTGAAAACCTGAAAGGGCGGTCCAAGCAAAAATTAGGGATTAAAAGCATACGACTATGTCCCGTTGGATCACTTACTGTAAACTTTATTACCAAATTCAAAGGTTCAAATGGTACAGATCAGTTTAATCAACTTCTTCCGACAGCAAGGGGTGACATGTTTGAAGACATATGGGCAATAGCGGAGTTGGAACCCGACGAGATCATTTCCACATAGCTATATTGTGATGCGGTGGGAGAACTAACTTGAGGATTTGCGTTTGTGTTCGCAAATGTTTCGGTTTAGCAAGAGTCGCCACCGACTTTTATTTTATCCAAAAGGAAAGGTAAAAAAGTACAGGAAAGACCTTTGAGATTGTTTTTGGGTTCGGGGGGTAGATTATGAAAAGGGAAGGTGCTAGCACCCTTTTCATCCATGGTTTTCCATGGGATCTTAGTTACTTGTTTTAGATCACTTGCTTTGCTTTTCCAATTATTTGAAATGGTGCTTTTGTGTGTGGTTTTTGAAAGTATTTTGAAAAGATGCCTTTGTTTAGGCAACCTTTGTAATGATTCTTGTTTGAATGTATACAAAGGTGTTTGTCTTTTGAAAAATGTTTTGAAATGTGTTGTGTGTTTTTGAAAATAGCAAGGATGGTTTGCAAATTGATCAAGTAACTAGGAGTTGTCTACCCTAATCAAAAGTCTTTCCTACACATTTTTATTCATTTGACATTGTTGTTTTACCATTGCATTTGGTAAACAACCCTATCTTTGGATGTTAAACGGGACGGGCGTGGGTCATCGTATGACCATGATAACAATATTGCCAAGTACCTTAGCAAGTTTTGTGGGACTAGATCATTTTTTGTTTAGGCAACCAAGATAGCGTCATCGAGGGACTGTGATATTTTTGTTTTGATTGATTTTGCCAAGATACCTAGCATGCATACCATGGCCATTTTTAAGGCAACAAAGTGGATGAAACCCTAGGGGTGTTGTGTGCATTGTGTTGTCATTTTTCATGCATTTTTGTCTTGTATTTAGTCATGCTATTTGTTTGATTTTTGGTCTTTGCATACAAAACCCTAATTTACTATCATGGCATATAAAAGCAATAAAATGCGTAAATATAAATCTAGACTATTACACAATATTATGGGAAGGGGGGTACAAGTTTGAATAGGGGGATATTGCGCAAAATAAAACCCTAATTTACTATTACAGCCCAATTGAATTTATACAATAAATAAATGAACGATTATTTAAATGTGCAATAAAATGTAAATATGCAAAAAAAATGTTTTGTATTTATTTTATGTATGTAAAATAAATTTATTTATGTCTTAAAAATAAGAAAATAAAACGATTATTTTTGAAAAGGGTGAAAACCCTAATTTTTGGTTTAAAAGAAAATATGCTTTATATTATTTATTTATTCATTTTTATGTACAAGAAAATGAATAAAAATATATACAAAAATGTTTAAAAAAATGAATATTGTATGAAAATATTATTTTAAGTGTATAAATAATAAAAATAAAAATATATAATATTTTTATATTATTTACAATTTTTATTTAAGAAAATAAAGTATATATTTATTAATAAACTATTTTTATGCCTAAAAAATAATAAAAATAATAAAATGAAAATGAAAAAATTAAGAAAATATTTTTGAGATTTTTTAATATTTAGAAAAAATAAATAAATTCAGAAAATAGAAATATGCAAGAAAATATAGAAAAATATAAGAAAATGCAAATGGGGGTGCAGAAAGTAAAAGGGGGTGTCAAAAGAAACAAGCCCAAGGCTCTGGCCCAGAACACACTTCATCCCTGTCCTCTGGCCAAAACGTGTGCGCCCCTGTACTTCAAACTTGTTCTCTCTATTGCTTGCATAAAATCAAAAACTCACAACATGAAACTTATAGAGTTTTAAACCACGATTCTAATGATATAAAAAACTTGATCTAACTCTCAAAGACCAGAGAGAATTTCAGTGGCCCTAAATTCTAACCTAACTTTTTTAGCATGTTCAACATCTAAATTCTCCTAGCTCAGTTAATATAAATACAAGCTATGCATATGTACAACTCAAGCAACTTAAAGACTACATTTTTGCTTCACAAACCTAAGCTTAATGATGCCTAAATAAGGAGTTAGAATCTTGACAAATACCTGTTTCAGTTAAGTTTGGATATGGCAATGTAGGAGTTGTGAGTGAGGCCTGAAGTTCTTTTGAGCTTGCTTGATGTTCCCTCAACCTTTCCCAATGCTTAGCTTGCTTTGAAATGGTCTGAAACTCCTTGTAGAACTCAACCTGCAAAGCTTCAAAATGAAAATGGTGAAGTGTGAAAATGAGGTTATAGTTGCTAGACAGGGACTTGGATAGTTCAGGTGGGTTGTAGGGAATGTGTTTGAAGTGGTTCAAGGAAAAATGCACGAGCCAATTTGGTTTTGGAAGTGGTTTTGCAGATATGGCCCTGTTTTGACAAGAACTTGTGATTTTGTGTTTTAGGGTGTTTGGGAGCTTGGCAAATCGTGTTTCTAGCTTGGTACAATATGCTGAGGTTGTTTGAAAATGTTACAAGACTTGGTTTTATCAGATACAAGAGTTGTGGACCTTTTGCAAGCTTACTTGCTTTTGAAGCAAAAGTTGAGTTGACAAAGCCAAAGCCTGTACAGGCTAGCTCAAAGCCTGAGGAGAGTTGGTACACTTTCCTGATGTTTATGGATCTTGTTTGCACAAAGATATTAGGTTCAATGCTCAAGATAAACAAAATTGCATAAAGTGTGCTTTATCAAAGTAGCAATGTAACCTTTTTGCCATTTTTGGATTAAACCCTTGTACAAAGCTTCAAAGATCAAAACAATGCCATTGTCCAATGTATTTGCATTTAATTTATGAGTGTAGAAAGGATTAGAACCTGTAAACCAAGTACAAGCTGATTTGCAACTTGTATCAATGTAAAAAATGCCATGGACAAAAGTGAGAAATGGCCATTTTCTTTTCATCGATTATCTCTAACCATAAATGATTTTGGAGAGTTCTTGGACATTTTGGAAATCTTGTAACATTCTCTACAATCCATCTTTGAAATTCATTTTGACATTCCTCTTGGAACTAGGTGAAAAGTTGCGATGAAGTTAGGTCAAAAATCTGCCTAAACTAGGGCGAAATTTCACTAAGTTAAAAAGTTTTTGGACCCTTATTCACAAAATCATAACTTGAGATCCAAGCATCTTTTGGGAAAACTTTGTGAATCAAAGTTGTAGATTTTTTTGAGTACTATAACTTTTATGTTGGAAGTTTTCTTTGTTTCCAATTTCATCATGGAGAAAAAGTTGGGAACAGTTGGGAAAAAATAAGAAATTTTCATAACTTAGAAAATTTCTAAGTTATGAAACTTTTCAATCTTAAACCCTAATTCCCAAAATTAGGTTTCTTCGTGAACAAGTTTCATATTTTGACACGTCTTGATGAAAAATGACCCTTGGCACTTGATTTAGACCAAAAAGTCAAAGTTTGACTTTTCAGTGTACAATTGATTTTTGATCAGTTGACTGGAAAATTCATCTGTCAATCCAATGCATTTGGGATCTTTTGAACCTTTTGATTAGGTCAAGATGATGCAATTGAGTCCTTGGAACCATGCTTGAACCCAATTTGTCATTGGCTAGGTGAAAAATTAAAATTTCCCTTCTACAGTCAAAACCCTAAAAATGACCATTTTGCCCTTTTGATGATCTGATCAAATTTCTTGAGGAGTTGTGGTCCAAACTTGATCAAATGGTTCATATGAGTCTATAATGTTGATGTGGATCAAAAATTATGAGGTTTGACTGTAAATTGGCCACATTTTACTTTTTCCCCAATACAGATGATTTTTAGGTCAACTGTCCAATTGACTGGGCAAAAATTTGATTCAAGGCTTGAAACTTGGTATGAGAAATCTTAGGAGTCCAACATGAAGTATGAAAGTCACATGAGGAATTGTAATTCCAAAAATCCTTGTGCAAACTCAAACCCTAATTTCAGGTCATCAGTGCAAGGAGATGTCTTGAGCTGAGCAAACCCTAATCTTGTCTGGAGTCCAAGAAGTCTTGATTAAATGGGAGGGAAACTTTTGGGGTACAATAGTTGTCCCTGTTCAATATTCTTGAACATAAAGAGTTAGATTGGCGAGTTTTGTCGTTCGTGACTCGAAGGTAAAAGATGATTGGACACTAGAGTGCCCGTAAATTTGCACTCGTCAAAATGTAGTTGAGGAAATGGGCTTAAAGATGCCATTTGGAGATGTGATAAAATCTTTTTGGAGATGGGCTTGTAGATTCCATCCAAGAATGTTTGTTGTAAATCAGGAGAATGAACATCAGAATGGTATTCGTATCTGGAACGTATCTGAGTTGTATCTGGAGATTGAATCTGTATGAGCAATGGAATGGCGTCCGTGTCTGGAGCGTATCCGAGCTGTAACTGTATTTGAATCTTAATGAATAATAGAATGACTTCCGCATCTGGAGTGTATATGTATTTTATCTGAATCTGAAATCTGAAAAAGCGACAGAATAGCATCCGTGTCTGGGGCGTATTTGAGCTGGGGGAAAATTTGGATGAGTGACAGAATGGCTTCCGTGTCTAGAGTGTATCTGGACTGTATATGAAGTTGATATCTGTATGAGTAGCAGAATGACTTTTGTGTCTAGAGTGTATCTGAACTGTAACTGGGATCTGAATAAGTGACAGAATGACTTCCGTGTTTGGAGTGTGTGATACGGTGGGAGAACTGACTTGGGATTTTACGTTTATGTTCGCAAATGTTTCAGTTTAGCAAGAGTCGCCACCGACTTTTTATTTTATCCTAAGGAAAGGTCAAAAAGCACAAGAAAGACCTTTGAGATGTTTTCTTGGGTTCGAGGAGTAGATTATAGAAAGGGAAGGTATTAGCACCCTTTCTATCCATGGTTATCCATGGGCTCTTAGTTACTTGTTTTAGATCACTTGCCTTTGCTTTTCAATTGTTTGAAATGGTTCTTTGTGTGTGTGGTTTTTGAAAATGCTTTTAAAAAGAAGCCTTATCTAGGCAACCTTTGTAATGATTCTTGTTTGAATATATACAAAGGTGTGTGTCTTTTTGAAAAGATATTTCAATGTTTTGAAAGTTGTTTTGAAATTGTTTTGAAGTTGTGTTGTGAAGTGTGTTTGAAAATGGCAAGGGTGTTTTGCAAGCTTTTGATCAAGTAACTAAGAGTTGTCTACCCTATTTTACGCAAAGATCTTTCTTATGTTTTCAATCCTTTTGACAGTGTTATTTCACCATTGTGTTTGGCGAACAACCTTGTGTTAGGATGTTAAATGGGACAGGCGTGGGTCGTCGTATAGACCATGATAGCAATTGTGTCAAGTATTTTTGGCAATTTTCTTGAGGGACTTGATCATTTTGTTTAGGAAACTCAGATAGCGCCATCGAGGGACTATGATCTTTTGTTTGTTTTTGTTTTGCCAAAGTACTTGACATGCATATCATGGCCCATTTTTGAAGGCAACAAGTGGATTGAAACCCTAGGGGTGCAAGTGTGCATTGTGTTTGTTTTTCATGCATTTTTGTCTTTTGATTAGGTCAAACTATTTGTTAGTTTTGATTTTGCATACAAACCCTAAGTCTAATCATGGCATAATTGAAAGCATTTAAAGGTGCGAGAATTTAAATTCTACACTATTACAACATGATATAGGGAGGGGGTACAATTTTGAATAAGGGATTATTTAGACAAGAAATTAAATTCTAAATTATTACAACCAAATTGAATGTGTGAGGCATAACAATTAAATGTACGATATTTAAATAAATACAATAAATAAATATTAAATAAAATGTATTATGCAAAAACGTAACCTGCAAAGCTTCCAAACAAAAATGGCAATCTGTGTTAATGGAGTTACAGTTGGCAATGGAGGTCTGGAATAGTTTAGGTGAGTTGAATGGAAGGTATTGGAACAAGTTTGAGGCAAAACGCACGAGGCAAAGTGGAGATGGAAGTGATTCTGCAGGGCTTGCCCTATTTTGCAGAAAAATGGAGATTTTGTGTACAAGGAGGTTTTAGGGGTCAAGGGCTCGTGCTTCAGGCTTGTTAGGGTGTATGAAACTTGTTTGCAATGTTTGTGTAAGCTGACTATGGCTGGTTTTTGAGTTGGGAGGATTTGGACAAATTTCTTCTTTGTGAAGCAAGAATGTGTAACCCGTGATTACAGGCTTGTACCCTTTATCTTGTATGCTGCATACTTTGCCCTTGGTTACTGGAATTTGTGGATTTGATTTTGCTTCAGAGATATGGCCCCATGCTTCAAAGATCATGGTTTGACATAAAGTATAACTTTTCAAGAATGGAAATGTACCTTTTTCCAATTAAGGCTTAGTTTTGTGTACAATGCCCAAATGGCCAAAACAAATGCTTAGACTGATGGATTTGCATTCAATTAAGGAGTGTAAAATAGTTCAGAGGCCTGCAAATAAGTACAAAGCATGCTGGTTTGAAAATTCAACTTGTATGAACATGAATTGGCCATGGATACAAAGTGAGTTTTTGCCAACTTCAAGCATTCGATTCTCCCTAACCACAAAGGTGTTTGAGGAGTTCTTGGACAATTTGGAAATCTTGCAACATGTACTATAATCCATATTTGAAATGAAACTTGAAACTCCAAGTGGAACTATGTGAAAAATGGCCAAGAAGATGGGTCAAAATCCTTCCTAAACTAGGGCAAAATTTCTCTAAGTTAAAAGTTTTAGGGACCCTTGTTCCAAAAATCACAACTTGAGATCCAAGCTTCTTTTGAGAAAACTTTATGAATCAAAGTTGTATACCTTGTGATGGACTACAACTTTCATGTTGCAAGTTTTGTTTGAATCCATTTGCATCTTGGTAAAAATGTGGGGCAAAGTTAGGAAAAAATAAGAAAATTTCATAACTTAGAAAATTTCCAAGTTATGAAATTTTTCCATTTTAAACCCTAATTTTCAATTTTGGGTTTCTTGATGAACAAGTTTCATAATTTGACATGTCTTCATGAAAAATGACCCTTGGCACTTGATTTTGACCAAAAAGTCAAAGTTTGACTTTTCAGTGTACAGTCAAATTTTGATCAGTTGACTGAAAAATTCATCTGTCAATCCTATGCATTTGAGATCTTTTGAACTTGTTGAGTGGGTCAATACAATGTCATTGAGTCCTTGTGTCTATGGTTGAGCTTGATTTGCCATTGGCTAGGTCAAACAGTCAAAAATTTCCTTTGTACAGTCAAAACCCTAAAAATGACCATTTTGCCCTTTTGGTGATCTGATCAAATTTCTTGTGAAATTATGATCAAAACTTGATCAAATGGTTCATATGAGTTCATAATGTTGATGTGGGTAAACATTCATGAGGTTTGACTATCAATGTGCCACAATTGACTTTTTCCCCAATACAGTTGATTTCTAGGTCAACTGTCCAATTGACTGGGCAAAAATTTGATTCAAGGCTTGAAACTTGGTATGGACAAACTTGTGAGTCCAACATGAAGCATGAAAGTCATTTTTGGGCATTGTAGGTCAAAACATCCCTGTGCAAACTCAAACCCTAATTTAGGTCAACAGTGCAAGGAGGTGTCTTGAGCAGAGCAAACCCTAGCTTGATCTTGAATTCCAAGAGTCTTGTGATGAGAAAAGTTGATGAAATGAGAGGGAAAATTTTGGGGTACAACATTTGCCCATGTTCAATTTTCTTGGACCTGAAGAGTTAGATTGGCAAGTTTGCCTTTCGCGACTCGAAGGTAAAAGAGGATTGGACACTAGAGTGCCCGTAAATTTGCACTCGCCACAACATAGATGAGGGAATGGGCTTAAAGATGCCATTTGGAGATGGTAGAATCTTGCTGGAGATGGGCTTAAAGATGCCATCCAAGAATGTTTGTTGAACTGCAATGTTGTAGGTCAGAAGAATGAGCATCAAAATGGTATCCGTGTCTGGAGTGCATTTGAACTGTATCTGGAGACTGAGTCTGTACGAGCAAAAGAATGGCGTCCGTGCCTGGAGTGTATCTGAGCTGTAACTGTATTTGATTATTTGAATGAATATCAGAATGACTGTAGTGTCTGGAGTGTATCTGTATTGTGAATGGGTAACAGAGAAACATCTGTGTATGGAGCAACTGTGTGCTGGGGATAAGTTATGAATGAGGGACAGAATGGCAACTGTGTCTAGAGCGTATCTGGAATGTATCTGAAGCTGAGATCTGTGTGAGTAGCAGAATGACTTCCGTGTCTGGAGTGTATCTGGAACTGTAACTGGGATCTGAATAAGTGACAGAAAGATTTTCGTGGCGACTGCACTGGAGAGAATCAAACTACTGGTGTAAAGGGCCAGAATGGCATCCGTGTTTGGAGCGTATCTGAACTTGTAGTTGAATCTGAATGAGAGATAGAATAGTTGTCGTGTCTGGAGCGTATCTAGTCTGTATCGGATTGCTGAAGTCTGAATGAGTAGTAGAATGACTGACGTGTCTGGGGTGTATCTGTACTGTATTTTGACTTGAAATTGTGAATAATAGAATGATCGCCGTGTCTGGGGTGTATCATTACTGTATCAGGAAAATTGTTGATAATAGCCTTTTAATCTTATCCTGAAAAAGGGTAAAATGTTAGCTAAAACACAAAGTTATGTTGCATGATATGTATGATGCAATGAGTTGTGTTTCATCAATGTTCATGATATATGGATGTAATGGTTATACATGTAAGTCGAGTAGCTGTCTTGCTGAGGAAAATAAATCCTTCATGACTGGAGACAATGAAATCCTTGATTGTTGCCGGGTAAAGTGAATCTTTGACCAATGCTGAGGGTTCAAAAATCTTTGATTTCTGAAGATGAGAAATCCTTGCCGACTGCTTGGGGATTAAAGAATCTCTGATTGTTTGAGAAATGAGAAATCATGGGACCAGTGTTGGAGATTGATAATCCTCGACGATTTGTGGGGATTAACAAGGCCATGACAACTTCTGTGGGGATTGATGATCCTTCATGACTTTCCTGGGAAATAGGAAAACTCTGAAAATCTCTACTGGGGAGTTAAAACCTGGGAGGCTTCTGCTTGGAGAAATGAGACCGAGAATCTTCGATCTTGCTGGGAGATAATTCTATGGGGAGAATGTTTATTCGGCCAGTGAAATCAAGAGCTTTGGGTTGTATGCCTAACTATTGGGGAATCATCTTGGTTGGGGATAATCCAAGAAGTTAACTGTTATCTGCTTGGTTCTTAGACTTTTAAGATAGCCTGCTGGGGAAATCAGGAGAAGTTAAACAGTTCCCACCGGGGGTTGATAGTTGGAAACTTGGCTTCGCTGGGGAAGAAGGTTTAGAACATTTTGGTTCCGCTAGGGATAGGTATTTCGGGGTTTTCGGGCTCCATTGGGGATCGGGAGTTTGAACTCTGATGGGAACTTTGAAACTTAACTCAACTGGGGAATCCAGTTTAGAATGTACTGGCTCCACTAGGGATCTTGAAGCTTAACTCCGCTGGGGACATGTACTCCGAGGTTTTATCTTTGTTGAGGATCCGAACAAAGTATTGCAGAGGATTTCTTCTGGAATAGCACAAAGATACCTTCCTACACCTTCAACCTATCAGTAATTATACTTTCTCAATTTCATTTTATTTGTAAGCAATGATTATATTCAAATGCATATGCCTATTTTAACAAAACTTTGGAAGTTTTCAAATAAAAACATAAGTGTAAAAAAGAAAAGAAAGGCAAGCAAATTTCTGCACTTTGAAGTATCTTTGTATTAACTTGGTAAGTATCTTTGTACAAAGGAGATAGACATCCTAGTAAGAGAATGTTGTCGTAAAAATTGAGAAAAAATTTTATATAAGAGAAAGATGGCTATGTGTAATAATTCCATGGGGTTCCCATTCTGCTATAACCTTCACAACTCTGAGTATCTTGTCCATTCGCTGCTTCGTCCGCCAATGATTGGATTGATCAGAAGCTTGGAGCTTGTTGGTGAAGAGATTGTTCTTTAAGTGATCTGACGAGACATAGCCATACGCTTTAATTCCCTAACTTTTTCCTGGACCGCCCTTTCGGGTTTTCGATCCACCGGGAAACCCTTTTTGCCCAAGTTGCCCTTTCGGGTTTTCAACTTGCCGGGTGTACAGATTTTTTTGTTTTATCCCTAATTTTTGTCTGAACCGCCCTTTCGGGTTTTCATTTCACCGGGATGCCCATTTTTTCCCAAGTCGCCCTTTCGGGTTTTCAACTTGTCGGGTCGTTTATGCGTAGTATCTTTTGACTGTGTCTGTGTTCGCAGGGTGCGGCAAGTCGTCGCCATCCATGGTGGTCAGAATCATTGCCCCACCAGAAAAGATGCTCTTGATCACAAATGGTCCTTCGTAAGTAGGAGTCCACTTGCCCCTGGGATCACTTTGCGGAAATATGATCCGCTTGATTACAAGATCTCCGACTTGATATACTTAACGTCTGACTTTCTTGTTGAAAGCCTTGATCATCCGTTTTTGATACGTCTGACCATGACAAACAGCAGTAAGTCGCTTCTCGTTGATCAAATTAAGTTGGTCAAGCCGGGTCTGAATCCAATCGTCTTCACTCAAACCGGCATCCTTCATAATCCTCAAGGAAGGGATCTGAACTTCCATGGGTAGAACAGCTTCCATGCCATATACCAAAGAAAATGGGGTTGCCCCTGTTGAAGTACGTTCTGTGGTGCAATATCTGTGCAGAGAAAACAGTAACATCTCATGCCAGTCCTTGTAGGTGATTGTCATCTTTTGAATGATCTTCTTGATATTTTTGTTTGCGGCTTCAACAGCACCGTTCATCTTCGCCCGGTAGGGAGATGAATTGTGATGATAAATCTTGAACTGTTCGCATAGAGCGGTGATCATGGTGTTGTTCAAATTTGTACCGTTGTCTGTGATAATCCTATCGGGGATACCATACCGGCATATGAGGTTCTGCTTGATGAAACGGGAAACCACATTCTTTGTAACTGAGGTGTAGGAAGCTGCTTCAACCCACTTGGTAAAATAATCAATAGCGACCAAGATGAAGCGATGTCCATTGGATGTCGTAGGCTTGATCTCTCGAATCATGTCAATCCCCCTCGTTGTGAATGGCCAACGAGCTGTCAGAACGTTGAGAGGAACAGGAGGAATATGTACCTTGTCGGCATAGACTTGGCATTTGTGGCAGGTACGGGAATGTTGATGACAATCAACTTCCATGGTAGACCAGTAGTAGCCTGCCCTTAGAATCTTCTTAGCCATCGTATGTCCACTCAAGTGGGTTCCAAATGTGCCACTATGTATCTCGGTCATGATTAACTCTGCTTCAACCTTGTCCACACAACGAAGTAGAACACAATCATGGCTGCGCTTATAAAGGATGTCATTGCTTAGGAAGAACTTGGCAGCAAATCTCCTTAAGAACTTTTTGTCATTGACTGAAGCTCCTTCAGGATATTCTCTAGTCTGGAGATACCTTTTGACTTCATGAAACCAGGGTTGTTCCACTACTTCTTCGGTGTTAATCTCGTGACAATGCACAGGTTCGTCCATCCGCTCAATGGTAATTTGGGGAGCCTCGTTATCCCAGTTGAGTTTTAAAATGGAAGACATTGTAGCCAGAGCATCTGCTAACTGGTTTTCTTCTCGCGGGAAATGCTCGAAGGTAATCTGCTCGAAATGAGGCAACAATGTCAAGACATGTTCTTTGTATGGGATAAGATTAGGATGTTTGGTATCCCACTCTCCTTTGATTTGACTGATAACCAAAGCCGAGTCCCCAAATACGACCAAAGATTTGATTCCCAAGTCTATAGCAGCCTTGAGACCAAATATGCAAGCTTCATATTCAGCCATGTTGTTGGTACAGCTGAAGCAAAGCCGGGCAGTGAAGGGTGTATGGAAACCTTCCGGAGAAATGAGTACCGTACCGATACCGTTTCCAAGTGCATTTGAAGCACCATCAAAGTACAGGGTCCATCGGGATCCTTGTTCAGGTCTGTCATACGGTCAGTTACCTTCAATGTTGTCCAATGTCATGACGTCCTCGTCAGGGAAGTCGAATCTCATAGATTGGTAATCTTCGACGGCTTGATGAGCTAGATGGTCAGCTAGTACACTCCCCTTTATAGCTTTTTGGGTAGTATACTGGATATCATACTCGGTCAGGATCATTTGCCATCTAGAGATTCTTCTAGATAAAGCAGGATTCTCGAAGATATACTTGATCGGATCCATCTTGGAAATCAGCAAAGTGGTATGAGTCAACATATACTGCCTTAGCCGGCGAGCAGCCCATACCAAAGCGCAACAAGTTTTCTCGAGCAGTGAGTAGCGAGTCTCACAGTCGGTAAACTTTTTGCTAAGGTAATAAATGGCATGCTCTTTTCGGCCAGACTCGTCATGTTGGCCCAGTACACACCCCATTGAGTTATCCAAAACAGTTAAATACATGATTAACGGCCTTCCTTCGACGGGTGGCATCAGAATAGGAGGTTCTAGTAAGTACTCCTTGATCTTATCAAAAGCAACTTGACAATCATTGTTCCATTCAACTACCTGATCTTTCTTCAGCAGTTTGAAAATTGGCTCACAGGTAGATGTCAGGTGAGAGATGGACCTCGCAATATAGTTTAAGCGTCCCAAGAATCCTCTAACCTCCTTTTTAGTGCGGGGGGCATGCATTTCTTGTATAGCTTTTACTTTAGCTGGATCAACCTCAATGCCTTTGTTGCTGACAATAAATCCCAGAAGTTTACCAGACCTAACTCCAAAAGTACACTTGCTTGGGTTTAGTCTGAGCTTATACTCCTTCAACCTGGCAAACAGCTTTTGCAAATGATCAAGGTGTTCCTCTTTTGTCTGTGATCGAGATATCATGTCGTCTACGTAAACTTCGATCTCATGATGTATCATATCATGAAACAAAGCTACCATGGCGCGTTGATAGGTTGCCCCTGCATTCTTCAGTCCGAATGGCATCACTTTGTAGCAGAAGGTACCCCATTGCGTGACAAAAGTAGTTTTCTCCATGTCCTCGGGGACCATTTTGATCTGGTTGTATCCCGAGAATCCATCCATGAAGGAAAAAACCTTGTGTTGAGTTGTGTTGTCAACCAAAATGTCGATATGTGGCAGTGGGAAATCATCCTTAGGGCTAGCCCTGTTTAAGTCCCGATAGTCCACACACATTCTGACTTTGTCGTCCTTCTTAGGCACGGGCACAATGTTAGCAACCCATTGTGGATAGGAAGTAATAGCCAGAAAGCCAGCACTGAATTGCTTCATTACTTCAGCTTTAATCTTCTCAGACATGTCAGGCCTCATTCGACGGACCTTTTGCTTGATCGGTGGACAGTCTTCTCTTATAGGGAGACGGTGAACCACGATATCTGTGTCTAACCCTGGCATGTCTTCATAAGACCAGGCCAAGATTTCACCATATTCTTTTAACAACTTCACTAGACGCTCTTTGACACCTGGTTCCAAGTTGGCACCCACTTTTACTTCTTTCTTGTCCTCCTCTGTCCCCAAGTTGATGGTTTCTAGCAACTCTTCATGAGGCAGAATAGCCCTCTCTTCGTGTTGTAAAAGTCTGGCTAACTCTCCTGACACTTCACAGTCTTCGTCAACTTCGTACTCAGCATGATTGACCAATTCTTCAGAGTTATCGAAGGCTAAAATAGAATAGTCACCCATGGAATCCGGAGTGGATGGGTACCTGCATTTGTGAGTGTGTGTGTGTGTGTGTGTGTAAGGGATATCCATCCTTAAACAAAACAAAAATGCAAAAGGAAAGAAAATGAACACAACAGTTTATGAAAACGTCCAATGATTCATTAAAACTTGGCATATGATAATGAAGAAAATCAAGCCCTTACAAATGGACCTACATGCCCCGGGAAAGGCATGAGGTGAAAATAGTGTACGAATTGTTTAGTTATTACAGACCGAAATAAGAAATTGTTCAAAGATAAAATTACTGGTTAATAAAGGTGATGGGAATAAAATCCTTTGCTTCTCAGTTGCTTAGACCCCCTTCGACGGTTGGGAAGATCCAATCTTCGAGGTTGTTCTCTTCATCTTCATCTTCAACAGCAATAACTCCATGGTGAGTGATCCTCACAGGTGGCCTTCCAGTCTTGGAGCGACGCATAGCTTTTTGTCCTGCAGCTGTAAACCCTAGTCTAAATTTGTCCGTCTTATGGGGAAAATCAGGCAACTGCCCCCATACTGTACTCTTCCCTTCTTTGATCACCGCCTCTGCGTCTTTGAGAGATGCCATCCTAGGCACGTGCTTTGGAACGATAGGTACCTCAACCATTGTCTTCGCAACTGCTACCTCAGGAGAAACTTCCTCAAAATGTTGGAAAGGCGTTTTGATGAACTCGCCATCCAACTCCACATAGCGGAAGGAATTGAGATGACTTATCATGTACTCTTCCTCGCCGTGCACTGTTATAATCTTACCCTTAACAGGATATTTCAGCATTTGGTGCAAAGAGGAGGTAATTGCCCCGGCATAATGGATCCACGGTCTTCCTAACAAACACGAATATGACGAACGGATTTCCATCACATAAAAGGTGAAGTTGAAAACTTATGTGCCTACCTTGATAGGAATATCAACCTCTCCATAAACCATTCTTTTGGACCCACCAAAGGCCCTAACAACGATGTTACTAGGTTTGAGGGTCAATCCTTCGCAATCCAAACGGTCTAAAGCTTTCTTCGGCAGCACATTCAAGGAAAATCCAGTATCAACTAAGACATGGGCGAGGGTGGTTCCCCTGCATTCAACTGAGACATGTAGCGCGTCATTGTGTTTCCTTCCTTTGGGAGTTAAGTCAGCATCGGAAAAGCCAAGGCCATTATCAGCAGTAAGACTGGCCACACACTCCTGAAACTGGTCAGCCAAAGTCTCTTGGGGCACATGTGCCGTCTTTAGAAATTTTATTAAGGCCTTAGCATGGGCCTCAGAGAAAAGTAGAAGAGCCAACATGGATATTTTAGAAGGGGTCTGCCCTACCTGTTCCACGACGTCATAATCGCTCCTTTTGATGATTTTCAAGATTTCCTCAATTTCTTTCTGAGTGGTTTCAGGGATAACCACAGCATGAGCCTTCGTCCTGACAAGCACTTCTAGTATCCCCTTACCCTTACCGGTATTATCAACAGATGGTCTTACTTCAGGAGTATCCAATTCTTCAATTATCGGGTCTCGCACAGATGACTTAACAGGTGCAGAAGCTTTCGAGGGTCCGAAAACTGTCGGAAGCGAGCAATCTTCGGAGAAAAGATCCGGCTGCTGCGGGTTATCTTGCTTGTACCCGCAATGTTCCCTATATTAGGGTTTTCCTCTTCAGAATTCTCTTGGACTTCTTCAATCTGTTTGATACCATGATAGAAGATTTCTCCTCCATAGTTCCATGGTATCGTTTTTCTAGATTGATACGGGACAGGTCCCGGCATGGTGATTTTTAATGGTACAAATTTAGGATCGGGCGTAATCCTGACAGGCCTTTTGCAAGCCTTGGGAGGATTTTTGGAAATGGTTATAATTGCAATATTGTTGGTTGAAGTAGCAAAAGTAGCAGGAGTAACAGGAGTGAAGGTATCAACAAAGTTTTTTTGGAAGAGTATCTCTTGGGTATCCATCAGGCATTGGACACCTGACTTCAACATTGGGCAATCAACTCGTATGTTCAAACAAAAGTAGCAGTCTTTTCCACAACTAGGAAAGATCTCGGCTCTCATCAAATTCTCTTTAATCACTAGTAACGGAGTCAAAAGGTCAGCAACATCAGTAACATGAAGGTTTTCCATAATGGCATGAACATTATTACCGTGCTTGGGCATCAGAGCAGAAATCACATTGGGCTTCTCAAGAGCATCAAATTCCACTTCCTTGGCATCAATCAGGTCTTGGATTTTATTCTTAAGCGCCCAACAATTATTAGTATCATGCCCAGCACTGTCAGAGTGGTAAGAACACTTAGCATTGGAGTGGTAGTATGGAGAGGAGGTATTAGGGTTCTTTGGCGCTTCCTTCAAACTGGCAAGATTCAGCTTTAACAAATGAGGGAGTACTTGTGCTGGCGTCATGTTGATTCGGGTGAACTGCCGTTGTGGCCTTTCTACCCGTTGTTGATTCGGTCTTGACTGATTGCCGCGAGGTTGATCATTTGAAGAGTTTTGAATCATCACAGCCCCTACAGTAGGTTAGCGCTCGGTTCTTCCTTAAATTTTCTGAGAATACACAGCAGAGGCTTCCTTCTTAGCTGGGAAGGTTTTCTTAATGGCGGTGGACGCGGAGGCATCTTTCTTAATCTTACCACTTTTAATACCGGCCTAGACCCTTTCACCGGTCAAAATTAGCTCAGTAAATCCCGCGGAAGAACTCCCAATTAAATTATTGAAGAAAGGGACAGACAGGGTCCCAAGAAACATGTCAACCAGCTCCCTATCTGACAATGGTGGCTGCACCCTTCCAGCCAGATCACGCCACTTCTGGGCATACTCTTTAAATCCTTCATTGGAAGCCATCCCCATACTCTGTAGTTGAGTACGAGTAGGCGCCAAATCAGCATTGTATTGGTATTGACGGTAAAAAGCAGCAGCTAAGTCTTCCCAATTGTGAACCTCTGATCTCTCGAGTTGATAGAACCAGTCCAATTGTGTGCCTGACAAACTGTCTTGGAAAAAGTGTACCCAAAGGTCTTTATCAGATGAGTGGGGTTGGATCTTTCTGACATACGATCTCAGTTGCATCTTTGGGCATGACAGATTGTCATACTTAGCAAATGTTGGTACTTTGAACTTGGGAGGAATAACGATCCCAGCGACCAACCCTAGTTCTTCAAAATCTAAACCAGGTACCCTCTGCAACTCCATGGCTGCCAATTTATCCTCAAGATTCTTATATTTATCATCCGCTGGGGGATATTTCTGTTCGGAGTAATCTTCGTCTTCTTCCTCTTCCTCTTCTTCAACTTTAGATTCAGACGGTACTGCAGCCCCTTTTCCTTTACCAGCCCCTTCGTCAGACGTTGAGGGGAACTCGAGAACTTTTCTAGCATTGCTTTCAAACCTTCTTCCAAAAGTGGCTACTCCAGGCCTCTTCTTCTTTTTCTCTTTATTTTTCTCCAACAGTGCTTTGAGGTCCTCTTGACCCTTTACTAAGGTCATGAGGAGTTGCTGGAATTGAGAATTTTGTGCTTGCAGATCCTTAACCGTCTGCTCCAAATCCATCTTGCTGAAATAAACAGCAGAGAGATAAGGAAACCTGGTGTGAAGACCTGTTTATGCATATGATGAATGATGTGTTATTCATGTAATGCATTCAAGGATTCCGAAATTCAAATTTGTTGCAAACAAAAAGGAACACATGTCATATTAAGAAGAAATTGTTAGTACATAAGTGCCCCATGGGCAAAATATTACAAAATTCTTAATGTAAAAAGACATTGCGCATCCTCTTTGGTGCGATGTAAGTGTTGAGAGTTTCCTCCTCATGAAGTCGGCGGGTAAGCTCCAAAACCTTCTTCTCACTGGCATAGAAGCTAGCTTCAAAAGTATTTCGTTCTTCTTTGACTTGGATCCAACTCTTTTGCATTTCTTCCCATGATGTTGGCATGTCAGGATGTAGGATGTTGTATGGAACCTCTCCTTCCATAACAGGCTCTTTGATCAAGGGGAGAATGTGAGGATATGGCATCATAAGATTCTGGGCGCGGGTTCGTACCCACTTGAGATAAGGCTCAAGGAGGATGGAATTCTTATGCCCTAGTGTCTTACTATCCACATTGTTGGGCATCCTCCAAGCTCTGATGAACCTTTGTCGAAGTCCTTGCGCATCATTGTCGAAGTCAAAAACTAGGTCAGGAATCAGCATGTCATGAGGGCCATCCCTTTGAGCATATCCAAACTGTCTTAGAGCTAAACAGGGGTTGTAGGTAATGCCTCCCCTAATACCAAGTAGTGGGACATTAGGGAATTCCCCACAACGATCAATGATGATGACATTTTCTCTGGACCGAGAACACCAATGAACATCAGAATGTGTGAGGGTCATCAACTGTTGTGACCACCTTGAACCCTGCTCATTCTTCAAAACTGATTGTGGAAGGTGAGAAATAAACCACCTTGCTAGGAGAGGAGTACAACACATGAGAACACCTCTTTTCCTCATTGTTCGTGTGTAAAATGAGTGTAGGATGTCCCCAAGAAATGTAGGCACAGGATTCCGAGATATGAAAATCTTGACAGCATTCACATCTATAAGTTGATCAGGGTTTGGGAATAGGACCAACCCATAGATAAGGAGTGCCACAATCTCTTCATAGGCTTGTAGATCAAGAGAATTCCAGCAGTCTTGTGCCTTCTAAAACAGAAAGTTTGCCAAGAAACCCTTGACACCACTTTTGGTTTCCCAATGCTCCTTGATGTCAGATGGTTACAAGTGTAATGCTTGAGAAACATCTTCAGGATTTGGTTCTTTTTCCGTACCGTTATAGGGTAGTTGATGAAGAATAGGAATTCTCAGGAGTTGAGAAAATTCCTCCAAAGTGGGTACTAGCTGGTAATCAGGGAATGTGAAACAGTGGTGTAGGGGGTCAAAGAACTGGAAGAGAACTTTCACCATGTCTTCTTCAATGTTGGAGTTGACCAAGCTGAGAAGTCTACCATGTCTTTCACTGAAGTGAGAATTCTCTGGAATCCTGGATGTAAGCTCCTTGAGTTGAGGAGGGATTCTCACAAGGTTGACTTGAATTGTTTTCTTGCGAAGAGATTCCATGACCTACAAAACAAGAACAAAGATGAAGATCCAAACCCTTGAAATGGTTAGTGGATGCATATGATGCTTTATGATGTTCATGATGTATGCACAAGCAAATGTACAAACAAGTCACACAAAACCCTAGTTTCAGGCTTGCATGAGGTTTCATAGGTAAATACCCTCTTGAGTTTAGTTGGCTGAAACCTGTCCTATAAATAGTAACCGGGTTCTAAGGAGCTCAATATCACTGAATTATTTTCTATGTTCATTGTTTTGGTTTAGCCACTTAACTAGCGACCAAAATATTCCAAGAAAATAACCCTCAATGAGTGTAGTATCGAGTATCTACCAACTTCGGACTGCACCAAAGCCGGTCATCTCACTACCCCTAATAAAAGGCCAAGATGGTCAAGTAAGGTTCTAAGAGTTCATTAGTGCTTCATGACATCACTCAGCGGCCCCGTATTCTCTTTGATTGACTCAAAGGCTACCGGTACTCACAAATATGTCGCAATAATATAGCTATTTCTTCAACCATGTCGGTATACCCCGCATAGTTTCCACAACGTATTGCTATTTACCTATGAATGTTTCCCAAATTCGGGTAGCGGATTTCAAGCCCAAACAAGAGAACCAAATGTAAAGCAATCAAAGAAAACAATATAATCATGCAAAGGGTGATCTAAGCCCTAAGGTTACTCCATTTTTAAAGTTATCCCCAGGAGAGTCGCCAGTTCTGTGATACGGTGGGAGAACTGACTTGGGATTTTGTGTTTTATGTTCGCAAATGTTTCGGTTTAGCAAGAGTCTCCACCGACTTTTTATTTTATCCTAAGGAAAGGTCAAAAAGCACAGGAAAGACCTTTGAGATATTTTCTTGGGTTCGGGGAGTAGATTATAGAAAGGGAAGGTATTAGCACCCTTTCTATCCATTGTTATCCATGGGCTCTTAGTTACTTGTTTTAGATCACTTGCCTTTGCTTTTCAATTGTTTGAAATGGTGCTTTGTGTGTGTGGTTTTTGAAAATGCTTTGAAAAAGAAGCTATGTCTAGGCAACCGTTGTAATGATTCTTGTTTAAATATATACAAAGGTGTGTGTCTTTTTGAAAAGATATTTCAATGTTTTGAAAGTTGTTTTGAAATTGTTTTGAAGTTGTGTTGTGAAGTGTGTTTGAAAATGGCAAGGATGTTTTGCAAGCTTTTGATCAAGTAACTAAGAGTTGTCTACCCTATTTTACTCAAAGATCTTTCTTATGTTTTCAATCCTTTTGACAGTGTTATTTCACCATTGTGTTTGGCGAACAACCTTGTGTTAGGATGTTAAACGGGACAGGCGCGGGTCATCGTATAGACCATGATAGCAATTGTGTCAAGTATTTTTGGCAATTTTCTTGAGGGACTTGATCATTTTGTTTAGGCAACTCATATAGCGTCATCGAGGGACTATGATCTTTTGTTTGTTTTTGTTTTGCCAAAGTACTTTACATGCATATCATGGCCCATTTTTGAAGGCAACAAGTGGATTGAAACCCTAGGGGTGCAAGTGTGCATTGTGTTTGTTTTTCATGCATTTTTGTCTTTTGATTGGGTCAAACTATTTGTTAGTTTTGATTTTGCATACAAACCCTAAGTCTAACCATGGCATAATTGAAAGCATTTAAAGGTGCGAGAATTTAAATTCTACACTATTACAACATGATATAGGGAGGGGGGTACAATTTTGAATAGGGGATTATTTAGACAAGAAATTAAATTCTAAATTATTACAACCAAATTGAATGTGTGAGGCATAACAATTAAATGTATAATATTTAAATAAATACAATAAATAAATATTAAATAAAATGTATTATGCAAAAAAGTTTTTAGGTATGTAAAAAGTATTTTTAATGTGAAATAAAAAGTCAATTTTAATTATTTTTTATTTTAGGGCAAAAACCCTAATTTCTCAAATAAATAGTATTATTTATTATTTATATACAATAATGCATTAATTTGTACAAAAAATAAAAGTATATTGAAAAAAAGGTATTTTTAGTATAAAATATTAATAAAAATAAAAATGTATTATTTTTGTGTTTTTTTTGTTCTAATTATTTAATATATATATATATATATATATATATATATATATATATATATATATATATATATATATATATATATATATATATATATATATATATATATATATATATATATATATATATATATATATATATATATATATATATATATATATATATATATATATATATATATATATATATATATATATATATATATATATATATATATATGTGTGTATTAAATATATTAAGTGTGTGAAAAATAAAATAAATTATTTACAAAAATATATATATTTCAAGAAAATATTTTCAAATGTGAATAAAAATAATAAATAAAAATAAAAGTGTTTTTTACATTGTTTTTGAATTTAAACAAAATAAATATAAAGTATTTAATGTATTAATACTAGAAATAATTAAAATAAATACCAAATAAATATAAAATTTTATGAAAATATTTTTTAAGTATTTTTTATATTAAAAAATAAAATATCAAAGTCAGAAATAAAATAAAAATGCAAAAATAATAAAAATACAAAGAAATGGGTCAGGGGGTGCTGAAAGTAGATTGGGAGGTGTCAAAAGTAAAGAAATCCAGGCTCAGCCCAGACTTCATCTTCAACCTCTAGAAGTTTGAAAAACACGCATTTTCCACACAAACCTGTATCTCTTGATTCTGTGCTTTTTTGACAAAACTCATATCATGAAACTTGTAGAGCATCAAACAACGAATCTAACCATATAAAAAACTTAAGCTAACTCTCAAAGACCAGAGAGAATTTCTCTGGCCCTAATTTCTAACCTAGTTTTTTCAGAAAGTTCATGGTTGAAATTATCCTAGCACGATTAATATAAATGAAAACTAAGCACATGTATGGTTTCAGGGCTATGAATACAACATCTTTCATTCACAAACCTAAGTCTAACTATTCCTAAATAGAGAGATAAAAGTTCATGAAATACCTGTTTCAGTTGAGTTCGAGCTGGACAATGTAGCAACTTTCAATGGTGCTTGAGGTTCTTTTGAGCTTGCCTGATGTCCACTGAAGCTTTCCCAATGCTTAGTTTGTTTTGAAGTAGTCTGAATCGTGCTATGGAACTCAACCTGCAAAGCTTCCAAACAAAAATGGCAATGTGTGTTAATGGAGTTACAGTTGGCAATGGAGGTCTGGAATAGTTTAGGTGAGTTGAATGAAGGTATTGGAACAAGTTTGAGGCAAAACGCACGAGCCAAAGTGGAGATGGAAGTGATTCTGCAGGGCTTGTCCTATTTTGCAGAAAAATGGAGATTTTGTGTACAAGGAGGTTTTAGGGGTCAAGGGCTCGTGCTTCTGGCTTGTTAGGGTGTATGAAACTTGTTTGCAATGTTTGTGTAAGCTGACTATGGCTGGTTTTTGAGTTGGGAGGATTTGGACAAATTTCTTCTTTGTGAAGCCAGAATGTGTAACCCGTGATTACAGGCTTGTACCCTTTATATTGTATGCTGCATACTTTTCCCTTTGTTACTGGAATTTGTGGATTTGATTTTGCTTCAAAGATATGGCCTCATGCTTCAAAGATCATGGTTTGACATAAAGTATAACTTTTCAAGAATGGAAATGTACCTTTTTCCAATTAAGGCTTAGTTTTGTGTACAATGCCCAAATGGCCAAAACAAATGCTTAGACTGATGGATTTGCATTCAATTAAGGAGTGTAAAATGGTTTAGAGGCCTGCAAATAAGTACAAAGCATGCTGGTTTGAAAATGCAACTTGTATGAACATGAATTGGCCATGGATACAAAGTGAGTTTTTGCCAACTTCAAGCATTCGATTCTCCCTAACCACAAAGGTGTTTGAGGAGTTCTTGGACAATTTGGAAATCTTGAAACATGTACTATAATCCATATTTGAAATGCAACTTGAAACTACAAGTGGAACTATGTGAAAATGGCCAAGAAGATGGGTCAAAATCCTGCCTAAACTAGGGCAACATTTCTCTAAGTTAAAAGTTTTAGGGACCCTTGTTCCAAAAATCATAACTTGAGATCCAAGCTTCTTTTGAGAAAACTTTGTGAATCAAAGTTGTATACCTTGTGCTGGAATACAACTTTCATGTTGCAAGTTTTGTTTGAATCCATTTTCATCTTGGTGAAAATGTGGGGCAAAGTTAGGAAAAAATAAGAAAATTTCATAACTTAGAAAATTTCCAAGTTATGAAATTTTTCCATTTTAAACCCTAATTTGCAATTTTGGGTTTCTTGATGAACAAGTTTCATAATTTGACATGTCTTGATGAAAAATGACCCTTGGCACTTGATTTTGACCAAAAAGTCAAAGTTTGACTTTTCAGTGTACAGTCAAATTTTGATCAGTTGACTGAAAAATTCATCTGTCAATCCTATGCATTTGAGATATTTTGAACTTGTTGAGTGGGTCAAGACAATTTCATTGAGTCCTTGTGTCTATGGTTGAGCTTGATTTGCCATTGGCTAGGTCAAACAGTCAAAAATTGCCTTTGTACAGTCAAAACCCTAAAAATGACCATTTTGCCCTTTTGGTGATCATATCAAATTTCTTGTGGAATTGTGATCCAAACTTGATCAAATGGTTCATATGAGTTCATAATGTTGATTTGGGTCAAAATTCATGAGGTTTGATTGTCAATGGGCCACATTTGACTTTTTCCCCAATACAGTTGATTTCTAGGTCAACTGTCCAATTGACTGGGCAAAAATTTGATTCAAGGCTTGAAACATGGTATGGACAAACTTGTGAGTCCAACATGAAGCATGAAAGTCATTTTTGGGCATTCTAGGTCAAAACATCCATGTGCAAACTCAAACCCTAATTTAGGTCAACAGTGCAAAGAGGTGTCTTGAGCAGAGCAAACCCTAGCTTGATCTTGAATTCCAAGAGTCTTCTGATGAGAAAAGTTGATGAAATGAGAGGGCAAATTTTGGGGTACAACAGAGTGTATCTGAACTTGAAATTGATAGTTGAATCTGAATGAGAAATAGAATGGCTTCCGTGTCTAGAGCGTATCTAATTTGTATTATGAGGTTGAGGTCTGAATGAGTAACAGAATGACTTCCGTGTCTGGAGTGTATTCATACTGTATCTGAATGAGAGATGTGAATGAGTAACAGAATGACTTCCGCATATGGAGTGTATCTGAACTGTAACTGGGATCTGAATAAGTGACAAAATGACTTTTGTGTCTAGAGTGTATCTGAACTTGAAATTGATAGTTGAATCTGAATGAGAAATAGAATGGCTTCCGTGTCTGGAGCGTATCTAATCTGTATTATAAGGTTGAGGTCTGAATGAGTTTCATAATGACTTCCGTGTCTGGAGTGTATCCGTACTGTATCTTGACTTTGAATTCTGAATGAGTAACAGAATGACTTCCGTGTCTAGAGTGTATCTGTATTGTATCTGAATGAGAGATCTGAATGAGTAACAGAATGACTTCCGCGTCTGGAGTGTATCTGTACTGTATCTGAAATCTTTGAATATTTGTTAAAGATAGCTGTTAATCTTATCCTGAAAAGGGTAAAATGTTAGCTGAAACACAAAGTTATGTTGCATGAAATGTATGATGCAATAAAATGTGCTTTATCAATGTTTATGATATATGAATGAAATGTATGCGCATGTAAGCTGATTTGTTGTATTGCTGAGGAAAATAAATCCTTGATAGCTGGAGATAATAAAGCCCTTGACTGCTGCCGGGGAAAATAAATTCTTGACCGCTGCTGGAGATTCAAAATCTTTGATTGCTGAGGATGAGAACTCCTTGGTGACTGTTGGAGATTTAAAATCCTTGACAACTTTTGTGGGGATGTGAGAATCCTTCACGACTTTCCTGGGGATATAGGGATCCTTCAAGTCTTTGGAGTTGGAATATGATAATCATTTTGTTGTGAAAATAATGCCAAGTGTTGCTTGAGAAACCTTCTTGGGGAATACAGAGAACTTTGAAGACTTCTACTGGGGGTTAAATAATGGGAATCCTTACTCGGTTGGGGAATAGGGAGAACTCTGGCGATCTCTACCGGGGATCAAACAAAGGAAAACCTTGATCTGCTGGAGAATAAGGAAGACTCTGATGGCTTCTACGGGGAATTAAGAATGAGAATCTTCAATATATTGAGGAGTGGTGAATGAGAATCTTCGATCTGTAAGGGATTAAAAATTCTGACAAATTCATGTTGGGGAGTAATGAAGACTCTGGCAACTTCTCTGGGGAATCAAGAATGAGAATCTCCAATCTGCTAGGGGAATTTGAATCCTTGGGGACTTCATGCTGGGGAGTTAAGAATGATAATCTTCATTCTGTTGGGGAGTAAAAACTCTGGGGAAGAAGGTTTCCTGGTGGAGAGTAAGTGAAAACTCTATGGGAGTATCTATACTGCTGGGGAGTAGCTATCCTGCTGGGTAGATCAGGAGTTTGGGGTTGTATGCCAATCTACTGTGGAATTATCCTAGTTTAGGGATAAAAGTTAACTGTTATCTGGTTGATTCTCAGGCTTTAAGACAACTTGCTAGGGAATTGGATGATTTCCGCCGGGGATTGATAGTTGGTAATTTGACTTGACTGGGGAAGAAGGTTTCATCTCCGCTGAGGGTCTGTAGTTCAAAGTTTTTACTCCGCTGAGGATTGGGAGTTAAAGGTTTGGAATTATAACTCCACTGGGGATATGCATTTCAAGGTTTAAGCTCCGCTCGGGATCTAGATGATGTATTGCAGGGGATTTCTCTTGGAATAGCCTGAAGACATTTTCCTATACTTTTAACCTGTCAGTAATTATTCTTTCGCATTTCGTTTATTTGTAAATAGTGATTATATTCAAATGCATATGCTCATTAATAAATCATTGGACGTTTTCAAATAAAACACAACGGTAAAAAGGAAAAGACAGATAGTTTTTCTGCACTTTGAAGTATCTTTGTATTAACTTTGTGTAAGTATTTTGTAAAAAGGAGATAGACATCCTAGTAAGAGAATGTTGTCATACAAATGAGAAAAATTTATACAAAGAAAGATGGCTATGTGTAAAAATTCCATGGGGTTCCCATTCTGCTATAGCCTTTGTAACTCTGAATATCTTGTCCACTCGTTGCTTCGTCCGAAGATGATTGGATTGATCAGAAACCCGGAGCTTGTTTGTGAAGAGATTGTCCTTAAAGTGATCCGACGAGACATAGTCATATGCTTTAATTCCCTAACTTTTGCCTGGACCGCCCTTTTGGGTTTTCGATCCACCGGGAAACCCTTTTTTGCCCAAGTCGCCCTTTCGGGTTTTCAACTTTCCGGGTGTACATATTTTTTTATTTATCCCTAATTTTTTCCTGAACCTCCCTTTCTGGTTTTCGATTCACCGGGATGCCCTTTTTTTGCCCAAGTCGCCCTTTCGGGTTTTCAACTTGCCGGGTCATTTAGGCGTAGTATCTTTTGACTATGTCTGCGTTCGCAGGGTGCGGCAAGTCATCGCCGTCCATGGTGGTTAGAATCATCGCCCCGCCAGAAAAGATGTTTTTGATTATAAATGGTCCTTCGTAGGTAGGAGTCCATTTGACCTTGGGATCACTTTGTGGCAAGATGATCCGCTTGATTACAAGATCCCCGACTTGATATACCTGGCACCTGACTTTCTTTTTGAATGCCTTGATCATGCGTTTTTGATACGCCTGACCATGGAAAACAGCAGTAAGTCTCTTCTCGTCAATCAAGTTAAGTTGATCAAGCTGGGTCTGAATCCAATCGTCTTCACTCAAACCAGCATACTTCATGATTCTCAATGAGGGAATCTGAACCTCGATAGGTAAAACAGCTTCCATGCTGTATACCAAAGAATAGGGTATTGCCCCAGTTGACGTGCGTGCCGTGGTACGGTACCCGTGCAGAGCAAACGGTAACATCTCATGCCAGTCCTTGTAGGTGACTGTCATCTTTTGTATGATCTTCTTGATATTTTTGTTCGCAGCTTCGACAGCACCGTTCATCTTTGACCGATAGGGAGATGAATTGTGATGTTGAATCTGGAATTGCTCACACAAGAAGGTGATCATGGTGTTGTTCAGGTTTGTATCGTTGTCAGTGATAATCCTTTCGGGGATACAGTACTGGCAAATAAGGCTCTGCTTGATGAAGCGGGCAACAACATTCTTTGTGACAGATGCGAAGGAAGCTGCTTAGACCCACTTGGTGAAGTAATCAATGGCCACTAGAATAAAGCAGTGTCCATTGGATGTCGTAGGCTTGATCTCTCCAATCATGTCGATTCTCCACATAGCGAATGGCCAAGGAGCTGTTAAGACATTGAGAGGAACTGGAGGTATATGTACCTTGTCCGTATAGATTTGACATTTGTGACAAGTCCTGGAATATTGATAGCAGTCAGCTTCCATGGTAGACCAGTAATAGCCTGCCCTTAGAATCTTCTTAGCCATCGTATATCCGCTAGAGTGAGTGCCAAAGGTACCATTGTGTAGTTCAGCCATGATCTGTTCAGCTTCAATCTTGTCCACACAACGGAGCAGGATGCAATCATGATTGCGCTTGTACAGGATACTATTACTCAAGAAGAACTTAGCTGAGAATCTCCTTAAGAACTTTTTGTCATTGGCTGAAGCTCCTTCAGGATATTCCTGAGCCTCGAGATACCTTTTGACTTCATGAAACCACGGTCGGTCCACTACTTCTTCGGTATTAATCTCGTGACAGTGTGCAGGTTCGTCCATCCGTTCAATAGTGATTTGGGGAGCCTCATTATCCCAGTTAAGTTTAAACATGGATGACATTGTAGCTAGAGCATCTGCTAGCTTATTTTCTTCTCGCGGGAAGTGCTCGAAGGTAATCTGCTCTAAATGTGGTAACAATGTCAAGACATGTTCTTTGTAAGGGATGAGGTTCGGATGCTTAGTGTCCCACTCTCCTTTGATCTGACTGATAACCAAAGTTGAGTCCCCAAACACAATCAAAGATTTGATTCCCAGGTCTATTGCAGCCTTAAGTCCAAAGATGCAAGCTTCATACTCTGTCATGTTGTTGGTACAGTTGAAGAAAATTCTGGTTGTGAAAGGTGTATGGTAACCTTCTAGAGAGATGAGTACCGCACCGATACCGTTTCCAAGTGCATTGGAGGCACCATCAAAGTACAGGGTCCATCAGGATCCTTGTTCAGGTCTGTCATATGGTCTGAAATCTTTAATGTTGTCCAATGTCATAATGTCCTCGTCAGGGAAGTCAAACCTCATGGATTGGTAATCTTCGACCGCTTGATGAGCCATATGGTCAGCTATTACACTCCCCTTTATAGCTATTCTTCCAGATAAAGCAGGCTTCTCAAAGATGTACTTGATTGGATCCATCTTAGATATCAACAAAGTGGTATGAGTTAACATATACTGCCTTAGCCGGCGAGCAGCCCATACCAAAGCTCAGCAAGTTTTCTCGAGCAGTGAGTATCGGGTCTCACAGTCGGTAAACTTTTTGCTAACGTAATAAATGGCATGCTCTTTTCGGCCAGACTCGTCATGTTGGCCCAGTACGCACCCCATTGAATTATCTAAGACAGTCAGATACATGATTAGCGTTCTTCCTTCGACGGGTGGCATCAAGATAGGAGGTTCTAGCAAATACTCCTTGATTTTATCGAAAGCAATTTGACAGTCATCATTCCATTTAACCACATGATCTTTCTTCAACAGCTTGAAGATTGGTTCACAGGTAGATGTTAGGTGAGAAATGAACCTTGCAATGTAGTTTAGGCATCCCAAGAAACCTCTGACCTCCTTTCTCAGTGCGAGGAGTAGGCATTTCTTGTATAGCTTTGACTTTGGCAGGATCAACCTCGATGCCTTTGTTGTTGACAATGAAACCCAAGAGTTTACCAGACTGGACTCCGAAAGTTCACTTGTTAGGATTCAGTCTGAGCTTGTACTCTTTCAACCTGACAAACAGCTTTTACAAGTGATCGAGGTGTTCTTCTTCCATCTGTGATCGGGCTATCATGTCATCTACGTAGAATTCTATCTCATAATGTATCATATCATGAAACAAAGCTACCATGGCGTATTGATAGGTTGCCCCGACATTCTTCAGTCCGAATGGCATCACTTTGTAACAGAACGTACCCCACTGTGTAACAAAAGTAGTTTTCTCCATGTCCTCGGGTGCCATTTTGATCTGGTTGTACCCTGAAAATCCGTCAATGAAAGAAAATACCTTGTGCTGAGTTGTATTGTCAACCAGGATGTCAATGTGCAAAAGTGGAAAGTCATCTTTAGGGCTAGCCCTATTTAAGTCTTTATAATCCACGCACATTCTGACTTTTCCGTCCTTCTTAGGCACGGGCACAATATTGGCAACCCATTGTGGATAGGAAGTAACAGCAAGAAACCCAGCATTGAACTGCTTCATAACTTCTGCTTTGATCTTTTCTGACATGTCGGGCCTCATGCGGCGGACTTTCTGTTTAATTGGTGGACAGTATTCTTTTGTGGGTAGACGGTGAACCACAATATCTGTATCGAGTCCCGGCATGTCTTCGTACGACCAGGCGAAGATCTCAACATATTCATGTAACAGCTGAATTAAGCGCTCTTTGACACTTGGCTCTAGGTTGGCACCCACTCTAACTTATTTTCTGTCTTCCTTAGTACCCAAGTTGATTGTCTCTAACAACTCCTCATGAGGTAGAATAGCCATTTCTTCCTGTTGTAGCAGTCTAGCCAATTCTCTCGGTACCTCACAATCTTCCTCACCTTCGTATTCGGCATGGTAGACCAGATCTTCAGAGTCACTGAAGGCCATAGAAGAATTGTTACCCATGGAATCCGAAATGGAAGGGTACCTGCATTTGTGAGTGTGGGTGTGTGTAAGGGATAGCCACCTTTAAACAAATAAAATGTAAAAAGAAAAATAATGAACACAAAAGTTAATATGTGAAAACGTCCATGATTCATTAAAATGGCATATGAAGATGAAAAATCAAACCCTTACAAATGGACCTATGTGCCTCGGGTAAAGCACAAGGTTAAAAGTGTACGAATTTTTTGAGAATTATTACAAACCAACAGAAATGTTTGAAAGATAAATTACTGATTTATGAAAGTAATGGGAACAAAGTCCTTTGCTTCCCAGTTGCACAGTCCTCCGTCAACAGTAGGGGAAATCCAGTCTTCCAAGTTGCTCTCCTCTTCACTATCCTCCAAAGCATTGACTCCATGATGGGTGATCTTCACTGGTGGCCCTCCATCCCGGGAGCGACGCACAGCCTTTTGGCTAGCCGAAGTGAAACCCAAGCCGAATTTATCTGATTTGAAAGGAATGTCCGGGAGCTGCCCCCAGATTGTGCTTCCTCCTTCTTCAATCACGACCTTTGCATCTTTGAGAGACAACATCTGAGGCGGAGGTCTGGTAATCATGGGTACAGAAGCCACTATCTTGGTTGCCGCAATCTCCTGAGCTACCTCTTCAAAATTCTGAAAGGGGGTTTCGATGAATTCACCATCCAATTCAACATAGCAGAAAGAATTTAGATGGCTTATCATGTATTCCTCTTCGCCTTGAACAGTTATAATTTTCCCCTGGACAGGGTATTTGAGCATTTGATGCAGAGTAGAAGTGACAGCTCCAGCATAGTGAATCCAAGGTCTTCCCAACAAGCAAGAATAGGAAGGACGGATGTCCATCACATAGAATATGCAGTTGAAGGTTTCAGGTTCCACTTTGATCGGGATGTCCACTACCCCGTGGACCATCCTTTTAGAACCGTCAAAGGCTCTGACAATTATATTGTTGGGCTTCAGGGTTAGGCCTTCACAATCCAACCTATCCAAGGCCTTCTTTGGCAAGACGTTTAGCGATGAACCAGTGTCTACCAGTAAGTGTGCTAGAGTAGTCCCTCTGCATTCCACCGAGACATGCAAAGCGTCATTATGTTTTCTCCCTTTTGATGTTAAATCGGCATCAGAGAATCCTAGACCATCGTCAGCTGTTAAGCTAGCTACACATTCGTGGAACTGATCCGCGGAGGTTTCCTGTGGCACATGGGCCGTCTTCAAGAATATGATCAGAGCTTTAGCATGAGCTTCTGAACAAAGCAGCAGGGCCAACATGGAGATCATTGAGGGGGTTTTCCCCAGTTGTTCCACAACATCATAATCGCTTTTCTTGATTATTTTCAAAATCTCTTCCATTTCTTTTTGAGAGGTTTCAGGGATGACCAATGGCTGATCCCTCGTCCTGACGGGCTCTTCTTGGATCCCTTTCCCTCTATCATCAGCAGCAGCAGAGGGGATAACCACGGGAGTTACAACTTCTTCAGTAATTGGAATTCTTGCAAATATAATTACCGGTGTAGGGGTAACCTTAGGAGCAGCTGAGGGTCCAAAGATTACCTTTGGAGGGGAAATCTCCGGAGAGAAAATTCTTCCATTGCGGGTGATTTTGCTTGTTCCGACAATGTTTCCAATGTCGCAAGTCTCTTCATCAGAACTCTCTTCAGTTGATTCAATTTGTTTAACATCGTGGTAGTAGATTTCTCCACCATAGTTCCACGGTATTGATTTGTCGGACTTGTACAGGACGGGCCTGGGCATGGTTATCTTCAAAGGTGAAATATTCGGAGCGGATGTAATCTTAACAGGTCTTTTGGAGACCTTGGAAAGATTGGAGGATATGGTTATTATTGAAACATCATTGAAGGGAGTCGGTGTAACAGGAGTCTTTTCAAAAAGGATTTCTTGGTTATCCATTAGGCGTTGGATGCATAACTTCAACAATGGACAGTCGGTTGGTAAGGATGAACAAAGGCAGCAACCTTCTTCACAACCTGGGAAAATCCCAGCCTTTAGCAGATTCAACTTGATTATTGGTAGCGGAGTTACCAAATCATCAACATAGCAACAAATAGCTCCTCTTCAGCAGCATGGGCATTATGGCCATGCCTTGGCATTGGAGCAGAGATTACATTCGGATTTTCAGGGGCGTCGAATTCAACTTCTTTAGCGTATATCAAATCCTGAATCTTATTCTTTAGGGCCCAACAATTGTTGGTGTCGTGCCCTATACTCCCTGAATGATAAGCACATTTGGCGTTCGAATGGTAGAAAGGAGAAGTTGTATTCGGATTCTTCGGGGCCTCTTTCAGACTGGCAAGGTTTAGCTTCAAGAGATGGGGTAGAACCTGAGCATGAGTCATGTTTATTTAGGTGAATTGTCGTACAGGCCTTTCCACCCTTGCTTGGTTGGTTTTGGGTTGATTGTTTCTGGGCTGATCAGCTGTAGACTTCTGAATCATTACGGCCCCCACCGCTGGCCAGCGCTCAACTCTTCCTTTACCTCTTTGGGAGTAGACAACTGAGACTTTTTTCTTTGCTGGAAAAGTCTTTTTGATGGAAGCGGAAGCAGATGCATCCTTTTGAATTTTCCCGCTTTTGATTCCGGCTTCAACTCTCTCACCAGTTAGAATCAACTCAGTGAACCCCGCAGACGAACTTCCAATCAAGTGATTAAAGAAAGGACCTGACAGAGTCCCCAAGAACATATCAACTAGCTCTCTTTCAGATAAAGGTGGTTGCACCCTTCCAGCCAAATCCCTCCATTTCTGGGTATACTCTTTGAAACCTTCATTTGAGACCATGCCCATACTCTGTAATTAAGTATGGGTTGGTGCTAAGTCCGCATTATATTGATACTGTTTGTAGAAGGCGATCGCCAAATCTTCCCAATTATGCACATCAGACCTCTCCAGTTGGTAAAAAATCCAGTTATGTCCCTGATAAACTGTCCTGGAAGAAATGGACCCACGGGTCTTTGTAAGAAGAATGTGGTTGAATTTTCATGACATAAGATCGTAGGTGCATCTTTGGGCAAGACACCCCATCGTACTTAGCAAACAGAGGTACTTTAAATTTAGGAGGGATTACGATTCTAGAAACCAGCCCTAAATCCTCAAAGTCCAGCCCGGGCATTCTCTGTATCTCCATGGCAGTTAGACACTCTTCCAAGTTCTTGTATTTGTCATCTGCAGGAGGGTACTACTGTTCAGAATAGTCTTCATCCTCCTCTTCTTCTTCTTCCACAGATTCAGATGGTATTGCAGCTCCCTTTCCTTTTCCTACCCCTTCATCAGATGTTGAGGGGAAATCCAGGACCCTTCTGGCTTGACCTTCAAATCTTCTGCCCAAGGTAGCCACACCAACTCTCTTCTTTTTCTTTTTCTCCTTTTCCTTTTCTAATAGAGTGTTGAGCTCCTCCTGACCCTTAGCCAAGGTCATGAGTAGCTGTTGGAACTGTGAGTTCTGCGCTTGCAAGTCTTTGACCGTCTGCTTAATATCCATCTTGCTGAAATAAACAGCAGAGAGATGAGGAAACTTGGTGTGAAGACCTGTTTATGCATATGATGAATGATATGTATTCATGTAATGCATTCAAGGATTCAGAAATTCAAATTTGTTTTAAACAAAAAAAGGAACAGACGTCATATTAATAAGATAGAATTTGTTAGTACATCAATGCCCCATGGGCAAAATAATACAAAATTCTAAGGTAAAAAGACGTTGCGCATCCTCTTTGGTTCAATGTAGGTGTTGAGAGTCTGATCTTCGTGAAGTTGACGAGTAAGTTCCAAAACCTTCTTCTCTCTTGCGTAGAATCGGGCTTTGAAAGTGTCGCGTTCTCCCTTGAGCTATATCCAACTCCTTTGTAAATATTCTAGTAATGTTGGCATGTCAGGATGTAGGAGGGTGTATGGAACCTCTCCTTCCATAACAGGCTCTTTAATCACAGGAAGCATGTAGGGGTAAGGCATCATAAGACTTTGGACGCGGGTTTGTACCCACTTGAGGTAAGGCTCAAGGGGGGTGGAATTCTTGTGTCCCAAGGTCTTACTGTCCACTTTGTTGGGCATCCTCTAAGCTCGGATGAACCTTTGTCGAAGTCCTTGATCGTTGTTGTCGAAGTCAAAAACCAAGTCTGGAATCAGCATGTCATGCGGGCCATCCCTTCGGGCATACCCAAATTGTCTCAGAGCTAAGCAGGGGTTGTAGGTGATGCCTCCCCTAATTCCTAGTAGAGGGACATTAGGGAATTACCCACAACGGTCGACGATGATAACATTTTCTCTGGATCGAGAACACCAATGAACATCTGAATGTGTAAGAGTCATCAACCGTTGTGACCACCTCAAGCCTTTATCATTCTTCAAGACTGATTGGGGAAGATGCGAAATAAACCATATTTCCAGTAGAGGAGTGCAACACATGAGAACACCTCTTTTCCTCATTGTTCGAGTGTGAAAAGAGTGCAAGATATCTCCAAGCAAAGTAGGCACCGGGTTGCGAGACATGAAAATCTTGACAGCATTCACATCTATAAGTTGGTCAGGGTTTGGGAACAAGACCAATCCATAGATGAGAAGAGCTATAATCTCTTCAAAATCTTACAGGTCTAGAGAATTCCAGCATTCTTGAGCTTTCTCAAACAGAAACTTTGCCAAGAAACCCTTGACACCACTTCTAGTTTCCCAATGGCCTAAGACATCAGATGGTTGCAAGTGCAGGGCTTGAGCAACATCTTCAGGATTTGGATCTCTTTCTGTACCGTTGAAAGGTAGTTGATGGAGAACAGGAATCCTCAGGAGTTGAGAAAATTCCTCCAAAGTAGGCACCAGCTGGTAATCAGGAAATGTGAAGCAGTGGTGTAGGGGGTCAAAGAACTGGAAGATAACTTTCACCATGTCATCCTCGGTGTTGGAGTTGACCAAGTTGAGAAGTTGACCATGTATCTTAGTGAATGGAGAATACTCTGGAATCCTGGAAGCAAGCTCCTTTAGTTGAGGAGGAACTCTCACAAGATTGACCTGAATAGTTTTCCTACGGAGTGATTCCATTACCTACAAAACAAGAACAAAGATGAAGATCCAAATCCTTAAAAATGGTTAGTGGATGCATATGATGCTTCATGATGTCCCTGATGTTATGCACAAGTATATATGTACAAACAAATCACACAAGTTCCTAGTTTCAGGCTTGCATGGGGTTTCATAGGTAAGTACCCTCTTGAAGTTTAGTTGGTTCAACCTGTCCTATAAATAGTAACCGGGTTCTAAGGAGCTCAATATCACTGGATTATTTTATGTGTTCATTGTTTAAGTTTAGCCACTTTACTGGCGACCGAAATATTCCAAGAAAACAACCCTCAATGAGTGTAGTATCGAGTATCTACCAACTTCGGACTGCACCAAAGCTGGTCATCTCACTACCCATAAAAAGGCCAAGTTAGTCAAGTAAAGGTTCTAAAAGTCCATTAGTGCTTCATGACATCACTCAGCGGCCCCTTATTCTCTTTGATTGACTCTAAGGCTACTGGTACCCACAAATATTTCGCACTAATATAGCTATTGCTTAGACCATGTCGGTATACCCCGCACAATTTCCACAACATATTGTTATTTTCCTATGAATGTTTCCCAAATCCAGGTAGAGGATTTAAACCCAAACACTAGAACCAAAGTGTAAAGCATATAAGTCAAGTAAGATAAGCATGTAAATGTGATTTAAACCCTAAGGTAACCCCACTTTTATTCAATTTCCCCAGCAGAGTCGCCAGTTCTGTGATGCGGTAGGAGAACTGACTTGAGGTTTTGCGTTTGTGTTTGCAAATGTTTCGGTTTAGCAAGAGTCGCCACCGACTTTTATTTTATTCAAAAGGAAAGGTAAAAAGGCACAGGAAAGACCTTTGAGATTGTTTTTGGGTTTAGGGGGTAGATTATGAAAAGGGAAGGTGCTAGCATCCTTTTCATCCATGGTTTTCCATGGGCTCTTAGTTACTTGTTTTAGATCACTTGCTTTGCTTTTCCAATTATTTGAAATGGTGCTTTTGTGCGTGGTTTTTGAAAGTATTTTGAAAAGAGGCCTTTGTTTAGGCAACCTTTGTAATGATTCTTGTTTGAATGTATACAAAGGTGTTTGTCTTTTGAAAAATGATTCAATGTTTGAAAGTTTGTTTTGGAAAATGTTTTGAAATGTGTTATGTGTTTTTGAAAATAGCAAGGATGGTTTGAAAATTGATCAAGTAACTAGGAGTTGTCTACCCTAATCAAAAGTCTTTCCTACACATTTTTATTCCTTTGACATTGTTGTTTTACCATTGCATTTGGTAAACAACCCTATCTTTGGATGTTAAACGGGATGAGCGTGGGTCATCGTATGACCATGATAACAATATTGCCAAATATCTTAGCAAGTTTCGTGGGACTAGATCATTTTTTGTTTAGGCAACCAAGATAGCGTCATCGAGGGACTATGATCTTTTTGTTTTGATTGATTTTGCCAAGATACCTAGCATGCATACCATGGCCATTTTTAAGGCAACAAAGTGGATGAAACCCTAGGGGTGTTGTGTGCATTGTGTTGTCATTTTTCATGCATTTTTGTCTTGTATTTAGTCATGCTATTTATTTGATTTTTGGTCTTTGCATACAAAACCCTAATTTACTATCATGGCATATAAAAGCAATAAAATGCGTAAAAATAAATCTAGACTATTACACAATATTATGGGAAGGGGGTACAAGTTTGAATAGGGGGATATTGCGCAAAATAAAACCCTAATTTACTATTACAACCCAATTGAATTTATACAATAAATAAATGAATAATTATTTAAATGTGCAATAAAATGTAAATATGCAAAAAAAATGTTTTGTATTTATTTTATGTATGTAAAATAAATTTATTTATGTCTTAAAAATAAGAAAATAAAATGATTATTTTTGAAAAGGGTGAAAACCCTAATTTTTGGTTTAAAAGAAAATATGCTTTATATTATTTACTTATTCATTTTTATGTACAAGAAAATAAATAAAAATATATACAAAAATGTTTTTAAAAAATGAATATTGTATGAAAATATTATTTTAAGTGTATAAATAATAAAAATAAAAATATATAATATTTTTATATTATTTACAATTTTTATTTAAGAAAATAAAGTATATATTTATTAATAAACTATTTTTATGCCTAAAAAATAATAAAAATAATAAAATAAAAATGCAAAAATTAAGAAAATATTTTTGAGATATTTTAATGTTTAGAAAAAATAAATAAAGTCAGAAAATAGAAATATGCAAGAAAATATAGAAAAATATAAGAAAATGCAAATGGGGGTGCAGAAAGTAAAAGGGGGTGTCAAAAGAAACGAGCCCAAGGCCCTGCCTCAGAACACACTTCATCCCTGTCCTCTGGCCAAAACGCGCGCGCCCCTGTACTTCAAACCTGTTCTCTCTATTGCTTGCATGAAATCAAAAACTCACAACATGAAACTTATAGAGTTTTAAACCACGATTATAATGATATAAAAAACTTGATCTAACTCTCAAAGACCAAAGAGAATTTCAGTGGCCCTAAATTCTAACCTAACTTTTTCAGCATGTTCAACATCTAAATTCTCCTAGCTCAGTTAATATAAATACAAGCTATGCATATGTACAGCTCAAGCAACATAAAGACTACATTTTTGCTTCACAAACCTAAGCTTAATGATGCCAAAATAAGGAGTTAGAATCTTGACAAATACCTTTTTCAGTTAAGTTTGGATATGGCAATGTAGGAGTTGTGAGTGAGGTCGGAAGTTCTTTTGAGCTTTCTTGATGTTCCCTCAACCTTTCCCAATGCTTAGCTTGCTTTGAAATGGTCTGAAACTCCTTGTAGAACTCAACTTGCAAAGCTTCAAAATGAAAATGGTGAAGTGTGAAAATGAGGTTACAGTTGCAGGACAGGGACTTGGATAGTTCAGGTGGGTTGTAGGGAATGTGTTTGAAGTGGTTCAAGGCAAAACGCACGAGCCAATTTGGTTTAGGAAGTGGTTCTGCAGATATGGCCCTGTTTTGACAAGAACTTGTGATTTTGTGTTTTAGGGTGTTTGGGAGCTTGGAAAATCATGTTTCTGGCTTGGTAAAATATGTTGAGGTTGTTTGAAAATGTTACAAGACTTGGTTTTATCAGATACAAGAGTTGTGGACCTTTTGCAAGCTTACTTGCTATTCAAGCAAAAGTTGAGTTGACAAAGCCAAAGCCTGTACAGGCTAGCTCAAAGCCTGAGGAGAGTTGGTACACTTTTCCTGATGTTTATGGATCTTGTTTTCACAAAGAGATTCGGTTCAATGCTCAAGATAAACAAAATTGCATAATGTGATCGGTGGAAATAGAACTGACTGTTTTTAGAATGCTGGTTCGCGAAATGTCGCAGTAAGCAAGAGTCGCCACCGTCTTTTATGTTCTCTAACAAGGAAAGGACAAAAGCACAGCAAAATTCCTTTTCGAGATGTTTCTCGGTTCGGGAGGTAGATTATAGAAAGGGAAGGTGTTAGCACCCTTTCTATCCGTGGTTATCCATGGGCTCTTAGGTACTTGCCTACTATGTTTTCAAAAATTGTTTGCTTTTCAAGTGTTTGTGGGTTTTGAAAAAGTTTTGTTTTGAAAAACTTCTAGGTAACTCTCGTATCAGTCCTCAAAAGTGTATGAAGTATTTGTTTGAAAACTTTTTGAAAGTGTAAGTGCGAAAAGATGTTTTTGATTTGAAAGAGCAAGTACCCAGGAGAAATCTACCTACTCTAAGGAATTATGCTGTGTAAGAGTCCTTTGGATAGTACTATCCCACTATTGAGAAGTAGGTAGCACCGTCGTTGGAGTTATTCGGGTCAATTCGATTATTAGGGACATGGGTGGTCACCAAAGCAATAGTAGGACGCCTTAGCGGTAACCCTAATGTCCTAGATCCTTTTTATCCGAGGCAACCGTTTCGAGGCAACTGGATCTTTAGACAGGAGGGCGACCTCTAAAACACCCTATACTTGACGACCACGTCGAGGCAACCAAGTGAGGCGTACCCTAGGAGTGGCATGTGCATGTGTGTCAGGTTTCATGTTCAAGTTATCTTTGCACATTTTTATGGTGAGCTACAGATTGATTTTATTTTTCAGACAAGTCTTGCATGCATATTTAACAGTTAATAATTGTGCGGGAAATAAATTGCGGAAAGATAAATCTACGCTATTACAAGGCGTCGGGTATTTACATCGCCAAAAACATCACCCTTTGAAAAGTAAATGCGAGAAATTAAAGAAAGCGATAAAAGTCCCTAATTATCTATTACATTCTCGGAGCAGATACATCAATATAATCAAAATAATGAATTAAAAATAAATATGCGCGGGAAAGAATTGAATCGGGACGTCCTTAGGGTTTTGACCCTTTTTTGAGAAAAGAAAGAAATTTGGTCCTTTTTGCAATTTAATTAAATATTAAACCTAATTCTAATTAATTATTTAATTAAAAGAAAAAGTATTTTTTATGTTTTTGTTGAAAATAAAATAAAAGGTCAAAAGTTAGTAAAACCTAATTCTAATTTATTTATTTATTATGAAAAATAGTCAAAATTAAACCTAATTATACTAAATTAATTTGTTAGTATTTATTTACAAAATAATTAAATTAAGGTGAAATTAATAATAATAAAAATAAATAATATTTTAAGTTTCTGAATTTTATTAGGAAAATAATTAATTATGAGTTAAATAATAATAATAGTAATTAATAAATAATTAGTAAAAGAAAATAAAAAGAAAAAGAAAACAAAGAGAAAAATATGAAAGAACCAGGGGGGTGTTGGGCCCTTAGGAGGTTTTGTTAGCAATTCCAAGGCCCATTAACATCAAGCCTTCGTTGACTTTCTGGATCATCCACGCCTGCATTGACTGGAGAATATCATGATCTTCATCTTTTGACCATTGGATTTGTGATAGTGGACACATGGCGCCTGATTGCTTGAAGCGCATGGTGGGACGTTGTTGGAACGCTGCATGTAATCATGTTAGAAAAAATAGAAACAAAGGTTTGGGGGACCTGGGAATCGAACCCAGGTCCCAATGGTTACCAGACAGCTCATCTTCCACTACGCCAGTTGAACGCTTTTGTTAATATGGTAATGATCAACTATAATATATAAAATCAACCATTATGCTGGAAACAAACATGCGCGCTATTATATTTGAATTAACCAATAGCACGCCACCAGCTCATCATCTTCTTCGTTTACCTGAAAAAATATAAAGAGATAGCGGGGGTTTTTAACCCCCACAATATGGAATGACAAATAATAGCGATTAGGCGTAGAGGCTATATAAATTGTTCGCGAGGGTTGGGTTCAATTCTTCTTGTCTCCACGAATTCAACCATGGGTCTCTCAAGGTCTGATTTTTCCTGTACAGCAAAGCCCTAATTCAAGAACTCAAAAACCCTAAAAATCGTTAATGGCAATTCATAATTCCGTGCATTATAATCCAATTAATTAATACCAATAGCTTTATATGGATGAAAGCAATACAAAACAAACCATAAATCACATCAAATGCTTATAAATCATGGGTTTCGATAATGACAAAAGAATGCAAACCGTGTGACTGTAACTAGTGATTCTTGGAGCTATGACCCTGGAAATTGCTTGCAAATCGTCCTGGGAACCTCCAGCAATGTATTTGAATCCACAAAAGCCCTTGAATTGGCCTGGAAGATTGAAAACAGTTTTGAGTTTTCTTTGATTGTTTTCAATGTTCTTATGGCTTCTCTGCAGCAATTCTCACGTCCAAGGCATTAGGTTTAGCTTGTGCACTTATAGTAGAGCTGAATTAGGTTACAATCTTGCACCAAAGATCCATGGAATTATGATTCAATATTTGATTGAAAATCAAATGTTTTTCAATCTTTTTGATTGAAGAAACTTGCCAAATTGGAATATTTTTGTCTCTTTGATTGGCACACGAAATCTCCAGCATATATTGACCACTTTTGCTTCACAAAAAGATTGAGAAATCATATCTTTAAATTTCCTACATTTTAAATCAATTAAATGAATTAATATTAATAAAAAATCCAATTAATTAATAGAAAATAAGAAAATAAATTCAAATAATCCCAATGGGTCGTGCATAGGCCTTGGATAAGGTTTCAAGAAGAAATTTGAGGCCCATTAGCAAAAATAAGGTATTTTGAGCAAAGTTGACTTTTGCAAATTCACAAACATTTCCCAACTTCTCCAATGCATATCTTGCTCCATTTTGATCATATGAACATGTTCTTGGACATTTTGGAAAGGTCTTGAAGTCCTCTAACCAATGCCTTTGGTCCCATGTCATTTGAATTTACCAATCTCAAGTTATGGTCTTTGACTTAAAATGCCTTTTTGTTGACTTTTGAAATTGACCTATAATGTAGAAATTGATAACTTTTTGTGAGAGCATTTCTTGGACTTGGAATGTGAAGATGAGTTGTAGTAAATGTCATCCCCTACAAAATGAGCATTGGATGGGATTTTTCTGATGAACCATGAAAAAGTTATGCCTTGGTCAAGATGCAGTTAACTTTTCTGCTGTCCAAAAATAGTAACTTTTGCATCCTTGATGATTTTTGAGCCATGCTTGTGGAATTATGATCATGACTTGATCAAATGATGATTGTGTGCTCAAAATAAGATGTTGATCAAAAATTCTGACTTTTGACTACAAAATAACCATTTTGCCCCTACAGTTGACTGTGAAGCAAATAGGGCTTTTGACTGTGCAATTTGATGCTGTGAGTCTTCAGACTTGGCATATAGATGCTTGACAATGTATATAGGCCTATGAGACTTGATTGGGCCATTGAAAACCTCAAATTCCTTGAGAGAACCAAAACCCTAATTTTGACTGGCTTATGAGGCATTTGGACTGTGCAACCCTTGAGAGGACTTGAACCAATTGAAGATGATCCTTGAAGAAATATGGGAGGGAAAATTTTGGGGTACAACACATAAAGTGTGCTTTATCAAAGTAGCAATGTAACCTTTTTGCCATTTTTGGATTAAACCCTTGTACAAAGCTTCAAAGATCAAAACAATGCCACTGTCCAATGTATTTGCATTTAATTTATGAGTGTAGAAAGGATTATAACCTGTAAACCAAGTACAAGCATGATCTAAGCTGATTTGCAACTTGTATCAATGTAAAAAATGCCATAGACAAAAGTGAGAAATGGCCATTTTCTTTTCTTCGATTCTCTCTAACCATAAATGATTTTAGAGTTCTTGGACATTTTGGAAAGCTTGTAACATTCTCTACAATCCATATTTGAAATTCATTTTGAGATTCCTCTTGGAACTAGGTGAAAGGTTGCCATGAAGTTAGGTCAAAAATCTGCATAAACTAGGGCAAAATTTCACTAAGTTAAAAAGTTTTTGGACCCTTATTCACAAAATTATAACTTGAGATACAAGCATATTTTGGGAAAACTTTGTGAATAAAAGTTGTATATTTTGTGGAGGACTACAACTTTCATGTTGGAAGTTTTCTTTGAATGCAATTTCATCATGGAGAAAAAGTTGGGAAAAGTTGGGAAAAAATAAGAAATTTTCATAACTTAGAAAATTTCTAAGTTATGAATTTTTTCAATCTTAAACCCTAATTCCCAAAATTAGGTTTCTTGGTGAACACGTTTCATATTTTGACACGTCTTGATGAAAAATAACCCTTGGCACTTGATTTTGACCAAAAAGTCAAAGTTTGACTTTTCAGTGTATAGTTGATTTTTGATCAGTTGACTGGAAAATTCATCTGTCAATCCAATGCATTTGGGATCTTTTGAACCTTGTGATTAGGTCAAGATGATGCCATTGAGTCCTTAGAACCATGCTTGAACCTAATTTGTCATTGGCTAGGTGAAAAATCAGAAATTGCCCTTCTACAGTCAAAACCCTAAAAATGACCATTTTGCCCTTTTGATGATCTGATCAAATTTCTTGAGGAGTTGTGGTCCAAACTTGATCAAATGGTTCATATGAGTCTATAATGTTGATTTGGATAAAAAATTATGAGGTTTGACTGTAAATTGGCCACAGTTGACTTTTTCCCCAATACAGCTGATTTTTAGGTCAACTGTCTAATTGATTGGGCAAAAATTTGATTCAAGGCTTTAAACTTGGTATGAGAAATCTTAGGAGTCCAACATGAAGAATGAAAGTCACATGAGGCATTGGAAGTCCAAAAATCCTTGGGCAAACTCAAACCCTAATTTCAGGTCATTAGTGCAAGGAGATGTCTTGAGTTGAGCAAACCCTAATCTGGTCTGGAGTCCAAGAAGTCTTGATAAAATGAGAGGGCAAATTTTGGGGTACAACATATATGTTTTGTTTTCACTTTGTACTCTTTTAATTTCATTATAATTTCCTCTTACTAGGATTTATGTCTCGTTGTACAAAATCGCCTGTTTATGGGCAAACTATCAATACAAATACACCCTAAAATTCAAACTTTTTGTTTTCTATTTTTTCTGTTTTGTTTGCAAAAACGTCCAATGACTAAAATTGAATGAACATATGCATAAGAACACGATTAACTATCAACAAATATATGCATAAGAACATGAATAAGCATTTACTCAAGACTCTAGGAGTTAGGATGACCTTCAAGTTATCTACAAATCCCCACAAAGCCACTTCCATGGGATTATCCCCACAGAGTAGTCACAAAATAATCTTCAACAAAGATATATCCCCCACAAAATAAGATACACCAATCATACTCACCAATTGAACCCTCCAGCGGATAAACGAATATGATCTTTTTCCCAGCAATATCACCCACCTACGAAGCTCCAATCAGTACAGTTCATGGGAGTTCTCTTCCCCAACCAAGTTTATTCCTCCAAAACTGTAAAACACCCTGCAGATTTTTGCTCTCCAGCAGAGTTCATTTCCTCAGCAAGGGTGTTCCCTCAGTAGAGTATTTCTCCGTCAACAGGGTTTATTTCCCCAACAGGTTGCAGTCCCCCCAGCTTAAGTCTATTCCTCATATGGGCTTCCTACAATAGGGTTTCCTACTAACTAATGGTAGGGTAGCACAATCTAAAAGAGGAGGAAAAGAATAAAGACTCTTTTTTGAGTAGGTAGAACGCTCGTAGTTGCTTGCTCACAAACTTTTCAGAATAAAAACATCTTTTTACAAAAAAACACTTTCTTTCACAAACATTTTGTATACATTCTCAATGATACGAGAATCATTACAAAATTTCCGCATTTAGGAATTTTAAAATATTCAAACATACACAAACACAAAGCATTTTTTAAAAATGAGCTAGCGATTAAGAGCCCGTAGAAACTACGGATGAAAAAGGTGCTAACACCTTCCCTTTTCATAAACTACCCCCCTTACTCAGAAAATTCTCAAAAGGTATTTCCTGTTCTTTTCTCCATTTCCTTTATTGGATAAAAGAAAAGTCGGTGGCGACTCTTGCTATCTGCAACATTTGTGATAAAACACAAAACCCAAAAGTCAGTTCTCCTATTGTATTACAAAACCGGTGACTCTGCTGGGGGAAAACCAAAAGTTGGGTTACCATTAGAGCTAGTTAACCTTTATTGCTTTACTTTCTTGCTTTATATGCTTTATATTTCGCGATATGCTTGGGTTTATTTCTTGTATAGATTCTATACCCGGATCTGGGGGCATTTTAGGTAAGTAGAAATAGATCGTGAAAACTGTACGGCATAGACCGATATGGTTGAAACGATGGCTATGTTAGTGCGATACATTGGTTGGTGCTGGTGTCCCTTGAGTCAGTCAAGAAGAATGTTGGGTTATCGCGTGGTGCCATAAGAACTAAATGACTTTAGAATCTTAGTTGACACAACATAACCATTAGAATCTAGTGAGATGGTCGGCTTTGGTGCAGACTGAAGTTGGTTGATACTCGATGCTACACTCATTGAGATTGGACTCTCAGGATATTTCGGCTGCAATTCAGATTCTTGAGCTGAAACAATGCCTGAGAGAAAAATAAGTGATATGAGATTTCTAAAACCCGGTTACTTCTTTTAGGACAGGTTAAGCCATCTAAACTCAAGAGGGTACTTACCTATAAACTCCATGCAAGCCTGAACCTAAGCTCTGGCGTGTCTTGTTTGTGTCTGATTAAATTTATGCGAACATGACATCATGACATCATTACACATGTCATTTTTACTAACCATTTCAAGGACTTAGGGATTTATCTCCGTTCTTTGTTGTAGATTATGGCATCTACTCGCAGAAATACTATCCGAATCAGTTTTGTGAGGTTACCTTCTCAACTTAAGGAGTTAGTCTCAAAAGTTCCTGAAAGCTCCCAATTCACCAAAAGGCATGGCCATTTACTCAGTTTGGTTACTTCAGGTTTTGAAGAAGACATGATGAGTGTTTTATTTCATTCTTTGATCCCGCACGTCACTGTTTCACCTTTCTAGATTATCAGCTGGTACCCACAATGGAAGAATTCTCTAAGCTACTGGGAATACATGTTCTTGATCGTACACCTTTCACTGGTTTAAAGAAAGATCAACAACCTGGAGAAATTTCAGCAGCCTTACATCTGAAGCGGTCCGACATTGTATCTAATTGGGAAATGAGAAGTGGAGTAAATGGTTTTCTTGCTAAATTTATGTTAGAGAAGGCTCGACTATTTCTAGATACTATGAGTTTTCAGGCTTTCGAATAAATATTGGCTTTGTTGATCTATGATTTGGTGCTATTCCCTAATCCAGACCAACTCATAGATGTGAATGCTGTCAACATTTTCCTCACTCGTAACCCTATTTCTACTTTGCTTGGAAATATTTTACATTCTCTTCACACTCTCACTATGAGGAAGCGAGGGACTCTTATGTGTTGCATACATTTGCTATCCATGTGGTTTATTTCTCACCTTCCCCGATCAGTAGTGAAGAATGAACAAGGTTTGAGGTGGTCTCAACGGATGATGTTGCTCTCTCATTCATATATATATATATTGGTGTTCCTGATCTCTAGAACATGTTACTATCATTGACCACTGCGGGGAATTCCCTAATGTTCCACTCCTTGGAATTAGGGGAGGTATTACCTACAACCCTTCTCTAGCCTTACACCAATTTGGTTATGCCCGAAGAGATGGTCCTCATGACATTATTTTCCAGGGTATTGTATTTGATTACGAGAATGATTTTCAAGGTTATCGTCAAAGGTTTATACGTGCTTGGGGAATGGTAAACAAGATTGATAGAAAGACTTTAGGAGAAAAGAATTACATCCCTTTGGAGCCCTACCTCAAATGGGTACAAGCTCGCGCTCAACACCTCATGATGCCATATCCAGCTATTCTACCAATGATCATAGAGCCCATTGTAGAAGGAGATGTTTCTCGCACCATCCTCCATCCAGACATGCCCACTGACCTTGAAGAATTGTAGTATTCCTGGATTTAACTCAAGGAAGAACGAGACACCCTTGAAACTCAATTCTATGCAAGTGAAAAGAAAGTGTTAGAGCTCACAAAGCAACTTCACGAGGATCAAACCCTTAATGCATACATCGACACGAAGAGGAAGCGTCCATGGGATACTTGAGTATTAGGTTTTAGAAGTTCATATTGTTGTCTCTTTGAGATCTTTTTGTTTTCATTGTAAGCCTAAGAGGCAATTGTAATTTTGAACTTACTAATAAAAATATTTGTTTTTGTTTCCTCTCGGTTAGCGAATTTAAATCTCCTAAGGTCCTTGAAAACATTGCATCCACATATCATGCATCATTTCATAAACAGGTTTCCTAATACAGGTTCCCTCATCTATTTACTGTTTGATTCAGTATAAGGTGGCCCTCGAACAAACTGTCAAGGATCTCCAGGCTCAGCATGCACAATTTCAAGAGACTCTTCTGAATCTGGCCAAAGGGCAACAGGATACAATGACGCTTATCGCCAAGAAGAAGAAGACTAGAAAGCCGGTTGTCATCCTCAACATGGGGAGAAGGTTCAAAGGTCCTGCTCAACCATTTCAAGTGGATAATGTTTTCTCTAAGGAAGACGACAACCAAGAGGAGGATGGCAGAAGTGCCAGGGGTGAAGATAGAAATAATCAGGGTTCTGAGAATATTCCTAAAGATGAAGACTATTCTGATGAATAGTACCCTCCTACAGATAATAAGTATAAGCAGTTGGAAGGCCGTCTAAAAGCTGTAGAAATCCAGAAAGTGCCTGGATGGAATTTGGAGAGCTAGGTATGATCCCGGGGGTGGTCATCCCCCATAAGTTCAAGGTCCCCGTCTTTGCTAAATATGATGGGGTCTCTTGTCCTAAACTCCATTTGAGGTCGTATGTTCGAAAGATCCAACCTCATACTGCTGACCAGAAATTGTGAGTTCATTCCTTTCAAGAAAGTTTGTCTGGTACTCAACTTGAATGGTTCTATCAGCTCGAAGGAACCAATAATCACACATGTGAAGATTTGGATGCTGCTTGTCGTACCCCAAATTTTCCCTACCTGTTGTACCCCAAAATTTGCCCTCCCATTTCATCAATATTTTCTCACCACAAGACCCTTGGGGCTCAAGATCCAGTTAGGGTTTGCTCTGCTCAAAACTCCTCCTTGCACTGTTGACCCAAATTAGGGTTTGAGTTTGCACAAAGATGTTTTGACCCAAAATGCCCAAGATGACTTTCATGTTTCATGTTGGACTCACAAGTTTATCCATACCAAGTTTCAAGCCTTGATTCCAATCTTTGCCCAGTCAATTGGACAGTTGACCTAGAAATCGGCTGTATTGGAGAAAAAGTCAACTGTGGCCAATTGACAGTCAAACCTCATGAAATTTTACCCAAATCAACATTATGAACTCATATGAACCATTTGATCAAGTTTGGATCACAATTCCACAAGAAATTTGATCAGATCACCAAAAGGGCAAAATGGTCATTTTTACGGTTTTGACTGCACAAAGGCAATTTTTGATTGTTTGACCTAGCCAATGGCAAACCAAGCTCACATATGGACTCAAGGACTCAATGAAATGGCCTTGGCACATTCAACAAGTTCAAAAGATCCCAAATGCACAAGATTGACAGATGAATTTTCCAGTCAACTGATCAAAATTTGATTGTATACTGAAAAGTCAAACTTTGACTTTTTGATCAAAATCAAGTGTCAAGATTCATTTTTCATCAAAACATGCCAAATTGTGAAAACTTGTTCATCAAGAAATCAAAAATCACAAATTAGGGTTTGAAATGAAGAAATTTCATAACTTAGAAATTTTCTAAGTTATGAAAATTCCTAATTTTTTCCTAACTTTGTCCCATTTTCTCATCAAGATGCAAATGGATTCAAGCTAAACTCAAAACATGAAAGTTATAGTCCATTGCAAAATCTACAACTTTTATTCACAAAGTTTCCTCAAAAGAAGCTTGTATCTCAAGTTATGATTTTTGGAACAAGGGTGCAAAACATTCTTAACTTAGAAAATTTTTGACCTATTCTAGGCAGGATTTTTGCCCAACTTCATGGCCACTTTTCACATGCTTCCACTTGGAATTTCAACTTGCATTACAAATATGGATTGTAGTATACATTCCAAGCTTTCCAAATTGTCAAAGAACTTCTCAAACACCCTTGTGGTTAGGGAGAATCGAATTTGTCAATATGGGCAAAAGTCACTTTGATTCATGGCCAAATGCATGTTCATAACTTGGGCATTTTTGAAATCAGCATGCACAAGCTAGGTTACAGGCCTCTAATCCCTTTCTTACTCAATAATTCAATGCTAAACCATTGTGCCAAGTTGTTATTTCATTCATTTGGGCAATACATGTTAGATTAATCCATAATTAGAAAAAGCATTTTAGCCATTTTGATAAAGGTACACTTTATGTCAAATACAAATCCAAGAGGCATGGACAAGATCTAGAGAGCTAGCATTTTGTACACAATTCACTCTGATCAAGAAGAAGGAGTGCAGCATAGTTTAGGGCTTTGGACAGGCTTGTATAGAAACACACATTTCCTTGCTTCACATAGAAAAAATCTTGCAAACACATACCAACTTCCATCTCCTGTGAACACAAGCCAAAACAAACTTCATGAGCACTTTCCAAACTCCTTAACCAACCTGAAACACGACCAAACCATCTCTCAAACCTCCATATACAGAAAAACACAGTTTTGTGGCAAAACAGGGCATAGGCTGCAGTTTGAATCCCACAGCACCATTCCATCGTGCGTTTTCATCCAAACCAGTTCAAACACATTCCCTACCATCCATACAAACTATCCCAAGCCTTGGAAACAGACTGTAACACCTCTAACCAAGTATGCCATTTTCACTTTTCTCTCTTGCAGGTTAACTTTTGTAGCTTGATATAGCAAGATTCAAAGCACACCAAGCATTGGAGAAGCATCCCTGGACTTCAAGAAAGTTGTACAAGTCCTCACATTGCATTAAAAGTACCTCCATTGTTGAACACGATCCAAGCTGAACAGGTAAAAACATGGACTTCTATATCTCAATCTAGGAAGAGTTAGGCTTAGGTTTATGAATGAAACATGTTCTACTCATGGCCCTGAAGCTACCCATATAATTACTTTTCATTTATATTGTGTGTGTTAAGAGAATTTGGAACCTGAACATTAGAAAAAAGTTAGGTCAAGAATTGGGGGAGAAGAAATTCTCTCTCATTTTTGAGAGTTAGATCAACTTCTTTATATGTTTAAAATCGTGACATGATGCTCTATAACATTGATGATGTAAGTTTTTGTTGAAAGTCAAAGAATCAAGAGATAACAGGGATGGAAGAAAGCGCGCGTTTTTGTGTTTGAAAGTGGCTGGAGGTTGAAGACAAAGTCCTTTGGGCTGGGCCTGACTTATTTTTCTATTTGCACCACTATTTCACACATACACCACCTTGGCCCATTGTGTGTTAGTTTTATCATTTTTGATTTTTTTCTTTTTAATTCTGACTTGTTATTTTTTTGTTAAAATATAAAAAATATTTTTTCAACCATTTTTGCATTTATTTTGAATTTATTTGCTTTATTTAAACTTGTACATATAAATAAACATAATACTTTCTTTTATTTAAAATACTAAAATAATACAAAATACATTCCATTTTCTGATTTTATTTTATTTTATCTTTTGAAAACATTTCCTAAAAAATATACTTTTTTTTGTAAATAATAAATATTTTATTTTTGTATATATTTAATATATTTAATACATAATATAAATACTTATATATTTATTAGAATATTTAGGATGCAAACATAAAAATAATACATTTTTTCTTTTATTAATATTTAACCTCAAAAATCACTTTTTTACAATATACTTCTCTTTTATTTATTTTTGTATATAATTAATAAATATTGCATATATTAAATAATAAATACATTTTATTTAGCAAAATTAGGGTTTTGCCCTAAACATGAAAATATCCAAAATTACCTTTTTATTATTTTTATTTCACTTGTAAATAAATCATATACACTTACACAAATACATTTACACATACACATTTACTTATTCCTATACATTGATACATTTTACATTTGCGTTCGATTCGATTTGGTTGTAAATATTGGGATACCCCTCTCCTATTAAAGTCTCATCCCCATTTGAACATTTGTACCCCCATTCCCATGATTATTGTGTAATAATTTAGGACTTTAAATTCCGCATTTTAAAGCTTTCTAAATATGCCATGATAGACTTAGGGTTTGTATGCAAATAACAAATAGCTTGACCTAATTCAAAGATAACAAAGCATGAAAATGGACAACACCAATCACACTTGCACCCCTAGGGTTACTCCACTTGTTGCCTTCAATAATGGGCCATGTTGCATGTTGGGTGTCTTTGGCAAAACAAAACAATATCAAATGATCATAGTCCCTCGATGACGCTTTCGAAAGTTTCCTAAAAATGATCAAGTCCCTTAAAGGAAATTGCCAAAGATACTTGGCACCATTGCAATCATGGTCTAAACGATGACCCGCGCTTGTCCCTTAACATCCTAACATAAGATTGTCCACCAAATACAATGGTGGAACAAAATTGTTAAAAGGGTTAAAACATAGGAAAAACCTTTGAGTAAATTTTAGGGGTAGACAACTCTTAGTTACTTGATCAAACTTGCAAACACACTTGCCTACTTTTCAAAACCACAATCCACAACACTTTCAAAAACAACTTTCAAAAACATTGAAAACTTTTCAAAAGATAAGTACACCTTTGTATACATTCAAACATGGATCATTACAAAGGTTGCCACCACAAATGGCCTTTCTTCAAAAACATTTTCAAAACACACACACACACACCACAATTTCAAACAATTGAAAACACAGGGCAAGTGATCTAAGCAAGTAACTAAGAGCCCATGGATAACCATGGATAGAAAGGGTGTGAATACCTTCCCTTTCTATAATCTACCCCCCGAACCCAAGAAAACATCTCAAATGTTTTTGCTGTGCTTTTTAACCTTTCCTTAGGATAAAATAAAAAGTCGGTGGCGACTCTTGCTCAACCGAAACATTTGCAAAAACAAACGCAAAACATCAAGTCAGTTCTCCCACCGTATCACAGAACTGGCGACTCTGCTGGGGAGTTTCTTAAAAGTGGGGTTACCTTAGGGTTAGATCATTTACTTGTTTTCAATTGTTTGCTTTGTTTGCTTTTATGTTTGTGGGCTTTGCATCGGAGTTTCATAGATCCTAACCCGGATCTGGGGAATACCCTTTTAGGTAGCATAAGCTGTGAGGGACCTGTCCGGCGTAGACCGGCATGGGTGAAGCAGTGGCTACGTTGGTGTGACACCTTGGTCTGTACCGATATCCCTTGTGTTGCAACAAGGAGAATATGGGTCTTCTAAGGGGTCATTAAGCACCAACCGACCTTAGAACCCTAAATTGACCCAACTTGGCCATAGAACAGTAGCAGTATGCTACACTCATTGAGGCTAGACTCTCGCGATGGTTCTGGCCGCAAGAAAAGATTGCGATGCTGGAGTTATGACCGATTGAGGGTAGTCAATGATATTGAGATCCTCTAGAACCCGGTTACTTTTGATAGGACAGGTCTTAACCAACGAAACTAAAAGAGGGTAATACCTAAACTTCATGTTGGCCTAAACCCTAAGGGTTGTCTTGTGTGACTTGTGTGCCTTATCATGTTTGCCTTTGTGAATATTTGTGGTGTGCTTTATCATAACATCATACCATCATACCATCGCATGCATCCTGCATAAGGACTGACCCATTTCAAAGACAAGAGGGTTTCATCTTTGCTCTGTTTTGTAGGACATCATGATGCCCGTGCGTAGGAATACTATCCGGCTCAACTTTGTTCAACCACCTACTTTTCTCAAGGAATTGGTTGATAGGATTCCAAGCACTACTTCTTTCATCAAGAGGCATGGTTCTCTTCTTGGTTTAGTCACTTCAAAGTGGGACCAACAACTGATGAGTGTCCTGGTCCAGTTTTATGATCCCTTGTATCATTGCTTCACCTTTTAAGACTTCCAGCTGGTCCCTACCCTGGAAGAATTCTCTTATTTGCTTGGTATCCCTACTTTGGAGCAGACTCCATTCACTGGTTGGGAAAAGACTCTTAAGCCTGAAGAGATTGCTGCAGCCCTTCCCTTGACCAAAGAAGAGGTAATGGCTAACTGGGAAACTAGAAGTGGAGTTAAAGGCTCTTTGGCTAAGTTTCTGATTGGTAAAGCTAACAGTTTCTGGAATGACTTAGAATTCAAGGCGTACGAGGACATTCTGGCTCTCTTAATCTATGGTATAGTGTTGTTTCTGAATCCTGATAACTTTGTCAATGTCAATGCCATAAGGATCTTCATGTCTCGGAACCCTGTACCGACTCTCTTGGGTGATATCCTGCAACAGCTCTATGCTCGTACTGCCCGAAGACGGGGAACTCCATGGTGTTGTGCTCCTTTGTTAGTGAGGTGGTTTATTTCGCACCTCCCTAAGTTCGTGCTGAAGAATGAAGAAGGAAGGGGATGGGCTCATAGGTTAATGTCTCTCACTGATAATGACATCATTTAGACTCTCAGAGGTTTGGATGAGGTAGCCATTATTGATCGTTGTGGAGAATATCCTAATGTTCCATTGATCGGTAACCAGGGAGGAATCTCTTATAATCCATGTTTAGCTCTCCGTCAGTTTGGAAGAGCCAGAAGAGCAGGGCCTCATGAGATATTGGTACCTCACATCAGTTTTGAGTTTCAGGTAGACAATGACGAGCTACGTCGTAGATTCATCAAAGCTTGGGACAGAATTCACAAAGCTGACCCACATGAGTTAGGATCGAAGACTTCTCTACCAACGGAATCCTACTGCAGATGGGTCCACATCCGTGCTCAGAAGTTAGGTATGCCATACGAAGCTGTCAAGCCTATCATTCTTGAATTTCCTGATGAAGACGGGGTTCCTCCAACTGTCCTCCCTCCTCAGATACCCACTGATGTTGATACACTAAAGAGATCTTGGGCACAGCTACAGGAAGAACGGGATTATTATCGGGAAAAGTTCAACGAACAGGAACAAAAGATCCAGAAGCTGACTAAGCAATTGGAGGAAGAGCGGATCCTGAATGACTATATCTGTACTGAGAAGAGAAGGCCATGGGAGCACTGATGGGCTTTGGATGTTTCTTTTACAGCTTTTATTTCCTTTTCAGTATTTTCATTCCTGTAATGCCTAAGGGAAAATTGTTGAACAATTTAAAGTTTGAATCTAATGAAGTGTGTTTCCTTTTTGTCTACAAAGTTGAATCTCGATTGTCTTTGAAAACATAAAGCATACGCATCTCATTACATCATATGCATGACAGGTACCCTTCTTCTACAGGTTGCTTAATCTTCTTCGCTGTTTATTTCAGCACTCAGTCATTATGTCTTCCGAGCCGACTACCGAACAAGCTATCAAGGCCCTCCAGGCCCAGAACGCCCAGTTTCAAGAGCTGGTCATGAGCTTAGCCCAGGGTCAACGGGAGTTGAAGACTTTGCTCTTGAAGAAGAAGAAGAAGAGGACTGCACTGTTTAACACTGGACGGAGATTTGGGAATGCACTGCAGAATGAGGCTGATCAAACTACTTCATCAGCAGGGAAAGACAGTCCCCAAGGGGGAAGGGCTCCTAGTCCTGTGGTCTCTGACAACGAGACGGATTACAATGATGAACAGTACCCTCCTGCTGAAGACAGGTACAAGCAACTAGAGGACCGTTTAAGTGCCATGGAGATTCAAAATGTGTCGGGGCTGGATTTTGGAGATCTAGGTTTATCTTCTGGGGTGGTGATCCCACACAAGTTCAAGGCGCCTGCCTTTGCGAAGTACGACGGGGCTTCCTGTCCTAAGCTGCATCTCAGATCATATGTAAGGAAGATCCAACCTTACACTGCGGACAAGAACTTGTGGATCCATTTCTTTCAGGATAGCCTTTCAGGGGCTCAACTCGAGTGGTTCTATCAGCTGGATGGAGCCAGTATCCGAAACTGGGAGGACTTGGCTACCGCATTTTATAAACAGTATCAGTACAATTCTGACCTCGCTCCCACGCGTACCCAACTTCAGGGTATGTCACTAGGGACGGGCGAAGGATTCAAGGAGTATGCTCAAAAGTGGAGAGACCTGGCTGGAAGGGTGCAGCCACCGTTGACTGACCGTGAACTTGTTGACATGTTCCTAGGGACCCTGTCTGGTCCATTCTTCAATCACCTGATTGGGATTTCTTCCGCTGGGTTTACAGATTTGATCTTGACTGGTGAGAGAATAGAAGCTGGTATCAAGTCGGGGAAGATACAGAAAGGTGCCTCCTCGAGTACTGAAAAGAAGCCCTTCAAGAAGGAAGCTAGTGTTGTTTATGGTCCCAGAAGACAAATTAAGCCGGAACGCTGCCAAGCTGTCAATGCATTGGTAATTTCAAAGCCTATTGTTGCTCCTCAGCAGTATAACCAACCAAGGGGTGAGAGACCCAAAAGGCAGTACACTCGGCTCAGTATGACCCTGTCTCAGATTTTGCCGCAACTACTGTCAACCAATCTGGTAACTGTCAAAGAAGCTCTGAAGGTAGTGAACACAGCTTCTGGAAAGTACAACCCCAACGCCCGTTGCACTTATCACTCTGATAGCCCGGGGCATACTACGGATGATTGCTGGGCTCTGAGGAATAAGGTTCAGGACTTTATTGATGCTAAAGAAATACAGTTTGAGGCGCCCGAAAGACCCAATGTTGTGACTGCTCCCATGCCCCATCATGGAGTGAATGCGGTGGAAGAAGACCGGTATGTAGCCTCCGTGGAAGAGATTGTTACTCTGTTATTGACCGTCAAAAGGAACCTGTTGCTAGCCGGTTTATTTCCGGGTTGTAGCAAAGGTTACCATTTATGTGTTGTTTCACCTGCTGGTTGTCCCTTGCTGAAGTCAGGCGTCCAAAACCTGATGGATAGCAAAGAGATCTTGTTCGAGAAGATTGTTGTTCCTGCTGCCCCTACTGAAGAAGTTTCTATTGTCACTATTTTCAACAAACCTCCTAAGGCTCTCTCAAAGAAGCCTGTCAAAATCATGTCCACTCAGAAGATTGCTCCTATCATCATCACTGTTCCGGGGCCTCTCCCTTATACATCCGACAAAGCTGTCCCATGGCACTATGGGGCAGATGTTTATGTTCTTGGAGTTAAACAAGAGTTTGATACTAGTACCAGCGTCAGTAACATCACCGGGCCTGCCAAAGTTACTCGCAGTGGTAGACTCTTTTCACCAGATATTGCGCCACCAGCTATTCAGAGACCTCTTATCATCACACTTGCAAGTGTGCCTGCTCCCCTTCCTGATCAAGTTCCTGTTTCTACCCTTGCTGCCGAGTCATCTGACGCTCGGGGCAAAGGGATTGCTACTGATTTGCCTGCCCGGACGGAGGCACCAAAGACAACCAATGTTGAAGCTTCCCAGCAAGAGATGGAAGAGATTCTCAAGATTATCAAGAAGAGTGATTTCAATGTAGTTGAGCAGCTGGGGCACACCCCATCAAAAATTTCTATGCTATCACTGTTATTGTGTTCAGAGGCTCATGCCAAGGCCCTGATTTCCTTCCTGAAGATGGCCCATGTGCCACAAGAAACGTCTGCTGATCAATTTACCGATTGTGTGGCCAACTTGACTGCCGATAACGGTTTGGGCTTCTCTGACGCCGATCTGACTGCCAAAGGAAAGAACCATAACGACGCCCTGTATGTCTCCATTGAATGCAGGGGCACTACTCTTGCCCATGTGTTGGTAGACACCGGTTCTTCATTGAACGTATTGCCCAAGAAGGCTCTAGACAGGCTGGATTGTGAGGGTTTGGAGCTCAAGCCTAGTAACATTGTTGTCCGGGCCTTCGACGGTTCGAAAAGGATGGTACATGGGGAAGTTGACATTCCAATCAGGGTTGGTTCTCAAGTTTTTGATTCTACTTTCTATGTGATGGACATCCGACCATCCTATTCTTGTTTGTTGGTTCGTCCATGGATCCATAAGGCTGGAGAAGTGACCTCCACACTACATCAGAAGCTTAAATACCCGGTCAGAGGGAAGATTGTGACAGTTCAAGGGGAAGAAGAATATATGGTCAGCCACCTCAACTCGTTCCGGTACATAGAGATGGATGGGGAATTCATTGAGACTCCATTCCAGCACTTTGAAGAAGTTCCTCAGACACTGGCATCAGCTGAAATTGTGATTGAAGATTCTCCTTTGAAGATGGCTTCCTTGAAGGATTCCCGGGCTGTTATTGAGAAGGGTGAGTGCGCAAACTGGGGCCGACTTCCTGATTTCACTCCAAAGACTGACAAGTTTGGTCTGGGTTTCACTGCAGAAGCTCAGAGGGTTGTTCGTAAGGCAAGGATTGGAAGACCTCCTGTGTTCATCACCAACCCGGGAGTGAATGTTATTGAAGACGACATGGAGGAATCTGAATTCGACAGCTGGATCTACCCAACAACCGACGGTGGACCAAGCAACTGGACTGCCAAAGACTTCACACCTATTACTTTTGTCACTCAGTAATGAACTCTTTTGTTTTAAATTTGTAACAGACAATGTTTTGAAACTTTTGTGGCTCGGTGTCTTACCCGGGGCACCGTGGCTTCATTTGTGAGGGCTTTTGTGTGTCATTTTCATATATCATCAATAAAAACATTGGACGTTTGTTGCATTTCAAAATCTTGCGTTCCTTTTCTTTCTTTATTATATATTGCGAAACAGCTATATTTACACACACTCACCCATACAGGTTCCAATCCACTCTGGATCTCACTAGTAACGACTCTACTACTGCCAGTTATGACTTCGAAAATCCGATCAACTTAGCCGAAGACGAAGGTAAAGATGATTGCGAAGTGCCTGGTGAGCTCGCAAGACTGTTACTCCAGGAAGAGAGGGCCATTCAGCCACATGAAGAGCCAGTGGAAACGGTAAATCTGGGTACTGAGACAGACAGAAAGGAAGTCAAGATTGGTGCCAATCTAGAGCTCAGTGTGAAACAACGGTTGATTCAGATGCTGCATGACTATGTGGAAATCTTTGCCTGGTCTTACGAAGACATGCCTGGGTTGGATACCGACATTGTGGTTCATCACCTGCCTACCAAGGAAGATTGCCCTCCGGTAAAACAGAAGGTCCGCCGTATGCGTCCAGAAATGTCCGAGAAAATCAAAGCTGAGGTTATGAAACAATTTGATGTCGGGTTTCTAACAGTGACTTCTTACCCTCAATGGGTTGCCAACGTGGTTCCAGTTCCGAAGAAGGATGGTAAGGTCCGAATGTGTGTTGATTACAGGTATTTGAACAGGGCGAGCCCTAAGGATGATTTCCCTCTACCTCATATCGACGTTCTGATTGATAACACTGCTCAGCATAAAGTATTCTCCTTCATGGACGGCTTCTCCGGTTATAATCAGATCAAGATGGCTCCTGAAGACATGGAGAAGACCACTTTTGTTACTCAGTGGGGCACCTTCTGCTACAAGGTCATGCCTTTTGGGTTGAAAAATGCTGGGGCAACCTACCAACGTGCCATGGTTGCTTTATTTCATGACATGATCCACCATGAGATAGAAGTATACGTCGACGATATGATTGCAAGGTCCCAAACTGAGGAGGAACACCTTGACCATCTACAGAAGCTGTTTGACCGTCTGAAGTTGTACAAGCTGAGGTTGAACCCAAACAAGTGCACCTTTGGGGTGAGATCTGGAAAATTGCTAGGCTTCGTCGTAAGCGACAAAGGTATTCAAGTGGACCCTGCCAAAGTGAAAGCCATACAAGAGATGCCAACTCCCAAGACAGAGAAAGAAGTCAGAGGCTTTCTAGGACGGTTGAACTACATTGCCCGATTCATCTCGCATCTAACTGCTACCTGTGAACCAATCTTCAAACTGCTGAAGAAAGATCAAGTAGTACGTTGGAACGATGAATGTCAGGCCGCTTTCGAAAGAATCAAAGAGTATCTCCAAGAACCACCCATTCTTATGCCACCGGTTGAAGGGAGACCTCTAATCTTATACTTGACAATACTGGACAACTCAATGGGGTGTGTGCTGGGGCAGCATGACGAGTCTGGCCGAAAAGAACACGCCATTTATTACCTTAGAAAAAAGTTTACCGACTGTGAGACCCGATACTCACTGCTCGAGAAAACTTGCTGCGCTTTGGTATGGGCTGCTCGCCGGTTGAGACAGTATATGTTGACTCACACTACTCTGTTGATTTCAAAAATGGATCCAATCAAGTACATATTCGAAAAGCATGCCTTGTCCGGAAGAATAGAAAGATGGCAAATGATCTTGACGAAATACGACATCCAGTACACGACTCAAAAAGAAATCAAGGGAAGTGTATTGGCAGACCATTTGGCACATCAGGCAGTGGACGATTACCAGTCGATGAACTTTGAATTTCCAGACGAGGATATCATGGTAGTGACTGATTGTGAAGTACCTGGACCGGATGAAGGACCTGAGGAAGGATCCCGTTGGTCTATGCACTTTGATGGAGCCTCGAACGCTTTGGGTAATGGTATCGGCGCTGTGATCATATCCCCTAAAGGCACTCATACTCCACTCACCGCCCGGCTATGTTTCAATTGCACCAACAACATGGCGGAATATGAGGCATGTATCATGGGTCTTCAAGCTGCAATTGACCTAAGGATTAAGTTTCTAAGTGTCTTTGGAGATTCCGCTCTCGTGATCAATCAGATCAAAGGCGAGTGGGATACGAAACACCCGAATCTTATTCCTTACAAAGAGTATGTGTTGACGTTGATTCCCCACTTCGAGGAGATAACTTTTGAACACTTCCCAAGAGAGGAGAATCAGTTAGCGGATGCGTTGGCTATGATGTATTCTATGTTCAAAGTCAAATGGGACAACGAGGCGCCCCGGATCATTATTTGGAAGTTGGATGAACCTGCACATTGCTGCGATCTTGAGGCTGAAGAGGTAACTGAAAAACCTTGGTATCATGAAGTGAAGAGGTACCTTGAGGCTCAAGAATACCCCGAAGGCGCATCTGTTAATGACAAGAAGTTCCTGAGAAGGTTTGCGGCAAAGTTCTTCCTCAGCAATGGCATTCTCTACAAGTGAAACCATGATTCGACCTTATTGCGTTGTATGGATAAGACTGAAGCAGAAAGGATCATGGCAGAGCTACATGAAGGTACCTTCAGAACACATTCCAGTGGACATACCATGGCAAAGAAAATCCTTCGAGCAGGATATTTCTGGTCCACAATGGAAGCCGACTGTTATCAGCATTCTCGGACTTGTCATAAATGCTAGATCTATGCTGATAAGGTGCACATTCCTCTGGTTCCTCTGAACGTCTTGACAGCACCTTGGCCTTTTGCAATGTGGGGCATTGATATGATCGGCGAAATCAGACCTACGGCATCCAACGGGCATCGCTTCATCTTAGTAGCGATTGATTATTTCACAAAATGGGTTGAAGCAGCTTCCTACGCCACGGTAACCAAGAACGTCGTGGCACGGTTCATTCGGCACAACCTGATTTGTCGATACGGCGTACCTGAGAGGATCATTACGGACAATGGTACCAATCTTAACAACAAGATGATCACTGAGCTCTGCGAGCAATTCAAGATACAGCACTACAATTCTTCTCCTTATCGGCCGAAGATGAATGGGGCTGTAGAAGCAGCGAATAAGAACATCAAGAAGATTGTGCAGAAGATGACAGTGACCTACAAAGATTGGCACGAAATGTTACCGTTTGCTCTTCATGGGTACCGTACCTCAGCACGGACGTCAACGGGGGCAACTCCCTTTTCCTTGGTCTATGGCATGGAGGCAGTCTTGCCTATTGAAGTCCAGATACCCTCTCTCAGGATAATGAAGGATGCAGGTTTGAGCAAAGATGACTGGATCCAGACTCGAATTGATCAATTAAACCTAATTGACGAAAAGAGACTCACTGCTATTTGTCATGGTCAGACGTACCAAAAACGGATGATCAGGGCATTTAACAAGAAGGTCAGACGACAAGAGTATCAAGTCGGAGACCTGGTAATCAAGCGCATCATTCTTCCTCAAAGTGATCCCAGGGGAAAATGGACCCCTACATACGAAGGGCCATTTGTGGTTAAACATATCTTCTCAGGAGGAGCTATGATTGTAACCACCATGGATGGTGACGATCTTCCTCACCCCGCCAATGCAGACATAGTAAAAAGATACTATGCATAAACTAAAGACCCGCTAGGTTGACACACCTAGGCAAAAATAAGGGCTTCCCGGCGAACCAAAAGGGTTCAGGCAAAAATAAGGGATGAAATGAGAAAAGAATCTGTACACCCGGCAAGTCGAAAACCTGAAAAGGCGGCTTGGGCAAAAATGGGTATCCCGGTGGACTGAAAACCCGAAAGGGGGGTCCAGGCAAAAGTTAGGGATAAAGCGTAATACTATGTCTCATTGGATCACCTTGCATCCAGAATTCGACAACAACTATCGGGCTCAGACGACTCCAATCGATCAGCTTCATCTTCAACTAAGCAGCAAAGTGATGAGAGGCTTGAAGATATAAAGGCGATAGCAGAGTTGGAACCCAGTGGGATTATTTTTCACATAGCTGTTTTGTTTCCTTTTCACAAAATTGTATAAACTCTATTTTGCTCGGCGGCGTTCTCTTACTAGGACGTCAGCCTCTTGTACAAAACGCCTATTTACAGGCAAATTTCAAAATCAATACAAGTTCAATTGTTCAAACAAATTACCCATCGTCTTTTCCTTTTTCTGTTTTGTTTTGCAAAGAACGTCCAATGTTCATTTTTGATATATGCATTTGACATTAATTGCTAATCAAATATTTGCATGCGAAATAAAAGACTAATTACAGATGACATCAGAAACAGGGGCAATTTAGAATTGTCTAAGCGATCAAGTTGCTCTGTCCACCAAGGTACCAAAGTAGGTTCGGCTGAAGAACGTAACCAGGATACCTTCACTCCCCACAGAGTAAGACGAGATTCAGCAATACTCTCCCCAGGAAGAGTTGGTCTCCCATCAGCCTTAGAAAGGCACAGTATCTCCAGCAAGTCGGCGATACTCTCCCCAAGCAGAGTTAGTCTACTGTCAGCCTTAAAGAAGTTGGGTATCCCCAGAAGATCTCAACATTCCCCAGCGGAGTATAGACATTCCTCAGCAAGCATCCCCGGCAGTCTTATTATAAGATTGTTCCCCGGCGGAATACAGACATCCAGTGGAACCATTCCCCAGTACAATCTGAAGAGTTTCCCCAGGAAAGTGAAAGCTTATCCCCAGTAGATTCTGGAAGCTTATCACCTGCAGAGTACATACGCATCTCCCCGACTTCATTCAAAGGTTATTTCCCACCAGAGCTTATAACTGGGTTATCCTCAGCTAATTACCACGGAAAGATCGTCCTCGGTGAAGTTTTTCCTATCCCCAACGGAGTTCATCAAATTCCCCAACATAGCTTACCAGTGGAGTCCCCAGCGGAGCTCTCATCAAAACCTCAGCGAAGTATCTCTTCCCATTGAGTAATTCCCCACAGAGTAATCTCTCCAACAAGTTTATTCCCCAACGGAGTCATTTTCTCCTACCGGTTTATTCTTGCAATCATCATTCCCCAGCGGAAACGAAGAACTCCACTCTTCAACATCAGCCCAGGATTTCACAAGCTCCTGGCATTCGTCAAGGATTTATTTTCCTAGACGAAAATACATTCATAGACATTTCACATTTCATACATCCTGCTTACATACATGATAAAGTGCATACAACACGATCTCATTTATTGTTGAGAACATCATGACATCATGCATTTCATACATCATCACATTGCATACAACTAATGTTTTGCCTTTTCAGGAAAAGGTCAATCAAAAGACGATTACCAACAACTTTCGCAATTCCAGATTCGATACCTGTATCTAGCCAGGGCATATCTGTGAGCGATTGATTGTAGATTCGATACCTATATCTAGCCAGGGCATATCTACATGAAGAGTTTGAAGATCAATACCTGTATCTAGCCAGGAAGTCATCTTTCATTCTCAGGTCAGAGGTCTACACCTGTATCCAGCCAGGAAAGCTATCTCTACCAACCTTTTGAAGTTCCAGATTCGATACCTGTATCTAGCCAGGGCATATCTGTGGACGATTAATTCCATATTCGATACCTGTATCTAGCCAGGGCATATCTGTAGACGACAAATTCCATATTCGATTCCTGTATCCATCCAGGGCATATCTGTAGACGACTAATTCCATATTCGATTCCTGCATCCAGCCAGGGCATATCTGTAGACGACAAATTCCAGATTCGATACCTGTATCCAGCCAGGGCATATCTGTAGACGACAATTTCCAAATTCGATACCTGTATCCAGCCAGGGCATATCTGTAGACAACCAATTCCAGATTCGATTCTTATATCTAGCCAGGGCATATCTGTGAGTATTTGATTGTAGATTCGATACCTGTACCCAGCCAGGGCACGTCTGCATGAAGAGTTTCCAGATTCGATACATGTACCCAGCCAGGGCACGTCTGTAAGCAACCTTTTTAAGTTCCGGATTCGATTCCTGTATCTAGCCAGGGCACGTCTGTGAGCAACTAATTGTAGATTCGATACCTGTACCTAGCCAAGGCATATTTGCATGAAGAGTTTGAAGATCAACACCTCTAACAGGCCAGGAAACCATCTTCCTCCCTCAAAGTACGCAAGTTCTCGCTAAGGAATCTCTTACGCGATCAACACTTCCAAATGGCATCTATAAGCCCATTCCCGACAAGTTTCTGTCACACCCCAGATGGCATCTATAAGCCCATCCTCCTATCCACCATCTCTCCAAATGGCATCTGTAAGCCCATTCCCGCCATCACATTGCTGATACTCCACTATGCGAGTGCAAATTTATGGGCACTTTAGTGTTCAATCACCTTCCACCTTCGGATCACGAAAGGCACGCAAGCCAATCTACATCCTCGGGTCTAAGAAGATTGAACAGGGGAAACTGTTGTACCCCAAAATTTTCCCTCCCATTTCATCAATATTTTCTCACCACAAGACCCTTGGGGCTCAAGATCCAGTTAGGGTTTGCTCTGCTCAAAACTCCTCTTTGCACTGTTGACCCAAATTAGGGTTTTAGTTTGCACAAAGATGTTTTGACCCAAAAGGCCCAAGATGACTTTCATGTTTCATGTTGGACTCACAAGTTTATCCATACCAAGTTTCAAGCCTTGATTCCAATCTTTGCCCAGTCAATTGGACAGTTGACCTGGAAATCGGTTGTATTGGGGAAAAAGTCAACTGTGGCCAATTGACAGTCAAACCTCATGAAATTTGACCCACATCAACATTATGAACTCATATGAACCATTTGATCAAGTTTGGATCACAATTCCACAAGAAATTTGATCAGATCACCAAAAGGGCAAAATGGTCATTTTTAGGGTTTTGACTGCACAAAGGTAATTTTTGACTATTTGACCTAGCCAATGGCAAACCAAGCTCACATATGGACTCAAGGACTCAATGACATGGCTTTGGCACATTCAACAAGTTCAAAAGATCCCAAATGCACAAGATTGACAGATGAATTTTCCAGTCAACTGATCAAAATTTGACTGTATACTGAAAAGTCAAACTTTGACTTTTTGGTCAAAATCAAGTGTCAAGATTCATTTTTCATCAAAACATGCCAAATTGTGAAAACTTATTCATCAAGAAATCAAAAATCACAAATTAGGGTTTGAAATGAAGAAATTTCATAACTTAGAAATTTTCTAAGTTATGAAAATTCCTAATTTTTTCCTAACTTTGTCCCATTTTTTCATCAAGATGCAAATGGATTCAAGCTAAACTCAAAACATGAACGTTATAGTCCATTGCAAAATCTAAAACTTTGATTCACAAAGTTTCCTCAAAAGAAGCTTGTAGCTCAAGTTATGATTTTTGGAACAAGGGTGCAAAACATTCTTAACTTAGAAAATTTTTGACCTATTCTAGGCAGGATTTTTGCCCAACTTCATGGCCACTTTTCACATGCTTCCACTTGGAATTTCAACTTTCATTACAGAGATGGATTGTAGTATACATTCCAAGCTTTCCAAATTGTCAAAGAACTTCTCAAACACCCTTGTGGTTAGGGAGAATCGAATTTGTCAATATGGGCAAAAGTCACTTTGATTCATGGCCAAATGCATGTTCATAACTTGGGCATTTTTGAAATCAGCATGCACAAGCTAGGTTACAGGCCTCTAATCCCTTTCTTACTCAATAATTCAATGCTAAACCATTGTGCCAAGTTGTTATTTCATTCATTTGGGCAATACATGTTAGATTAATCCATAATTAGAAAAAGCATTTTAGCCATTTTGATAAAGGTACACTTTATGTCAAATACAAATCCAAGAGGCATGGACAAGATCTAGAGGGCTAGCATTTTGTACACAATTCACTCTGATCAAGAAGAAGGAGTGCAGCATAGTTTAGGGCTTTGGACAGGCTTGTATAGAAACACACATTTCCTTGCTTCACATAGAAAAAATCTTGCAAACACATACCAACTTCCATCTCCTGTGAACACAAGCCAAAACAAACTTCATGAGCACTTTCCAAACTCCCTAACCAACCTGAAACACGACCAAACCATCTCTCAAACCTCCATATACAGAAAAACACAGTTTTGTGGCAAAACAGGGCATAGGCTGCAGTTTGAATCCCACAGCACCATTCCATCGTGCGTTTTCATCCAAACCAGTTCAAACACATTCCCTACCATCCATACAAACTATCCCAAGCCTTGGAAACAGACTGTAACACCTCTAACCAAGTATGCCATTTTCACTTTTCTCTCTTGCAGGTTGACTTCTGTAGCTTGATATAGCAAGATTCAAAGCACACCAAGCATTGGAGAAGCATCCCCTTGACTTCAAGCAAGCTGTACAAGTCCTCACATTGCATTAAAAGTACCTCCATTGTTGAACACGATCCAAGCTGAACAGGTAAAAACATGGACTTATATCTCTCAATCTAGGAAGAGTTAGGCTTAGGTTTATGAATGAAACATGTTCTACTCATGGCCCTGAAGCTACCCATATAATTACTTTTCATTTATATTGTGTGTGTTAAGAGAATTTGGAACCTGAACATTAGAAAAAAGTTAGGTCAAGAATTGGGGGAGAAGAAATTCTCTCTCATTTCTAAGAGTTAGATCAACTTATTTATATGTTTAGAATCGTGACATGATGCTCTATAACATTGATGTTGTAAGTTTTTGTTGAAAGTCAAAGAATCAAGAGATAACAGGGATGGAAGAAAGCGCGCGTTTTTGTGTTTGAAAGTGGCTGGAGGTTGAAGACAAAGTCCTTTGGGCTGGGCCTGACTTATTTTTCTATTTGCACCACTATTTCACACATACACCCCCTTGGCCCATTGTGTGTTATTTTTATCATTTTTGATTTTTTTTCTTTTTAATTCTGACTTGTTATTTTTTGTTAAAATATAAAAAATATAAAAAATATTTTTTCAACCATTTTTGCATTTATTTTGAATTTATTTGCTTTATTTAAACTTGTACATATAAATAAACATAATACTTTCTTTTATTTAAAATACTAAAATAATACAAAATACATTCCATTTTCTGATTTTATTTTATTTTATCTTTTGAAAACATTTCCTAAAAAATATACTTTTTTTTTGTAAATAATAAATATTTTATTTTTGTATATATTTAATATATTTAATACATAATATAAATACTTATATATTTATTAGAATATTTAGGATGAAAACATAAAAATAATACATTTTTTCTTTTATTAATATTTAACCTCAAAAATCACTTTTTTACAATATACTTCTCTTTTATTTATTTTTGTATATAATTAATAAATATTGCATATATTAAATAATAAATACATTTTATTTAGCAAAATTAGGGTTTTGCCCTAAACATGAAAATATCCAAAATTACCTTTTTATTATTTTTATTTCACTTGTAAATAAATCACGTACACTTACACAAATACATTTACACATACACATTTACTTATTCCTATACATTGATACATTTTACATTTGCGTTCGATTCGATTTGGTTGTAAATATTGGGATACCCCTCTCCTATTAAAGTCTCATCCCCATTTGAACATTTGTACCCCCATTCCCATGATTATTGTGTAATAATTTAGGACTTTAAATTCCGCATTTTAAAGCTTTCTAAATATGCCATGATAGACTTAGGGTTTGTATGCAAATAACAAATAGCTTGACCTAATTCAAAGATAACAAAGCATGAAAATGGACAACACCAATCACACTTGCACCCCTAGGGTTACTCCACTTGTTGCCTTCAATAATGGGCCATGTTGCATGTTGGGTGTCTTTGGCAAAACAAAACAATATCAAATGATCATAGTCCCTCGATGACGCTTTCGAAAGTTGCCTAAAAATGAACAAGTCCCTTAAAGGAAATTGCCAAAGATACTTGGCACCATTGCAATCATGGTCTAAACAATGACCTGCGCCTGTCCCTTAACATCCTAACACAAGATTGTCCACCAAATACAATGGTGGAACAAAATTGTTAAAAGGGTTAAAACATAGGAAAAACCTTTGAGTAAATTTTAGGGGTAGACAACTCTTAGTTACTTGATCAAACTTGCAAACACACTTGCCTACTTTTCAAAACCACAATCCACAACACTTTCAAAAACATTGAAAACTTTTCAAAAGATAAGTACACCTTTGTATACATTCAAACATGGATCATTACAAAGGTTGCCACCACAAATGGCCTTTCTTCAAAAACATTTTCAAAACACACACACACACCACAATTTCAAACAATTGAAAACACAAGGCAAGTGATCTAAGCAAGTAACTAAGAGCCCATGGATAACCATGGATAGAAAGGGTGCGAATACCTTCCCTTTCTATAATCTACCCCCCGAACCCAAGAAAACATCTCAAAGGTTTTTGCTGTGCTTTTTAACCTTTCCTTAGGATAAAATAAAAAGTCGGTGGCGACTCTTGCTCAACCGAAACATTTGCGAAAACAAACGCAAAACATCAAGTCAGTTCTCCCACCGTATCACACTACCTTTTAATTTTCTCTGGCTTAGACTTTGCCTCCCATTTGTGTCATTTTCACTAAGTCGTTTGCATATCATGCATCTCATGGAATCAGGCACTTTGGTTTAAAGCATTAGGGTTGTGCCATCCTTATGATTAATTTTGGTTTGAAGTTTCTTCATCAGGTAAAAAAATCATTTGGTTTTTGAGCAGTGGATTGAAGAATGAAGTTTCGAGGTATCATGGGTTTCCTTATTCGTCAAGTCGCTGGAATATTCTTCAAGGTCCTAGATTAGGGTTTCGATTATCTTCAACACTTCGAGATATTTCTTCATCAGTATGCATTGTCATTTTTGGGCCCGTTAAATTATTCAAAATTATGGTTAAGGGTTTGTGACTATTATTGCAAGTATTTGAGCCATGAAACAAGAGATGATGTTGCGAACTTGTATGATAATAAAGGCATGTTTTTTTTGTTACTTCAGTTACAAGTCACTTGTGGTTTGGACGTCAAGGTTAAGGATCTCATTGAGAGTGCAAGATTGATTTCGACACGATATGAATATTGAGGTTGGAAGACATGGCATATGGTTTACTTGAAATACAAGTTACCAAGGTCATCCGTGATTTCCTTAAATTCAAATTACAAAAGCAAGAGGTATCATTCAAACCATTCAAGTGGGAATTTCAAATTTCAAATTTCAACCAAGATTCAAGAATTGTCTAATTTCCATGCAACCATTTCATCATTCATGAGTTCAAAGAAATAACAGTCAAGTTTCATATTCATTATATTTGTGGGAAATTTACAAAGCAAGTTACGAATTTGAAATGCTAGTTACAAATATTTTGTTTACAAAAAAAGAAAGAAATTTTGTTCTTCAAGTTTCTTTGCTTCATCTTCAAGCAACTCGTCCTCACTCCTTGCCGTGACTTTTTCTTCACCTTTCAACCATGCTTTTGCCATCCAATCCTCATGTACATGAAACAAGAAAAGGGAAAGAGTTATCAAACCATCAAAATTTGAATAAGATTCCAAACGAGAACAAATGGTTAAGAGAGAATTTTCATTTCATCATTAGGGTTCGTGTTTGGAATTAGAAATTCAAGGGGTGTTTCCAATCATGTGTTAAGCCTAAATTCAAAGCCTCATAAAAATCAGAATTACATTGTCTTAATCATGAGCCATGTCCCAATTGCAAAACACAAAGTTTGAGCTTTGGTTCACAAAAGGAAAACAAAAGCAATACTGCCAACAATTTGTTTCACAGGAAAAAATCAGTATAAAACTGCCAAACGACAACAATAAAACAACAGCAGACATATGCGATATAAAAGGCAGCAAGCGGAAAAATTGCCAAATAACGCAGCAAGCCATAACCAAGCAAAATAGTCCCAATTGGAAAGCACATAGGCTGCAATCAAAAGCCAAAAGCAGCAGCCATGATAGGCAAACAACAACTACAAACAAAGAACCCAAACTGGAAAACAGTAGCAAAACAGCAAGCAGTTGCAAGCGAAATAGGAAAACAGAATGCTCTCAATAAACAATAGCAACAAATATACAAACAGCAGCCATGACAAGCAAAGTGCAGACTTTCAGCAAACAAAAACAAGCCAAACGGCGGCAACCCTAAACTAGCAAAGCAGCAGCTAGAAAATATAAAGCAGCAGGAGTTCATAAAAACAGTGCAAGCTATCAAATAGCTAGAACCCTGATTGTGTCATCATTTTCCTAAAACTGTAAAACCCTTTAGAAATCATAAGAATATCATAATAGCAGTTCTACATCATTGACGGAGAAAGAGGAAAAGATTGAGATTAGAAGGGCATCACCTAAGCAAAACCAGCAAACTAGCTGTTATATTGTCCAGCCCTGCACCAAAACAGAACATGCCAAAACCAAATCCTGCATCACATTGCAAGATAAATAAAACAGTAAAAAAGGACCTGCACAAATAGCCTACACAGACCCTGTCTCAAACCTGCAAAAACAACATCAGACCTATCCAAAACAGTCCCAAAATACATCAAATAAGGCAACACAAAACCTTACATCCCAAAAGAAAAAAGTCAGCATACCAAATGTTCAAAACTTCTCAAACATTTCCCCCCAATTTCCACCCTTATGTCACTATAAGAAGAGACAGCAATGACAGCTCGAGAAGGAGAATATGATAAAAAAACACTTCAAAGCCTCTGATAAAAACCAGCCCCAAAGATTTTGCAAACGTCCTTCAAATCTGCCACTTCATTACACAATAAACTATCAATCGCCATATCCTTCATTCATCACCATCATTGAATTTTCTCAAAACCTACCGCACCCATTCTTTTCCCTATATCTACCCTTTTTAGGAGGTGATGCCATCGCTGTTCTCCTATAACCTGTTTATTTGCTGACTCTGTTTTTGTTGTTCGAACTGTAAAAGAAATCACCTTTTGAGTTAAAACTGAACCGGACCATAAGGAGAAATCGAGTGGAGCCATGTTACCTTTCGAAAGCGCGAGGAACTAACAGACCATACATCACTGTTGTATGGCCATTAACGAGAGTCTAAAGGAATAGGCGAACCAAGGATGCCCATGGATTAAGCTTGAGAGGCGACGAGTGAAGGGTTTGGAATGAGAGAAGCCTTGGATATTGATTTTACGAAAGAAGACATAGGGAGTATCACTGAGCCGGAACAGAGGTCGAGAGATCGAGATGTTTCATTCTGTTGGTGCAATCGCGAGAGAGCGGGAGTAGATTCTTGAGATGAGATAAGGGAAGTATGGATATGGGATGTAGAGGGAAAGGTTTTCGTTTGAGCTTGGAAGGAGATGGGTGTTGTTGTTGCTGGTTTAGGAAGCTGAGAGAGACCTTGGATTGGGACTATGCATGCAGCGGCCACGATTAGTCTTTAGGGTTTGCCATTTTCCCCCCTTTACCCATTTCTGTTGGGTCTTCCAACCCAGCCCATTTCACATTACTACACCACCTTTTTTAATAAAAAAAACAAGATCATGACCGGGCTTTACCATTAAGCCTAATGAATTTGTGTCCTCACCCTCCCTTTTATTGTTTTAGATTTTACTTCTATTTGTGTTTTTAATATTTTGTTTCAATTAATTTATTATATTTTTTATAGTTGTTAATAATAGTTAGTTTTTTAAGGATTGGGCTTATTTTATAAAAACAAATAAAAAATGTAAAATTTTAGAATTAGGATCTTATTTCCCTTTTAATTTCTAATTTCATAACATGAGAAGATCATAAAAAATAATAAATATCATTTCCTCGTGTTAGTTTTGATATCATATTCCCTTAGGTAACTCCATGAGGCAATTAAATCATGTTTCGATTGTCTCATGTTGAGGTAGACTTTTAGCCCTTCAATTGCATAATAACATTAGGGTAAACTTCCTCCTTTAGATTTGTATTTTGTAATTAAAACTTATCATTCATAAATCAAAAATCCAAAAACATTTAATCATTATCCAAATTCATTTTAAAACTCATAAAACACTCAACCAATCAAAACTTCCCCCAAAGGGCATGTTATCTCTGTTCTACCGTGATACAGGTCGTGCCTATTGCTAGAACGCGTGCGTTAACATCGCCCACTAAAAAACACCAACAAACCAACATTTTCTAGAAGAACTATGATGTTCTGATTCCTTCACTGGATACGTAGGAAAAGGGTTGCAAGACCCTCACGAACGCACTAACAAAAAACCATTTATTTCCCCTTAAGCAAGTACAATTATAGATAAGTACACCCTTAGAAGCAGACAAACAAAATGGATCCTGTTGAGTACAACAGATGTGAGGGGTGCTAATAGCTTCCCCTTTCATAACTGACTCCCTTACCCTTTCTCTTGGTCGCAAGACCATTTTATCCATCCTCTTGTGGTTTTCTCGATACTTCCCCTTCCTTCGGGATAAATAAAGTTTGGTGGCAGCTCTGTGTTTTTTGCCAGTAGCTTCAGCTGGCGACTCTGCTGGGGACTTCTTTTGTGAGTCTCCCCTAGTTTTGTTTAATTGCCTCTTTAGGTGTTTATTTATTTGTTTTATTTTGCTTTACTATTTTATTTCTTTATTTCTTTATTGTATTCTTTTGTATATATTATTGTTGCTACTCACATATTATGGATATGCTGCTTCTTTTGTGATGTTAGGTTAGGTGATTACATTTGATAAGTCATATACCCGGACTTGGGTTACACCTAGGATTAGGACGGTCAGTATAGTCATGCTAACTTTGAGGGAGTAATCCCGAAGAAGGAGGCATGAAAATCCCCCACTCAGTGGAGGTCCCCTTGAAAGTAGCGTTGTTTACCGAGTAATTGGGAAGACATTGTTGCTTTCGACCAGGTTTTGCACAGTCAGTCACTAACATGATATTCTCATCCGGGAAGTCAAAGTTCATAGATTGATAATCATCAACAGCTTGATGGGCCAAATGATCTGCCAATACACTTCCTTTGGTGGACTTTTGTGTTGTATATTGAATATCGTATTCAGTCAGAATCATTTTCCATCTAGCTATCCATTCTGAGAGAGTTGGCTTCTCGAAGATGTACTTGATAGGGTCCATCTTAGAAATCAATAAAATGGTGTGAGTCAACATATATTGTCTTAGCCGGCGAGCAGCCCATGCTAGAGCGCAGAAAGTCTTCTCGAGCAGTGAATATCTGGTTTCACAGTCGGTAAACTTTTTGCTCAGGTAGTATATTGCATGCTCTTTTCGGCCAAACTCGGCATGTTGGCCCAATACACACCCCATAGAATTCTCTAGCACAGTCAAGTACATGATCAATGGTCTTCCTTCCACTGGAGGCATAAGGATGGGAGGTTCTTGCAAATATTCCTTGATTTTATCAAAGGCAGCTTGGTAATCGTCGTTCCATCTGACTACTTGATCTTTCTTCAAGAGTTTGAAGATTGGTTCACCAGTAGCTGTTAAGTGAGATATGAAGTGGGCAATGTATTTAAGATGACGCAAGAATCCTTTAACCTCCTTTTCAGAACGGGGAACCGGCATTTCTTGAATGGCTTTTACCTTTGCAGGATCAACTTCGATGCCTTTACCACTGATGATAAAATCTAGAAGCTTTCCAGACCTTACTCCGAATGTGCACTAATTAGGGTTCAACCTCAATGTGTACTTCTTCAGCCTCTCAAATAGCTTGTATAGGTGATCGAGATGCTCTTCTTCAGTTTGCGACTTTGCAATCATATCATCCACATAGACCTATATTTCATGATGGATCATATCATGAAATAAAGCTACCATAGCCCTTTGATATGTTTCCCCTTCATTCTTTAATCCGAACGGCATGACTTTGTAGCAAAAGCTGCCCCATTGTGTAACGAAGGTGTTCTTTTCCATGTCTTTGAGAGCCATCTTGATTTGGTTGTAGCCAGAAAATCCATTCATGAAGGAGAAGACTTTATGTTGAGTCGTGGTGTCAACCAAGACATCAATATGTGGTAGAAGGAAATCATCTTTATGGCTTGCCCTATTTAGATCCCTATAATCTACACACATGTGAACCTTTCCATCTTTCTTTGGCATGGGGACCACGTTCGTAACCCATTGAGGATAATATGTGACTACCAGAAAACCTGCATCAAATTGCTTCATTACCTCAGCCTTTATCTTTTCAGACATGTCTGGCCGCATACGACGAACCTTTTGCTTAACAAGAGGTCAATCCTCTTTTGTTAGTAGACGATGAACCATAATGTCGGTATCCAATTCGGGCATATCTTCATATGACTAGGTGTTGTACCACAAAATTTGCCCTCTCATTTCATCAACATTTTCTCATCACAAGACTCTTGGAGCTCAAGACCAAGCTAGGCTTTGCTCTGCTCAAGACACCTCCTTGCACTGTTGACCTAAATTAGGATTTGAGTTTGCACAGGGATGTTTTGACCTACAATGCCCAAAATGACTTTCATACTTCATGTTGGACTCACAAGTTTGTCCATACCAAGTTTCAAGCCTTGAATCAAATTTTTACCCAGTCAATTGGACAGTTGACCTAGAAATCGGCTGTATTGGGGAAAACGTCAACTGTGGCCAATTGACAGTCAAACCTCATGAAATTTGACCCACATCAACATTATGAACTCATATGAATCATTTGATCAAGTTTGGATCACAATTTCACAAGAAATTTGATCAGATCACCAAAAGGGCAAAATGGTCATTTTTAGGGTTTTGATTGTGCAAAGGCAATTTTTGATTGTTTGACCTAACCAATGGCAAATAAATCTCAACCATGGACACAAGGACTCAATGACATTGTCTTTACCTATTCAACAAGTTCAAAAGATCTCAAATGCATAGGATTGACAGATGAATTTTTCAGTCAACTGATCAAAATTTGACAGTACACTAAAAAGTCAAACTTTGACTTTTTGGTCAAAATCAAGTGCCAAGGGTCATTTTTCATCAAGACATGTCAAATTATGAAACTTTTTCATCAAGAAACCCAAAATTGCAAATTAGGGTTTAAAATGGAAAAATTCCATAACTTCGAAATTTTCTAAGTTATAAAATTTTCCTATTTTTTCCTAACTTTGTCCCATTTTTTCACCAAGATGCAAATGGATTCAAACAAAACTTACAACATGAAAGTTGTAGTCCATCACAAAGTCTACAACTTTTATTGACAAAGTTTTCTCAAAAGAAGCTTGGATCTCAAGTTATGATTTTTGGAACATGGGTACCTAAAACTTTTAACTTAGAAAAATTTTGCCCTAGTTTAGGCAGGATTTTGATCCATCTTCTTGGCCATTTTTCACATAGTTCCACTTGGATTCTTAAGTTGCATTTCAAATATGGATTATAGTACCTGTTGCAAGATTTCCAAATTGTCCAAGAACTCCTCAAACACCTTTGTGGTTAGGGAGAATCGAATGCTTGAAGTTGGCAAAAACTCACTTTGTAACCATGGCCAATACATGTTCATACCAAGTTGCAAATCTGACCAAACTAGCTTAGTACATGATTATAGGCCTCTAAACCAATTTACACTCCAAAATTGAATGCAAATACATTGGACATTGGCATTGTTCTGATCAAGAGAGCTTTGTACAATGAACATTGTCATTTTGAGCATAAAGGTCACACTTCCATTTTCATAAAGGGCACTTTATGTCAAATTGCTTTTTCTTGAGCCTTGGACTTTCTTCCTTTGCAGAAAACAAGCTCCACAATCTCAGGCATAGTACAAGAAGTTGGTGCATGCTTGGAGATAGCCTGTACAGGCCTATCTCACTTCACTTCCAACTTTGCTTTCAAAATAAGTCAAAGGGCCAAAAGCTTATATCTCACATATCTGATAAAACCAACAAAAGCAAAGTTTTGAAACAAGTTTTTCATATCCTCACAAGTCAGAAGCACGAGCCTTTCACCCCTAAAGCACCCTTATACTCAAAATCTTCATTTTCTTGCAAAACAGGGCCATCACTGCAGAACTCAAGCCAAAACAAATTCCACTCGTGCGTTTTGTCCCATTTCACTTCAAACACATTCCAATCAATATACCTAAGCTATCCAGACCATTCACAAGTTGCTGTAACTCCATTAACACACATCACCATTTTTGTTTGGAAGCTTTGCAAGTTGAGTTATGTAGCACGATTCAGGCCACTTCAAAACAAACTAAGCATTGGGGAAGGATCAGGGGACATCAAGCAAGCTCAAAAGAACCTCAGGCCCCATCAAAAGTTGTTGCATTGTCCAGCTTGAACTCAACTGAAACAGGTATTTCATGAAACTCTATCTCTCTATTTAGGAATAGTTAGACTTAGGTTTGTGAACGAAGGATGTTGTATTCATTGCCCTGAAACCATACATGTGCTTCGTTTTCATTCATATTAATCGTGTTAGGAGAATTTCATCCATGAACTTTCTGAAAAAACTAGGTTAGAAATTAGGGCCAGAGAAATTCTCTCTGGTCTTTGAGAGTTAGTTTAAGTTTTTTATATGGTTAGATTCGTTGTTTGATGCTCTACAAGTTTCATGTTTTGAGTTTTGTCAAAGGATCACGTTCCCAGGAGTTACCAGTTTGTACACAGAATGCGCGTGTTTTTGTTTGAACAGAGGAAGAAGATGAAGTTGATGGGCTGGGCTGGCTTTGTTTTTGCTTCTAACACTTGCTTTTTCAGTTTCATACCCCCCCCCCTGGCCCATTTCTTGTATTTTTGTTATTTTTGTATTTTTATTTCATTTTTGACTTTATTATTTTATTTCCAAATATAAAAAATGATCCAAAAATATTTTTATAATTTTTTATATTTATTTGGTATTTATTTTTATTTTTACTAGCATTAAAACACTTTATATACTTTTATATTATTTTGTTTAAATTTAAAAATAATGAAAATAATACTTTTATTTCATTTCTTATTTTTATTCACATTGAAAATATTTTCTTGAAATATATACATTTTTGTAAATAATTTATTTTATTTTTTACACTTAAATATATTTAATATATATATATATATATATATATATATATATATATATATATATATATATATATATATATATATATATATATATATATATATATATATATATATATATATATATATATATATATATATATATATATATATATATATATATATATATATATATATATATATATATATATATATATATATATATATATATATATATATATATATATATATATATATATACTTTTGTTTTATTAAAAAAAACATAGAAATAAAACACAAAAATACTATATTTTATTTTTATTATTATTTATACTAAAAAATACTTTTTTTTGGATATATTTCATTTGTATACATGTTAATATATTTTTGTACATAAATAATACTATTTATTTATTTTCTTAAGAAATTAGGGTTTTTTCCCAAAAAACAAATAAAAATAATCTTTATTTATTTCTTTATGTCTTTTACATTAAAAATACTTTTGGCATGCATGAATAAATAAAAACTCTTTTTTTTGCATAATACATTTTATTTAATATTTTATTGTATTTTATTTAAATATTGCACATTTAAATATTATGCCTTGCAAATTCAATTTGGTTGTAATAATTTAGGGTTTAATTTCTTGCCAAATAATCCCTTATTCAAATTTGTACCCCCTCCCTATATCATGTTGTAATAGTGTAGAATTTAAATTCTCGCACCTTTAAGCTTTCAATTATGCCATGCTTAGAGAATTAGGGTTTGTATGCAAAATCAAAACCAACAAATAGCTTGACCTAATCAAAGACAAAATGCATGAAAAAAAAACACAATGCACACTTGTTGCCTTCAAAAATAGGCCATGATATGCATGTCAAGTATGTTGGCAAAACAAAAACAAAACAAAAGATCATAGTCCCTCGATGACGCTATCTGGGTTGTCTAAAACAAAATGATCAAGTCCCTCAAGAAAATTGCCAAAAATATTTGACACAATTGCTATCATGGTCTATTCGATGACTCGCGCCTGTCCCGTTTAACATCCTAACACAAGGTTGTTCACCAAATACAATGGTGAAACAACACTGTCAAAAGGGTTAAAAAACATAAGAAAGATCTTTGAGAAAAATAGGGTAGACAACTCTTAGTTACTTGATCAAAAGCTTTCAAAACATCCTTGCTATCTTTAAAACACACTTCACCACACAATTTCAAAACCCTATTTTCAAACATTGAAAACTTTTCAAAAGACAAAAACACCTTTGTATACATTCAAACAAGAATCATTACAAAGGTTGCCACAACGATGGCCTCTTTTCATAACATCTTTCAAAATCACACACAAAGCACCATTTCAAACAATTGAAGAGCACTATTTCAAACAATTGAAAAGCAAAGCAAGTGATCTAAGCAAGTAACTAAGAGCCCATGGATAACCATGGATAGAAAGGGTGCTAATACCTTCCCTTTCTATAATCTACTCCCCGAACCCAAGAAAACATCTCAAAGGTCTTTCCTGTGCTTTTTGACCTTTCCTTAGGATAAAATAAAAAGTCGATGGCGACTCTTGCTAAACCGAAACATTTGCAAACACAAACGCAAAATCGCAAGTCAGTTCTCCCACCGTATCACACTAGACAAACACTACAATGTAGTCATGTAACATATGAACCAATCTGCTCTTGATACCATCTTCTAGGTTGGTGTCGATCTTGACCTCTCTCTTATCTATATCAGGACCTAAGTTGATAACTTCGACTGGCTCTTCATGAGGTTGAATAGCTTACTCTTCTTGCATTATAAGTCTGGCTAATTCTCCTGGTATTTCACAATCTTCCTCACCTTCATCTTCCGCTTGGTTAACTGGATGTTCGAAGTCATAATTGGCAATAGTAGAGTCGTTGGCAATGAGATCCGGAGTGGATGAAGATCTGCAAGTGTGTGTGTGTGTGTGTGTGTGTGTGTGTGTGTGCATGTAAGATACATGGCTATTGAAAAAATGTAATAAAGGAAAAGAAAGACAATGAACACAAAAATTTGAATGCAAAAGGTCCAATGGTTTATATTAAATGATCACATGATAAATGAACATGAAAAACCCCTTAACAAATGGACCATAGTGCCCCGGGCAAGGCGCATGGCTTAAAAGTCATTGTTTGGAATTAAGATTACAGACAAAAGTTCTTGAATTGACAGAAAACAGTAAATAGTAATTACTCCTCAATGAAGGAGATGGGAGTGAAATCCTTTGCATGCCAGTTGTTGAGCTTTCCTTTGACAGTAGGGTAGATCCAATCTTCAAGAGTATTTTCATCATTAGAGTCTTCCACAGTGTTCACTTCATGATTTCCGATGCAGAGAGGTGGCTTTCCCACGCGAGCACGCCTGACTTCTTTTTATCTTTGATGGTGAAACCCAACCCAAATTTATCTGCTTTAAACGGAATGTCGGTAAGTTGTCCCCAGATGGTACAATTACCATCTTCGACCATGGCACGAGCATCCTTAAGTGAAACCATTATTGGTATAACTTCATTAGATTTTGATATGTTGGAGGAGATTTAGGTGGCGGCAACCATAGGAGGAAATTTCAAAATTCTGGCATGGAGTTTCTAGGAATTCGCCATCCATTTCCACATACTTTAAGGAATTGAGATGGCTCCACATAAATTCTTCTTCATTGCAAATAGTAACGATCTTCCCTTTGACTGGATACTTTAATTTTTTATGAAGGATGGATGTTACTTCCCCTGCCCCATGGATCCAAGGGCACCCAAGCAAACAAGAATAGGCGAGACGTATGTCCATTATATAAAAAGTGAAGTTGAAAATCTGTGAGCCAACTTTAATTGGGAGATCCACCTCTCCATGAATCACTCTCTTAGACCCATCAAAAGCCCTTACGACAATATCGCTTAGCTTCAGTACCAGTCCTTCACAATCTAGCTGGTCCAAAGCACCTTCGGGTAACACATTAAAGATGAGCCAGTATCAATTAGGACATGAGCCAGGGTAATCCCATTGCATTCAATAGAGACATGCAAGGCTTTGTTGTGGTTCCTTCCCATAGGAGTCAAATCAGCGTCAGAGAACCCTAAACCATTGTCAGTCGTTAAACTTGCTACACAGTTCTCGAATTGGTCAGTTGTGGTTTCTTGGGGGCACATGGGCTTTCTTCAAGAATTGATTAGAGCCTGGGCATGGACGTCCAGACAGAGTAACAATGATAGCATAGAAATTTTGGAGGGGGTTTGCCCTAGCTGCTCGACTATTTTGAACTCACTCTTCTTTATGATTTTCAGGATTTCCTCCATCTCTCGAGTGGAGGGTTCTTCAGCGTCCTTATCTTTGGTAGGTGCCTCTATCCCAGCATGCTCACCTTCTTTCTCTTTGCCTCTAGTGTTGACACTAGACTTGTCATTGATTATGCGGACGGGAGTTATTATAGTAGTGAGTGGTGAATCATCAGGGGAAAAGATTCTCCCTATTCTTGTCACTTTACTAGAACCTGCAATATTAGTGACATCAGCTTCGTCTTTGTTGATCTGAGAATCTTGTTTTATCCCATGATAATAAACCTCGGCACCATAGTTCCACAGAACCGCTTTTTAAGAGGAGTGAGGAATCGGCCCATGGGCAGTAATTATTAAAGGAGCAATGGTTGCTTCATTTGAAATTCTAATAGGGCCCTTTGAGGGGATTCTAAAAGGCTTGTTGGGAATTGTTATTATGGAAAGGTCTTCAGTTTTGTTGGTTAAACTTTTGACGGTAGGAATCTTCTCAAACAGAATCTCGCGACTATCTATCTGGCGTTGCACACCTTCCTTTAGCTGCTTGAACCCATTTACTTGTTGATCACAGCAAACACAATCTTTAGAACATCCATAGAATACCCCGGCTCTCAGCAAATTAATCTTCAAAGTAGTTAATGGAGTTGTTAAATCTTCAATGGAAGAGACGAAAGTAGTATCATCAGTTGCGTTAACACCCTTGCCATGATTCGGCATTGGTGCGGTTATCACATTAGGAGTGGCAGGTGGATCAAATTCAATTGTTTTATTGTCTACCAGATCTTGAATCTTATTCTTCAGAGCCCAGCATTGATCAGTTTCATGCCTAAGGTTGTTGGAATGATACGCGCACTTGGCATTTGGATTGTACTTAGGTGATAAAATGTTTGGATTAGATGGTGGATCACGTAATGTCACTAAGTTGGCTTTCAACAGATGTTGTAAGGCTTAGGATAATGACATGCTTATCTTTGTGAATTGTCTCCGAGGAACTTCGGATTGTTGATCATTGGATGATTTGCTTTGAGCTGATGGAGGGTTGGAGATCAAAACATCATTAACAGATGAATGGTGATCCTTCTTAGTAAGGGTTCCTACCCCATACACATCATTTGTTTCCTTCTTTCCAGTGAAGGGCTTCTTTACAGTGTTGGATGCAGAAGCAGGTGTCATGGGAATTTTTCCGCTCTTAATGCCACTTTCGACCCTTTCACCAGTTAGGATCAACTAGGTGAAACCATATGAAGAACTACCAATTAATAGGTTAAAAAATGGGCCAGCTAATGTACCCATGAACATGTCAACTAGTTCTCTGTCAGTTAGTGGTGGTTGGACCCTACCAGCAAGGTCCCTCCATTTTTGTGCGTACTCCTTAAACCCCTCAATTGCACCCATTGTCATACCTTAAAGTTGGACTCTAGTTGGTGCCAGATCGGTATTATGTTGATACTGATGATAAAAATCAGTGGCTAAATCTTCCCATGTGTGGATGCGGGAACCCTCCAATTGATAAAACCATTCTAGTTGAGTCCCAGCTAGACTCTCTTGGAAGAAATGGACCCGTAGCTTTTTGTCGGTAGTGTGCGGCTGTATCTTGCGCACGTAAGACCTTAGATGAAGTTTCGGGCAGGAAACCCTGTCATACTGGGCGAAGACCGGTATTTTGAACTTATGGGGGATGACGAACCCAGGTACTAAGCCCAACTCAATAAAATCCAAGTCAGGCACGACTTGAATTTCAATAGACTTTAGTATATCCTTCAACTGCTTGTATTTATCCTCAGCGGAGGATATTTCTCATCAAAATAATCTTCGTCTTCAGAAGCTTGATTATTGGAACCCCCAGCACGGGTGCTCCTTGCCTCCTCGTCTTGATTTTCGTCCTCCTCAGACGACTCTTCGACTATTTGTACCTGACAAACTGGACCTTTGAACCTCTTACCCATGTTGATGAAGGCCTTATTTTTGGTTTTATTCTTGGCTACTAGCATAGTCATCAGTTCTTGTTTCCCCTTAGCCAGGGTCAGCAAGGTCTCTTGGAACTGGAAATTCATTGTTCGATATCCATCTTACTGAAATAAATAGTAGAAAGATAAGGAAACTTGTTGTGGAAAACATGTTTATGTTATGATGCATGAAAATGTGTATGCAAATTATTTCAAGGATTTAGAAGATTTAAATTCATTTAGACAAAAGGGAATAAACATTAATTGTATTAATAAATTCAAATTGATTACAACATCCTCTTGGGCTTACATTGCAACAAAAGAAACAAAATGAACTAAAATACAATAAAAATGGCTCAAGTCTCCTATGGATTCTTCCTCTTTGTAGAAATATAGGCATTCAGGCTCCTCTCCTCATGAAGTTGTCTCGTGAGCTCCAATATCTTCAAAGGTGTATCGCTCCCCCTTTAGCTGAATCCAAGCTCTTTGAAAATCTTGAGGAGAAGTAGGCATATCTGGATAAAGAACAGTATATGGAACATCTCCTTCAGCGACAGGCTCCTTGATGATAGGTAGGATGGCTTCATAAGGAATCATGAGGTTTTGGGCGTGAGTTCGCACCCACTTGAGATAAGGCTCTGAAGGAATGGAGTTCTTATAACCCAACGTATTGCTATCAACCTTGTTAACCATGCCCCAAGCTCGTATGAATCACTAACGATAACCTAGGACATCGTTCCCTTAGTCGAATGCAATTCCTTGGACAAGTGCATCATGAGGGCCATCCCTCCTAGAATACCCAAACTATCGCAAAGAAAACAAGGATTATAGGTAATACCTTCCTGTTGTACCCCAAAATTTGCCCTCCCATTTTTCACAGAAATCACAACCCTAGGGTTTTCTCAGATACTCAAGATTGGCTCAGGAATCGATCAGACAGATTTTCTCCTATGGAAGTAAATCAAGAATTAGGGTTTTTCTCGCATTTCTGAGAAGAAACTGAATTCTCAGGAAGTCAATTGGTTGTCATATATTTTCATGCTTACTGGAAAAAGGCAGTGTTTGTTTGATCCAGGTTAACCAGATAAATTGCGTCTTTTAAAAACATTCGTTTGTTTATGGAATAAACATTCGTTGTTTATTGGAATACACAGTGCGTGTTTTGATTGGAGTACAGTTGCAAGGTTACAAGATTATAGAGTTATTCGATTACTTGGAGTTTAATTTATCTGGATTGGAATTATTGGAATGCAGTTTTAGTTATTTTAATTAGGAATCTTAAAGAATCAGTGAAGACATAAAGAGAGCATTACAAGTTACTAACAGTAATGGATTTTATTGGATATCAGATTATCTCATAAATACTTTCTTCATTTATTTCAGATGTTGTTACAAAAAACAATTTATTATTCAAATGCTTTAGGTTTTAGAACTTATCGTACTTGAAAAATAAATGAATACAACTGATTGAAAATCTCTCTAAATTACAAAGAAAAATCTAAGCCTAAGCTTCCATTGCTCCCATGCTCGCTACAAAGTTTCTTGCTTCCTCTGCTTTGTCACCATCCAACTTGCGCTCACAAGAAAGAAAGACAAAAAAAAAGATTAGTACAGTTAATTGAACATAAATAAAAATTTCAAAAAGAAAGAAAAATGTTCATCATTAAAGTATGCTGTTTTGGAATCAGAGGGCTATTTTCATTTCATCACGTTTTTATTTTTCTCTTTGCAAATCACAAGAAGATTGCTCTTCTTGGTTCACAAAAATAAAAATAAAAATGCAAGTTGTCTAAACAATGCAACAAGGCAAACTAAACAAAGCCAAACTAATTTGGACAATACAGCAAGACAGTAGCAACAGCAGTGCAAGCATTACAAGCAAGTAACTCAGCAGGCGCGCAAATTACCCAAGGCAAAATGAACAAAGCCAAACTGAATTAGACAAAGGCCAAGCATTACAAACTAAACAAAACAAAGTACAAGGAAACTAAACAATACAGCATACAAGCAAACTAGACAGCAGCAACAGCTTGGCCAAGCATAGCAGCAGGAACAAAGTACAAACAAACAGCAGGCAAAGGAGAATGCAATATGGTAAACCAAATAACAAGCAAGTGGCTTGCTTGTTTCATATAGCTTTTCATCATTTTCAAATGTGTGGCAAACTTTTCAGAAAAAGTGAAAAAAAGCATTTCTGCTTTTATCATTGAGAGAAGAGAGAGAAAAGATATCACCTAAATTATTGGAAAGGTACAGATTGGCCATCCTACCCACAGGCTGTAAAAGAGAAAAGCAACTAGGATATAACAGTAGGAAAAAACTGCAAGAAGGGGGGGAGAACATTTGGTCAAAGGCAGAACATTTTGCAAAACAGAGAAATCCCAAGCCAGAATTCCAAACTGTAACAAAAACATTTCAAAACTGTATAACAGTTTCAAACAACAAATCTCCCAACCTGTTAACCAAAGTCAACTCAGTTCAACAACAACAGCCTGCAAACTCCTAAAACTGACTAACAATAAACAAAACCTTTCCAACATCCCAACATTTCATCAATATCACCAAAACCTGTTAACAGTTCAAACTCGGTACTCAGACCTGCAGAACCAAACTGCACAACTTGCAAAAACCACAACTGTAACCAGAACAAAAATAAAAGCTTTCAAATCCAAAAACTACAGAAAGTTCAAAACCTGCATAGCCATTTACAAACCTCCAAACCTGTTATCAAACCAAAAATAGTCAAAACACCAAAAACTGAAACCATTTTCAAACCCAAAACTTGCATAACCAAAACTGCAAAAGATTCAAACCATCAAAACTCCATTCAATACCAAAAAAAAACTTGAGCTTATTTCAAAGCCAACAACCTTCAACAACTCAAACAATAAGAAACAGGGCCATCAATCTCCAATCACCATAACCACAAAATCATACCAAACTACCAAAACCAGTTCCCAAACCAAAGGACTGTCAAAAGGGCATCAGGGATGTAAAGCCATTTTCAACAACTCAACATTTGGCCAAACAAAGTTTCAGAAGCAATAATCATCATCAACCAACAATAAAACAAAGTTTCAGAAGCAATAATCATCATCAACCAACAACAAACAAAGTCTCAGAAGCAATCATCATCATCAACCAACAACAAACAAAGTTTCAGAAGCATCATCATCATCATTTAGTCAAAGGTCAAGGGAAATAAAAGATTACCAGATAGCACACGTTCGTCATCATTTCTTTTCCTCCTCATTTCCGGCTGCCAAGGAGCACCGCCACTTCCCTCTCACTATCCAACCATCCTAAACAGGTACATTTTCGCCCTAGTATCATTTTTCTGCATCTCATAGGATAACAAGCATGGTTAATAAGCAAAACATGAACAAAACTGTAAAACCAAACAAGCCTGAAAACTGTTAAAATCCAAAACAAACAAAAAAAAAATGAACCATACCTTGCAAACACGTGTAGCTAGCACTTAGTTGTTAGGATATGAGAGGAGAGGCGCTCCGGTGACGGGAATGAGGGAGAGAAGATCATAAAACGTGTTTCAAAACCCCTCTTTGATAAATCAATTTCAAAACATTTTCCCTAAAAAAAAGTATAAATCAGTTTGAAATCAAGAGCCCAAAAGGAGCATTTTGCTCGTGAATTAGGAAGAGAGATAGGGACATTCAGTGAGGAAGATGAACAAGAGAACGAGCGAGAAAGAACGAAGGAGCAACGGCGCCGCTGTGAGCGCAAACCCCAAACCCTAATTGCGTTTTACCCTAATTAGAAATTAGGCAACAATGTGTATTGGGCCATTCCACTGCAAATCCTTAAGCCCACGTGATTGCTAGCTCGCCACCCCCTCCCCTCTGCCTTGTGTTTTTGTTTCAGCATCAACATTAACTTTCCTTTGGGCCTTATTCCCCTTAACCCTTAGGCCCATTTTCTTCCCCTTTAAATTGTTTTTTTTATTTATTTTGTTTTGAAAATCACTAATAATACTTTTGCACATTTCTTTTAGTCTTAAGAATCAATTTTCAAATTTTTATTTTTATAACTTTTTACTAACTTATTATTACACCTAATAAAAACACTAAAAAACATTTAATTTAATTTAGTTTTTTTCTTTAAAGATAGCTCATAATTAATAAAATACAAAGTATAATAATAATAATAATAATTTTAATCTTTCTTTTTAGAATAAATTTTATTTCTCCCTTTTCAAGTAAATACATTGCATTTCATACTTTATTGATTTCTTTATTTCATAAATTATCATATCTTCGTATTAAATCGCACAGCAATTCGATTTGGTTGTAATATTTGGACATTGCTATTATTATGTGATTCATCCCCATTTGTAATAATTGTACCCCCATTCCCGGATACTTTTGTAATAGCTTAGACTTTTAATTCCCGCAATTTATTGCTTTCGATATACAGTGTAGTAATTAGGCATGTATGGCAAGATTCAAAAAAACAATCGCTAGATGACCTAATCCAAGAATAAATAACTTGAAGTCAACACACTTCTCACACGAGCACCTCTAGGGTAACCTTGCTTGTTGCCTCGGAAATGCAATCATGTCCCTCGAATATGCGACACTCTTACAAATGACCCTTTCGATAAACAAAGATCGTAGTCCCTCGATGTTGCCTTCGATAACACGGTCTCGTCCCTTACAAAATTGCTAGAGCGTCTCACAAGTTGCTTTCAATGATTGTATACGATGACCCGTGCCCGTCCCGTTTAACATCCAAACACAAGGTTGTTTACCAAATACAATGGTAAAACAACAATTTCAAAGGGTTAAAAATGTGTAGGAAAGATCTTTGAATGGGGTAGACAACTCCTAGTTACTTGATCAAATTTGCAAACATCCTTGCTATTTTCAAAACACACAATTTCAAAACATTTCCCAAAAACAAACTTTCAAACATTGAAACATCTTTTCAAAAGACAAACACCTTTGTAAAACATTCAAACAAGAATTGTTACAAAGGTTGCCTATACAAGGCCTCTTTTCAAAACATCTTCAAAACCACACACACAAAGCACCATTTCAAACAATTGAAAAGCAAAAGCAAGTGATCTAAACAAGTAACTAAGAGCCCATGGATAACCATGGATGAAAATGGTGCTTGCACCTTCCCTTTTAATAATCTACCCCCCCCCCTCCCCCGAACATAAGAAAACATCTCAAAGGTCTTTCCTGTGCTTTTTGACCTTTTCTTTGGATAAAATAAAAAGTTGGTGGCGACTCTTGCTAAACCGAAACATTTGCGAACACAAACGCAAAACCTCAAGTCAGTTCTCCCACTGTATCACACTTCCCTAATGCCAAGTAGAGGGACATTAGGGAATTCCCCACAACGGTCAACAACAGTAATGTCCTCCATGGATCGAGAACACCAATAAATATTAGAATGTGTGAGTGACATCAACCTACTAGACCATATTAAGCCTTGTTCGTTCTTCATAATAGACTAGGGTAGGTGCAAAATAAACAACCTATCCAGCAAAGGAGTGCAACACATAAGAAGTCCTCTTTTCTTCATGGTGCGAGAGTGAAGAGAATGCAATATATCCCCAAGTAAAGTAGGCACCGGATTGCGAGATAGAAAATTTTTTATTGTGTTCACATCTATGAGTTGGTCGGGATTAGAAAATAGAACCATCCCATAGATGAGAAGAGCCAACACTTCCTCAAAGGCTTGTAGATCAAGAGCATCCCAAGAATCTTGAGCCTTCTCCAACAAAAAATTGGCTAGGAACCTTTTGACACCACTTCTCATTTCCCAATTGGCCACAATGTTAGATTGTTGAAAATGTAGAGCTTGAGCAATCTCATCAAGTCTTGGATCTCTTTCAATACCGTTGAAGGGTAGTTGATCAAGAATAGGGATTCCCAAGAGTTGAGAGAATTCTTCCATAGTAGGCACAAGTTGGTAATTAGGAAAGGTAAAGTAATGGTATTTAGGATCAAAGAATTGGAATAGAACTTTCACCATATCCTCTTTAAAGCTTGTTGTAACCAAGTTGACGAGACGACCATATTTCTTGGTGAAGGGATAATCATTGGGGACCCTTGATGCCAATTCCTTGAGTTGAGGAGGCGTTTTGACGAGGTTGATTTGGACAGTATTCCTGTGAGTGGAAGCCATGTCCTACAAAACAAGACAAAGATAAATCTCTAGATCCTTGAAATGGTTAGTGCAAAATGCCATGGTATGATGTCATGATGTTATGTACAAACAAACATATACACACAAAGAAAACAAGTCCTTAGGTTTAGGCTTGCATGAGGTTCATAGGTAAGTACCCTCTTGAAGTTTAGTTGGCTCAACCTGTCCTAAAAAGTAACCGGGTTCTAGGGAATCTCAATATCACTGATCTTTCTTCATCAGGCATTGTTTCAGCGCAAGCCTCTTTATTGGCGACCAAAATATCCCGAAAGTACGATCTCAATGAGCGTAGTATCGAGTATCTACCAACTTCGGACTGCACCAAAGCCGGCTATCTCAATACTTCCTAATGGCCAAGTTATTCAATTTAAAGGTTCTAAGGTTAGTTAGTGCTTCATGACACCACACTGCGGCCCCGTATTCTCCTTGACTAAACTCAAGGGCTGCCGATACCAACAAATGTGTCACACTAACGTGGTCATCGCTTCAACCATGTCGGTATACCCTGCACAGTTTCCATAATCTATTGCTACTTACCTAATGGTGTTCCCCGATCCGGTAGAGGATCAATACAAACCCAAACAACGAACCATGAATGTAAAGTAAGAAAGTCAAACAATGAAAGCAATTAAATGTTATCTAGATCTAAGGTAACCCCACTTTAAATAATTCCCTAGCAGAGTCGTCAGTTCTGTAATACAGTGGGAGAACTAACTTGGTTGTTTTGTGTTTTATCGCAATTGTTGCAGATAGCAAGAGTCGTCACCGACTTTTCTTTTATCCAATAAGGAAAGGGTGAAAAGAACAGGAAAGACCTTTGAGATATTTTCTTGAGTTCAGGGGGTAGGTCATGAAGAGGGAAGGTGTTAGCACCCTTTTCATCCATAATCATCTATGGGCTCTTAGTTTCTTTCTAGATCACTTGAAAATTACTTTGTTCAAAATGTGTTTGTGGTGGGTTTTGAAAGTATTTTTGAAAAGCGCCTACGTTTAGGCAAACTTTGTAATGATTCTCGTCTCTATAAGAATGCATACAAGATGTTGGACTTTTGAAATATTTCATGTTTTGAAAGTGTTTGGTGTGTTTAAAAAAAAGTTTGTTTTTTGAAGATGGATTGTGAGCAAACAACTAAGAACGTTCTACCTACTCAAAAGTCTTTTGTTCATTTATCTCTTCCTTTGATATTGTTATCTCACTATTGATTGGTAAGTAACCCTATCTTTGGATATAAAGGGACGGGAATGGGTCATCGTATAGTCATGAATAGCAATATTGTGAGATATCTTATCATTTCTTTTGAGGGACTAAGATCATTTGTAAGGCAACATTCGTAGCGTCATCGAGGGACTATGATCTTGTATTTTTTATTGTTTTCGTTAAGACATCTCACATACATATTATGACCATATTCTCAAGGCAACAAGTGGAGTAAACCCTAGAGGTGAAAATTGTGCAAGTGTATTGTATTTCATGCTTGAGTTTATTTTAGATTAGGGTTTTCTAAGTATTGGTTTTATATTTCCATACAAACCCTTATTACTAGCATTTATATGAAAGCGATAAATTGCGGAAAGTAAATGTTCTACGCTATTACATCACTTGAGGATGGGGTGTACATATTTACAAATGGGGATTGCAATAAATTAAAACCTAATTATCTATTACAACCAAATTGAATTTAAGTAAATAAATGAACAAAAATATACAAGAATATAAATGGAGAAGGGAATGGATTTTGTTTTAGATTTTATTTGTTAAGAAAGATAGTTTTGACCTAATTAACTTAAAAGAAAATAATATGCTAGAATAAGAAAATTAAAGTTAACTTAATAAATAAAAAAAATTAATTTAATTAAAGAAAACAAGTTTTTAGGGTTTTGTTTGTGAAAAGTTTTAATTAAACTAAACTAGTATAAAAATTAATTAATTAAAATAAAACCTAGGTTCTAACTTAATTTTTAATAAAAGAAAGCAAACTCGGTTCTAATGTTAATTTATTTTGAGGAAAAAGAAATTAATTTGTTTTAAGAAATATTTTTAATGTGTGAAAATAATAATCAAAATCCGAAATTCTAATTAGTTTACAAATTAATTATCAAAGATAAAATAAAAAGTGATTAAAATAAATTTATTTTTATGTCAAAAATTAATTTAATTAAATGAAAACCTAAATCTACTTTTCAATGATTTTTTATTATTTTTGGTATTAAGTAAAATAATTAAAAGGAAATAATGGTATAAAAAATAAAAAATAGAATGGGCCATGTGAAAAAAATGAGAAGGGGGTGGAAGGTCAGCAAAAACAAAAGGCCCATCAATGGAGGCCCGGGCACTGGCTGAAACAAACAAAAATGAGAAAAATATGTGAAAATTGCAAAATGGCAGCGCTAGGGCTTGAACTCACGCCCTCTGCATAATACGTGCATTGCATTACAACTTGGGTAGCTATACATCTGGTGTTTAATACCAAACCATTGTATTATATTTTAAGACACTTCCTAAAGACAACTTTATCTTCAACGTCACGCCTGCCTGAACTCCTGCATCTCATTCATCTCTCAACCAAAATGAAAAATGTGAACATGAAACTTGTGGCAAATTCCATCACGATTCCAGAAATGTAAAGCATTAAAACTATGAATCCAAGACAAGCATGAATTTTGAATAGTACCAAATTTAACCTAAATTTTTTTAGAAAGTTCGGGTCCAAAATTCTCTCTACTCATGCCATATAAATTAAATCTATGGATATGTACAGTTTCAGGACAATGATATCTATATTTTGTCTTTGAATATGCAAGTCTAACAATGCCTAAATAATGAGATGAAAAGTCAGAACTCACCTTGTCGCTGGAGATCGTGTTTTGAGTTAGAGCTGCTTTCAAAGTGTTTTGATGATTGGGTTAGATTCCTTGAACCTCCAGGAAGCTATTGCAAAGCTTAGTTTATGCTGAGAGTTCTTGAATCAAGCTGGAGAAGTAAATGTGCATTGCCCTGTTTTTGAAAATGGAGGATGGTGCAAATGGTATTGCAGTTTGAAAATAATGGTTGTGATAGCTTCTATATGTGTATTAGAAGCTTTGTGAATGGTTTGGCCAAGAAACGCACAAGGGGATTTGGAGATTGGATTCAAAAATCATAAATGACAAGTTTTTGTGCTTGTATGGAAATTTCTGGTTTTGGGGAGTTTGAGGGAGTTTGAGAACTTGTAAAATCGTGTGTTAGCTTGAAAATGGTGTCTTAATTTATAGATGAGAGGTTTGGAAGCTTGGAGAAGTCAGATGTACAAGATCACATGTGTGTGGATTTTGACTTGTTTTTGAAGTTATCTTGACAAACACCTTTCCAAGGCATGGAAAAAGTATATCTAGAGTGGCTGCAAACTTTAAACATATTCTTATGACTTTGTAGATGAGGCTTGTGCAGAAGGAAACAGTTAGAGGCTCAATACAAATTTACTTTGTGATTAAAGTCACTTTTCAAGAATGGCAATATTGCTTTCTTCTAAAAATGGATGAATCTTTTGGGCAATAGCTCTAATGCTTGGATTATGGCTCTAGAAATTGTGTAAATCATTAGTTATGGAGTGACAAAAAATTTTGAGGCCTGCAAAGCAAATATTATGCATCCTAGCATGGATTTGGTTCATGTTCATCTTAAAAATCTTCCTTGTAAAACAAGAATGGAACCCTAACTTCATCTCTTCGATTCTCCTTGCTCAAACATGATATCAAGGAGTTATTAGAATTTTTAGAAATCTTTTAAAATGCTCTACAATCCCTCTTTGAATCCCTTTTGCAAAATCAAATTGGAACTATGTGCAATTTGGCAAAGAAGTTAGGTCAAAATCCTGACTAAAAATGCTCAAAATTTTACTAAGTGTTTTAGTTTCATGGGCATGTCTTCATATATTAATAACTTGAAATCCAAGCATTTATAGAAAAGGTCCTGCCATACAAAGTTTTATATCTCATTGAGATCTACAACTTTCAAGTTGGAAGTTTTCCTTGAATCATCTTGCATCATGGTGAAAATATGGCACAAAGTTATAAAAAAAGTAGATTTTCCAACACTTAGAAAAATTTCTAAGTCTTGGAAATTTTGAATTTTCAAAATGAGTTTTGAATTTTTTTGATTTATTGATGAAAAGACTTCATATTTTGACATGTCTTGATGAAATGTAATTTTTGAAACTTGATTTTTGATCAAAAAGTCAAAGTTTGACTTTTCAGTGTATTAGTTGAGTTTTTATCAGGTGACTGAATTTCAACTATCAATCAATTGATCTTTGGAAGTGTTTTTAACCATACTATTAGGTTAAAATGATACATTTGAATATTTGATATCATGTCTCAAACCAATAAGTCATTTATTTTGTCAACAGTCAAAATTAAGCCTTTTCAGTCAAAACCCTAATTTTAACCATTTTGCCCTTTTGGTGATCTGATCAAATTTCTTGAGGAATTGTGATCCAAACTTGATCAATTGACATATATGAGTTCAAAATGTTGACATGGATCAAAAATTATGAAATTTGACTCTAAATTGACCACAGTTGACTTTTTCCCCAATATAATTGATTTTAGGTCAACTGATCAATTGACTTAGCAAAAATGTGATCCAAAGCTTAAAACTTTACATGAGCAATCTTGGGAATCCAAAATGATCCATGAAAGTCATATGAAGCATTAAAATTCTAATTGTACTTGTACAAATTCAAACCCTATTTTTGAGTCATCAGTGCTTGAAGAGGTGTCTTGAGCTGATCAAACCTTGTGCGGTCTTGAATTAATGGAGACCTTGTGAGAGAACTCTTGAGAAATTGAGAGGGAAAAATTTGGGGTACAACACAAATACTAAGGCACCTCATGTCCAGATACTCATCTTCATTCCTACTTTCGCAAGATGGAAGCCTATGCTGAAAATGAACTGTTAGTCATGAACTTCTTCCAAGATAGCTTGATCGGGGCACCATTGGACTAGTATATGCAACTAGAAAGAACTAATGTCAGTACTTGGGGAGAACTTACTGACGCATTTTTGAAACATTATCATTATAATACTTTCATGGCTCCTAGTCGCATTCAGCTTCAAGGGATGATACAGAAATTTGAAGAGTCGTTCAAAGAGGACGTTCAAAGGTGGCGTGAATTGGCTGCAAGGGTCCAACCTCCTCTCTTGGATCGTGAATTGATTGATTTGTTCATGGGTACTTTACGAGGTCCTTATCTCCAACACATGCTCAGAGGTACCTCTACTTCTTTCTCTGATATGGTCATTATTGGAGAACGTGTTGAAATTTGTATTAAGGTTGGAATGATCCAAGGTGTCCCTAACAATACCAAAACAATACTGGTATTGGTAGGAAGCCATTTTCTAGTTTCTTCAAGAAGAAAGAGGGTGAGACTAGTGTTTTCACCATCAACCAAGGGAAAGCTCCTGCATATCCTCAAGTTCGATTTCCTTATTTCCCAACACCTGTTGCAGTTCCTAATTAATTTGTTCCTCAAGTGTATGCTGCTACAACTCCAGCACCCTGGATGGCCCAACGACGGCCTTTCACTCCTCAACCACAGTAACTTCCACAATAATAATTTTCACCACCTCCAAATTATCAACAACAAAAATCCGCAACCTCAAGGTCCGAGAGCTCCATAAAGACAAAGAGCACCTGAAAGAAGATTTGATCCCATTCTTATGTCCTATGTACAGCTTCTCCTTCATTTACTTGACAATCAGTTGGTTCAACTGCGTGAACTTGGTCCACCACCAAATACTCTCTCTAGGGGGTATGACATTAATTCTCATTGTGAATTTCATTCTGGAGCCCCAAGCCACACAATTGAGAATTGTAGAGCGTTTAAATGTAAAGTTCAAGACCTCCTCGATGCAAAGGCCATAAATTTCAACCCTGTTGATCCCAATACTCAGAATAATCCCATGCCTCCTCACCCAGAGGAAACGGTCAGTGCTATTGAAGAAAGTAGTGAACAGACTCTGGTAACTAAGGTTGACGCGATCAAGATGTCATTAGAAACTGTTAGAGAACATTTGTTGGAGCACGAGGTGCTGCAAGAACTCCATGATTTTTTCTTAACATGTTCCTTTAAACCTGAAGAGTATACTAGTTTGAAGATGGCTATCCAACAGCTAAAAACAAATAAAAAATGTATAATTTTAGAATTAGGATCTTATTTCCCTTTTAATTTAGGATCTTATTTCCCTTTTAATTTATAATTTCATAACATGAGAAGATCACAAAAAATAATAAATATCATTTCCTCGTGTTAATTTTGATACCCTATTCCCTTAGGTAACTCCATGAGGCACTTAAATCATGTTTCAATTGTCTCGTGTTGAGGTAGACTTTTAGCTCTTCAATTGCATAATAACATTAGGGTAAACTTCCTCATTTAGATTTTTATTTTGTAATTAAAAATTATCATTCACAAATCCAAAATCCAAAAACATTTAATCATTATCCATATTCATTTTAAAACTCGCAAAACACTCAACCAATCAAAACTTCCCCCAAAGGGCATGTTATCTCCATTCTACCGTGATACAGGTCGTGCCTATTTCTAGAACGCGTGCGTTAACATCGCCCACTAAAAAACACCAACAAACCAACATATTTTAGAAGAACTATGATGTTCTGATTCCTTCACTGGATACGAAGGCAAAGGGTTGCGAGACCCTCACGAAGGCACTAACAAAAAACCATTTCTTTCCCCTTAAGCAGGTATAGTTATAGATAAACACACCCTTAGAAGTAGACAAACAAAATGGATCCCGTTGAGTACAACGAATGTGAGGGTTGCTAATACCTTCCCCTTGCATAACCGACTCCCTTACCATTTCTCTTGGTCGCAAGACCATATTATCCATCCTCTTATGGTTTTCTCGATATTTCACCTTCCTTTGGGATAAATAAAGTTCGGTGATGGCTCAGTGTTTTTTGCCGGTAGCTTCACTGCTTTCTACAAGCAGTATCAATATAATGCTGACTTGGCACTGACTCGTTTGCAGTTGCAAAACATGTCCATGGGCTCGAACGAGGGTTTCAAAGAGTATTCCCAAAAGTGGAGAGACTTATCTGGAAGGGTCCAACCTCCCTTGTCTGGCCGAGAATTAGTTGATATGTTCATGAGTACTCTGACAGGCCCATTCTTTAATCATCTGATTCGGAGTGCTTCATTTGGCTTTACTGGGCTAATTCTAATAGGAGAAAGAGTTGAAAGTGGTATTAAGAGTGGGAAGATTCCAATAGCTGCAACTTCTAATGCTGTGAAGAAGTCGTTCAGTGGTAAAAAAGAAACCAATGTGTATTCTATGGCCATAAGGGCCGTAGTAAAAATGACCACCATTAGTCTGTGGGGGCGGTATTGATCTCTAATCCAGCGCTTGTTCAACAATCACAACAGGGCAACCGTCAAAGGCCAGACGCTCCATCGAGGAAGTTTACCAAGATCGGCATGCCTTTATCTCAGACATTATAACATTTGTTAAAGGCTGAACTCATTTCCCAGTGGGATCCTCCTCAGAATCCCAGCATATCCTCTCTAAAGTACAATTCAAATGTGAGGTGTGCCTATCATTCGAACAGTCTTGGACACAACACCAACAACTACTGGGCCCTGAAAAGCAAGATTCAAGATATGATCGATAATAAGGAAATTGAGTTTGATCCTCCGGAGAATCTGAATGTGATTACTGCCCCTATGCCTAAGCACGACAAAGGCATAAGTGTTGTTGAATATGTTTTGTATCTTACTTCTGTAAGTGATGTGGTTACTCCTCTCTCAATAGTCAAGGAGAACTTTCTACAGGCCGATTTATTTCCGGGTTGTGTTAAAGAATGTTATTGTTGTGCAGTTCAACCCAATGTTTGTGGGTTACTAAAGGAAGGCGTTCAGCACCTGATGGATGAACATGTAATTTTGATTGAGAAAGTTTCGTATGGTGAGAATTTGTGCCAAGATTTGTCTGTCATATCTGGTACTCCTTTTAGGATCACTTCTAAGGGTCCTGTAATGATTACTGCCAATCTAAAAGCTGCTCCTTTAATCATTATAATGCCTGGGCCCATCCCATATTCCTCAGAGAAGGCTATTCCATGGAATTATGGGTCTGACGTCTATTATCACAATGTTAAACAAGAGTTGTATGATGAAGATGGTGAAGAAGTTGATCCCAATATTGACAATATTGCAGGGACCATAAAAATTACTAGAAGCGGGAGGATTTTCTCCCCAGAAATATCTCCACCTATTCAGATAGAGGCGCCAAAAGAAGCTACAGTCAAGACAACTGCCGAGGCTCGGGGTAAATAGCCAATGATAAAGCCTTCTCAGATAGAGGCGCCAAAAGAAGCTACAGTCAAGGACACCTCTGGACAAGAGTTGGAAAAGGTTTTGAAAATCACCCGCAAGAGCGACTATAAAATTGTTGAACAGTTGGGGCATACCCCATCCAAAATCTCCATGCTATCTTTACTACTGTGTTCCGAAGCCCATGCGCAGGCTTTAGTAAAATTATTGAAGACTGCTCATGTGCCGCAAGAAATTTTGGCTGATCAATTTGGAAGTTATGTGGCTAGTTTAACAATTGATAATGGATTAGGCTTCGCCGATGCTGACCTGACTCCGGAGGGGAGAAATTATAATAGGGCCTTGTATGTCTCCATTAAATGCAGGGGCACTATGTTGGCTCATGTGTTAGTTGATATTGGCTCTTCTCTTAATGTTCTTCCAAAGGACGCTCTTGACAGACTGGATTATGAAGGGGTTGTGCTGAAAACCAGTGATATTATAGTTCGAGCCTTTGACGGGTCCAAAATAATAGTACATGGAGAAATAGATCTTCCTATCAAAGTGGGTTCAAAGTTCTTTAAATCCACCTTCTATGTGATGGACATTCGGCCAGCTTATTCTTGTCTATTGGGACGCCCCTGGATCCATGGGGCGGGTGTTGTTACCTCCACCTTACACTAGAAATTAAAGTATCTTGTGAAAGGAAAAATTGTTATTATCTGTGGAGAGGAGGAGTACATGGTCAGCCACCTGAATTCATTTCGGTACATGGAGATGGACAGAGAATTTATTGAGACTCCATGTTAGACCTTTGAAGTAATTTCCCCTGCTACTGTTGAAGATGTTTCTTCCGTTCCAAAGACTACCAAGGCTCCGCACAAGATTGCTTCCTTAAAAAATTCCAAAGCAACTATAGAAGAAGGTGGTTATAATATTTGGGGTCAGCTTCCTAATATCCCTTACAAATCTAACAAGTTTGGTTTGGGCTTTACTACAGAAGGTCAAAGGGTTGTTCGTCGCGCTCGAGCTGGAAGACTTTCGTTTGGTATCAGCAACAACAGAATCAATGCTATAGAAGACGCTGATAGTGATTGTGATTTCGACAGCTGGATATTTGTTACCATGGCCAACGGACTCAACAATTGGAAGGCAGAAGACATCATCTCTATGTCCTTTAGTCAAGAGTAATAGAAATTTCTGTTTTATTGCTTCAAGAAGTTTGGTTGTGTAATTTCTTTTAAAATAATTACTTTAAACCTTGTGTCTTTCCCGGGGCACATTGATCCATTTGTTAAGGGTTGTCATTTCATATGTCATATTTTCATTTAATGAAAACATTGGATGTTTTGCATTAAAATTTTGCACTCTTTGTCTTTCTTTTACTTTATTGCACTTTCGAATAGCTATGTGTTCCTACACACATCCACACACTACATTTCAGATCCACATCCACTCTGGATCTCGTTGATAACGATTCTGCTATTGCCGCGTATGACTTTAAAAATCCGATCTACCAAGCCGAAGACGAAGGTGAGGAAGATTGTGAAATACCTGGAGAACTTGCCAGACTCTTAATACAAGAAGAAAAGGCTATCTAACTGCACGAAGAGGTAAAATTGGGTTCTGAGACAGACAGAAAATAGGTTAAGATAGGCGCCAACTTAGAGGGCGGTATCAGGAACAGATTGATTCAAATGTTGCACGGCTATATTGATATATTTGCTTGGTCATACGAAGACATGCTTTGGCTCGATACTGATATTGTGGTTCACTGTATGCCGATGAAAGAGGGTTGTTCTCTGATTACACAAAAAGTCTGTCGCATGCTCCCTGAGATGTCAGAGAAAATAAAAGTCAAGGTTATGACGCAATTCAATGCAGGGTTCTTAGCAGTGACGTCATATCCTCAATGGGTTGCTAATGTTGTTCTGATACCAAAGAAAGATGGAAAGGTATGTATGTGTGTAGATTACAGGGATCTAAACAGGGCGAGCCCCAAAGATGACTCCCTGCTTCCACATATTGATGTTTTGGTTGACAACACCGCTCAGCACAAGGTATTCTCCTTCATGGATGGTTTCTCGGGTTATAATCAGATCAAGATGGTGCCTGAAGATATGGAGAAAACTACCTTCGTCACACAGTGGGGCACTTTTTGTTACAAGGTCATGCCTTTTGGGTTGAAGAACATCGGGGCAACTTATCAGCGTGCCATGGTAGCTTTGTTCCATGACATGATTCATCACGAGATAGAAGTTTACATAGATGATATGATAGCCAAATCACAGACTGAAGAAGAACATCTTCATCATCTGCATAAATTATTTGAGAGATTGAAGAAATACATGTTGAGGATGAATCCGAACAAATGCACCTTTGGGGTGAAGTCTGGAAAACTCCTAGGTTTCGTCGTCAGTGGTAAAGGTATTGAAGTTGATCCCGCAAAAGTTAAAGCTTTTTAAGAAATTTCGGCTCCCTACACCGAGAAGGAAGTCAAAGGTTTCTTAGGACGACTAAAATACATTTCCCGATTCATTTCTCATTTGATTGCTACCTGTGAGCCAATCTTCAAGCTGCTGAAGAAAGATCAAGTAGTAAAATGAAACGACGACTTTCAAATAGATTTTGATAAAATCAAGGAGTACTTACCAGAACCTCTAATTTTGATGCCACCAGTTGAAGGAAGACCTCTAATCATGTACCTAACAGTGCTAGAGAACTCAATGGGGAGTGTACTGGGGTAACATGACGAGTCTGGTCGAAAAGAGTATACAATATACTACCTTAGCAAAAAGTTTACCGACTGTGAAACAAGATATTCACTGCTCAAGAAAACTTGTTGCACTTTGGCATGGGCTGCTCGCCGACTAAGACAATATATGTTGACTGATACTACTCTATTGATTTCTAAAATGGATCCCATCAAATACATATTTTAGAACCAACCCCTTATGGAAGAATAGCCCGATGGAAAATGGTCTTAACAGAATAAGACATTTAGTACACCACTAAAAAGGCAATCAAAGGAAGTGTACTGCCAGATCATTTGGCACATCAAGTGGTAGATGACTATAAGTCTATGAACTTCGAATTCCCGGATGAGAACATTATACTAATTACGGATTGTGAAGGTCCTGGACTGTATGAAAGACCTGAGCTAGGATCCCAATGGACTATGGTTTTCAATGGAGCTTATAATGCACTTGGCAATAGAAATGGTGATGTAACTATCTCTCCCTATGGTTTTCATACGCCCTTCACTTCCAGACTTTGCTTTGACTGCACCAATAATATGGATGAATATGAAGCATGTATCATGGGTAATAAAGCTTCTATTGACCTGAGAATCAAATTCCAGAGCATATATGGGGATTCAGCCTTAGTAATCAGTCGGGTCAAGGGAGAATGGGATACAAAGCATCTAAATCTTATCCCTTACCGAGAACATGTGTTAACCTTGATTTCGTACTTCGAAGAGATTACTTTTGAGCATATCCCAAGAGAAGAGAATCAGTTGGCGGACACATTAGCTACCATGTCATCCATGTTCAAGGTCAGATAAGGTAATTAGGCTCCCATAATTACCATTGAAAGATTCGACGAACTGACACACTTCTACAAAATTGATACTGATGGAGTAGAAGAAAAACCATGGTTTCATGAAGTCAAAAGGTACCTTGAAGCTCAAGAATACCCTGAAGGGGTATCGATCAATGACAAGAAATTCCTACGGAGGTTCTCAGATAAGTTCTTCTTGAGCAATGGAATTTTATACAAGCGCAATCATGATTCGAATCTACTTCGTTTTATGGACAAGAAAGAAGCAAAGAAAATTATGGAAGATATGCACGAAGGCATATTTGGTACTCACTCTAATGGGCATACTATGGCTAAGAATATTTTAAGAGCATGATACTATTGGTCGACTATGGAAACCGATTGTCATCACCACTCGAGAACTTATCATAAGTGTCAGATCTATGTTGATAAAGTTCATGTGCCTCCAGTTCCTCTGAATGTTTTGACTGCTCCATGGTCATTCGCAATATAGGGCATTAATATGAATGGAGAAATCAAGCCTACTGCTTCTAACGGACATCACTTCATTCTCGTCGCCATTGACTACTTCACAAAATGGGTTGAAGCAGCCTCGTTCGCCTTTGTTACCAAGAATGTGGTTGCCCGGTTCATAAAACATAATCTTATCTGTGTAAAATCAAGCTTCTCAAATGCACTTTTGTTTTGATGAAGACAAACCATGTTGACAAGAAGGCAAAGATTATTCATCAAGCTAAAAGCATTTTTGGATAAAGTCTTTGGTTCAAGCACTTAGAAAAAATACAAGGTATAATGATAATACTTACTCTGAACTTAAGACATAAAGGCTCAATGGTCAAAAGAAATATTTTATATTGTCCAAATCTTTACTCAATTTTTTCTAGGAAAAAATTCAATTTTCACTTAAGTGTAATCGATTTGCATATTGGTGCAATTGATTGCATGCTTCAATTTTTCAAAACATTTGCTACTAGTTCTAAGTGCAATCGATTTGCATGTTTGTACAATCGATTGCTCTCAATCAATTTTTGCTACTGACTTTAAGTGAAACTGATTTACACACTTGTGCAATCAATTTCACACTCAAAATATTTAAATTTTTAGTTGTTGAAACCCCGTGCAATCGATTCACACAAAGAGTGCAATCGATTACATGCTGAACGATTTTGAAAAACAACAGCTCTACTCATGCTTGTTCGTAACACCAATTCATGAAAGCCTTTCACTCAATCTTGGCAATTGTTCATGATTCATTTACAAAATTTTATGTTGTTTCAAAAGGGTGCTATGAAGATATAAATACTCATTTTCAAAATCATTTTGAACAGCTCTTCCAATCATATTTTTTGAATTTTCAAAAATCAAACCCAAACTGTTATACATTTTCATACACAAGTTTTCTGCACACTTTCACATACTGTTAAGCAGAAAACTTTGAGCATTATATATCTTGAGTCATTGTGTACTATTATCATTGGAAGAGAAGATAAATTCATTGATTAAATCACTCAAAGTGATCATTTCTACTCAAACTCACTCAAATCAAATATTTCTATATACTTACTTATTTTTCAGGATTGTTGGAAATAAGTTCAAGTGGTTTTATAAATCTTGTTTTTCCAGGATTGTTGGATACAAGTAAAGTCACTTTGAGAGGATTACTCTCATTGTTGATATAGTGAAAATCCAAGAGGATTGTTCTTGGTCCAAGAGGATTGTTATTGGTTTTGGGTAGTTCTTGTTTAAGTTTCCCACAATAAAGAAATCTCTTTCATGTTGAAAGGGGGCTGAAGTACACTCGGACTGTAAGGGGAACCAGGATATATCGCTTGTATCTCTTTATTTTTCAGCACTTTACTCTTTCATAAACTCACTATAAATCAGAAAAATAATATCCATCATCACTAAAACCAGAAAAATTTTAAAGTACGTAATTCACTCCCCCCCCCCTCTTAGGCGCACTTCGTACTTACAATTGGCATCAGAGCAGGTTATAGGTAACCTATTCCTAAAAAATATCCAAAATGGCTTCCTTAAATCAAAATCCCGTTTTTAGTGATGGTGGTAGTAACAACAAGCCTCCTCTATTTTATGGTGAATATTTTGACTTCTGGAAAATACGCATGAAGGCACATCTATAAACATAAGGAGAAGAAATATGGGATGTTATCGAGAATGGTCCATTTATCCCTATAACGGTAATCAATGGTGCTGGCACATCAAAGCCTAAAGCTTCATGGGACGAAGATGATAAGAAGAAGGTTCTCTATCATAAAAAGGCAATAAATCTTCTTCAAGGTGCACTTAGCATGGATGAATTCTTTCGTGTCTGTGCATGCAAAACAGCGAAAGAAATATGGGATACCTTGGTACAAACTCATGAAGGAACTGTTGAAGTTAAAAGATCAAGACTAAATACTTTGAATCAAGAATACGAATTATTTCGAATGCAGCCCGGAGAAACCATCCTTGACTTGCAAAAGAGATTCGTGCACTTGAAAAATCATCTAAGTGCTCTTGGTAAGACTTTTATGAATGATGAACTAAATCTGAAAGTACTTAGGTCCTTAACTAGGGAATGGCAACCAAAGGTAACAGCAATTTCAGAAAAGAAAAGTCTCTCCTCTATGACTTTCGCAACGTTGTTTGGAAAACTTCAAGAATATGAGACGGAACTCGGAAGACTTGAAAAGCATGAAAATGAAGAGAAGAAATCCAAGAGTATTGCTTTAAAGATAGATTCTAAGGAAGTGGAAAGGGAAGACAATCCGGAAGAAGATGAAAATTTCATGCTTCTTGTTAGAAGGCTTGGTAAGTTCTTTGGTAGAAATGACAAATCCTTTTCTCATTCAAAAGGAAAGAAACAATTCAAGAAAAAGGAAGCTTCCACATCAACACAAGAAGTCACATGTTATGAATGCGGTAAGCAAGGTCATATCAAGCCGGATTGTCTGAAACTCTCCAAGAAAGGTGGCTACAAAAGCAAAAATGGATTCAAAAACAAAAAGGCATGTGTTGCATGGGAGGATAATGAAATAAGCTCTTCATCTGACTCTGATAGTGATGAAAGTGCAAATCTAGCAATGATGGCCTCACACCATTCTGATAATGAAGATGATGAGGTTAGTAATGAATTTTCCCTTTTTGATAGTGATGCACAAGGTTCTATAGATGAACTATTAAATGAATGAAAAATTTTGTATAAAACTATTTCATCTCAAAAGAAACAAATTTCATCTTTAGAAGAAAAATGTGAAACTATGAAAAAAGATTTCAAAGAAGAAAAACAAAAATTAAGTGATGAACAACAACAGAATTTTGTATGCAAAAATTGTGAATCACTCTCTTTCCAAATTGTCCAATTAAAAAGAGTTATTTAAAGATATGAAAAAGTTTAAATTGGATTGGAAGGTGTTCTTAGCCAACAAAGATATTTTAATGATAAAAGTGGACTTGGATATTCAAAGTTTTCAAAACCAAGTTCTAATAAAACTATCTTTGTTAAGGCTAGTGATCAATCATCCAAAGAGAAAGTGAACAAACCTAAAATGGTTCATCACTATCCTAAAAAGAAAACATTTCCTAAGAATAAATCTTATCCTTCTATATATAGAAGTAACTTTGAACCTACTTTTTTTTATTTTTGTATTAAAGTCCATACACCTAATGCTTGCTATGTTAGTAACTTTAGTTTGGCAAGTGGGCATCATGTGTGGGTAAAGAAAGGCACTAATTATGAAGGACCCAAAGCAACTTGGGTACCTAACAAAACCTAATTTTTTTTGCAGGTATGCTTGAAGACCACATGCAATCTTTGGTATCTTGATAGTGGTTGTTCAAAGCATATGACGGGAGACATAAACCAATTTTAAAATCTAGTTCTAAAGGCCAAGGGTTTTGTCACTTATGGAGACAATAATAAGGGAAGAATTTTTGGCAAAGGCAAAGTTCGTGCTCCACCTTTCAGATCCATTGAAGATGTTCTTTATGTCGAAGGACTAAAGCACAATCTTCTTAGTATTATCCAACTTTGTGACAAAGGCTTCAACATCAAGTTCACCAAGGATGAATGCTTGATAGAAGACGAAGTCACACATGAGGTTATACTTAAAGGTAAAAGAATCAATAATATATTCATGATTTCCCTTGATGATCCATCTTTGAAGGTAAAATGTCTCATGGCGAACAATGATGATTCATGGCTATGGCACAAAAGAATTCCTCATACTCACATGGAACACTTGAATAAACTAATAAAGCATGATCTTGTCATTGGGTTGCCTAAGAGAAATTTTTTCAAAGATAGACTTTGTGATGCTTGTCAAAAAGGGAAACAAACAAAATCAACTTTCAAATCTATGAATGTGGTGTCTACTACAAGGCCACTAAAATTGTTGTAGAGGTAATGTATATGCTTTGGTTATTGTTGACAATTTCTCTAGATATACTTGGACATTCTTTTTAGTGCAGAAAAGTGATTCATTCAAGGCATTCAATAAGTATGCTAAACAAATTCAAATGATAAGTCTCTAACAATTGCCTCCATAAGAAGTGATCATGGCGGAGAATTTCAAAATGCTCTATTTGAAGAATTTTATGGAGAACATGGAATATCTCACAACTTCTCAGCACCAAGGACTCCTCAACGAAATGGAGTGGTGGAAAGAAAGAATAGGTCTCTTGTAGAGCTTGCAAGAACGATTCTTAGCGATTCAAACCTTCCAAAATATTTTTGGGCGGATACGGTGAGCACGACATATTTTGTTAGCAATAGAATTAACATAAGACCGATCTTAAAGAAAACTCCATATGAACTTTTCAAAGGGAGGAAACCAAACATTGCTTTCTTTCACATTTTCGGTTGCAAATGCTTTGTCTAAAACAACGACAAAGATAACCTTGGTAAGTTGGATGAAAAATCCGATGAAGGAGGATAATATTGTTTGTAATGATGATGATGATGATGATGAAATACTAGAATGTCCTCAAGAAAATACTTCCAAAGATCAACCAATTTAACAAGAAGAATCACCCCAACAAGAATAAAATATTAATGATCTACCAAAAGAATGGAGAACTCATAGAGATCATCCTATCGATAAAGTAATTGGTGATATAAGTCAAGGTGTGACAACAAGACTAAATCTCAAAGATGCTTGTATAAACATGGCGTTTGTCTCTCAAATTGAACCTTCCAAAGTTGATAAAGCCTTAGGTGATGACCAATGGACTATTGTTATGCAAGAAGAGTTAAATCAATTTGAAAGGAATCAAGTTTGGGAACTTGTTCCTAGGCCAAGCAACAAACACATTATTGGAACAAGATGGGTGTTTAAAAATAAACTTGACGAAAATGGAATAATTGTTCGGAACAAAGCAAGGTTGGTAGCACAAGGCTACAATCAAGAATAAGGAATAGATTTTGAAGAAACTTTCACTCCGGTTGCAAGTGTTTGTCTATTTGCTCTATGTAGCGGTGAAAATCGGAGATCAAGCTATTAATTAACTTGACTCACAAAAGCAAGAGTCGCCACCGCGCTTTATTATTTCCAAGGGAAAAGGGAAAAGTGCGAAATAAAACCCTAAAATATGCAATGTAAAGTAATATTTAAAAGTAATGAAAATACAATGCGTTTTTAAAAGAGATCGAGAGTTCGGGGGTTGGTTATACAATGGGAAGGTATTAGCACCCAATGCATCTGCGGTACTCCGCAGGAACCTTTTGAAATATTTGTTTTTGGTTAAAATTGTTTGTTTGATTAAAATGGTTCGTTTGGCTAAAAATCGGTGTTGGAGGGATTTTGAAGATACGACGACCTAGTGTCGAAGTTTTGACTTAAAAGGTGTGAGTTTGAAAATGGAGTCTTTTGGGAAAATTATCTTGAGTTTAGCAAAATAGTAAAACAAAATGAAGGAAGGTGTTCGCTTAATCGTATAACATATGTTTGATGACATGAAGTCAACAAAGTTAGAACATTTCCCTTGGAGTTAATCATAAGCAAGTAGATCTAATGTTCGAACAAGAAACATAAATAATTTAAAAAAATCCACGAGAAACAAGCAAGGCAGATAACAAGATAAATTGTAAGAAACTAAATGAATGGACGAAGAATCACGAATAAAAGAAAAGTGTAAGAAATTTATCTAAACTAATTTGAAATTCTAAGGTTACTAAGTTGCATCTAAATAATTTAAGTATAAACTAAATTCATTATAAAATTACTAATTTAATCTAAACTATATTAATGATAAAATTGCTAAATTAAATCTAAACTAAATTAATTCTAAACCAAAGATTAAAATTCTAAGACTAAATTAAAAATTCTAAAGTTATCAAAATGTATCTACACTAATTAGAAGTTCTAAAGTTATAAAATAGATCTAAACAAATTAAAATTTCTAAAGTTATTAAATTAAGTCTAAAACTAATCTAAATAATTAAGATTATCTATTTAAATCAAACATAATTATTTAATTAAATCTATAAAATAACTAAATTAACTAAACTGATTATTATTTAAAATAAGCAAATTGAAATGGTGTAACTAATAATTATTGGAGGCAGTAAAGAGAGTAATTTGGGCTGAGCTGAAAGGTAATGATAGTTAACAGGCCCAAGCTAATATCAAAAAGATATGTCAAAAAGAACAAACAAATAAATAAAAACAAAAACAAAATGTTGGGCCGGACCGGGTCAGGTCCGGACCCAACCCTCACAAAAACGGTGGGTTGATATAAATTGGAGGCTGTACAACGGAGATAGACGAAGGGAGTATTACGGCGCGATCTGAGTTGGAGTATTGAAGGTGAGTTGCGAATGAATGGAAGGTTGAAGAATCACAGTGAAATATACAGAGGGAGATAGTTTGACAAAGGGGAAATTGAAGTTGGGAGAGGTGAGTGTGATGGGTTGTGTGAGGAAATTGGTGATGTTTGGTTGTTGTGAGGTGAATCGGATGGTGGTGAGAAGAAACAGAGGTGGGGGGTAATTGGCGTGAGAGTGTGTGGCTTGCAGAAATTGAAGGATGTTTTGGTAGCAGTGAAGGGTAAATCGGACATGAAGGGGGTGGTGAAGGTGATTGGGTGTATGCTGGATTGTGTGAAGATAAATGGACGCAAGCAAATGGAAATGATGGTTCCAAACAGGGATGGATGGCAAGGACGTTGATGGTGTTGTGTTACGCAGAGGGAGTTGCTGACAGTTGGATGATTTTGTTGTTGTTGTGTATTGAAGAGAGAGTTTTTATTGTGTGTTGAACATGGTTGCTTTTGTTGAGAGGAGGGAGTTTGCGCTTGCTGATTGGGTGGTAATTAAAGGGAGAATTATTGGGAATGGTTGTTTTTGTGGTGTATAGAAGAAAAGAGGAGAGGTTGAAAAGAAGGTAGTATGGGTGGAAAGGAAAAGAGAGATACTGCTAGTGCTTTGTTTTTTTTTTTTTTTTGCTTTTGTTTTTATTGGTCTCATACAAAGAAAATTAAGAGGTCTTATATAGACAAGTGAAGAAGAAAAAAATTGATTTTAAATTCAATCATGATCAGTTGATTTGCATTTTCTCTGTATCAATCCACCACTTTTGCTAACAGCCAATGAGAGCATAGTATAGTGTAATCAATATATTTTTGTGACAAAAACGTCCTTAAATGATAAAAATGAAATAAAAATTGAAAGTATTAAAATTAATTCAATTTAAAATATATTTTTTGAATAAAAAATAAAGAGCTAAAATGACCGAAAACAATAAAAAAAATGGACGAAAATTTATCCGAAAAAATAAAATAAACACATTAAAATAAACTACATGTTACAAAGATTAAAGAAAAAATATTCAAAAAAGTAAAAAATGATAATGAAAATACCAGGCTAAACAGACGTTTTACGGTTAAAACGAGACTTCAAACTGTATCGAAAAAATAAAGCGAGCATACAGTCATAATCTATGCGAGATGCAGATTCATAAAATGATCGGTAAAAGGTGAAAACTTGAAATATTTTCTCGCTACTTTCCCGCATAGTGTCGAATCGCTTTTAACAGTCTGTCTATAAAACCGAAATATTTTATTATCGACATATAAACAACTTGGAGCAATGCAAGAAACGAGTAAAGAGATAAAAATGCATGAAGTGAAATGTCAGGTATTTTTTTTAACTAAAAGACGATGCAAACTTTGATATAAACTGACTTTTCTGGTCAACTTAAATACGACTAATGATGCAAAATATGATGAATGAAGATATTTACTAATGATTGTGACCAAATGACAAAATATGGTATGAATGTGCGACTAAAAAAATTAGGGGCAAAATTAAGGGTGCAACGGTGTGCCTTGATGAATCAGTCTTCGAGAATCCATAATCAACCGTACTTTTGGCTTGGGAGACTCAAAACCTTAATTGAGGCGCGACACCTGATGCTCTTGATTCAGACCTGTCTCTGCACATGACACAAAAGAAAACATGAACATACACCTTTGTATGCGATTAGAAATTAGTGATACATATGCTAAAAGTGTTCAAAACACTTGACAATCTTCGCATAGTCAAAGCTCGAAGGTGAGACGTTAAAACCGACCGTATTTCGTGACCTTGACTTATCTTAAAAAATGCAAAAATAAAAATGGGATCTTAGGTCAAAAATTGGGGTACAACACTCTATTTCAAGCAAATCCAAAGGAATCTCATCTCATGGCGGTGAAACGGATCATGAAGTATCTCAAAGGAACAACAAATGTTGGATTATGGTATCCTAAAGGTAGTGTTTGTAATTTAGTTGGTTATTCTGACGTGGATTATGAAGGTTGTAAAACTGATAGAAAAAGCACAAGTGGTACTTGTCACATCCTTGGAAATGAATTAGTATCATGGGCCTGGAAGAAACAAGCATGCGTTGCTCCTAGCACGGCCGAAGCAGAATATATTGCAGCGGGTAGTAGTTGCGCTCAAATGTTATGGCTCAAGCAACAACTTCGTGACTACGGACTCGATCTAGGATGTATTCCTCTATGGTGTGACAATACAAGTGCAATAAACATTACAAAGAATCTGGTCATGCATTCAAGAACCAAACACATAGATATACGACATCATTTCCTTCGTGATCATGTGCTTCAAGGAGATGTCGAGGTCACATTTGTATATACTCATAATTAACTTGTCGATATCTTCACTAAACCTTTGGCAAGAGAACTGTTTTACAAGATTCGGCGAGAGCTTGGCATTCTTGATGAACAGGACATATAAGGTGCTTTCTATCCTTGTTATGCTTTTATATAATTGTCTTAACCTTGTTATATGTGAGTATATATGTTAAGTGGTGTTTAAGTTTAAGAAAAATATGTTTTTGGTCATTTTTGGTTGATACAAATCGATTGCACAATAGTGTAAATCGATTGCTCATTGAATGTTTTTTATTTTTGACCTTTCTGTTTCACTGCAAATCGATTGCACCATAGTGCAAATCGGTTGCACACTGTGTGTTTCAGTTTTCTTTTGCTTCTGTTTAGTGTGTAAATCTATTATTGAAAAGTCAATTAAACTTCATTACATATAATACAACCCACTCATTTCTATTTACTCACAAATCATATCCAAACTTCATCTCATCAAACATCTTCCTCTCAAAACCTAAAACCTTTCAAACCCTAAAAAACACCTTACCCATGGCTTCAAGGCAAAAACGAAAGGTGTCAACTTCAGAGAAAGGGAAGAAAAAGGTTGGTTCATCCTCTGAGAATCCATTAATCTCAACTCTTATTGAAGAACAAGAAGCAAGATTTACAAAGGATTTTCAAAGAAAGATAGTGCCCACTCCTAAATATGGTATGCTATCATCTTTTCCCCAGGAATGTTTCTCTTTTCAAAATGATTTAACTACATATGGACTGGAACCATTAATTTCATCATTTGGTCCATATTATCCGGATCTGGTAAGAGTTTTCTTCAGCAATTTGACTCCTCACAAAGGCAAGATGGTTACATATGTGTTGGGTACAAGAATCTCTCTAACCCCTGAGATTGTTGGTGAGATTCTACATATTCCCTATACTGGAAGCTCTTTGTACGACCCTGAAAACGAAGCTGAATTCCGTGCCAAAAGGATTTATGGTCTAGGAGGAGTGATTCCATCTAGAGACTCATGGAGTGCAGGTAACTTATATATAGACGATCAACTATTTCATTATTTCATGGTCTATATTATGTTTCCACGGGCTGGAAACCACTGCACAGTGACTGATCTGGAAATGCAGCTAATCTATGCAAGAAATAAAGGTATAAGTGTTAATTAGGCAAGGCTCATAATGGTTCATATGTTGAGGGTTCATGCAAAATCAAAATTTCTACCATATGCTTACTTTGTTACATTAATTATGGAAGAATTTAGAGTTGATTTTTCTGGTTTTGAAAAAGTAAATATGGATCCAAATCTGCATAAGATTTCCATAAAAAATGTTGACTCAAGAATGGGTGTTCATTATAATCCGAAAACAAAAACTATAACTTACATTGGTGGAGATGTGGTCGGTGATGAAGGAAACGATCAAGAAGTTGAAGGTGGTGAAGTTGTACCTCCTCCACCTATTGCTACCTCTGGTCCAAGCAATCAAGATCTTATGGATTTTATGTCTCAATAATTTGCTTCCATGAATACCAACATCAACAACCAATGGAATTCTATCAACGATTCTACAACAACCCGGATTAATGACTTTCGCACAGATGTGAATCAACAATTTTCTTACCTTTACTCTCTCCTTCACATTCCTCCATATGACCCAAATAATCCTGCTGCACCTCCACAACATTACACAGAACCTCCTCTACAACAATAATTTCCCAATCAAGGATCTTGGTTCTATAACATCTGGGACATGAATGGACTATAAAGTTCTATCCAACTTTGTTATGTCTACTATTTTCTGTTATGTCCTTGTTCAGTTATGCTACGTTTTATTTTTTGTTGTTCAGATTTCTTTGTAATTATTATGTTATTATGACTATGACTATGACTATTTATGATGCATGATTGATTAAGTTTTTTCAATATTGCTTTATTATTGGACTTTTTTGCATATTTTCCTTCTTTTTGATAATGTAAAAGGGGGAGAAGGATGTGGCACTTTATGCTTGTAAATTTCCTGTCTTAAAATTCTAAGGTACTCTTCAACCAAGATGAACAAATTCAAAGGATTCTAACCTTCTCATACAAAGGGGGAGTTGTGCATCTTAGGGGGAGAAGCTTCTTTCCGGAAATTACAACGCATCAAGCAAGATCATTTGTCATCATCAAAAAGGGGGAGAATGTAAAATCAAACTTCTCAAGTGCACTTATGTTTTGAAGAAGACAAACAATGTTGACAAGAAGGCAAAGATTATTGATCAAGATAAAAGCATTTGTGGATAAAGTCTTTGGTTCAAGCACTTAGCAAAATTTCAAGGTATAATGATAATACTTACTTTGAACTTAAGACATAAATGCTCAATGGTCAAAAGAAATATTTTATATTATCCAAATCTTTACTCAATTTTTTCAAGGCAAAAATTCAATTTTCACTTAAGTGCAATTGATTTGCATATTGGTGCAATCGATTGCATGCTTCAATTTTTCAAAACATTTGCTAATGTTTCTAAGTGAAATCGATTTGTATGTTTGTGCAATCGATTTCTCTCAATCAATTTTTGCTAGTAACTTTAAGTGCAATCGATTTACACACTTGTGCAATTGATTGCACACTCAAAATATTTGAATTTCTAGCTATTGAAACCCCGTGCAATCGATTTACACAAAGGGTGCAATCGATTGCATGCTGAACGATTTTGAAAAATAGCAGCTTTACTCATGCCTGTTCATAACACCAATTCATGAAAACCTTTCACTCAATCTTGGCAATTGTTCATGATTCATTTACAGAATTTTATGTTGTTGCAAAAGGGTTCTATAAAGATATAAATACTCATTTTCAAAATCATTTTGAACACCTCTTCCAATCATATTTTCTGAATTTTCAAAAATCAAACTCAAGCTGTTATACATTTTCATACACAAGCTTTCTGCACACTTTCACATATTGTTAACCAGAAAACTTTGAGCATTATATATCTTGAGTCATTGTGTACTATTATCATTGGAAGAGAAGATCAATTCATTGATTAAATCACTCAAAGTGATCATTTCTACTCAAACTCACTCAAATCAAATATTGTTGTATACTTGCTTGTTTTTCAAGATTGTTGGAAATAAGTTCAAGTAGTTTTATAAATCTTGTTTTTCCAGGATTGTTGGATACAAGTAAAGTCACTTTGAGAGGATTGTTATCATTGTTGACATAGTGAAAATACAAGAGGATTGTTCTTGGTCCAAGAGGATTGTTCTTGGTTTTGGGTAGTTCTTGTTTAAGTTTGCCACAATAAGGAAATCTCTTTCATGTTGAAAGGGGACTGGAGTACTCTCAGACTGTGAGGGGAACCAGAATATATCGCTTGTGTCTCTTTATTTTTATTCACTTTCCTCTTTCATAAACTCACCATAAATCAGAAAAATAATATCCATCATCACTAAAATAGGAAAAAAATTAAGTACCTAATTCACCCCCCCCCCCTCTTAGGCGCACTTCGTACTTACAATCTATCGGCATGGCATCCCCGAGAGAATCATCACGGATAATGGTACCAACCTAAACAACACTATGATCACTAAACTTTGCATACAATTCAAGATCAAGCACCATAACTCTTCTCTGTATCGACCAAAGATGAATGGCACAGTGGAAGCCGCCAACAAGAATATTAAGAAGATCATACAGAAGATAGTTGTGACTTACAAAGATTAGCATGAGATGTTACAATTTTCTCTTCATGTCTATCACACTTCAGCGCAAACATCAACTGGGGCAACCTCATTCTCTTTGGTCTATAGCATGGAAGTTGTCTTGTCTTTCGAAGTTCAGATTCCTTCTATGAGGATTATGAAAGATGCAGACTTAGACGAAGACGAGTGGATTCATACAGGCTATACCAGTTGAATCTGATTGATGAAAAGAGGCTTGCAACTATCTGTCACAGTCAGATGTATCATAAATGTATGATAAAGGCATTCAACAAGAAAATCAAGCATCGGGTATATCAGGATGGTGACTTGGTAATAAAGCGCATCATTCTACCCCAAGGTGATCCCAAGGGCAAATGGACTCCCACATACGAAGGGCCATTTGTTGTCAAGAAAGTATTTTCTGGCGGTGCTATGATACTAACCACCATGGACGATGAAGATTTCCCGCACCCTGTGAATGTGGATATAGTTAAAAAATACTACGCGTAAAAATGACCTGCTAGGTTAACTGGCCAAGGTAAAAATAAGGGCATCCCGGAGAACCAAAAGGGTTCGGGAAAAAATTAGGGATATATATAAAAGATTGAACACTCGGCAAATCGAAAACCTGAAAAGGCAGTTTGGGCAAAAAAAGGGTATCCTGGTGGACTGAAAACACGAAAGGGCGGTCTAGGAAAATGTTAGGGATTAAAAGTGTACGACTATGTCCCATTGGATCACTTACTGTAATCTTTATTACCAAAGTCAAAGGTTCAAATGGTACAGATCAGTTTAATCAACTTCTTCAGACAACAAGGGATGAGATGTTCAAAGACATAGGTGAAATAGCGGAGTTGGAACCCAAGGAGATCACTTCCACATAGCTATATGTTTTGTTTTCACTTTGTAATCTTTTCATTTCATGATAATTTCCTCTTACTAGGATTTATGTCTCGTTCTACAAAATCTCATGTTTATGGGCAAACTATCAATACAAATACACCCTAAAATTCAAACTTTTTGTTTTCTATTTTCTTTGTTTTGTTTGCAAAAACATCCAATGACTAAAATTTAATGAACATATGCATATTAACACGATTAAATGTCAACAAATATATGCATAAGAATATAAATAAGCATTTACTCAAGACTTTCCCCAACAGATTATAGTCCCTCCAGCTTAAGTTTATTCCTCAGATGGCTATGAATCACCAGCAAAATTCCTCCCCCGGTGAAGTCGCCATTATACCCAGAGAGTTACTACGGAACCTGGAACCTAACCAGATATCAGTCAACTTTATCCTCCCTAGACGAGTCGGAAGGTTATCCATCTCTTTCATCCCCAGTCAGGGTATGTAAGAATTAAGCTCCCCGGTAGAGTGATGAATGACCAATATTCCTGAACTCTTCTTCCCAAACAGAAGTCAACATTCCCCAGTGGAGTTCCTTCAAACAGCAAGCAGGAATCCCCAACGGAAGCATTTTAGACAAGGTTGAAGATTACATATGTTCTTCATCCCCAGGAACGGAAGGGATTTATTTTCCTAGACAAAGATACTACACGGGTTTATAAATACACTTCAACAACATTTCACATTCATACATCACTTACAAACGTCATAGCATATGCATACGAAAAGCATATAGCACAGTCTCATTTATTTTGAGAACATCGTTACACAATGCATTTCATACATCATGACATTGCATACAGCTAACTCTTTACCTTTTCATGAAAGATCAATCAACATAAAAACATCATCAATTACTTATATGACCCGACAATCTTCTCAAAGGCTACATCTGGCAAAGGGCTATTTCAGCAATTTCCTCAGTGGGCTATTCTAAAAAAAAAACATCTTCTGGATCAGATTAAATCAACCATAAATTTATTTTGATATTTCTTCCAGTAGACATCTTCTGGCTCAGATCAAATTGAGTGTAAATTTATTTTGATACTTCTTCCAGTTGAAGACAGGCATAGACATCTTCTGGCTCATACTAAATCGACCATAGATTTATTCTGATACTTCTTCCATTTGAATTCGGGCATAGACATCTTCTGGCTTGGATTAAATCGAGCGTAGATTTATTCTGATACATATTCCAATTGAAGTCAGGTGTAAACATCTTCTGGCTCAGATTAAATCGAGCGTAGATTTATTCTGATACTTATTCCATTTGAAGTCGAGCGTAGACATCTTCTGGCTCAGATTAAATCGAGTGTATATTTATTATGATACATATTTCATTTGAAGTCTGGCGTAGACATCTTCTAGCTCAGATTAAATTGAGCGTAGGTTTACTCTGATACTTCTTCCAGTTGAAGTCGGGCATAGACATCTTCAAGATCAGATTAAATCGAGCGTAGATTTATTCTGATACTTATTCCATTTGAAGTCGGGCGTAGACATCTTCTGGATCAGATTAAATCGAGCATAGATTTATTCTGATACTTCTTCCATTTGAAGTCAGGTGTATACATCTTCTGGCTTAGATTAAATCGAGCATAGATTTATTCTGATACTTCTTCCAGTTGAATTCAGGCATAGACATCTTCTGGCTCAGATTAAATCAAGCAAAGATTTATTATGATAATTCTTCAATTTAAAGTCGGGCGTAGACATCTTCTGTCTCAGATTAAATCGAGTGTAGGTTTATTCTGATACTTCTTCCATTTGAAGTCGGACGTAGACATCTTCTGGCTCGGGTTAAATCGAGCATAGATTTATTCTGATACTCCTTTTGGACAAAGTCGAGCGTATACTCAGTCTAATTTCCATCAACGGTTACTTTGGATGGCATCTATAAGCCCTCCTTTGATGACTCTCTGTCACCTCTATAAATGGCATCTTTAAGCCCATTCTCGGTATAATCAACCAACAGTGTTACTTCGTGCACAAGCGAGGGTAAATTTCTGGGCGCTTAAGTGTTCAATCATCTTCCACCTTCAAGTCACGAATGGCGGACATGTCAATCTAACTTTTTAGGTTTAAGAAGATTGAACAGGGGCAGCTTTTGTACCCCAAAATTTTCCCTCCCATTTTCTTCAAGACATTCTTCTAGGGTCCACAAATGCTCAAGGATTCTCAAGAATTGATCAGACAAACTCTCCTCCTAAGCAATGGGTCCACAACTAAGGTTTCATCTTACACTAGGAAGAATGGGTTTCAAAGGTCTCAAATGGTTTTCATGGTTCATTATAGGTCTTCAACAATGCTCATGTCAAGTTTCAAGCCTTGCATTACAAGTTTTCTCAGTCAAAGGCTCAGGTGATTGAAAGTCAACTGTATTGGGTAAAAAGTCAATTGTGGTCAACATACAGTCAAACTTCAAGATTTTTGGTCAAAATCAACATTTTGAGGTGATATTCATAATTTGGTCATGGTTCCTTAAGTAAATCCCTCAAATCATCAAAGGTCAAAAGTTGCCAAATTAGGGTCTCCTTAGGAGAAGTCAACTGAACTTTGACCTAGCATAACTTTCACATGCTTCATTAACTTTTTCCCAACCAACGCCCATTTTGAAGGAAATTCAATTCTCTACAACTTTGTATTTATGCTCAAGTCCAAAAAGTGCTTCGTTTGAGAGATATGAGCCCAGACATTATAGGTCATTTCAAAAGTCAACAAAAAGACACTTTGTCAAGGCAACTAATATCAAGATAAAGTCTCCAAATACAAAAATGATCAAAAGATAAATTGAAGAAGACATCTTAAGCTTTCCAAAAGGTCCAAAATAACCTTCAAAATATGAAAATTGAGAGAGTTGTAACTAGGGCAAGTTGGGAATTTTGAGAAAATGCATAAAGTGCAAAGTGAGCACCTTTGAAATTTTGAATTTGTGGGCCTAACTTTTTAGGTTCCAAATAGTCCATGACCTTATGAAAGCCTCCTAAGCTCACTCATAACTTGTCTTATATTTTCTTATTATTTTATTTATATTTATTTTGTTTTTATTCAAATAAATACAATATAAATTAAATAAGGTATAAAATCATTGGGTCAAGCGCATGATGGGTTTCTTAAGGCCCAAAACATTTAAACATGACTTGCCAAAACGTATGAGCATGGAAAAGGCAAAGAAAATATCAAGAAAGGAAGTTTTTTAATGTGTTTTATTCTTGTCTATTCATGCCATGATTTCCTTGCTTCTTCCATATTTGTTCATCCTGATCCTTCCCTATATATATACACTACCAAATTGGATCAAAAGGATATGAGTTGCTGCCTCAAGAGCTAAGGTTTTTAAAACAAAAAATTCAAAGAAAGTGCAAGCTTGTATCTCAAAGTTCCAGCCTTTCTCAACCCAAACCAGTTATCAGACGTCACTCCTGAGGTTCCCAAGACTCTCCTCAAATCCATAAGCACGTCCAATTATGCCCAAAATGTCCCACATAGACATACTGGTTGGTAAGGTTTCAAAAATTCAAAATTTCTTAACTCGTGCGTTATTGACTAATCATGTGGGTTTATATGTGTTGGTGATCATGTTTAGAACATGATAGAACCCTAACATTCAAGCTTTATCGCCTAAATCTGGATTCACCATTTTTGGATCGTGCTAGGGTTTCTCATTTGAAACCTATGATATAGAAAGTTTCAGCCAAAATGGACCCTATATTTGAACTCAAGAGGAAATTTTAAGTGGGATAATATGTTTTGTATGCTTTAATCTTGTGTATTTCGCAGGTCCAAAGAAACCCCTCATCGGAGAAGATGGTGAAACCACCAGGGGCGGTGGTTTGATATTTTAACCGTATGCGTGGCAAAATGATACATGTTGATTGGTCCATTTCAAACAAGGGCGCGCGCGTTTTGTTGTTTTCCTGGTGTCAGCACTTATTTTGTGTTATGTTTTTATTATTCAATTCTAGCACTAGATGTAATGGCCGCCTCAGCGGTAGAGCGAGCACAGTAAAGGCTTTGTTGTACCAGGGCACGGGTTTAATCCCTTCCCCTGGTATTTTTTTTCATTTTTTTCATGTTTTCTTTCACAGATCCAGTGTGAAGCAGCAGGTGCATACACCATACACATCTTCAATCATTATCATCAGATGTTCATCAAGCCAGATCTAACGCCCCAGATTAGCAGGCGCACCATGGGACTCTTGGATCCAGTTGTATTGAATCATTCACAGTGTTTGGGCTAGTTTTGTTTAGGTCCAAACAACTTGCTTTCCTCACACCCCCATTTTTACTGTTTCAAGCCCATCTCTCCATTTCCTTTTATTCATTTGTTTTAATTCTTTTTTTTTTCACATAATTAATTTCTTTTTAACTAAATTAAAATCAATTTAACTTTTTCTTTATAAAAAAAATGCAATCAAGTTGACTTTTTTTAACTAATTAAATTAACTCTTTTTTTAAAAAAATAATTTAGTGTCTTTAGGGATTTTATTGTTAATAATTTATTTATTTTCTAAATTAAAAAAAAACAATTAGTTTAAATTGATCATCATTTTTCATATATATATCAAGACAATTTTCTTTCCATATCTTTCCCTTTTTCACAATATTCGCGTGCTTATTTATTTTCGCATTGTTATTTTCATAATTATGTAATTGTTAAGGGATGTAATAGATAAATTAGGTTTTATGTTGCACCCCAAAATTTTCCCTCTCATTTTACTTAGCACATGCCCATTGAGATACTCAATTTGCTCAAGGTTACCCAAGAGTTGACCAGACAAACTCTCTCCTAAGGCAATGTGTCTCAAATTAGGGTTTCCATTTTCATCAGGATGGGTGTACTCCAAAGGCCTAAAATTCTTTCCATGGTCCTAATATGTTCTCAAGATCATCCATGTCAAGTTTCATGCCTTGCACAAGAAGTTTGCTCAGTTAACTGCTCAGATGCCTAGAAATCAATTGTACTAGGTCAAAAGTCAAATGTGGCCCACATACAGTCAAACCTCAAGATTTTTGGTCAACATCAACATTTTAAAGCTACTTTCCTCATTTGATCAAGGGTTGATCATGATACCTCAAGGAATGCTCCTAATTCATCAAAACTCAAAAGTTGCTAAATTAGGGTTTCTCAGGAAAAGTCAACCAAACTTTGACCAAGCACAACTTCCTCATACTTTATCAGAAATTTTCCATCCAAGTCTCATTTTGAAGAGGATGCAATTCCCTACAATTCATATTCAGCCCTCAAGTTCAAAATATGCATCCATCAAAAGATATGAATTTCTACATTATAGGTTCTTTTGAAAAGTCAACAAAAACACTTTTTGGGTCAAAGCTTCTTACATGAACATGGAAGACCCAATTAAGATGAGACCAAAAGAGTTGCTTAGGGGACATACTAATATTTCTAAAAAGTCCAATAACACCTCTCTAGGATTAAAATTGGAAGAGTTATGTATTGTCAAAGTTGACCATTTTTGGAAAATTGCCAAAAGTCAAATGTGCTCAAAAATGTATTTTTTGCCAAAAGTGCCTAGCATTTTAGGATTGTATCTTATTAAGAACATGGTCCACGACCCATGAACCACTCCATGCCTCATTCACTTATTTATTTGATTTATTATGATTTAATTCATTTAAAATTGAAATAAAAGCAAATAAAATCAAAACAAATCACATAATTTGTTTTTGGGATATTTTTGCATTGAATGAAGATCTCCTATGTTGTCAATAGCCAAGCAAAATTGTGCCATGCCATGAAAGGAGAAAATCTCCATAATTGGAAAGAATGGAAGCAAATTGAAAACACATTCATATCTTGGATTCTTGCCAAAACAAAGGACTTAATTTGATTCCATACATATACAAGATCATTATGAACCCTAGGAGAGGGATTGGAAGTTGCGCAGCTGCCTCAAAAGTAAGAAACAAATTCCAAATTTTTGGTAAAAAGTGCAGGTGCTATCTCTTTCCACTGGCCAGTTCAAGGCCTGTTGAAGGTCAAATTGTGTTCCTGGGTGATCATTGAAGCAATAGCAAGCATCCTCGAAGCCTGAAACGTCCAGAAACGCAATCATCAAGCCTCACGGTTTGCTATTTTTTTTATTATCGTTTTCATTAATTTTAGCATCATAAACATGTTCTAAATACATATTCATGTTTATCATCATGTATGCAACGTATCTGGATTGTTTAATTTGAGTATTGGTGCAGGAATCAAAAGATGCCATTCCTAGGATTTCAAGCTCCGTTTTGGGGTCTTTTAGTACAGGCGAAATTAGGGCTGGATATGAGTACCATGACGTTCAGGGATTCAAGCCCAGTTGATTCATGGTCTCCATTGAAATTTATATTGCATATATTTAATTTTTGAATGACACGGGGTTGTAGCTACGGACATCGTTCGTAGGTAAAAGGTTGCTATCTAACACGACGGAGGAAGGAAGAAGAAGACATGTGGCTTGATCCCATTGGTTGTTTTAAATAAGCGTGCGCCTTTATTAAATTTCCAGCTAATCACTTATTTTCATATAAGGCATATTGTTGTTGTTATATTAACGAGTTAACATCCTAGCGTAGCTGGCAACGAAGCATGTGTGTCAGTGGGAGTACCTGGGTTCGATCTCGGGTCCAGACATTTTCTTGTTTTCCAAATATCTCTTTTCAGATCTCATGCGCTTCACCTCCAGGAGATCACCATACGCCTCAAATTCATCATCACCAGATCTCATCACATCCAGATCCAACGTCCCATATGCGCATACGTATAATGGATCATCAAGAGACCGACACATAGAATCAGGCGCGCTGGCTGGGCTCAGCTCTTTGGGCCTGGACAAATTCAGAAAGGCACCCCCCATTTGCTTCTCATACAGGCCCATATTCTTTTTTTTATTTTCTTTTTTCTTATTATTTATTAATTATGTTTTTTTAATAACACCAAAAATAAATCTTTTTTTATTTAATCAAAAATCATTAAAAAAAACATCAAAAATCTTTTTTTTGTAAAAAATATTTTATTAATTAATTAATTTAATTAAATTAGGGTAATTTAATGTTTTCCTATTTATAATTAAAATAATTAGATTTAGGATTTAATTCTATATTTAACTTAATTTTTCCTTAAAAAATAAATATTTTCGCAATTTAGATTTCTAGGTCGGCTAATCATTTCTCGCATCTAAATTTTCGTGCGCTCTTAATTTTCTCTTTTTATTATTATTTATAAATGCTCCGAGTTTGTAATAGTAATTAGGGTTTAAATTCCGCAGTTTATTTTCAGTCAAAATAATCATGTATCTGCAAAATCCCTGTAATAGCGTAGGACTGTTATTTTCTCGCTCTTATATTTTATATGCATGTATATAATGGTTAGCAACTTAGGCGTGTATGATTAATGAATCAATCCTAGATCACTAAATTATAAGATAAATAGCTGAAATCAAACACTTTTGTACACTCGCACTCCTAGGGTTTGCCTCACTTCGGTTGCCTTCGGTAAACAGTCATTAAACATAGGGAATTTTAGTGGTTGCCCTCCAGTCTAAAAGATCAAAAAATAACCCATTCGAATGTTGCCTCAAAAAGATCTTTAGGACTTTAGGGTAATTACTAAGGTTTCCTAGTCATTGCTTTAGTGACTGTATTTGTCCCCTTCAAACGTCCCTTAAAACTCCAACGACGGTGCTACATATTCCTTAATAATGGGATAGCGTTGTCTAAAGGAAAACGAACAGTCTTTTTCGAGTAGGTAGAAATCTTAATTACTTGCTCAAAACAAAACTTTTCACACAAACACATTTTCAAAACAATTTTCAAAAACAACTTCGTCACACCCTTGAGGACTAATACAAGGGTTATCACGAAGTAAAACTTCTTTTTTTCAAAAACAAGCACACACACAAGCAATTTTAAAATGAGCAAGTACCTAAGAGCCCGTGGAAAACCACGGATAGAAAGGGTGCTAACACCTTCCCTTTCTATAATCTACCCCTCGTACTCAAAAATATTCTCGAAAAAGGTTTTTTCTGTTCTTTTTCCTTTTCCTGGTTGGATAAAATAAAAGTCGGTGGCGACTCTTCCTTACGTCGACATTTGCGAATATAAAACACAAGCCAGTATTAAACAGTCGATTATGTCACCGTATCACAGAACTGGCGACTCTACTAGGGATAAAAAATAAAGTGGGGTTTACCTTAGGATCTAGGTCATTTTAAAATTGCTTTCTTGTTTGTTTGCTTTATTCTTAAAGGGTTTTGCTTGGGTTACGATAGATCCTACACCCGGATCTGGGGGCACTATTTAGGTAAACAGCAATAGATCGTGGAGACTGTACGTTGTAGACCAATATGGTTTAAGCGATGGCTGTGTTGGTGTGGCACTTTGGTTGGTACCGGTATCCTTCATGGGGAAACGAGGAGAATACGGGGCCACCGCATGGTATCGTGAAGCACTAACGGACCTTAGAACCTTAGTTAAATAAACTTGGCCATTAGAAAGTAGTGAGATAGCTGGCCTCGGTATAGAGCCGAGGATTGGTTGATACTCGATGCTACACTCATTGAGATCAGACTTTCGGGATATTTCAGCCACAAGAAAAGATTTCTTGAGCTGAAATAATGCCCGATAAAGGATGGTCAGTGATATTGAGAATATTTAGAACCCAGTTACTTTTCTAAGACAGGTTAAAACCAACTAAACTTCAACAGGGTACTTACCTTTAACCTCATGCAAGCCTTAAACCTAAGAGCTTGGTGGGATTTCTCTGTGTTTTCTATACCTGTGATTTATCATGATATCATGCATCATAACATAGTAACCATTCTTATTGCACTAACCATTTCAAGGACCAAGGGAATTTATCTTTGTTCTGTTTTGCAGATCATGACTTCCGTTTGTAGAAACACTATCGGAATCAGCTTTGTGAAGATACCTGCCCAACTCAAAGAGCTAGTATCAAAGGTTTCCGAAACCTGCATTCACTAAGAAACATGGTCGACTTCTCAACCTGGTTACTTCAAACTTTGATGAAAAGATGATGAGTGTACTCTTTCAGTTCTTCGATCCCAAGCACCACTGCTTCACCTTTCCAGACTATCAGTTGGTGCCCACCATGGAATTCTCTCAGCTGTTGAATATACCCATTCTTCGAGCACGCCATTCTGAAAGGTTGACTTGACATCCATCTGATGTATTTTCCATTTGTATTGAGCGGCTTGAGATATGAGCAGTTGAATTGTCTCCATTCTCGTAACAGGTGCGAAGACTTCATCATAATCGATTCCTGCTTTCTACCTATATTCTTTCTCCATAAGTCGCACCTTGTATCTTTCGATTTCACCTTGTGCATTCATCTTTTTCTTAAACACCCACCTTACACCAATTATTTGACTTTCATTTGATAACTCTGCTAGTTCTCAAGTATCATTGCATTCGATGTCCTTGATTTCTTCATTCATAGTATCCTTCCAATTTTTGTTTCTTATTGCTTCTTCGAAACTGACATCATCAGTGTCTGTCAACAAACATACAAGATGCACTTCTTTTGTGTTTTCATACAAGTCTTGTAAGCTTCGCAACCTGGGTTGTGAGGGTCCTTCTTCATCATCAGATTTTTCTAGTTCTATCGAAGTGTCTTTCGATATAGCATCTGGTACTTTGACCACAACTTCAGTGGAGTTGTTCTAGTCTCACTTGCTTTCTTCATTTATTCGAACATCTCTACTTACTATCACCTTCTTTTTTATTGGGTCGAAAATCTGTAACCTTTCGTTTTCTCATCAATACCCAATGAGTATGTATTTCTGACTCTTATCTTCCAGCTTTGTTCTTCTTTGATCAGGTACATGTGCATAAGCCACACTTCCAAACACTTTGAAATGAGACACAGTTGGCTTTTGTCCACTCCAAGCTTCTTGAGGTGTTAAATCTCCCAACATCGAATGTGGACATCTATTTTAAACGTAGATTGCACACTGTACATCTTCTGCCCAAAACTCCTTCGACATGTTTTTGCTCTTCAGCATTGATCGAACCATGTCAAGGAATGTTCGATTCTTCCTTTCTGCTACACCATTTTATTGAGGTGAGTATGATGCAGTCAGAAATCTTCTTATGCCTTGTTCTTCACTGTACTTCATAAAGATTGTCAAAGTATACTCCCCACCTCTGTCTGATTGAAGAGATTTAATGTGCTTGTCTGTTGCTTTTTCAATCATTATCTTAAACTTCTTGAATACTTCAAAGGCTTCTGACTTTTCTTTCAAAAAATACACCCAAGTTTTCCTTGAGAAATCATCAATGGAAGATATAAAATACTTTTTGCCACTGAAGGATTTTGGGGTAATTAGTCCACATATGTCAGTGTGAATCAATTCCAGAATTTGTTTGGCCTGATATTCTGCCTTCGATTGGAAAGAGATTCTCGTCTGTTTGCCAAACACAAAATCTTCACAGAATTTTCCTTCGAATTCCACGTTTGGCATTCCATGCACCATATTTTTCTTTGCTAACCTCCTTAGTCCAGCTTGATGTAAATGACCAAAACGAAGATGCCACAGGGATGCTTGGTCTTCGACATTGGCTTGCAAACGCTTTTCTCGAATGCTTCTCAAATTCAACTTGTAATTTCTATTTCTCCCCATTTCGACTTGAGCAACCAGACATCCTGACTTGTCTTTTAAGTGCAAGCTTCGATCTTCCATGAGAATCGAATAGCCCTTTTCTGTGAGTTGTCCTGGACTCAAAGTATTTTCTTTGAGGTTTGGTACATAGTACACATCTTGGATAGATCCTATCAAATCATCCTTCTGCAAGAAACTGATTGTTCCTTTTCCTTCGACCCTTACTTTCGACGCATCTCCAAAGGAAACATGACCATCATCAATCTTCTTTATTTCTTTGAACAAGTGCTTATGACCATACATATGGTTGTTTACTCCTGAGTTCAGGTACCACATAGTGTCATTTTTTGCATTTGCTTCCTTTTGAGTCATTAACAGAAATCCTTCATTTGATTCTGCTTCCTTTTGAGTCATTAACAGAAATCCTTCATTTTCTACATCTGCTTCCTATTGCGCATACTATATTTTCAAACTTATCTGTCAAAGATCTCAGAATCTTTTCAACAATATGAGCATCAGACATTGCTTCTCCATTTTGATTGAATTGATTTGCCATTGTCTGCACACGAGTGACGTAATCTGACACGGGCTATGTTTCCTTCATCTTCATTCTCTCCATTTCTTCTCGAAGAGTCTGCAAACGAACTTGCTTAACTCTATTTGCTCCTTTGAAAGCTTTTTCGAGCGTGTCCCACGCCTCCTTTGATGTTGTTGAACCAGCAATCTTTTTAGAAACTGATTCGTCAACTGCTCTGAACAGCATGTACAATACTGTTTTATCCTTTGCTCACGTTTCTTTCAACGCCTTGTTCTAAGCAGTTGTGATTCCCGTCGTATCTGATGGTTCTTCAAACCCATCGTTAGTTACTTCCCATACATCTAACGATCCCACCAGCGCCTTCATCTGGATACTCCAGTTCTCATAGTTCGACTTTGAAAATCGTGACAGTGGCATCTGACTCATCATATTTGCCATGCGCTCTGATACCAATTTGAAGAAATTTAAGGAGAAATGGGAGTGGACTATGAACTTCTTTCTTTATAAATTTGTCCAACTAACTTTTACAATGAGATACAATGTGATTTATATAGAGTCACATGATAGAATATTAAGAGTTACAACAATAACTATGTCTAGGTCCCTAAGGAATAAATTTTCCACTGTCCAAAAAAATCTGACTTTTGATTTACCCAAGACTGATTTGAATTTAACCAACAAGTTTTGGGAGCTTATCTAGACATAGTTTTGATGTCAAACTTACCGGTCATCATCATAGAGGAAAATCTCATGGTTCGGTACAGGATTTGCATGATCAGCCTCTTGTAATTCAAAATAATTGCTGGGCGAGCATACCTCAGAATTACGTTTTGATGTCATTTTGACGGTTAGAGGAGAGTGAGAACACTTGGCCTTCGCGGAAGCATGTAGTTGCTTGTGCTTCTGTTTGTCAGTCTTGGAGGAATATGTGCAAGGATGTTCTGCGGAAAACTTACATTCCCCGTGTCCCTGAAACAGGTTAATCACATTCTTTTTTTTCTTGCAGATTATTTCACTTTGTCAACAACAAATTACATTTATGCTGAGATAACATAACAATGAAAGTTCATGTGGTGGTAACATGCTGACTTTTTTGTTTGTTTCACTTTTCAGCCTGGGCCACAAGATGGAAGCATTCAATGGTTAACCAAGTCCTTCATATATGAGACTAATGGTAACTGAACTGGACAGAGGAGTTGCCTTTGTAAAAGAGTTCATGTATCTCAGGGCAAACTGCAAGGCAACAGGCTCATTCATCTCAATGACTGTAGCTTCCTCAGGCTGCAACACAACCAGCAAATACACATGTACAAATGTAGATTAGCATCAACTTTACCAGTAACATGAATAAAACAAAGATTCAACTACCAAACACATAAAAGTTTATTGTTGGAAAATAGGTAAAACATAAATCAATGTCTCACCTTGTCCACAGCAAACAATATTTGCACTTTCAATATCTCCTTTGTTGGAAAACTTCACACCCTCTTTAGAAACCACAATGACAACTTGATTACCAGATTCCACTATTTCTATATTTATCTAAGTTACAAATAATTAAAATTTATTTTTAGCGATTTATATAAAAAGAATTCAGGACGATCATGTTGAAATTATAAATTTGATTTGAACTTAACTTTATTATTTGGTTATGTTGGATTTAAATAATTTTGAGTATTGTTTTTAGAGAATTCTTGTAGTGTTTAGAGTGTCTAGATATTTCTTATGATTGTAATATTTTTCTAAAATACTCTTTGAATCTCTAGAGTTGAGAACTCTCTAAAATTAGTGTGTCTAGAGTTTTCCTTAGAGTAGTATAAATAGATATGTAATCCCACACATTTGAATCAAACAAAAATACAAAGCACTCTCCTCCATAAATTTTTTTCCTACTTATCAAGTTTCTATTCAAACCTCTAATATTCCCATTCACTTTTTCTAAACATAAAAGACCTTATTTCCAACGGATCATTCATGTCTAAGACAATAAATTTATTTGAAGAAAAATAATAGAAATTACCGGTAATACCTACGTTCGTCCGCAAATTACTATATTCTAAACTAACGAGTTACATGCTTTCGTAACGTACCTCCTTTGTTTAGAAACCTTCAAAAACACATCTATTAAAATGATAACTTCTCAATTGACCCTGAGACACATCCATCGTCTTAGTGTCAATTGTCTAAATTTCTAAGTCTAACATTAATTATACGTTTTCAGTGTATCATCAATATCCAAGTCATTCCGACTTTCGTAGCGAACTTGATTGTTTAAAGTAGAAAAATTAAAACAAAAGGAAAAATCTCGTTAGATAACATCAATCATATAACTTGCATGAGGTATGTCATTTGGACAATCCTCATGTCCCAAATCCTAAAGGATTCTACTACTCAGACATGCTTAAAATTAGATTAAACAAGATAACAAACATGAACACAAACATATTAAAATTAGATTAAACAAGATAACAAATATGAACACAAACATATTAAAATTAGATTAAACAAGATAACAAACATGAACACAAACATATCAATAATATAAAGCAGAAAATGAAACCTGAAATTGCAAAAAAGAATAGTACATAATTGCTGTGTGGAGACTTTGACAGTAACAACAGCTACAAGCCTTTGAGAAAGTAAAATGCTGAAAAATTAACTAAAGCTTAAGAGTACTAGTATGTAAAAAGCTTGGCGTTTAATTCTCAACGTTACAAGCCTTTATATAGACCTAAATCCATAAAGGTAATGACTAATTCACATTATTAGGCCTTAAAATTGAAAAGAGAACATATGTAACTATTGATAAATGAAAAACCATCAAAAAATACATCGGAGAAAATGGAATATGCGGTCGATTCCAGTTGCACTACGACCAAAGTACATGCTACCAGTGGGTAGTAGTGGCCAACTTTCCATGTCATTTCCTTTTTGCATGAAATACCTGTAAAACAAAGAAAAACAAAGAAAGAAAAATAAAATGCACAAAATAAAGATCAAAGTTACTAGAAATTTAAGATAAAATAGCATTGATCATCTAATAGTTCAAAATTAAAATTGTCAATCTCTTGCATAAAACACTAGATACATCAAGATGGAGTTATATGTCAAAGAAAACTAGGCATGAAACTTAAAAAAATCTGATCCTTGATTTTTGTTATTATCATTGAAATATAACATAGGAATGGAATGAACAAACTGGAGTTATATGTATCTTCACTTAAATTCACATCCTTAATTCCTTTTAGCTTGGTTTAGATTGATGCACTAGAACATAACGAAATGCAACTAAATAAAATGAAATTGAGATGAATAGAGCATGGTAGAACATATTTGTTTTTATATTGCTTGAGTATTTTATTAATTCACTAACCAAAACAAATTTCACTTTGCCTATACAGACATCATGCTTATGGAGCAGTTGACTGTTATGTTTATTCTTAATTACTTCCCACTACTCAGCTCACTCACTTACACACATGTGAGAAGCAGGAGAGACCTCGACTAATGTTAAGCAAATTAGGTCACAAATTCAACACTTGGGAGACCTCTTAACTAAGTTTAACCAAGCTAGGTCACGAGTTTAACATGTGGGAGATGTCTCCACATCATAAGATAACAATGAAAACGAGTAACCCATCATTCCCCTTATGTCAAAGGGTCTCTTGAACACGTGACTCCACACACAAAGGGTGAATTGTGTGTTTAAGAAAAACTTGAATTTGAAAAACTTTTTTAGATTGAAATCAGAATTTGAAAATATTTTTAGAAAAAGGTTTACAAATACGCAGCGGAAAATAAAATTGTAGAAGATAAATTGTGAAAATAAAGAGTTTAAGGGATAAGAAAAGACACCATGAATTATATAGGTTCAGTAAAAAAATGACTTAGTACCATCCAGAAAGATGAGGAAAAGAAGTACCATCCAGAAAAATGGGCAAACTAAGCCCTGTGAACTCAAGCCTTCCTTGATAATAGACCGAGGAACAATATCATGCAAACAAAAACCAATAGAAGTTATAAGGCGAGTGATACCTGAGTCCACAAAGTTCAAGAGACCCTTAAACTGATAAATCTTCCGTTTCTAGCGCCACAAAATTCTGAAACCTCCAGGGGCAAGGATGGTGGAACCATCATCTGCTCCACAACAACAAGTGTAGGAGACACCCTTCCAGTCGAATCCAGAAAACACTCAACTGAGGGGGAGAAAAAAATGCTACCTAGCTTTTCATTAGGAAAATGAGAATTGGAATTTATAAAAAAATTGTTATTTGAAGAAAACTTTTTGGGGGTGCTGAAAGAACCCGCGAGGGTGAGAGTCATAATTTAGAGGTTTCTTCCTGCCACCTCACCCTCAAAGGGGGATGCGATTACGCTTTTTTCCTTATTAAAAATTTCCGATTTTTTGAAAAGTTTAGATGCATACAAGATTTTTGATGCAGATACTAGTGTTTTTTTTTTTTTGTACTTGTTACCATTTGGATGAAAAATGGTTGGAAATCTTGATATATGAATTTGAAAAGATTCATTTTAGTCCCAAAAGAGTGGAAATTAATTAATATTAATATTATTATTAATTAATTAATAGATGGTGATGTGTCATGCACAAAAGACCAAGTCTTAACCTAATTATTGACTGGTTACTGAGTGGGCCAATTCCACCTCTCTCACTATTTTCTCCCATTCATTTGGACCTTTTCACTTATAAATTAAGTTATTTCGGTTCATTTGGGCAGTTCAAGAATTTACTTCTACAATTCTTCTCTCTTCTCTCTCATCACTCACTTCATCTATAATTTTCTTCTCTCTTATTTTCTACTAGATCACTTCGTATCCAGATACTAAGACTGGTTAATTACCATCCGAAGGTGTCATTTTACGAACGACTAATTATAGTGCAAGTAATTGTCGTAATTGAACGGGTTGTTTTATCCTGGAGGCGTCGTCGAAACTCGACTGCTTTGCATTAATATTGGCAGTACGACGAAACGTCTTAAAGAAAGCGACCTAGTACGCGACTCGTCCCGATACTTTTCCTTTGTGCCATTTTTTAAAATTCGGTTTCTACAATTTTAAGACGTTTTCATAACTGCCATGACTACTGAGGAAATTATCGGTACTAGCGCTGCCGCTTCTGACTCTGACAAACCATTTAAGTTTGAGGGTTCCAATTTCAAACGTTGGCAAGCTAAGATGAAATTTTTCTTAACTTTAAAGAAGGTTGCCTATGTTCTGACTGAGGATATCTCTGTTGCTCCATCTGGATCAAACGAACTAAGTAATGGTAAGTCAACCGTGGAATCAGACGGAACTTCTAAAACGTCACGAGATATGGGAGGCTGCAGAAGAAATATGATACTGAAGAAGCTGGTGCAAAAAAATATGTTGTCAGTCGCTACTTGAATTACAAAATGGTGGATGAAAGGTCTGTGGAAGCTCAAAGCCACGAGATACAGAAGATTGCTCATGAAATCATAACTGAAGATATGCCCCTCAATGAACAATTTCAAATTGCTGTTATAATTGACAAAGCTGCCTCCTGGTTGGAAAGATTTTAAAAACCTACTCCGACATAAAACTAAAGAATTTTCAATCGAGAGTTTGATTACCCGCCTTCGAATTGAAGAGGAAGCTCGAAGACAAGATCAGAAAGATGAAGTCTTAGTTGTTTCAAACAACAAAAAGAAATTCGGTGCGGTTCTAAAGCCTACGGGCAAACCTTTAAAGAATCAGAACTGTAATACTGTGAACCGAATTAAGAATGGGAATCCCTCTAGGGCCCCATATACTCCAATTCCTAGGCAGCAACCACCATACTAGAGATATGATGCTCCGGTTTTCACTTGCTACAATTGTGGGAAACTGGGTCATATGGCTAAGAAATGTAAGAGCAGGCCTAAATTTGCTACTGACCCAAATGCACAGGTAAACCTGACTGATGAGCAATTCATTGCTATGATCACTGAAGTCAACATGGTTGATGGAAGTGATGGATGGTGGATAGACACTGGCGCCTCTCGTCATGTTTGTAATGATCGTGCTATGTTTAAGACATACATGAATACTGAAGATAAGAAAGTGTTGTTAGGAGATGCCCACACCACTAATGTTGCTGGAATTGGAGATGTTGAGCTGAAGTTCACTTCAGGAAAGACCTTGATCTTGAAGGATGTTATGCACGTTCCTGAAATTAGGAAGAATCTTATTTCTGGTTTCCTTTTAAATAAGGCTGGGTTTAGTCAAACTATAGGGGCAGATTTGTACACCATCACTTAGAATGGTATTTTTGTTGGGAAAGGGTACGCCACTGATGGCATGTTTAAGTTAAATGTTGATTTGAATAAAATTTGTCCTTCTGTTTATTTTCTGCGTGATTTTAATATTTGGCATGCTAGACTTTGTCACGTTAATAAGCGAATAACGTATAATGTAAGCAACTTAGGCCTGATCCCTAAACTAAATGTCAATGATTCAAATAAATGTGAATATTGTACTCAAGCTAAGATAATTAAGACATCGCATAAATCAATTCTAAGAGAATCTGATCCCCTAGATCTTATACACTCTGATATATGTGAATTAGATGGAACTTTGACTAGGAACAGTAAACGTTATTTTATCACCTTTATTGATGATTGTTCTGATTATACTTATGTATACTTAATGAAGAATAAAAGTGAAGCACTTGATATGTTTAAGTTGTATGTAACCGAAATTGAGAATCAACTTAGTAAGAAGATCAAGAGACTTCGTAGTGATAGGGGAACTGAATATGACTTTGGTCTATTTAAGGACTTTTATAAAGAACATGGAATTATACATGAAACGACTGCTCCATATTCTCCTAAAATGAATGGTAAAGCAGAAAGAAAGAATAGAACTCTTACTGAACTTGCCGTTGCAATTATGATGAATTCTGGTGCTGCACCTCACTGGTGGGGGGAAAATTTATTGACTGTTTGCTATGTCCTGAATAGAATCCCCAAGTCAAAATGTAAGATCTCTCCTTACGAGATATTAAAGAAAAGACAAACAAACTTGTCTTATTGGAGAACTTGGGGCTCTCTGGCTTATGTCAGAATTCCGGATCCGAAGCGAGTTAAACTCGCTAGTAGAGCATATGAATGTGTTTTCATTGGATATGCAACAAACAGTAAAGCATATAGGTTTTATAACCTGATAGCAAAAGTGATCATATAATCAAATGATGCTGAATTCTATGAAGACAAATTTCCCTTCAAATTGAGAAATAGTGGAGGCACACAATCGAGTCACACTCTTGTGATAAGAAGCACAGAATGCAACGACAATATAGAAACAGAACTTCGACGAAGTAAACGAGTAAGATTCTCTAAAGACTATGGGCCTGACTATGCGGCTTATAATGTAGAAGAAGATCCAATGAATCTTCAAGAAGCCTTGTCCTCTCTTGATGCAGATTGGAATACTTTGTCAGATGATTCCAAAGCTATTAGTGGCTATATATTTAGCATAGTTGGAGGAGCTGTATCTTGGAAATTAAAGAAACAAACTATTCTAGCTCAGTCCACAATGGAATCTGAGATGATAGCACTAGCCACAGCTTGTGAAGAAGCAAGTTGGTTGAGATGCTTGCTAGCTGAGATCCCTTTATGGGAAAAACCTATGCCAGCTGTGTTGATCCACTGCGATAGTACCGCGGTTATTGCAAAAATTGAGAACCGTTATTATAACGGTAAAAGACGTCAAATAAGAAGAAAGAACAGCACTGTTAGAGACTGTATCTCTAAAGGATCTGTAAGAGTGGATCATATACGCACTGATGAAAATTTAGCAGATCCTTTGACGAAAGGATTAGCTAGAGAGAAAGTCCATAATACATCCAAAAAGGATGGGACTAATGCCTATAAAGAAATGAGTTGCTCATTATGGTAACCCGACCTAGATGACTGGAGATCCCAAGAAATAGGTTCAATGGGTAATAATAAGTTATGAGTAATATGAGATGATCATGCAAGTAAAGCATGAATCCTGAAGTAATAAGAGGGTGAGATAATAGAAACTCTTAATGAGATCTATACTCTGTATGAGGGAGTACCTAGGCTACAGGAGTACTATTGATAGACTCACCTATGTGACTGTGGAACTTAGGCCGGTTCCTATGAAATTACGAGGCAGGATTCCTAGAGCCTTCACTAAACCGGGATATACGTGCAGGGCCATTAAAGCACGGGCTATTAGAATACACCTTAAGAAAAGGTTGTGTGCGGGTCTGATGTCTGAGATAGAGTTCAAGATAATAGTGTCACTCTTGTTGAATCAGAATCCTACTTGCTACGCAAAGGTTCAAGTCGTAGACACCTTTGCTTATGCACAACCTTAGAAACGTTTGACGTACTTCTAAAAAAATCACCTTTTAAATTCAAGTGGGGGATTGTTGGAAATCTTGGTATATGAATTTGAAAAGATTCATTTTAGTCCCAAAAGAGTAGAAATTAATTAATATTAATATTATTATTAATTAATTAATAGATGGTGATGTGTCATGCACAAAAGACCAAGTCTTAACCTAATTATTGACTGGTTTTTGTTTGCCCTCCAAAAGACCAAGTCTTAACCTAATTATTCACTGGTTATTGACTGGGCCAATTTCACCTCTCCCACTATTTTCTCCCACTAGACCTGTTCCATTCAGTTGGACCTTTTCACTTATAAATTAAGTTGTTTCGGTTCATTTGGGAAGTTCCAGAATTTACTTCTACAATTCTTCTCTCTTCTCTCTCATCACTCACTTCATCTATAATTTTCTTCTCTTATTTTCGACTGGATCACTTCGTATCCAGATACTAAGACTGGTTAATTACCATCCGAAGGTGTCATTTTACGAACGACTAATTATAGTGCAAGTAATTGTCGTAATTGAATGAGCTATTTTATCCTGGAGGCGTCGTCGAAACTCGACTGCTTTGCATTAATATTGGCAGTACGACGAAACGTCTTAAAGAAAGCGACCTAGTACGCGACTCGTCCCGATACTTTTCCTTTGTGCCATTTTTTAAAATTCGGTTTCTACAAAAATTACCAAATTTTTTTGCAAGTGTTTCGGATATTTTGCAAAAGTATGTAGAAACACAGGAAAAAAAATTAATTTTCCGATAAAAATTCTGGAAAAATGATGAAGAAATACTGAATATTTAAAAAAATTCGAGATAAAATTACCATATATTTAGAAAGAACGGGTAATATATAAAAATTTCTGAATTTTTAAAAATGTTTGGTACACATAATTTTCTTTGAAAATTTTAAATATTCGGTAGGCAGGAATAATATTAATGAAAAAATATTTTTTTTGACATTTTTTAACAAGCTATACCATATAAAATATATATATATATATATATATATATATATATATATATATATATATATATATATATATATATATATATATATATATATATATATATATATATATATATATATATATATATATATTCCTAACTTCTTTTTAATGTCTAATATATTCTGCATATGTTGATTCTCATGCTCTTGTCACTTCATTACAGTTATGTCTCTATGGGTCCATAACAGAAACAAACGACAATTGAGTTTCAATTTTACCTAAACCCAATAATTGTTGTTAACAAAATCAATTGTAATCATTTCGTGTCTGTTTGAAACTATGCATGGAGCTATCATTAATAGGAACAATGTGATGTTAAGGTTTTTGGACAATGAGACCAATATAATATTGTATCTAGACGCAATAAGGTAACCCGTATCAAGAATCGTCATCCACTTATCATGACCCTGCACACCCAAGCTAGATTCTTGTAACACACTCCTAACTTCTAGTATTGTGTCATAGAATAAATCTGAATATAATATCCAGTGTACCAAAATACTTCTTCAGATCTTCACACTCTTCTTCTAAATTTAATTGTGTTCCACTTTCTTCTTCAGTGACCTCATGTTCTTCAACAAATAATTTATTCCAAAACACATGTATCGATTCTAATGGAAAAAGCTCTCCTTGTATTTGATAACCTACAAGTTCACGCGCACAAGGTAACTCATGTATTGTTCTAATAAAGCAAACATACGCTGCTTTGTCACAACCAACAAATTTTATCTTTTCCAGCTCTTTTCTAATCTGTTGTATACATTATCTTGAAACGAAGCCGCATAATCTAAAGTAAAATGAAGTGTTATACTGATGCTCAATGTTGCAACTTCAACATGGTGTTAACAACATCCCAACTTCTACATAAATCTCCCATGTTACTTGTCAACATATTCTTATTTCTTTAGTCTCCAATGAGCAGACTCAACCCTAAAAAACATAAACACAACAAGATGTCATTATTTGATAATTAATAATGTAAATATATTCATATTCACATCGATGTACTTGTTCGTTGTTGTGTTCCCTATATTAGTGACTCTATTAGTACAGAAAGTAACAAATATTTCTTTATAGAGTGTTAATCAATTTTCTGCACATACTGAATAAATTTTGGAATATCAGCACATACAACTTCAAAATGCTTTAGGTGTACCAAAAAATCAGTTTCCGTATTTGACTATATGATGTTGTTCCACATATCCTTAACATGCTAATTCATATGTGATTCGACATACTCCTTACACTTCATAGTAACATTTTTTGAAATGTGGAACAAACACAACAAATGAGTTGAGTTTGGACACACAACTTCCACATCCCTCATCAACGCTAGTTAATGGCCAGTAACCAAAATATTTAGTAGGAACTTCTCGAAAGTGAACAATTATTTCAGTTTCTCTAGAGCCCACGTCAAGTTTTTCTCCCTTTCATCTTTCATATATTCAAATTCAACCGAAAATATTAACTTCGTGGATGTAACACCAACAATCTCAAGTAGTGATAGTCAGTACCTATTTCAACTATTTGTGTGGTATGTACATTAAATCAATAACAAACCCAACAACTTCTGAATAATATAAATCAAAATAGAAGCATTTGGCATAAGAAGTACTTTTTTTTTGTATGTGCAATAAAAAAATAAATACAAGATAAAATATGTTCAACAACTTCACTAAATCAGGGTGCGTCCAAAAGATATTAAAAATAACATTGGAAGAAACTATATTTTGTGTCTAGTAGATGTATTTATCTTCATGCATAAGACTCCGCATATGTTATATTTCAGTCAACAAACCTCTTTTGTTCGTATTGTATGTATACCTTACCTTGTCGATTTGGGTAACACTTGTTAGGTTTTTGGATCTGTATCTTTCAAAGCAACAACTATGTATCTGAGAGCCATATCGTATTTGCGCAAAATTTCGATAAAACTTCAAGAAATTTATGAATTTTTGACAAATCTGATAAAACATCATATCGGGTTTTTAAATGCCTGGTAAAAAAACATATAAACTCTTTCTTGCAAACTTATCGTATCAAATTTTTAAAAATAACTATCGAATTTTTCATTTCTTTCAGTTTTTACAAAAAGAGAATTTTTTTACATAAAATAAAAATTTGATAGATAAATAATATGAAGGATAAATTTGTCATTATGAAAAATTGTGGAAGTCTCAGGTATAACTGAGGATGTGAGAAAAAAACCTCCATAATTTAGAATTGGACTGGGCCCAGCCCAGTCCAAAGAGATAGAAAATTTAACTTGACACTCTATAAATTGAACTTGACACCCCCAATTTTTTGTATTCACAAATTGTCCCCAAATAAATTTTGGAGGTGGCAAGAATGAAATTTTCAGTTTATATTTTCGGGAATTTTTTTTGTACTATTGAAATTTTCAAAATTTCTTGTGATTTACCGAAAATTTCCTATACCATTTTTATTTATTTTTTCGAAAATGAACTACTGGATTTTTCGAAAAATCCGTTAATTTTTTCAAAATTTCCAATAATTTTATTCAAAATTTCTAATATATTTTTAAAATTTTGAGTAAAAATTCATGAAAATTTCGAAAATTCCGATAATATTTCCAAATTTACGATAAACTGCATATTTTTGAAATTTAATAATTTTAAACAAAAGTATAATAATAAAAATATATAAAATAGAGGATATAAAATATAAATGTAGGCTGTCAAATTAAATCCTCAGAAATATGGTTTTGCTTATTGGGCCGGAGTGTTAAACCCACTTTCTCCCCCTTCATAAAGCCAGTGCTGACAACCTTCAGAGAGATGGGAATCCTGAAAACTAGGGGTGGACAGCTTTTGATAAAACCGTGAATATCCAACCGATCCACCATAACCGTTTATATGCGGTCGGTTTTAAAATGGGTGTCGGATTAACATGTTGATTTAAACCGGTTTCTAATGGTTTATATCGGTTCGGTTCGGTTGAGACAATCTAATCCAAAATTAACCGAATCCGACTGCTATAATATATGGATTGGTTTGAACTTTTTGTAAAGCCCATTAAACATACCCTTCATGTACTATATCTTAACAGTATATTTAGCTTACATATTCTCTTCTTTACCTCACCTCAAACTTACTGTGTTTGATTTGTTGTTTACCCAATTTATTTGACAAAACATTTCTCAAATATTTGCAAAGCTGATAATGTAAAAATTTCCAGATTTTTTTCCAAATCTCCTTGCAAGTTTGTAGCAGTGAAAATAATTTTGCAATAATTCCCAAATGTTTTCCGGATCTATCTTTAAAAAGTCTAATAAAACATTGGTAGCTTATGTTTTAAAGAACATTTAGTTTTTAATTTTTAATCGCAACTTTTTAAATGGATTACTGATTAAACCAAACCGACAACCGTTCAACCCGACAAACCGTAAACCGACGAAATCGAAAATTTAAATGGTCGAAATTGAATGTTCATTATGGACCTGCGGTTTAGATCGGATTGAATTTTTGAACCCGAATCCAATCCAATCCGACCGTTGTCCAGCCCTGCTGAAAACCATAGCCTTTCCGTCATGTCACTAGTGGAAGTTTGGTTGCATTGAAAAATCTTTCACCAAAGTAGCTACACAATAGAAGACGTGAGGGTTGAGACAAAGGGGGGTTTTGAGTTTTCCACAACCTTACTTAGCCAATGCATAGTCAGAGACATTAAATGCATGATGGAAAGAAGACAGAGAATTGCACTTTATAAATCACCATTCTCAACAATTATTTATAAAGTTTGTATTGGAACTCGCAATTACTATCAATATTACTTATTCTGAATCCAAAAATAAATATTTTTGTTATATATATAATTTAGAAAAAGCTATATAATTAAAAAAAAGAGAATAATATTTTTATTGAAATACTAAATATTGATTTGAAAATTATATAATTAATAATAATATTATATAAAAATTTATCACTTAGTCAAGTCATACCACCCATTTAAAAATTACAAATTAATTTAATAGAATACTAAATAATGATTAGTTAATGGTGTAAATTAATTTACATATAAACGAATATCATTTTTCTCATAGAATTATCTCAGTACATTTTAAAAATAGGATCGATTTTTGTAAAGTTATATAGATATAAAATAAAATTATAGAAAAATTAACTGTTACAATATATTATAAAAACAAACAAAATAATTTTTGTCATTATCAATGTAAATATTTTTTACAAAATCAATTAATAAAAAATTAATAATTTATTATATTATTAAAAAAAATTAAAATTAAAATAAAATATAATTAAATATATAATTTTAATTGATTGACCGTAAATATCAGTGTATCACTTATTTTTTTCAAAAACAAAACAATTAATGCTTGTAAAGATTAATTGTATTATAACATGCATTATCCCTTATAAAAAACTGGCATAAATAAAATGAATTTTTCAATCCAACTATATAATTATCAATTTACGGAAAACTCAAAATATTCTTTTTATACCATTCCCTCCCAAATTACTATTTTCTCTCTGGAAAAGGACACGAGTACTCCTTATTTTGAAGGTAATTTATTTACTTGCCATCTTTTTTTTATTACCATTTTGTATTTTTTTTCATTTGATAATAATTTTAGAAAAGTTTAGATTATATATTTTAATTAGTAATTATATTCATGTAACTGATGTTGGTGCAGGGAATACCAATATAGTTTTAGCTTAAGATTCTTAGAGTTGAATTTCTGAAGGGTGTGACTTGGAAGACTGTGATACTTTGCCCGCTGAAAAAGAAGATGTTGATGAGGAAAAGCTTATAAATTAGTTATGTATGAGTTTCATTGTGTAATGCTTAAACTCTATGAATTTAAGTTGCTTTGAACAAAGTTATGACTATTGAGCAACTATTTATGAGTAAAGAAGTATGATCTTATCATTACAAGAAAACAAGTGATTAGCCAGACAATTATGTCAGGTTATTAATCACCCTGTAAAATAATTATTTGTGGGATATTTTTCATCTTGCAAATTATTTTTTTTATAAAAAAAATTATATGTTTTTCTATCTCGAAACAGTGAATAAGATATTTAAATTTTTTGAAAAGAATGTTGTTAGGAGGAAATCATCTTGTAACTCTTTTTTAAAAAATTGAGGTGAATTAAAAGTTGTATTTATTAATTAGTCAGAATAGCAGAGGAACGTTATGGACACTTTTCTGACACATAATATTTGTAAAGTAACATTCACCTCGCAAGTGTTTTTTAAAAAAATAGGAAGAAATTAAAAGTTGAATTCACTGAAATTAAAAATTGGGAGAACTTTAGTGACACATGTGTTGCGAGGTGTATTTCACCTCGCAAGTCCTAAGGATATTAATATTTGCAGGATTATAAGTAGGTCGAAAGTGTTTTATAAATATCATTATCGTTTCACTTTATTTCTCACTTTCCATACTCATCATTATCCTTTCACATTATCTCTCTTATCCTTCACTTTTTAGATAACGGATTTTTACCCCAAATCTTCAAAACTCTTTCCACAAACACTTATATCTCTCATTTCTAACACAAGTAAAGACTCAATACTCAAATATCTTGTTGGACTCAGATTTTCTTTCAATGTCTTCATCAAATCCATACTATAAGGTACACATATGAAATTAATTATTTGTTATTTGATATTGGATTGTATGAGGTGTTTAAATTACGACTGTTTTTAGTAAAGTTTGTGTATAATATGTTAGAAATTTTGTGATAAAATTTGTATGATATTGTGTATAAGTTTCTTTAAATGATGGAATATATGTTTTTAGTATAGTTAAATTGTTAGAAAGCATTAATTAATATTTAGAATAATATATATATATATATATATATATATATATATATATATATATATATATATATATATATATATATATATATATATTAATCTTTACAGTTTGTGTGGTGTTTTTAATTTGGCATAATCAAAATATTTGTCAGGTGAATTTTACCCTGCAAAATAATGAATATTTAAACTTTACTAGGTGATTTTCATCCTGCAAGTTTCTGAACAATGTGTCTGCTCTGAACCATCAGTCTATTCTGAACCATATACCTGCTCTGACACACGTATCTCAATACAACTCTATAAAAGAAGTTGCAGGGCGATAACCATCTGAAAAAGTTGCGGGGTAATAACCACCTGACAAAGTTGTGGGGTGTTTTTCTCCTTGCAAAAAATTATGACTAATGTTTTTGCGAGGTACTACGTCCACCCCGCAACTGTTACGTTGCAGGGTGATATTTATGTTTGCGGGGTTTTATTCACTTGACAAAACAAAGTTTTTTTGTAGTGTATGAATGCAATTCCTAAATTTCCAAGCTATATCACATTTATATATATATATATATATATATATATATATATATATATATATATATATATATATATATATATATATATATATATATATATATATATATATATATATATATATATAAGGTCATGATCAAATGACACCAATCAAAAATCATTTGATATGTCATTAAGATGCATAAAATAAACCTCTTATAAAACTTAACAAAAACGTTAATTTTGATCATTTTCTTTAACGCATCAAATGATTTTTAACGCAAGTAAATTTATTTTTAGATTGGATATTTTTTACCTCATAACTGATCTAAACTGCACCACAAACAAGACTTAGAGTATGATGCCACTTGTTGGACTTGAGACTCCACACACAAGAGAGATTGGGCGAATTGTGTGATTTGGAAAAATATGGTTTTGACAACTTTTGAGAAATAAAATCAGAGTTCAAAAACATTTTGCAGCGGAAAGTAAATGACAGACAATAAAGAGTTTAAGGAAAGAAGAATAAAACTAAAATTTATAGTGGTTTGATAAAAAAATAAAGAGACCTAATCCTCTAGCTAAGAATTAATCTAGAGAGTTTTAAATAATGCTTTGAGAGTTTTTAGTAGGAAAGACTCACGAATCCCCTTATACAAGGAATGATGGTTGATCTTGAACCAAATAATACAAGACGAAATATGTGTGCGTTTGCCTCTTTTCTTTAAAATATTCTTGAGAGTGAAGTGGCCAATCTTCCATCTTAACAGTCAATTAAAGCGGTAAGTCCCCTTTCTACGAACAAGAACCTTGGAGATGTAAGTCTTTAAGCTTTCTTAAACCTGGAGCACAAAAGCTTAGTTTTACAAGCAAACCAAAAAACTTGTAAGATTTTAACCGGGCTGACCTCAAACCTCTGAAGCTTTTAATACCAGACTAAGCTTTAACCTAATACTGGGCTGGCCAAGAACCTAGGAGATTTTGTCATGGGATGATCTACAACCTAAACTAGGGTTTGATTACACAATCTCCAAATCAAATTTTTTAATGGGCTAAGCTTCTAACCCAAACAATTCCCTAAATGGATGATAATCAACACATGATTATATAAATAATTCCCTTGGTGAATTTTTACAAGAATACCCTTTCCAGATTTACAAATATAATCTCACACCGAAAATAACTTTCCTCACAAAAGCACTTAGGTTAAAACATTAGTGAGAGAAAGTGAAAGTAAAACTTAGAGAGAGAGAGAGAGAGAGAGAGAGAGAGAGAGAGAGAGAGAGAGAGAGAGAGAGAGAGAGAAGAGTAAGAGAGGTGTGTCAAAATACAACTCTGGATGATTTGAAATGAGAAAAGGAACCTCTATTTTTAGGCATGAGGTTGGCTCAAAAAGGAATTTCAAAATCTTGCGAGTCAAGGCAATCTAATTGGTTAGAGCATATTCCTAATTGATTAGATGGTTAAAATAATTGGTTGTAAGTTCTCAAAAAGGATGGTTAAAATATCTAGTCGTTGCACAAAATTAGGGCGCTTCCAAAACAACTTGGGCCTCAAGTTTTCTTATTTATAACTTATTAGACAAATGCTCTAATCAATTAGAAAAGTCAAAAGAATTTCCTATGGATATATTGAATGCTCCCCCGTTCATCTAACACAACTTCTAGATGTTTTTCAAAAATATTTTCTTTTGATAAATCATTTTAAAAATAGTTTAGTGTGTATGCATGGTTTAGCCTTGTGCTTTTATGATAAAGTCCTTTTACCTTACAATCGTTCACTCATTACTAAATTTGGAGATTATCATATTACTTCAGGACTTTGCAAGATACATCTCTTTTTGTTGACACATGCTTGAGTAGCTTAAGACGAGGCTTTAGTTGCATCCTATTTGACTGCCATCATTAGATACTCAAGTCCATCAAACCCTAAAGACAAGGTTTGTATCTTTATCCTCTTAATGGTTCATTCTTGCATTCTACTAATACATCAGTTGTCATCATCAAAAGTATATGTCCTTGTTAAAAGCATATCACATGTAAATCAAGGTTCCACATAACCATGTTTTATAGGTTACTTAAAAAAGTGATCAAAGCCAAAGATGAATATCATGGTTTGTTGTTGATAATGTGATTTTGATGATGACAACTTGTATCACAACTTGAATTAAAACAAAGTTCCACTGATGCAAATTTAAAGCATAAATCCAAGCAAATATGTAAAGCGGTTAAAAAAGCACATGACATTTTTGTTCAAAGCTTTTCTTCAAGATTAAGCAGATGAACTTGGTTTATTTGATGATCTTTATCCTCTAATAATTTAACCCAACATAAATATGTCTCAAGCCTCATATCCAAGAATATTCAAGCAAATTCTTATACAATTTGTTAGTTCCATGGTTTTGGTGTTGGCATAATTTTGCTAAAACATGGTTCTAATGATGTTGATCAAGATAGTAGAATATTCTTGTCAATTGTCATAACAATTTTGCTGTTATGAGTTTTTTCAGCTAGACATCGAAGTAGATGTCATGACATCTTGGTCTAGTACAACATAGGCTGTTGTTTTAAATCGTGGCAGATTTGATTTGATTATGTGTTATTTCGTTTGAATATATCTCAGTTTATTTTGCAGACCAAAAAGATTTAATCTGGAACATGTTTTATATCTCCAGTTGTGCATTGGTTACTAAATAGGGTCTTGAGACAATTTAGAAAACTTTGTATTGGTTGTCCCAATATTTAAGGAGATTTGCTACATAATTGGTGCATCACTCAGCTTATGGATTAGGAAACTTCTGAACTCAGAATATCGAAGCCCATGGACTGCAGAGTTGTATTTAAAGGGGAATCCTAACCTAATGTAATTTAAGTTTTCAATAATTGTAAAATTAGGGGAAGCATAAGTCTTTGGTTTTGAGAGTCTCTTGTGTAGTTTGTATGCCATCCATGTATCTTTTGATACTATTTGGTCGACTGATTATTACTTGACTATTAGTCAAGTTATTGATCTCACTTGAAGCTTTTAAGCAAGAGTTTGAGTTTTTGTATTTGAAGTGTAATCTTCTAAATTGGGTTGTAATTGTAGCAATCATTGGGATTGGGACTGCTAGATATCACTGAGATGATTTAGGGAGTGAGATGGGATTTCTCATATCTAGATGATGATTTCTAAGTAGAAGTTGCATTGGATAGGGATTAGGCAAGAAGTTATAAACAAGGGAGTTTAGCTTTGAACTAGTACTACTGATAGTGGATTTCCTTCCTGGCTTGGTAGCCCGATGAGTAGGTGATGTTGCATCAAACTGAGTTAAAAACTCTGTGTTATTTATCATTATGCAGTTTTATTTTCTGTGATAAGTTCAGTCTGATATGTCTGGTTTATTACCAGATGTTGTAACATCTGTCTCGATATCATGTCAAGACAATTTTTTTTGTATATGTTGTCTGTACCAGAATTTCAGTTGGTATCAGAGCAGACGCCCTGGTCTATTGGGTGAGCTTCAGGGAGTATTTTTCTGGTGCTATTGTTCTTTATGAAGACTGGAATGACAAAATTCTTGGACATCACATCTTGAAGAATAATCAGGATATGAGAATCCTGATTCTGAAGAGATTAAAGGAATAGTATAAGTTGGTTTTATGTAACCTTGAAGTTGTCAATGCCATGATCTATGGAATTGATAAGGTTATTTTTCAGACTCATTATCACTTTTTGTGGCCAAATATACTTGAGAAATTTTCAAGTCCACTCATAAAGGCACATCTTAGTGTTTTGGGTATAAAGTGATCAGAAGAAAGGATGATCAAGAAGAAGATTCTCAGGTCTCCATTCAATAGATTTGACATAGAAGTTACAACTTTTGAAAAACAAGAGCATGGCCTTTGTTTACAACTCGATAGAAGCTTGTGTCCTGGTCTCTAACGAAGGGTTTCTTATTGTGTTCCTTGGAAGGTGATCGAATCAAGAGAATTGGACAGAGTGCATAGACCAAAATCCAAAGACAGATGTACTGACTTCAGCATGTATGTGATGCTAAAGATAATTCTAGAACTGGAGTAAAGATCAATCGATGTCAAGGCATTCATATATGTGTGGAGACCTTGGATCTTTGTGAAACAGAATGCACTGCTTATCTTAAGGACAACTGTGCAAGTTTTATTTGTATTTGCTTAATTAGGAAAGTGGTCCTGATTATGATTTCTAAGGATATTACTAGTTTGACTAGAAGATGGACTTCTTATGAAGATTTTTAAACTGAAGATTTATCTCATAATGAGATATAAGTTCTTATTCTATGATTTGTATCTAGAATGAAGGGAGTTTTTCAACTGTGAAGAAATAGGAGGTGATTTATTTCTGATATTATGTTTTAAGAGAATGAAGAAGTATCTACTATCTATGTTTTCGCAAGATGAAGTTACTCTATTTAATCCTAAATATTGATGTCTTGATTGAGTTTGTAAGGATAATCCAGATCAGTTGGAGGAGTTTCTTCAAGAGGGAAGATGATTAGAAGTTTAAGGAGGATAAGTTTTCTTCTAAGCTAATTACAAAAGAGAAAACTCAAAGTGACAAAAGGCTGTTTTTATTAAGAGGCATGCTGAGTCGAGGATGCCATTCGTAATATCTCAACATTATGCTAGACATCAGTATACTCATGCTATGGCATATATTGAATATGAAGATGTATCTTCTCTAAAATTGTGATTTTAACAAGTTGTTTTGTTTGACTTCCTCAAAGGTCCGGTTCAACATTAGTTAACCAAGTAGTGGTTAATACTCAGAAGGTGTTTATCGTCTTATCTCATGCATTTCTTATAACTTTAACTAAGATGATTGGTATTCATGCACTATCTGTTCCAGACACTTAACTGCAGTAAAAGTGTTCTTGGCGATTTGTTTAAGTCTCATTCTAATCAGTGTTACTTTGTTGATGATGCTAAAAAGGATGTTTAAGGATATTGAATAACTAAAGAATTCAGGATCTATTGTCTAAGTTTTGGTAATTGGTTTTTCTTCTTACTTAAGGACTAATGAATGTTGTGATATACATACGTCACTTGTTTGGTGTTTTTGTTTAGAAAAAATGTTTTTATAATTTAAAAGAGTTTATAAACCTAGTTCTAATTAGTTTTCTAATTAACTAATAAAAATAGAACCAAATAAAATAGAACCAAAATATGATTAAATTAAATTAATTTTATTTATCAAAAATTAAATTAATTATCAAAAACCTATATCTAATTTTTTTTATGATTTTTGTGATTTTTTTGTTGATTAAATAAAATTGATTAAAAATAAAAATAATTAATTAAAACAAAATAAAAAAGTGGAAATGGGCTTGCAATGTAAGTAAATTGGGGGGTGTGGAGTCAGAAATCCCTAGGCCCATCAATGAACCCAGACTGATGCGCTGGATCTGGTAAGGATGATCCTTGAAGGTTCACGGTGAGGGGCATGTATCTAAGGCGTTAGATCTAGAATCTTGAGATCTGATGGTATTGATGTGAGGTACACCGTACGCGTGTTAGACTTGCCTAGCATTGGATCTGAAATAGAAAATATTGAAAAATAACATGCCAGAGGCAGGGATCGAACCCCTGCCCTGGCACACTAATACCTTAACAAACACATGCTTGTCGTTGGGGCGGCCAGTACATCTGATACCTAAACCAAACAAAAATAACAAAAACATAAAATAAAATATATGGTCGGAGAAGCGTCGGAGCCCTAGCTCCGGTCCTCTTCTCTAGTCATCTTCTTCACTCAACCTGCACAACAAACATTATTATCTATCAAATAAATCCCTTTTCCCATAAACTATAGGCTACGAGTTCAATGAGAGTGTTTTGGAAAGCTAAAACACAATGATTTATCCATTTTAGGGGAGGTAATATGAAATCGGTATGATCGTGGCATCTCTTGGTTTTGGCTGCATGGGGTCACAACAATGACCCAAATCTGCATAATAATGTCTCATAAACACAATAAAAGTTGGATCCCAAACTTTTGGCTCCACTTTCTATGTGATGGACATTCGTCCGCCTTACTCTTGTTTGTTGGGACGCCCTTGGATTCATGGGGCCGACACTGTCACTTTTACCTTGCATCAGATGTTAAAATATCCGGTTAATGGAAAGATTGTTACAATCCATTATGAAAAAGAGTATATGGTGAGCCATATGAACTCTTTCCGATATGTTGAGATGGACGGAGAGTTCATCGAGACTTCCTGCAGAATTTTGAAGAGGTTCCTCAGACAATTGTTGTTACCAAAGCTGCCACCGCTGTTCTAGAGATTACCAGACCTCCACTGAAGATGGCTTCTATAAAAGATGCCAGGGATGTAATTGAAGAAGGTGGGTGTACTATTTGGGGCCAACTACCTGACATCCCCTATAAGTCTGACAAATTTGCTTTGGGTTTCACTTCAGGAGCTCAAAAAGCCATTCGTCGTGCTCGCGCCGGAGGACCACCACTATGCAACAACAACCATGGAGTCAATGCTATAGAAGACACTGACAGTGACTGTGACCTGGAAAATTGGATCTTCCCTGCTACCAACAGTGGATTCAACAATTGGACGGCTAGAGACTTTGTTCCCATTACGTTCATCCAGGAGTAATTGTATTTTTGTTTTTTTTAATATGTAATATTTCAACAATTTAAACTCTAAATCCTTGTGTCTTACCCGAGGCACAATGGTTTACTTGTGAGGGTTATCATTTCACTTTCATATGTCATAAATAAATCATTGGACGTTTTGCATACAAATTTTGCGCTCTTTGTCTTCCTTTTCTACTTTTACTTTATCAAAATAGCTATGCTCTCTTACACACACCCACATATCAAACTTCAGATCCACATCCACTCTGGATCCCATTGATAACGGTTCTGCTATTTCCAGTTATGACTTTGAAAATCCGATCTACCAAGCTGAGGACGAAGATGAGGAAGATTGTGAAATACCAGGAGAACTCGCTAGACTGTTACAACAGGAGGAAAGAACTATACAGCCTCATAAAGAACCAGTCGAGAAGATAAACTTGGGTACTGAAGAAGATAAAAAGGAAGTCAAGGTAAGTGCCAACTTGAAGCATAGTATCAAAGAGCGGTTAATCCATATGTTACATGAATATATTGAGATCTTTGCCTGGTCATACAAAGACATGCCAGGGCTGGACACTGAAATTGTGGTTCATCATCTACCAACGAAGGAAGACTGTCCTCTAGTGAAGCAAAAGGTTCGTCATATGCGTCCTAAGATGTTAGAAAAGATCAAGGCTAGAGTTATGAAACAATTTAACATCGGGTTCTTAGATGTTACTTCTTATCCACAATGGATTGTAAACGTGGTACCGGTACCTAAAAAGGACGGCAAGGTGCGTATGTGTGTGGATTACATAGATTTGAATAGGGCGAGCCCCAAGGATGAATTTCTGCTTCCCGATATTGATGTTTTGGTTGACAACACTGCACAACATAAGATATTCTCCTTCATGGACGGTTTCTCTGGGTATAATCAGATTAAAATGGCACCTGAAGATATGGAGAAAATGACTTTCGTCACGCAATGGGGCACCTTCTGCTACAAATCCATGCCATTCAGCTTGAAGAACGCTGGGGAAACCTATCAGCATGTGTTGTACCCCAAAATTTTCCCTCCCATTTTTACTCAAGACATGCTCATTGAGGTCTTCAAGTGCTCAAGGGTGACGAAGAATTGATCAGACAACTTCTTCTCCTAAGCAATGAACCTCCAACTAGGGTTTCACTTTTCACAAAGAATTTTGGGTTTCAAATACCTCAAGTTATTTCCATGGTCCCTAATATGTCTCCAAGAATGTCCATGACAAGTTTTATGCCTTGCACTACAAATTTGCTCAGTCAATTGCTCAAGTGTTTGAAAATCAACTATACTAGGTCAAAACTCAATTGTGGCCAATATACAGTCAAACTTCAAGATTTTTAGTCAACATCAACATTTTTAAATGATAATAATCATTTGATCAAGGGTTGATCATGATTCCTCAAGGAATGCTCTTAATTCATCAAGAGTCAAGAATTGCAAAATTAGGGTTTCTTAGAAAAAGTCAACTGAACTTTGACCAGGCATAACTTTCACACACTTCATCCATTTGGCCCCAACAAAAGCTCATTTTAAAGAGAATCAAATTCCCTAAAACTTCTCTTTTATCCTCAATTTAATAAATGCATCATTTGGAAGATACAAGCTCACACATTACATGTCTTTTTCAAAAGGTCAACAAAAGTCACTTTTTTCCAAGACCATTTACATCAAGATAAATCCTTAAATTCAAAGTTGATTAAATTAGAGATTGTAGAGGACATCCTGGGCTTTCCAAAAAGTCCTAGAGCATCTTTATTGGATAAAAATTGAGCAAGTTATGAATTCCACAAGTTGGGCAATTTTCAAAGGAAATGCATGAAATCTCAATTGTGAAAATTTGTGATTTTAAGTTATTGGGCCTAACTTTTTGGAGTTCAAATATGTTCATGATGTGTCCAAGGACCTCTAAATCTATCCATGCATTTTTTATTTATTTGAATTTTTATTCATTTAAATATGAATTAAATCAAATAAAATACAAAGAATAATGGGCCATGACATTTGGGTTTGATTTGATCTATTAGAAGGCCCATATTTTCGTGCAAGATACATCAAAAGGGACCAGGTTCATGCAAGTGACCAAAGAGGCAAAGATATCACAAATATGGACATTCTTCAATGTGTTTTATCCTTGTCTCCAAGGTCATGAATGCATTGATTCTTTACCATGTTTGTTCACTTCTATCTTCCCTCTATAAATACACAACAACGCAAGCCAAGAGGAGCACAAAATTCCTCTTCAAAAAGCTGTCCAAAAGCCTTCTCAAAATTGTCTAAAAAAATCAGAATGTTGCAAAATTTGTAACTTCACTTCCAGGCGCTATCAACCCAAACCAAAATCATCAACCCTCTCCTGAGTTTCCCAAGAGTCCTCCAGAGCCCAGGTTAAAGCCTTACACGTCCCAGATCCTCCTCATAACCATCGTACGGTTTTTGGTAAAATTTTGAATCTCAAATCCTCTAAATTATGTAATTTAAATCAATTTTATGCATGCATTCATATTACTATTTATGTTTTGAGTAGATCTAACGTGTTACATGCGAGCTTAGGTACTTGAATCCAAGAACACCATTGTTAAGTACTCCTCTGCCAGGTCCTGGGTTTGACCCAGGCAGGAAATACATTTTTATTTTTCTAACCTTTGTTTTGCAGATCCCACAGGCGCCTGTGCCCTCTTGTCATTGGGCCTGGGGTTTCTGTTTATTCTCACCCCTAACTATTTTTGCAGCGCCTGAGCCCTCTTGCTGATAGGCCTGATACTTCTTTGAAGCACACCCCCCATTTCATTTTGTTTGCAGGCCCATTTCAATTTTCTTTATTTTGTTTTAATTAACATTTCTGTTTTAATCAATTTTATTTCATTACAACAATAAAATCAAAAAATCATAAAAATATTAGGTTAGTCTTTTTTTTAAAATTAAATTAACTTGGTAAATTAATTAAATAATAACTTTAACCTTTTATTTAATTTAAAAATAAATAGACCTAGGATTTAATTCATTTAATTTCTTTCATTCATAACAAAAATACAAAAAACTTAGAATTAATTTCTTTTTAAATTTCAATCATATTTAATAATTAACATTTTTTATTTAGATCTAGATTATTTAATTAATAATCAATTAAACACTTTCTTACATAAAACAAAAACAAAAAATATTTCCTTTCACTTAGGGTTTTAGACGTTCTTTTCAATTTCAAGCGCGTTTACATTTTCTATTCTGTTTTCATATTATTGTATCTGTCTACTGGATGTAATAGCTATAACTAGGACTTTACTTTATTTCTTTATTCCCCAAGTTTTGGACATGTAATTAATCCCCATCCCCGAAGCCTTGTAATAGCTAGGTTTTATCTTTCCGCATTTTAAATTTCTGCAAACTATTAACTATCTAGAGGCATGACTAATAGGATTGTATGGAAAGAACATAAAATTAAACGCTAACAAACCTAACACGAGACAAATAACTGAATACAAACACAATTGCACATGCGCACCTCTAGGGTACCCCCACTTCGGCTACCTTCGAAAAACAGTCACAACTCTCGAAACGTGAGAGACTTTAGTGGCTACCCTCCGGTTTAAAGATCAAAATGACCCTCTCAATGTTGCCTCAGTATGATCTTAAAATCCTAGGGTAGTTACTAAGGTTTCTTGCCCAGTTGGCTTTGTGACTGTAACAATGTTCCTTCGATTGTCCCTCAAACATCCAACGACTAGGGCTTTCTAATCACTAATAGTAGGATAACACTGTCTAAAGGAAAAGAGGAAAAGAACAACCTTTCGAGTAAAGTAGATAGCTGTTAGATGCTTGCTCAAACAATTTTTACACTTACACAAAACTTCTTTCAAAAACATTTTTAAACACTTTGTATACATTCTCTACCATTCCGAGAAACATTAAAAAGTTTGCCGCACTAAGGCACTTTCAAAAATACTTTTCAAAACACATAAAGCACAAGGTATTTTAAAATGAGCTAAGCATCTAAGAGCCCGTAGATAACTACAGATGGAAAGGGTGCTAACACCTTCCCTTTCCATAATCTACCCCCTTACTCAGAAATAATCTCGAAAGGTCTTTTTCTATTCTTTTCACCCTTTCCTTTGTTGGATAAAAGAAAAGTCGGTGGCGACTCTTGTTTACTGCAATATTTGCGAATACAAACGCAAAACCAGTAAAATAGTCGGTTCTGCCACCTTATCACAGAACTAACGACTCTGCTGGGGAACATTATAAAAAGTGGGGTTACCTTAGAGTTAGATCATTTTAAATTTGATTTACATTGTATTTTTTGTATGCTTTACTTTTAAGGGCTTGTTTGGGTTGTTACTAAAAGATCCTACACCCGGATTTGGAGCACCTTTTTAGGTATATAGAAATAGATCGTGGAGACTGTGCGGGGTATACCGACATGGTTGAAGCTATGTCGATGTTAGCATGACATATTTGTTGGTACCGGTAGCCCTTGAGTATAGTCAAGGAGAATATGGGGCCGCTGTGTGGTGTCATGAAGCACTAACTTACCTTAGAACCTTTAATTGAACAACTTGGCCATTAGGAAGTAGTGAGATAGCTGACTTTGGTGCAGTCCAAAGTTGGTTGATACTCGATACTACGCTCATTGAGATTGGACTTCTGGGATATTTTGGTCGCCAATAAAGAGGCATGTGCTGAAATAATGCCTAGTGAAGAAAGATCAGTGATATTGAGATTCCCTAGAACCCGATTACTTTCTAGGACAGGTTGAACCAACTAAACTTCAAGAGGGTGCTTACCTTTAAAACTCATGCAAGTCTTTAAACCTAAGGTTACTTGCGTGACTTGTTTGCTTTCATTATCTAACAACTTGAACTCCTTGTAGGGCTTGTTTTTTTCATTATTTAACGATGTGAGTTCCTTGCACGACTTGTTTGTAGTCATTATCCAATAACCTGAACTTCTTGCAAGGCTCACTTGTCTTCATCACCTTACACTTTTGCTTGGTGCATAGCATACACATCATAACATCATGCCATAGCATTTCCTTAACCATTTCAAGGATCTCAAGGGCATGTGATGCAGGTTATGACGAACCAGACGTCTAGGAAGGGGCAAGGGGATTTATTTTCTTCTAGCCAATGCCGTCAAAAGACCAAAGCACGACAAATTGAGTTTGAGGCTATGACCCACTTGATATGGTGAGCTTGATTCTCGTAGAAGGACGTTCAACGATACGAAGTTCTTCAATCAAAGTTGCAGTCGGATTCTAACGTCTTCTTGTGTTTACCCCACGAGATCCTTGAAAACATTTCATGCATGTCATTATATAACAGGTCTTCCAGTACAGGTTTCTCATTTTCTCGTTGTTTATTTCAGCAAGGAAAATAGATCTCGAACAAACTGTCCAAGATCTTCAGACCCAAAATGGTCAGCTTCAAGATTTGTTCCTGAATCTATCCAAGGGGCAAGAAGAAACGAAAACACTCCTTGCTGGGAACATGACCAAGAAAAATCTTGAAGACAACAAGGATGACCAGTTGGAACAACTGCAAGTTGAGATGGAAAACATGAGAATCCAGATGAGTAGTCAGATGGCTCTGTTGTACCCCAAAATTTGCCCTCTCATTTTATCAACATTTCCCCTCACAAGGCTTTTGGAACTCAAGATCAAGCTAGGGTTTGCTCTAATCAAGACATCTCCTTGCACTGATGACCTAAATTAGGGTTTGAGTTTGCACATGATTTTTAGACCTTCAATTCTCAAATTGACTTCCATACTTAATATTGGACTCATAAGTTTATCCATACCAAGTTTCAAGCCTTGAATCAAATTTTTGCCCAATCAATTGGACAGTTGACCTAGAAATCAGCTGTATTGGGGAAAAAGTCAACTGTGGCCAATTTACAGTCAAACCTCATGAATGTTGACCCACATAAACATTATGAACTCATATGAACCATTTGATCAAGTTTTAACCACAATTCCACAAGAAATTTGATCAGATCACCAAAAGGGAAAAATGGCCATTTCTAGGGTTTTGACTGTACAAGGGCAATTTTTGACTGTTTGACCTAACCAATGGCAAATTAGGTTCAACCATGGACTCAAGGAATCAATGGCATCATCTTTACCTATTCAACAAGTTCAAAAGATCTCAAATGCATGGGATTGACAGATGAATTTTTCAGTCAACTGATCAAAATTTGACTGTACACTGAAAAGTCAAACTTTGACTTTTTGGTCGAAACCAAGTGCCAAGGGTCATTTTTCATCATGATGTGTCAAATTATGAAACTTGTTCATCAAGAAACCCAAAATTGCAAATTAGGGTTTAAAATTGAAAAATTTCATAACTTAGAAATTTTCTAAGTTATGAAATTTTCTTAATTTTTCCTAACTTTGTCCCACATTTTCACCATGATGCAAATGGATTTAAAAAAAACTTATAACATGAAAGTTGTAGTCCCCCACAAAGTCTACAACTTTTATTCACAAAGTCTTCTCAAAAGAAGCTTGGATCTCAAGTTATGATTTTTGGAACAAGGGTCCCTAAAACTTTTAACTTAGAGAAATTTTGCCCTAGTTTAGGCAGGATTTTGACCCATCTTCTTGGCCATTTTTCAAATAGTTCCACTTGGAGTCTCAATTTGAATTTCAAAGATGGATTATATAGCATGTTGCAAGCTTTCCAAATTGTCCAAGAAATCCTCAAACACATTTGTGGTTAGGGAGAATCGAATGCTTGAAGTTGGCAAAAACTCACTTTGTATCCATGGCAAATTCATGTTCACTCAAGTGGCATTTTCAAACCAGCATGCCTTGTACTAGTTTGCAGGACTCTAAACCATTTCACACACCATAATTTAATGCAAATCCATTGAGCTAATGCATTATCTTGGTCATTTGGACATTGTACACAAAACTAATCCCTAAATGGTAAAAGGCACATTTCCATTTTTGTAAAAGTGTGCTTTATGTCAAACCATGATCATTGAGCATAGGGCCAAGATCTTAGAAGCAAAATCAAATCCAAAAATTGCAGGGACCAAGAGGATTGTATGCAGCATATTTGATGGCTTTTACAGGCCTGTAATCAGAACTTCTATTTTCTTGCTTCAAAAACAAGAAAACTTGCCAAATGCTTAGAACTTGAAAACCAGCCAAGATCAACTTACACAAACATTTCAAACATCTTTCACACAACCCTTTGAGCAAGAAACACGAGTGCTTGAGCCTCAAAACCTCCCATAGCCAGAAATCACACTTCTTTGGCAAAATAGGGCAGGTGCTGCAACTTGAGTTCTCCAGCTCATTTGGCTCGTGCATTTTGCCCCTTTTTGCTTCAAACACATTCCATTCAACTCACTCAAGCTATCCCAAACCTCCATTGCCAACTGTAACTCCATTTACAGTGTTCACCATTTTCATTTCAAGCTTGTGCAGGTTGAGTTCTATAGACTGATTCAAGGACATTCAAGGCAAGCTAGCTATTGGAAAAGGACAAGTGAAGTTCAGGAAAGCTACTAGACATCTCAAAACTTGTTGAGAAGCACTGCATTGCCCTACACGAATCCAACTGAAACAGGTTTTTCTTCACTTTCTATCTCTCTATTTAGGAACATTTAGCCTTAGGTTTGTGAATAAAAAATGTAGTGTTCATTGCTAGGAAGCCATACATATGCTCAGCTTTCATTTATATTAAGTGTGCTAGGAGAATTTCATCCATGAACATGCTGAAAAAACTAGGTCAGATTTTAGGGCCAGAGAAATTCTCTCTGGTCTTTGAGAGTTAGGATTAATGTTTTATATGGTTGGAATCGTCTTGAAATTCTCTACAAGTTTGATGTTGTGAGTTTTTGCAAAAGATCACGTATACATGATGTAGCATTTGAACATGGCAAGCGCGCGTTTTTCAGTCTGGAGGAAGAAGATGAAGTTGGCTTGGGTTGGGCTTGGCCAGGCTTGCTTTTGGCACCTCCCACTTTCATTTTTGCACCCCCTGGCCCAATTTCTTGAATAATTATGTTTTTGCATTTTTTGTATTCATTTTTGATTTTGTTATTTTATTTCCAAATATAAAAAATGCCCAAAAAACATTTTCATAATTTTTTACATTTATTTGGCATTTTATTTTAATATAGAAAACATTTTAAATACTCTTATGTTATTTATTTCAACTTGAAAATAATATGTAATTTATACTTTTATTTTTATTTCTTATTTTTATTCACACTGAAAATATTATTAGAAATATAATTTATTTTTGAACATATTTTATTTTATATTATACCTATTTAATATATTTAATATACATATATACATATATACTTTTATTTTATTAAATACTTAGAACAAAAATACAAAAATATTATATTTTTATTTTTATTATTATTTATACTAAAAAATACCTTTTTTAAGTATATTTCATTTTTACACACATTAATATATTTTATTGTACATAAATAATATAGTGTATTTATTTCCTTAAAGAAAATTAGGGTTTCATCCCTTAAACAATTAAATAAATCTTTTATTTATTTCTTTATACTTTTTTACATTAAAAATACTTTTACATACATAAACAAATAAAATTCTTTTTTGCATAATACATTTTATTTAATATTTATTTATTTTGTTTAATTAAATATTGCCCATTTAAATATTTATGCATTGTGATTCAATTTGGATGTAATAGTAAATTAGGGTTTATATATCTTGTCAAATACCCCCCATTCAAAATTGTACCCCCATCCCCATAATCATGTTGTAATAGCTTAGAATTTTAAATTCTCGCACTTTACGCTTTCAATTATGCCATGATTAGAGAGTCAGGGTTTGTATGCAAAATCCAAACCAACAAATAGTTTAACCTAATCAAAGACAAATATGCATGAAAATCAAACACAATACACACTTGCACCCCTAGGGTTACAATCCACTTGTTGCCTTCAAAAATGGGCCATGGTATGCATGTTGGGTACTTTGGCAAAACAAAAACAAAACAAAAGATCATAGTCCCTCGATGACGCTATCTTGGTTGCCTAAACAAAAATGATCAAGTCCCTCAAGAAAATTGCCAAAGATACTTGACACAATTACTATCATGGTCTATACGATGACCCGCGCCTGTCCCGTTTAACATCCTAACACAAGGTTGTTCACCAAATGCAATGGTGAAACAACACTGTCAAAAGGGTTAAAAACATTAGGAAGGATCTTTGAGTACAATAGGGTAGATAGCTCTTAGTTACTTGATCAAAAAGCTTGCAAAAACATCCTTGCTATTTTCAAACACACTTCACAACACAATTTCCCAAATCAAACTTTCAAACATTGAAATCTTTTCAAAAGATAAAAACACCTTTGTATACATTCAAACAAGAATCATTACAAAGGTTGCCACAATGATGGCCTCTTTTCAAAACATCTTTCAAAACCACACACAAAGCACCATTTCAAACAATTGGAAAAGCAAAAAAAGTGATCTAAACAAGTAACTAAGAGCCCATGGATAACCATGGATGAAAAGGGTGCTTGCACCTTCCCTTTTCATAATCTACTCCCCGAACCCAAGAAAACATCTCAAAGGTCTTTCCTGTGCTTTTTGACCTTTCCTTAGGATAAAATAAAAAGTCGGTGGCGACTCTTGCTAAACCGAAACATTTGCGAACACAAAACGCAAAACACCTCAAGTCAGTTCTCCCACCGTATCACAGAACTGGAAAATCTGCTGGGGATTCCTTTAAAAGTGGAGTAACCTTAGGGTTTAGATCACCTTTGCATGCTTATCTTGTTTGCTTTGTTTGCTTTACATTTGGTTCTAATGTTTGGGTCTTAATCCTCAACCCGAATTTTTGGGAAACAATCATAGGTAAATAGCAATACATTGTGGAAACTGTGTGGGGTATACCGACATGGTTGAAGCAATAACTATATTAGTGCGACATATTTGTGAGTACCGGTAGCCTTTGAGTCAATCAAATAGAATACGAAGCCGCTGAGTGATGTCATGAAGCACTAATGAACTCTTAGAACCTTACTTGACCATCTTGGCCTTTTTAGGGGTAGTGAGATGACCGGCTTTGGTGCAGTCCGAAGTTGGTAGATACTCGATACTACACTCATTGAGGGTTGTTTTCTTGGAATATTTTGGTCTCCAGTTAAGTGGTTAAACCAAAACAATGAACATAGAAAATAATCCAGTGATATTGAGCTCCTTAGAACCCGATTACTATTTATAGGACAGGTTGAGCCAACTAACTTCAAGAGGGTACTTACCTATGAAACCTCATGCAAACCTGAAACTAGGATCTTGTGTGACTTGCTTGTACATATGTTTGTGCATACATCATAAACATCATAAATCATCATTTGCATCCACTAACCATTTCAAGGGTTTGGATCTTCATCTTTGTTCTTGTTTTGTAGGTCATGGAATCTCTTCGCAGGAAAACAATTCAAGTCAACCTTGTGAGAATCCCTCCTCAACTCAAGGAGCTTACTTCCAAGATTCCAGAGAATTTTCTCTTCAGTGAAAGACATGGTAGACTTCTCAACTTGGTCAACTCCAACATTGAAGAAGACATGGTGAAAGTCCTCTTCCAGTTCTTTGACCCCCTACACCACTGTTTCACATTCCCTGATTACCAACTAGTACCTATTTTGGAGGAATTTTCTCAACTCTTGAGGATTCCTATTCTTCATCAACTACCCTACAACGGTACAAAAAGAGAACCAAAACCTGAAGATGTTGCTCAAGCCTTACACTTGCAACCATCTAATATCAAAGGTCATTGGGAAACCAGAAGTAGTGTCAAGGGTTTCTTGGCAAGGTTTCTGTTTGAGAAGGCACAAGACTGCTAGAATTCTCTAGATCTACAAGCCTTTGAGGAGATTGTAGCACTTCTCATCTATGGGTTGGTCTTGTTCCCAAACCCTGATCAGCTTATAGATGTGAATGCTGTCAAGATTTTCATATCTCAGAATCCTGTGCCTACATTGCTTGGGGATATCCTACACTCATTTTACACACGAACAATGAGGAAAAGATGTGTTCTCATGTGATGTACTCCTCTTCTAGCAAGGTGGTTTATTTCTGACCTTCCCCAAACAATTTTGAAGAATGAGCAGGGTTTAAGGTGGTCACAACGGTTGATGACCCTCACACATTCTGATGTTCATTGGTGTTCTGGGTCCAGAGAAAATGTCATCACCATTGATTATTGTGGAGAGTTCCCTAATGTCCCACTACTTGGCATTAGGGGAGGCTTTACCTACAACCCCTGTTTAGCTCTAAGGCAGTTTGGATATGCCCGGAGAGATGGTCCTCATGATATGCTGATCCCTAACTTGGTTTTTGACTTCGACAACGATGCTCAAGGACTTCGACAAAGGTTTATCAGAGCTTGGAGGGTGCCCAACAAAGTGGATAGTAAGACACTGGGGCACAAGAATTCCATCCCCTTGAGCCTTATCTCAAATGGGTACGAACCCGCGCCCAGAGTCTTATGATGCCTTACCCTCACATTCTCCCCGTGATCAAAGAGCCTGTTATAGAAGGAGAGGTTCCATACACCCTCCTACATCCTGACATGCTGACATCATTGGAAGAATTACAAAAGAGCTGGATCCAGCTCAAGGAAGAACGAAATACTTTTGAAGCCAGCTTCTACGCTAGTGAGAAGAAGGTTTTGGAGCTTACCCGCCGACTTCATGAGGAGGAAAATCTCAACACTTACATCGCGCCAAAGAGGATGCGCAATGTCTTTTTACATTAAGAATTTTGTAATATTTTGCCCATGGGGCATTTATGTACTAACAAATTTCTTCTTATTAATATGACGTGTGTTTCTTTTTTGTTTGCAACAAATTTGAATTTATGAATCCTTGAATGCATTACATGAATAACATATCATTCATCATATGCATAAACAGGTCTTCACACCAGGTTTCCTTATCTTTCTGCTATTTATTTCAGCAAGATGGATTTGGAGCAGACGGTTAAGGATATGTAAGCACAGAATTCGCAATTCCAGCAACTCCTCATGACCTTAGCAAAGGGTCAAGAGGACTTAAAAGCACTGTTGGAGAAAGAGAAGGAACCAGAAAGGAAGAAAAAGAAAAGAGTTGGGGTAGCCACTATGGGAAGGAGATTTGAGCATCAGGCTAGGAGAGTTCTGGAATTTCCCTCGACGTCAGACGAAGGGGTTGGTAAAGGAAAAGGAGTTGCAATGCCTTCTGAATCTGAAGCTGAAGAAGAAGAAGAGGAAGAGTATGAAGATTACTCAAAACAACAATATCCCCCGGCGGATGATAAGTATAAAAATCTTGAGGATCGGTTGGCAGCCATGGAGTTGTAAAGGGTTCCTGGGTTAGATTTCGAAGAACTAGGGTTGGTCGCTGGGATCGTCATTCCTCCCAAGTTCAAAGTACCTACATTTGCTCAGTATGACGATTTGTCCTGTCCAAAGATGCATCTGAGGTCCTATGTCAGAAATATCCAACCTCACTCCTCTGATAAGGATCTTTGGGTCCACTTTTTTCAAGATAGTTTGTCAGGCACGCAATTGGACTGGTTCTATCAACTTGAGAGATTTGATGTTCATAACTGGGAAGACTTGGCTGCTGCATTCTACCGACAATACCAATACAATGCAGATTTAGCGCCTACTCATACTCAACTACAGAGTATGGGTATAGCCTCTAATGAGAGATTTAAGGAGTATGCCCAGAAGTGGCGGGATTTGGCTGGAAGGGTGTAGCCACCATTGTCGGATAGAGAGCTGGTTGACATGTTTTTAGGGACTCTGTCAGGTCCGTTCATCAATCACTTGATCAGGAGCTCATCTGCAGGGTTCACCGAATTAATTCTGACTGGTGAAAGGGTCGAAGCTGTCATTAAAAGTGGTAAGATTCAGAAGGATGCATCCGCTTCCACTGCTATTAAGAAGGCCTTCCCAGCTAAGAAGGAAGTTTCTGCTATGCATACCCAGAGAAACCAAGGGAGAACAGAGCGCCGACCAACGGTGGGGGCTGTGATGATCCAAAACTCTTCAACCGACCAACCTAGAAACAATCAACCGAGAGCTAATCAACAAAGGGTAGAAAGGCCACAACAACAATTCACCCGAATCAACATGACACCGGCTCAAGTCCTCCCTCATTTGTTAAAACTGAACCTTACCAACTTGAAGGAAGCGCCGAAAAACCCTAATACCTCATCTCCTTATTATCACTCCAATGCGAAATGTGCATACCACTCTGATAGTGTAGGGCATGATACCAACAACTATTGGGCTCTTAAGAACAAGATCTAAGACTTGATAGACGCAAAGGAGGTAGAATTCGATGCGACCGAAAAGCCGAATGTGATTTCTTCCCCAATGCCCAAGCACGGTCATAATGTCCATGCCGTTATTGAAGATCTTCATGTTACCACTGTTGATGACCTTTTGACTCCGTTACCAGTGATTAAAGTGAATTTGATGAAATCCGGAATGTTTCCAGGCTGTGGAAAAGACTGTTACTTTTGTTCAAACTTGTAAGCTGACTGCCCACTGTTGAAATCAGGCATCCAACGGCTGATGGATACCCAAGAGACCCTCTTTCAAAAGACTCATGTTACTCCCGCTACCTTTGATACTACAACCAATGACATCGCTATAATAACCATCTTCGACGATCTTTCTAAGACCTGCAAAAGGCCTGTTAAGATCACGCCTGATCCTAAGTTTGTGCCGTTGAAAATCACCATGCCGGGGCCTGTCCCCTATAAATCTAACTAGACGATACCATGGAATTACGGAGGAGAAATCTTCTACCATGGTGTCAAACAGATTGAATCAGTCCAAGAGAATTCCAATGATGAAACCCCTGATATAGGGAATATTGCGGTAACGAGCAAGATAACTCGCAGCGGAAGGATCTTCTCTCCGGAGATTTCTCCTCCATGAGCAGTCTTCGGACCCTCGAGAGTTTCTGTACCTATCAAGCCATCTGTGCAGAGTCCGATAATTGAAGAACTTGATGCTCCTGAAGTTAGACCCTCTGATGTTACTACCAAAGGTAAGGGGATACTAGAAGCGCCTGTCAGGACGAAGGCGCAGACTGTGGTTATCCCCGAAACCACCCAAAAAGAGATGAAAGAAATCTTAAAGATAATCAAGAAGAGCGACTACAATGTCGTGGAGCAGCTAGGGCAGAACCCTTCCAAAATCTCCATGCTGGCTCTCCTACTCTGCTCTGAGGCTCATGCTAAGGCCTTGATAAAATTTTTAAAGACGGCACACGTGCCTCAAGAAACTTCTGCATACCAATTTCAAGAGTGCGTGGCTAGCCTTACTGCCGATAATGGTCTTGGTTTTTCTGATATTGATTTGACCCTTAAGGGAAGGAAGCATAATGATGCACTTCACATCTCGGTGGAGTGCAGGGGAACCACACTTGCTCATGTTCTGGTGGATATCGGTTCATCGTTAAATGTGTTACTGAAGAAGGCGTTGGACAGATTGAACTGTGAAGGTCTGACCCTAAAACCCAGTAACATCATTGTTAGGGCCTTCAACGGTTCTAAAAGGATGGTCCATGGAGAAATGGACATCCCAATCAAAGTGGGCACAAAAATTTTCAAGTCTACTTTCTATGTGATGGACATCCGTCCTTCATATTCTTGCTTGTTGGGAAGGCCATGGATCCACAACACTGGGGCAGTCACTTCCTCTCTACACCAAATGCTAAAGTATCCAGTTCAGGTTAAGATTATAACGGTTCATGGGGAGGAAGAGTATATGATAAGTCACCTTAACTCCTTCCGCTATGTGGAGTTAGATGGCGAATTCATAGAAACGCCTTTCCAACATTTCGAAGAGGTTACTCCCGAAGTCCCAGTTGCAAAGACAATGACTGACGTGCCTATCATTTCCGAGCCTGTGTCTAGGATGGCATCCCTCAAGGATGCAGTGACTGTAATCAAAGAAGGAAGGAGTACAGTGTGGGGGCAACTACCTGAGTTTTCTCACAAGAAAGACAAGTTTGGACTAGGTTTTACTGCTGCTGGCCAGAAAGCTGTGCGTCGCTCCCGGACTGGAGGACCACCCTTAAAAATCACTCACCATGGAATTAATGCCTTAGAAGATGATGATGAATAAGACAACTTTGAAGATTGGATCTTTCCAACCGTTGAAGGAGGATTAAGCAACTGGTAAGCGAAAGACTTTGTTCCCATCACTTTCATCAACCAGTAATTTATCTTTGAACAATTTCCTATTTTGGTCTGTGATAATTAAACAATTCGTACACTATTTTCACCTTATGCCTTACCCGGGGCATATAGGTCCATTTGTAAGGGCTTGATTTCTTCATTATCATATGCCATTTTTAATGAATCATTGGACGTTTTCATCTATAAACTGTTGTGTTCATTTTCTTTCCTTTTACATTTTGTTTTGTTTAAGGATGGATATCCCTTACACACACCCACACTCACAAAATGCAGGTACCCATCCACTCCGGATTCCATGGGTGACTATTCTGCTTTAGCCTTCGGTGACTCTGAAGATTTGGTCAATCATGCCGAGTACGAAGGTGATGAAGACTGTGAAGTCCCTGGAGAGTTAGCCAGACTTTTGCAACAAGAAGAGGGGGCTATTCTGCCCCATGAAGAGTTGCTAGAAACCATCAATCTGGGAACAGAGGAAGACAAGAAAGAGGTTAAGGTGGGTGCCAACCTGGAGCCAAGTGTCAAAGAGCGTCTAGTTCAGCTGTTGAATAAATATGTTGAGATCTTTGCCTGGTCCTATGAAGACATGTCGGGACTAGATACGAATATTATGGTTCACCGTCTCCCTACAAGGGAAGACTGTCCACCGATCAAACAAAAGGTCCGCCGAATGAGGCCCGACATGTCTGAAAAGATCAAAGCTGAGGTAATGAAGCAATTCAATGCTGGTTTTCTGGTTGTTACTTCCTATCCCCAATGGATTTCTAACATTGTGCCCGTGCCTAAGAAGGACGGAAAAGTCAGAATGTGTGTGGACTATCGGGACTTAAACAGGGCTAGCCCTAAAGATGATTTTCCATTACCACACATTGACATCTTGGTTGACAACACAGCTCAACACAAGATATTTTCCTTCATGGATGGATTCTCGGGATACAACCAGATCAAAATGGCCCCCGAAGACATGGAGAAGACTACTTTTGTCACGCAGTGGGGTACCTTCTGCTATTAGGTGATGCCATTCGGACTGAAGAATGTTGGCGCAACCTATCAGCGAGCCATGGTAGCTTTGTTTCATGATATGATACATCATGAGATCAAAGTCTACGTAGACGACATGATAGCCCGTTCACAGACAGAAGAAGAACACCTCGACCATCTGCAAAAGCTGTTTGTTAGATTGAAGTAGTATAAGCTCAGACTGAACCCTAGCAAGTGCACTTTTGGAGTCAGGTCTGGTAAGCTTTTGGGATTTATCGTCAGTAACAAAGGCATTGAAGTTGATCCTGCTAAAGTCAAAGCTATATAAGAAATGCCTGCCCCCCGCACTGAAAAGGAGGTTAGAGGTTTCTTGGGACGCTTAAACTATATTGCAAGGTTCATCTCTCACCTAACATCTACCTATGAGCCAATCTTCAAGCTGTTGAAGAAAGATCAGGTGGTTGAATGGAACAATGATTGTCAAGTTGCTTTTGATAAGATCAAAGAGTATTTGTTGGAACATCCTATCTTGATGCCACCCGTCGAGGGAAGACCTTTAATCATGTATCTGACTGTTTTGGATAATTCAATGGGGTGCGTACTGGGCCAACATGACGAGTCTGGACGAAAATAGCATGCCATTTATTACCTTGGCAAAAAGTTTACCGACTGTGAGGCTCGCTACTCACTGCTTGAGAAAACTTGCTGCGCTTTGGTATGGGCTGCTCGCCGGCTAAGGCAGTATATGTTGACACATACCACTTTGCTGATTTCTAAAATGGACCCGATTAATTATATCTTCGAGAAGCCTTCTTTATCCGAGAGAATCGCTAGATGGCAAATGATCATGACTGAGTATGATATCCAGTACACAACCCAAAAAGCTATAAAGGGGAGTGTACTAGCTGACCATCTAGCTCATCAAGCCGTCGAAGATTACCAATCTATGAGATTTGACTTCCCTGATGAGGACATCATGACATTGGACAACATTGAAGGCAACAGACCGTATGACGAACCTGAACAAGGATCCCGATGGACCCTGTACTTTGATGGTGCTTCAAATGCACTTGGCAATGGTGTCGGTGCGATACTTATTTCTCCGGAAGGTTGCCATACACCTTTCATTGCTAGACTCTGCTTCAGCTGCACCAACAACATGGCCGAATATGAAGCTTGTATCTTTGGTCTCAAGGCTGCAATTGACCTAGGAATCAAATCTTTGGTCGTATTTGGGGACTCAGCTTTGGTTATCAGTCAAATCAAAGGAGAGTGGGATACCAAACATCCTAATCTTATCCCATACAAAGAACATGTCTTGACATTGTTGCCTCATTTCGAGCAGATTACCTTTGAGCACTTCCCACGAGAAGAAAATCAGCTAGCGGATGCTCTGGCTACAATGTCTTCCATGTTTAAACTCAACTGGGATAATGAGGCTCCCCAAATCACCATCGAACGAATGGACGAACCTGCGCACTGTCATGAGATTAATACCGAAGAAGTAGTGGAACAACCCTGGTTTCATGAAATCAAAAGGTATCTCCAGACTCGAGAATACCCTGAAGGAGCTTCAGTCAATGACAAAAAGTTCTTAAGGAGATTTGCTGCCAAGTTCTTCCTGAGCAATGGTATCTTATACAAGCGCAACCATGATTGTGTTCTACTTCATTGTGTGGAAAAGGTTGAAGCAGAGTTGATCATAACCGAAATACATAGCGGCACATTTGGAACCCACTCAAGCGGACATACGATGGCTAAGAAGATTCTAAGGGAAGGCTACTACTTGTCTACCATGGAAGCTGATTGTCATCAACATTCTCGTACTTGTCACAAATGTCAAGTCTATGATGACAAGGTACATATTCCTCCAGTTCCTCTCAATGTTCTAATAGCTCCTTTTCCATTCACAATGTGGGGGATCGACATGATTGGAGAGATCAAGCCCACGACATCCAATGGACATCGCTTCATCTTGGTTGCCATTGATTACTTTACCAAGTGGGTTGAAGCAGCTTCCTTCGCCTATGTTACAAAGAATGTGGTTGCCCGCTTCATCAAGCAGAACCTCATATGCCGGTATGGTATCCCCGACAGGATCATCACGGACAACGGTACAAATCTGAATAACACTGTGATCATCGCTCTGTGCGAGCAGTTCAAGATTCAACATCACAATTCATCTCCCTATCGGCCAAAGATGAACGATGCTGTTGAAGCTGTGAACAAAAATATCAAGAAGATCATTCAAAAGATGACAGTCACCTACAAGGACTGGCATGAGATGCTACCGTTTGCTCTGCACGAATACCGTACCACGACACGTACTTCAACCGGGGCAACCCCCTTTTCTTTGGTATATGGCATGGAGGCTGTTTTACCTATGGAAGTTCAGATTCCTTCCTTAAGGATTATGAAGGATGTTGGATTAAGTGAAGACGATTGGATTCAGACCCGGCTTGACCAACTCAATTTGATCGACGAGAAGTGACTTACTGCTGTTTTTCATGGTCAGACGTATCAAAAACGGATGATCAAGGCTTTCAACAAGAAAGTCAGGCGTCAGGTATATCAAGTCGAAGATCTTGTAATCAAGCGGATTATCTTGCCGCAAAGTGATCCCAGCGGCAAGTGGACTCCTACTTACGAAGGACCATTTGTGATCAAAAACATATTTTCTGGTGGGGCAATGATTGTGACCACCATGGACGGTGACGACTTGCCGCACCCTGCGAATGCAGACATAGTCAAAAGATACTACGCATAAAACGACCCGACAAGTTGAAAACCCGAAAGGGCGACTTAGGCAAAAATGGGCATCCCGGTGAATCGAAAACCCGAAAGGGCGGTTCAGGCAAAAATTAGGGATAAATAAAAAAAAATCTGTACACCCGGCAAGTTGAAAACCCGAAAGGGCGACTTGGGCAAAAAAGGGTTTCCCGGTGGATCGAAAACCCGAAAGGGCGGTCCAGGCAAAAGTTAGGGAATTAAAAGCGTATTACTATGTCTCGTCGGATCACTTTAAGGACAATCTCTTCACGGATCAAACTCCAAGCTTCTGATCAATCCAATCATCCGCGGACGAGGCAACGAATGAACAAAGATACTCAGAGTTGTGAAGGCAATAGCAGAATGGGAACCCCATGGAATTGTTGCACATAGCCATCTTTTCTTTGTATAAATTTTTCTCAATTTTTCGACAACATTCTCTTACTAGGATGTCTATCTCCTTTGTACAAAGATACCTACAAAAGTTAATACAAAAATACTTCAAAGTGCAGAAATTTGCTTGCCTTTCTTTTTTACACTTATGTTTTATTTGAAAACGTCCAATGGTTTGTTAAATAGGCATATGCATTTGAATATAATCACTGCTTGCAAATAAAATGAAATAAGAAAGGATAATTACTGATAGGTCGAAAGTATAGGAAAACGTCTTTAGGATATTCTAGAATAAATCCTCCTACAGTATGTCATTCAGACCCTCAACGGAGCTAAAACCTTGAAGTGCATATCCCCAGTGGAGTTAAATGTTAAAATTCCCATCAGAGTTAAGTCTCTAAACTCCCGATCCCCAGTGGAGCCCAAAAACTTTGAACCACAGACCCTTAGCGAAGATGAAACCTTCTTCCCCAGCGGAGTCAAATTTCCAACTATCAATCCCCAACGGGAACCATTCAGTTTTCCCCAATTTCCCCAACAGGTTATCTTAAAAGTCTGAGAATCAACCAGATAACAGTTAAATTTTTTGTTTTATCCCCAACTAGGACAATTCTCCAGTAGATTGGCATACAACCCTAGCTCCTGATTTCCCTGGTAGAATAAAAACTCTCCCCAGGAAGTTATTTTCCCAAAAAAAGGAAGATTCTAGTTCCTGTTTCTCCATTTGAAGCCTCCCAGGTTTTAATTCCCCAGTAGAGGTCGTCAGAATTTTCCTTATTCCCCAGGAAGGTCATGAAGAATCCTCACTCCCTGCAGAATTTGTCAAAACTCTTGTTAATCCCCACAAGTCACCAAGGATATTCAATCCCCAGCAGTGGTCCCAGGATTTCTCATTCTCAACAATCAAAGATTTTTTTAGAATCCCCAGCATCGGTCAAGGATTTACTTTCTCCGGCAGCAGTCAAAGATTTCATTATCTCCAGTTATCAAGGATTTATTTTCCTCAAGCAAGACAGCCACTCAGCTTACATGCACATCCATTACATCCATTACATTCATAGAACATATTTTATTGCATCATACATATCATGCAACATAACTTTGTGCTTTAGCTAACATTTTACCCTTTTCAGGATAAGATTAAAAAGCTATCGTTAACAACTAATCAGAGATTTCAGATATAGTATGGATACACCCCAGACACGGCGGTCATTCTATTACTCATTCAAAATTTCAAGTCAAGATACAGTATGGATACACCCCAGGCACGGTGGTCATTGTTGTACCCCAAAATTTGCCCTCGCATTTTTCCACAAGAAATCTCAGCCTCAGGCGTTTCCTGATCTTTCAAATTGGCTCAAGAATCGGACAAACGGACTTTTCTCGTCAGTCAAACAAAAATTAGGGTTTTACTGATTTTCAGGGCTCCGGAATGTTTCACACAAGTTGGCTTAGGGTTTTGGTTGATTCTGGCTCAATTGTGATCAGGCGAATGTTCGTTGGCATTTAATCAGGAATTAAGGTTTTATGGGCATATTCTCAGAAAGGTTAAAATTCCACAGCACTTTGCAAGATATTCCGAGATTCGGGTTGAATTCGCATTGTTTTGATTTAATCAGTAAAAGGGGGAGTTGGTTTGAATTCACCAGTCAAAAGAAATATGCAGTTTGGATTTAAGTGCTTGGTAAAAAAATCGGTGAAAAGGGAATGCGCCTGATCAGTGTTTTGATTAACTGTTGATTTGCTTTGGAGATACCAGGTTTAATTGATCAATGTGCTAAAACATTGTTTATTTTAATTATTTATTATTCTAAATTAAATGATTGAAATTTATTTTTCAATTATTTTAATTCAAAAAGTTTTAAATAATAAATAAACAATAAAGAGAAAACAGAATTAAATTGGATAATGGAAACTTTTATTTATTCTTAAATTAACTGTACAATTATTGTTTATAATTTAATTACAAACAATGGTTTTACATTGATTTAAATTTAAATAAAAAGAAAACTATCCTATTTTTTTCTAATTTTTCATTCTTCACTTTGTTCCTCTCCATCCAAATATTCATCTGCAAAAGAAAAGGAGAAAAGTCAAATAACAGTTAAATTGAAAAGACAGATAAAAGAAAGTCATCATTAAGGGCCACTGATTGGGATCAGTTAACCCTCTCTGCAAATCACGGGATTTCTCCCGGTTCACAAAGAGGGAAGAATTTTTATGCAAAGTTGAGAAAAAATGCATAAGTTCAAAATGTCAAACTGCACAGTTCAAACCCAACTAAAAATCCAAATTCCCACTTTCTGTCAAAATCCAAAAAGTACAAACTTGCTGTCAAAATGCCAAGGGTTACCCAAGCTGTCAAAGAAAAGAGGATTTGGGCAAAGATATCAAAGAAGATAAAAGTACAAAAGCTGTCAAAGAAAAGATAAAGAATGCAGAGGAAATCTATTATGCAAGCAAGCTTTTTCTTTTCATCATTTCCCAAATGCAATGGCCCTTTCAGAACTAGGTACAGCACAAAACATATTAAATATTTAACTGTACTAGAAGAGAAAGAGAGAAAGAGAAGAATGCAGGTTTTAGGCTTTAGGCAGGCATAGGAAGAAATATATACAAAAAGACTAGACACAGAAGAAAAAGAGGAGGAGAAATAATACAAACTGAGATACAAACTGCTAAGCATCCACCTGCACAAAACCTCAAGCAAAACCTGCATATGCAAGTTACACACATAACCTGCTGAAGCCAAACCATTACCTACTGTCAAACATAAAAACTTGCATTAGCTCAAACCAACAGGAATTAAGCCTCAAACCTCATACTGTAAAAGAACCAAAGTCCAAGAAAGCCAAAAACCTTGTATCAGAAAAACATACAAAAATCAATCAACAAGCTTAACCAGAAACACATAACCTGCATCAGCATAAACCTGCTAAAGCCCTTTAACCTGTTAAGGCAAAAACCAGCAATGCCTGCCAATAACTAAAAACCTCCAGCCAAATACATAACCCTCAAACCTGCTGAGCCTCAAGAACCCAACCTGTCCAGTTCAAACCTTAAACAACTCAAAGCCATACCAGCATATACCCTTAACCCTGTCAAAACCCACAAACCCTCAGATTTACATCATCATAGGGTATTCCAAGAACCATCCTAATCCAACATTCCAAAAGCAATGAGCAACCCAGGCAACACGGGCCAGAAAGAGAAGGAGAAAGTCATTAAGCAAGCATATTCATAAAGCAACTCAAGGCTACTGAAAGAGAAGAGGAAAAGAAGCATTCAAAATCAAATCCCACGAGCCCTCAGGAAGATAACATCATTGGGCAATCAAAATAAGCAACCTAAGCAAGCGTACAACAAATACGTTCAAGGCAACGAGCACCAGAGGCAAAGAAGAGAGAAAGTCAGAGGCAAATCGTTCAAAAGCGTACAGAGGCACATAAACAAAAGGCATCTCAAAGCAACAAGCTTTAAAGGCAACAAGATAAAGAGTACTCGGAAGTCTACAAGTCCGTCATCATCTCGCTCCGCCCTTGGCCGCCTGGGCGCCTCCACCTCCGTCCCTCCTCCGTCTCCTCAGAAAGGTATAGATTCTTTCCCTCTTCGCGTACCTCGAACCAAAGAAGCACATAATCCGAATCAATAAACAAAGAACTAAGCATGCAAAAATACAAGATCCCTAATGCGTTTGAACGAATTCGTACCTTTTTTATATTGCCGTTGGAGCGAGTGTAAGGAGGAGGGAGATAGGTGGCGCCGGTGGCCTCGAACGAAGGGAAGTACCGAGACATGCATGAGGACGAACGGAGAAGACGAAAACCTCCATGAACGGCGCGCTGTCTCCAAACCCTAAGCATATTCCCAATTGCAAACAATTCTCACAAACCCTAAAAGATGTTTGTCCCAAACGGGCTTAACCCATTCCTAACGCAAGGCCCACTGCATTCCAACTCACACCCCCACCTCTGAAGTGCCTAAAAGCCCATTCCTGATTTTTCTTGTTTCCAACCTTTTTAAAAAAAAAACATCATTTTCCCTTCTTTACATTTAAATTAACAAAACTCTTTTTCTTTTATTATTTATTAACATCAAAATATTTTTTAATAATTGAAATACATTTTTTATACAATACAATAAAAATGTAAAACCTTTTCTTTTCTTTTAAGAAAATACCATTCTTTGTACATAAATTTTAAAACATTTAATTTAAATATAATTTTGTACATATCATACAATATAATTAAAATTGAAAATACCTTTTTCTTTTAAATATTCTTTTTGTACATAACAAATGAAAAATACATTTTGATACATAATATAATTGAAAACATTTTCTTTTCATTAAACCTTTCTTTTTTATACATATCAAAATACAAGATTACAAGACTAATTAATTAAATAGACGTTTAATTTTTCTTTAGGTCAAAACAAATACCTAGCAATACCTTCTTAAATTCATATTGTCACACATATAAATAATCACTTACACAATACATCTCATACTTACACAATACATTCACATTGCCCCTATACACATTTGCTTATACATTGATATTCATTATTTACATTTGATCGCAAATTCGATTTGGTTGTAACTTATTGGATACTATAGGTCTCATCCCCATTTGTGAATATTGTACCCCCACTCCCGGATACTATTTTGTAATAGCGTAGACTTTACATTTTCGCAATTTACCGCTTTCAATTATACCATGGTTAGACCTAGGGTTTGCATGTACATAAAATCAAACGCTAGATAACCTAATACTAGACAGATACATGAAATCAATACACAATCAAACTTGCACCCCCTAGGGTAATCCCACGTGTTGCCTTCCAAAATAGGCCATGCTTGCACGTCGAGTTTCTTTGGCAAAACGAATTCAAAATGATCATAGTCCCTCGATAACACTTTCAAAATGTTGCCTAAACAAATGATCAAGTCCCTCAAAGCAAATTGCCAAAGACACTTGGCACCATTGCATTCATGGTCCACACGATGACCCGCGCCCGTCCCGAATAAACTTCCTAAACGCAAGATTGTCCACCAAATTCAATGGTGGAACAAAATTGTTAAAAAGGGTTAAAACATAACAAAAACCTTTGAGTACAATAGGGTAGATAAAACTCTTAAGTTACTTGAGATCAACTTGCAAAAACACTTGCCTTCTTTTCAAAAACCATAATCCACGACACTTTCAAACAAACTCTCAAAAACATTTGAAACATCTTTTCGAAAAGATCCACACTTTTGTAAAACACTCAAACACGAGTCAAATACATTGGTTGCCTAAGACAAGGCATCTCTTCAAAAACATTTTCAAAAACACATACACACACACCATTTTTCAAGCAATCAAAAATCAAGGCAAGTGATCTAAAAAACCAAGTAACTAAGAGCCCATGGATAACCATGGATGAAAAGGGTGCTAATACCTTCCCTTTTCATAATCTACCCCCCGAACCCATGAAATATCTCAAAAGGTTTTTTCTGTGCTTTTTAACCTCTCCTTTAGGATAAAATAAAAAGTCGGTGGCGACTCTTGCTCAACCGAACAAGTGCGAATACAAACGCAAAACCACAGTCAGTTCTCCCACCGTATCACAGAACTGGCGACTCTGCTGGGGAGAGATTTTAAAGTGGGGTTACCTTAGGGTTTAGATCACCTTTATTTTCAATTGATTGCTTTGTTTGCTTTTACATTTGTGTGTTTTTGTATCGGAGTTTCATAGATCCTAACTCGGATCTGGGGATACCTTCTTAGAAAGTAGCAACAAGGCTGTGAGGGAACTGTGCGGGGTATACCGACATGGTTGAAACAGTCTGCTACGTTGATGTGGCACTTTGGTGTGTACCGGTAACCCTTGAGTTCAATCAAGGAGAGTACGGGGCCGCCGCGTGGTGTCGTGAAGCATCAACTGACCTTAGGAACCTTAATTGAACCATCTTGGCCTCTTTAGGGTAGTGAGATAACTGACTTTGGTGCAGTCCGAGGTTGGTTGATACTCGATACTACACCCAATTGAGGGTTGCTTTCCTGGAATATTTCGGTTGCCAGTTCAGTGGCTAAATCGAAACGATGAACAATGAAAGCAATCTAGTGATATTGGGACCCTTAGAACCCGATTTCTATTTTAGGACAGGATGAGCCAACTAACTTCAAGAGGGTAGTACCTGAACCTCATGCAAGCCTAAACCTAAGGCCTTGTTTGCTTTGTGTGAATATGTTTGTCTGTATATACACTCACTTGCTTTTTGCATACATGTACATAACATCATGACATCATACCATAGCATTTTCAATAACCATTTCAAGGATCTCGAGGGTTCTGTTGATGCAGGGTTACGTTGAACCAGACATCTATCAAGGGGCAAGAGGTTTCTCCTCTAACCAATGCAATCAAAGTTCAAGTACAACAACTTGAATCAATGGCTATGACCCACTCGACATGGTGAGTTTGATTCTCATGGAAGGACGTCCACCGGTGCAGAGATCTCCAATCCAAGAGCAAAGTTCAACCTCTAACATTTTCTTGTGTTTACCCCAAGAAATCCTGGAAAGCATGCATCCACATATCATGCATTGCATTTTGACAGTCTTTCCTTTTCAGGTTTCCTTACTCTCCTGCTGTTTATTTCAGTAAGAGATGGCTCTAGAAAGGTCTGTCAAAGACATCCAAGACCAGACTGCTCAGCTGCAGGAGATGTTCCTGAACTTGTCTCTGGGGCAAGAAGAGATGAAAGCTCTCCTCACAAAGGGCTTAGAGAATTCAAACAATGCCAGGAGTGACCAGCTTGCGGAGTTGCAGTTTGATCTGACAACATTGAGGACCCAAGTGATGGGACAGTTGGTGGGCCAGATGGCTCTCATCCAAGACCTATCTCAAAGACAAGAGGAACTCATAGTTCTTGTCCTCCAACTGCTTCCAAACAACCAACTGGGGCAAACATCTGAGGTTGAAGAGCAAGTCACCGCTCAGCCTCCATCCACTCAAGAAGACAAGGGGAAAACTCCTTTGCTTGCTTCAGGGTCACAAGCCCATCAACAACCTCGTCAGCGTCAACGGGGTAATCGGCGTAAGCAAGAAACGTCGGGAAGACAGTTCACGGAGATTGAAATACCATCATTCTTCATACTGAAGCGCCTGTTGGAGGTCAACTTGCTCACCCTAAGGGATCCTCCTCAGAAGCCCAATATCTCCTCTCCTCACTATCATCCCGACACATTCTGTGTTTACCACTCCTACAGCCCGGGACACGACATCAACGACTGTTGGGCCTTGAAGAACAAGATTCAAGATCTGATCGACATTGGGGTGCTGGAATTCATGCCAGACGGCGAGATGAAAATCTTTCGTTAAAGGGTTCTCAGCTTGAAGTGACGAAGCTCAAGCTGAAAGACTTTTGCTTCTTTTTGAATTTTCAAAGTTGTAATTTCTTTTGCTGTCAAACGATTATCTGTTGATGTTAAACTCTGTTTTCATTAATGTATTGCATATGTTTGTCTTGAATTCATCTGTTCGTTTCACTACTCTTATGCTTTTCTTTATGATATTTGACTCTTGATAAAAAGCTGTAAGCCTTTAGAGGGAGGATGACGAAACAATACCACGATCTTATACAGTATGCTTTTGAACAGACCTTGCTGATGATGTACATGCATTTCTTTCAAATCCCAAACACTGGAGTTATAAGGAAGTTAATCCCTAGTCAACCCCTTCGAGCCAAAGAAGTAGGAGTTTTCTGTTCTGAAACAATCAAAACCTTTGATATAAACCTGGGGCAGGGTAGTATCTCAGTTAGTTCAAAAGAAAATGCGCATTGAAGTCGCAAACTCTCAGTTCGTAATACAACGAACGACGTCAAAAAAAAGAAAAGCATTCCTTTGGAATCAAAAGACAAGGGTGGTTCCCTATCACATAGACAGTCAATCTCTCAAAAGAGAAAATCCCACCAAGCCAAAACCTATAAAGGAGGCTTAAGAAAGCTGGGGCATCCCGCTGACTGTAATCTCGAAAAATGGGAACAGTCAGGCAAAAGTTAGGGATAACAAATCAAAATCAAAATAGTGAGGTCATTACAAAATCCTCAACAACATGAAAAATGTTGAAAAAGAAAAGAGGAGATGATGATTGTCTCCCCAAATTCAACTGGTGAACCATCGCCCAAAAGCCGTTCGAAACTCAAAACAGAGTATGACGCACAATTAACTGAGCTTAGGTTGGAGAACATCACGAAGAGCGGGTGGGTACAAATATACCTTGAGCCTATATCCTTAGTTTCTTAAACCGTGAACCAAGCCACGTTACAACCCTTCAAAAGTCCTAATTGAAGCATGGGTTAGTTCGAAAGCATACTGTTACAAAAGGTATCCTGACTCCTGTAGGGCTTTACTCTAAATCTTGTGTTGACTTGTCTTATGAAAATTTTTCTGCTAAAAACGCATTTTTCAAAACTTCGAGACAAACATAAACTTTGCATTTCTTGAATATCACTGTCTGCATTTGGCTTTTTGTTTGACAGCAAAGAAATTCATACAGCGAATGTTCGGAGGAACGAAAACTCTCTCAGTGAGCAAAATCACTTCAAAAGGACGACACTTCCTTTACAAATCTCCTATCAACAAGGGGCATGACATAGCACCATCCAATTAACCTGGGGCAGTCCAGTCAAGGTCCAATAGATCTTTCAAAGTCCAGTTAATCTGGGGCAGTCCAGTCAAGATTTCAAGAAAGACTCCTTCATCACCACTTGGGGCATTCGAATGTCAAAAGTGTTCAACAAATCAACTATCACATTTCCAGACTCGATTCCTGTATCTAGCCAGGGCACGTCTGAAGAGTTTGAGGATTCGATTCCTGTATCCAGCCAGGGCATATCTGTTGACGACTATTTCCAGACTCGATTCCTGTATCTAGCCAGGGCACGTCTGAAGAGTTTGAGGATTCGATTCCTGTATCCAGCCAGGGCATATCTGTTGACGACTATTTCCAGACTCGATTCCTGTATCTAGCCGGGGCACGTCTGAAGAGTTTGAGGATTCGATTCCTGTATCCAGCCAGGGCATATCTGTTGACGACTATTTCCAGACTCGATTCCTGTATCTAGCCAGGGCACATCTGAAGAGTTTGAAGATTCGATTCCTGTATCCAGCCAGGGCATATCTGTTGACGACTATTTCCAGACTCGATTCCTGTATCTAGCCAGGGCACGTCTGAAGAGTTTGAGGATTCGATTCCTGTATCCAGCCAGGGCATATCTGTTGACGACTATTTCCAGACTCGATTCCTGTATCTAGCCAGGGCACGTCTGAAGAGTTTGAGGATTCGATTCCTGTATCCAGCCAGGGCATATCTGTTGACGACTATTTCCAGACTCGATTCCTGTATCTAGCCAGGGCACGTCTGAAGAGTTTGAGGATTCGATTCCTGTATCCAGCCAGGGCATATCTGTTGACGACTATTTCCAGACTCGATTCCTGTATCTAGCCAGGGCACGTCTGAAGAGTTTGAGGATTCAATTCCTGTATCCCGCCAGGGCATATCTGTTGACGACTATTTCCAGACTCGATTCCTGTATCTAGCCAGGGCACATCTGAAGAGTTTAAAGATTCGATTCCTGTATCCAGCCAGGGCATATCTGTTAGCTATCACCTTTCCAGACTCGATTCCTGTATCCAGCCAGGGCACGTCTGAAGAGTTCCAGATTAACACCTGTAACAAGCCAGGAAATTATCTACATCGCCACTTGGGGCATTCGAATGTCAAAAGTGTTCAAAAAAACTGATGCAGTTTTACACGGACGCATCATCAAGAAATCCTACACAGATCTCCTCAAAACAAGAAGACCCCAGTAGTTTGGCATACAACCCAAGCTTCTGATTTTCCCAACAGTGGTCCCAAGACTTCTCATTTTTTTAACAATTGAAGATTCTTGCCCTCCACAGCAGCAGCCAAAGAATTATTTTCCCCGGCAGCAGTCAAGATTCTCTTATCTTCGGCCATCCAGGATTCATTTATCCTCAGCAAGATAGCTTATCAGCTTGCATGCGCATTCATCACATTCATGTCATAAACATTGATGTCACATACATTGCATCATGCATCACGACTAACCCTTTACTTTTTCAGGTAGGATCAATCGACAGACAAAGATCACCTCCCGAGATTCATCCATAAATAGTTCAGATGTGACCCGGACACGGCGACATTCTGACCCTTATTCCAGATCCATTCAGACGCATCATCAGGAAACCCCACATCGGTTCCGATTCAACTTCAAGACTTCTGAAAACAGTTCACGGGTTCTCCAAGTAACGGATGTTAACCCATCACTTGTTCAGATTCTTCTCAAGACTTCTGAAAACAGTTTACGGATTCTTCCCTACAACGGATGTCAATCTACCAACTTGTTCAGACTCTTCTCAACTTTTGAAAACAGTTTACGGATTCTTCCTAACAACGGATGTCAATCTACCAACTTGTTCAGATGCCAACTTCCGAAAACAGTTTACGGACGCTTCCCAACAACGGATGTTGCTCTATTGCTTATTCAATCTCAACTCCTGAAAATAGTTTACGGATTCTCCAGACATGGATGTCAATCTATTGCCTATTCGGAACCCCAATTCAGAGATGTTCCAGAACATGGGTGGCTTTCTGATACTTGTCCACTCACCATTGACATACAGTTCAACATGTCCAGATGGCATCTATAAGCCCATCCTCCTACCAGCAGTCACCAGATGGCATCTTTAAGCCCATCACCAAATGGCATCTGTAAGCCCATTATCATATGGCATCTTTAAGCCCATTATCAGATGGCATCTCTAAGCCTATTCCCTGACAAGATTCTATCACACCAGATGGCATCTTTAAGCCCATCACCAAATGGCATCTTTAAGCCCATTCACCTCTACCATCATGTCGCCGAGTGCAAATTTTCTGGGCACTTTAGTGTCCAATCTTCTTTTACCTTCAAGTCACGAAAGGCAAACTTGCCAATCTAACTTTTCAGGTCCAAGAAGATTGAACAGGGGCAACTGTTGTACCCCAAAATTTGCCCTCTCATTTTTCCACAAGAAATCTCAGCCTCAGGCGTTTCCTGATCTTTCAAATTGGCTCAAGAATCGGACAAACGGACTTTTCTCGTCAGTCAAACAAAAATTAGGGTTTTACTGATTTTCAGGGCTCCGGAATGTTTCACACAAGTTGGCTTAGGGTTTTGGTTGATTCTGGCTCAATTGTGATCAGGCGAATGTTCGTTGGCATTTAATCAGGAATTAAGGTTTTATGGGCATATTCTCAGAAAGGTTAAAATTCCACAGCACTTTGCAAGATATTCCGAGATTCGGGTTGAATTCGCATTGTTTTGATTTAATCAGTAAAAGGGGGAGTTGGTTTGAATTCACCAGTCAAAAGAAATATGCAGTTTGGATTTAAGTGCTTGGTAAAAAAATCGGTGAAAAGGGAATGCGCCTGATCAGTGTTTTGATTAACTGTTGATTTGCTTTGGAGATACCAGGTTTAATTGATCAATGTGCTAAAGCATTGTTTATTTTAATTATTTATTATTCTAAATTAAATGATTGAAATTTATTTTTCAATTATTTTAATTCAAAAAGTTTTAAATAATAAATAAACAATAAAGAGAAAACAGAATTAAATTGGATAATGGAAACTTTTATTTATTCTTAAATTAACTGTACAATTATTGTTTATAATTTAATTACAAACAATGGTTTTACATTGATTTAAATTTAAATAAAAAGAAAACTATCCTATTTTTTTCTAATTTTTCATTCTTCACTTTGTTCCTCTCCATCCAAATATTCATCTGCAAAAGAAAAGGAGAAAAGTCAAATAACAGTTAAATTGAAAAGACAGATAAAAGAAAGTCATCATTAAGGGCCACTGATTGGGATCAGTTAACCCTCTCTGCAAATCACGGGATTTCTCCCGGTTCACAAAGAGGGAAGAATTTTTATGCAAAGTTGAGAAAAAATGCATAAGTTCAAAATGTCAAACTGCACAGTTCAAACCCAACTAAAAATCCAAATTCCCACTTTCTGTCAAAATCCAAAAAGTACAAACTTGCTGTCAAAATGCCAAGGGTTACCCAAGCTGTCAAAGAAAAGAGGATTTGGGCAAAGATATCAAAGAAGATAAAAGTACAAAAGCTGTCAAAGAAAAGATAAAGAATGCAGAGGAAATCTATTATGCAAGCAAGCTTTTTCTTTTCATCATTTCCTAAATGCAATGGCCCTTTCAGAACTAGGTACAACACAAAACATATTAAATATTTAACTGTACTAGAAGAGAGAGAGAGAAAGAGAAGAATGCAGGTTTTAGGCTTTAGGAAGGCATAGGAAGAAATATATACAAAAAGACTAGACACAGAAGAAAAAGAGGAGGAGAAATAATACAAACTGAGATACAAACTGCTAAGCATCCACCTGCACAAAACCTCAAGCAAAACCTGCATATGCAAGTTACACACATAACCTGCTGAAGCCAAACTATTACCTACTGTCAAACATAAAAACTTGCATTAGCTCAAACCAACAGGCATTAAGCCTCAAACCTCATGCTGTAAAAGAACCAAAGTCCAAGAAAGCCAAAAACCTTGTATCAGAAAAACATACAAAAATCAATCAACAAGCTTAACCAGAAACACATAACCTGCATCAGCATAAACCTGCTAAAGCCCTTTAACCTGTTAAGGCAAAAACCAGCAATGCCTGCCAATAACTAAAAACCTCCAGCCAAATACATAACCCTCAAACCTGCTGAGCCTCAAGAACCCAACCTGTCCAGTTCAAACCTTAAACAACTCAAAGCCATACCAGCATATACCCTTAACCCTGTCAAAACCCACAAACCCTCAGATTTACATCATCATAGGGTATTCCAAGAACCATCCTAAGCCAACATTCCAAAAGCAATGAGCAACCCAGGCAACACGGGCCAGAAAGAGAAGGAGAAAGTCATTAAGCAAGCATATTCATAAAGCAACTCAAGGCTACTGAAAGAGAAGAGGAAAAGAAGCATTCAAAATCAAATCCCACGAGCCCTCAGGAAGATAACATCATTGGGCAATCAAAATAAGCAACCTAAGCAAGCGTACAACAAATACGTTCAAGGCAACGAGCACCAGAGGCGAAGAAGAGAGAAAGTCAGAGGCAAATCGTTCAAAAGCGTACAGAGGCACATAAACAAAAGGCATCTCAAAGCAACAAGCTTTAAAGGCAACAAGATAAAGAGTACTCGGAAGTCTACAAGTCCGTCATCATCTCGCTCCGCCCTTGGCCGCCTGGGCGCCTCCACCTCCGTCCCTCCTCCGTCTCCTCAGAAAGGTATAGATTCTTTCCCTCTTCGCGTACCTCGAACCAAAGAAGCACATAATCCGAATCAATAAACAAAGAACTAAGCATGCAAAAATACAAGATCCCTAATGCGTTTGAACGAATTCGTACCTTTTTTATATTGCCGTTGGAGCGAGTGTAAGGAGGAGGGAGATAGGTGGCGCCGGTGGCCTCGAACGAAGGGAAGTACCGAGACATGCATGAGGACGAACGGAGAAGACGAAAACCTCCATGAACGGCGCGCTGTCTGCAAACCCTAAGCATATTCCCAATTGCAAACAATTCTCACAAACCCTAAAAGATGTTTGTCCCAAACGGGCTTAACCCGTTCCTAACGCAAGGCCCACTGCATTCCAACTCACACCCCCACCTCTGAAGTGCCTAAAAGCCCATTCCTGATTTTTCTTGTTTCCAACCTTTTTAAAAAAAAAACATCATTTTCCCTTCTTTACATTTAAATTAACAAAACTCTTTTTCTTTTATTATTTATTAACATCAAAATATTTTTTAATAATTGAAATACATTTTTTATACAATACAATAAAAATGTAAAACCTTTTCTTTTCTTTTAAGAAAATACCATTCTTTGTACATAAATTTTAAAACATTTAATTTAAATATAATTTTGTACATATCATACAATATAATTAAAATTGAAAATACCTTTTTCTTTTAAATATTCTTTTTGTACATAACAAATGAAAAATACATTTTGATACATAATATAATTGAAAACATTTTCTTTTCATTAAACCTTTCTTTTTTATACATATCAAAATACAAGATTACAAGACTAATTAATTAAATAGACGTTTAATTTTTCTTTAGGTCAAAACAAATACCTAGCAATACCTTCTTAAATTCATATTGTCACACATATAAATAATCACTTACACAATACATCTCATACTTACACAATACATTCACATTGCCCCTATACACATTTGCTTATACATTGATATTCATTATTTACATTTGATCGCAAATTCGATTTGGTTGTAACTTATTGGATACTATAGGTCTCATCCCCATTTGTGAATATTGTACCCCCACTCCCGGATACTATTTTGTAATAGCGTAGACTTTACATTTTCGCAATTTACCGCTTTCAATTATACCATGGTTAGACCTAGGGTTTGCATGTACATAAAATCAAACGCTAGATAACCTAATACAAGACAGATACATGAAATCAATACACAATCAAACTTGCACCCCCTAGGGTAATCCCACGTGTTGCCTTCCAAAATAGGCCATGCTTGCGTGTCGAGTTTCTTTGGCAAAACGAATTCAAAATGATCATAGTCCCTCGATAACACTTTCAAAATGTTGCCTAAACAAATGATCAAGTCCCTCAAAGCAAATTGCCAAAGACACTTGGCACCATTGCATTCATGGTCCACACGATGACCCGCGCCCGTCCCGAATAAACTTCCTAAACGCAAGATTGTCCACCAAATTCAATGGTGGAACAAAATTGTTAAAAAGGGTTAAAACATAACAAAAACCTTTGAGTACAATAGGGTAGATAAAACTCTTAAGTTACTTGAGATCAACTTGCAAAAACACTTGCCTTCTTTTCAAAAACCATAATCCACGACACTTTCAAACAAACTCTCAAAAACATTTGAAACATCTTTTCGAAAAGATCCACACTTTTGTAAAACACTCAAACACGAGTCAAATACATTGGTTGCCTAAGACAAGGCATCTCTTCAGAAATATTTTCAAAAACACATACACACACACACACACCATTTTTCAAGCAATCGAAAATCAAGGCAAGTGATCTAAAAAACCAAGTAACTAAGAGCCCATGGATAACCATGGATGAAAAGGGTGCTAATACCTTCCCTTTTCATAATCTACCCCCCGAACCCACGAAATATCTCAAAAGGTTTTTGCTGTGCTTTTTAACCTCTCCTTTAGGATAAAATAAAAAGTCGGTGGCGACTCTTGCTCAACCGAACAAGTGCGAATACAAACACAAAACGTCAGCCAGTTCTCCCACCGTATCACAGTCATTCTACTACTCATTCAGACTCCAGCAATCAGATATAGACTAGATACGCTCCAGACATGGAAGCCATTCTATTTCTCATTCAGATTCAACTATCAACTAAAAGTTCAGATACACTCCAAACACGGAAGTCATTCTGTTACTTGTCCGGATCCCAGTTACAGTATGGATACACTCCAAACACGGAAGTCATTCTGCTACTCATACAGATCTCAACTTCAGATACAGTCCATATACGCTCTAGACACGGTTGCCATTCTGTCACTCATTCGGAATTTATCCCCATCACGTAGATACTCCATACATAGATGTTTCTATGTCACCCATTCAGAATACAGATACACTCCAGACACGGCAGTCGTTCTGATATTCATTCAAGAATCAAATACAGTTACATCTCGGATACGCTCCAGACACAGACACCATTCGTTTTCTCATACGAATCCAATCTCCTGATACAACTCAGATACGTTCCAGATATGGATACCATTCTGGTGTTCATTCTCCTGATTTTCAGCAAACAGTCTTGTATGGCGTCTTTAAGCCCATCTCCAGCAAGATTCTACCATCTCCAAATGGCATCTTTAAGCCCATTCCCTCATTTACATTTTGACGAGTGCAAATTTACGGGCACTCTAGTGTCCAATCTTCTTTTACCTTCGAGTCACGAAAGGCAAAACTTGCCAATCTAACTCTTCTGGTTCAAGAAGATTGAACATGGGCAACTGTTGTACCCCAAAATTTTCCCTCTCATTTTATCAACATTTCCCCTCACAAGGCTTTAGGAACTCAAGATCAAGCTAGGGTTTGCTCTGCTCAAGACATCTCCTTGCACTAATGACCTAAATTAGGGTTTGAGTTTGCATAGGGATTTTTGGACCTTCAATGCTCAAATTGACTTCCATACTTCATATTGGACTCATAAGTTTATCCATACCAAGTTTCAAGCCTTGAATCAAATTTTTGCACAGTCAATTGGACAGTTGACCTAGAAATCAGCTGTATTGGGGAGAAAGTCAACTGTGGCCAATTTACAGTCAAACCTCATGAATTTTGACACACATCAACATTATGAACTCATATGAACCATTTGATCAAGTTTGAACCACAATTCCACAAGAAATTTGATCAGATCACCAAAAGGGCAAAATGGTCATTTCTAGGGTTTTGACTGTACAAGGGCAATTTTTGACTGTTTGACCTAACCAATGGAAAATTAGGTTCAACCATGGACTCAAGGACTCAATGGAATCATCTTGACCTATTCAACAAGTTCAAAAGATCTCAAATGCATGGGATTGTCAGATGAATTTTTCAGTCAACTGATCAAAATTTGACTGTACACTGAAAAGTCAAACTGACTTTTTGGTCAAAATCAAGTGCCAAGGGTCATTTTTCATCAAGATGTGTCAAATTATGAAACTTGTTTATCAAGAAACCCAAAATTGCAAATTAGGGTTTGAAATTGAAAATTTTCATAACTTAGAAATTTTCTAAGTTATGAAATTTTCTTAATTTTTCCTAAATTTGTCCCACATTTTCACCATGATGCAAATGGATTTAAACAAAACTTATAACATGAAAGTTGTAGTCCTCCACAAATTCTACAACTTTGATTCATAAATTTTTCTCAAAAGAAGCTTGGATCTCAAGTTATGATTTTTGGAACAAGGGTCCCTAAAACTTTTAACTTAGAGAAATTTTGCCCTAGTTTAGGCAGGATTTTGACCCATCTTCATGGCCATTTTTCACATAGTTCCACTTGGAGTCTCAAGTTGCATTTCAAATATGGATTATAGAGCATGTTTCAAGCTTTCCAAATTATCCAATAAATCCTCAAACACATTTGTGGTTAGGGAGAATCGAATGCTTGAAGTTGGCAAAAATTCACTTTGTATCCATGGCAAATTCATGTTCACTCAAGTGGAATTTTCAAACCAGCATGCCTTGTACTAGTTTGCAGGCCTCTAAACCATTTCACACACCATAATTTAATGCAAATCCATTTAGCTAATGCATTATCTTGGTCATTTGGATATTGTACACAAAACTAATCCCTAAATGGTAAAAGGCACATTTCCATTTTTGCAAAAGTGTGATTTATGTCAAACCATGATCTTTGAGCACAGGGACAAGATCTCAGAAGCCAAATCAAATCCACAAATTGCAGGGACCAAGAGGATTGTATGCAACATATTTGATGGCTAGTACAGGCCTGTAATCATTACTTCAATTTTCTTGCTTCAAAAACAAGAAAACTTGCCAAATGCTTAGAACTTGAAAACCAGCCAAGATCAACTTACACAAACATTTCAAACAACTATCACACAACCCTTTGAGAAAGAAACACGAGTGCTTGAGCCTCAAAACCTCCCATAGCCAGAAATCACACTTCTTTGGCAAAACAGGGCAGGTGCTGCAACCTGAGTTCTCCAGCTCATTTGGCTCGTGCGTTTTGCCCCTTTTTACTTCAAACAAATTCCATTCAACTCACTCAAGCTATCCCAAACCTCCATTGCCAACTGTAACTCCATTTACAGTGTTCACCATTTTCATTTCAAGCTTGTGCAGGTTGAGTTCTATATACTGATTCAAGGACATTCAAGGCAAGCTAGCTATTGGAAAAGGACAAGTGAAGTTCAGGAAAGCTACTAGACATCTCAAAACTTGTTGAGAAGCACTGCACTGCCCTACACGAATCCAACTGAAACAGGTTTTTCTTCACTTTCTATCTCTCTATTTAGGAACATTTAACCTTAGGTTTGTGAATAAAAAATGTAGTGTTCATTGCTAGGAAGCCATACATATGCTCAGCTTTCATTTATATTAAGTGTGCTAGGAGAATTTCATCCATGAACATGCTGAAAAAACTAGGTCAAATTTTAGGGCCAGAGAAATTCTCTCTGGTCTTTGAAAGTTAGGATTATTGTTTTATATGGTTGGAATCGTCTTGAAATTCTCTACAAGTTTGATGTTGTGAGTTTTTGCAAAAGATCACGTATACAGGATGTAGCATTTGAACAGGGCAAGCGCGTGTTTTTCAGTCTGGAGGAAGAAGATGAAGTTGGCTTGGGCTGGGCTTGGCCAGGCTTGCTTTTGGCACCTCCCACTTTCATTTTTGCACCCCTAGCCCAATTTCTTGAATAATTATGTTTTTGCATTTTTGTTTTCATTTTTGATTTTGATATTTTATTTCCAAATATAAAAAATGCCCAAAAAACATTTTCATAATTTTTTAAATTTATTTGACATTTTATTTTAATATAGAAAACATTTTAAATACTCTTATGTTATTTATTTCAACTTGAAAATAATATGTAATTTTTACTTTTATTTTTATTTCTTATTTTTATTCACACTGAAAATATTATTAGAAATATAATTTATTTTTGAACATATTTTATTTTATATTATACCTATTTAATATATTTAATATACATATATACATATATACTTTTATTTTATTAAATACTTAGAACAAAAATACAAAAATATTACATTTTTATTTTTATTATTATTTATACTAAAAAATACCTTTTTTAAGTATATTTCATTTTTACACACATTAATATATTTTATTGTACATAAATAATATAGTGTATTTATTTCCTTAAAGAAAATTAGGGTTTCATCCCTTAAATAATTAAATAAATCTTTTATTTATTTCTTTATACTTTTTTACATTAAAAACACTTTTACATACATAAACAAATAAAATTCTTTTTTGCATAATACATTTTATTTAATATTTATTTATTTTGTTTAATTTAATATTGCCCATTTAAATATTTATGCATTGTGATTCAATTTGGATGTAATAGTAAATTAGGGTTTATATTTCTTGTCAAATACCCCCCATTCAAAATTGTACCCCCATCCCCATAATCATGTTGTAATAACTTAGAATTTTAAATTCTCGCACTTTACGCTTTCAATTATGCCATGATTAGAGAGTTATGGTTTGTATGCAAAATCCAAACCAACAAATAGTCTGACCTAATCAAAGACAAATATGCATGAAAATCAAACACAATACACACTTGCACCCCTAGGGTTACAATCCACTTGTTGCCTTCAAAAATGGGCCATGGTATGCATGTTGGGTACTTTGGCAAAACAAAAACAAAACAAAAGATCATAGTCCCTCGATGACGCTATCTTGGTTGCCTAAACAAAAATGATCAAGTCCCTCAACAAAATTGCCAAAGATACTTGACACAATTGCTATCATGGTCTATACGATGACCCGCACCTGTCCCGTTTAACATCCTAACACAAGGTTGTTCACCAAATACAATGGTGAAACAACACTGTCAAAAGGGTTAAAAACATTAGGAAGGATCTTTGAGTACAATAGGGTAGATAGCTCTTAGTTACTTGATCAAAAAGCTTGCAAAAACATCCTTTCTATTTTCAAACACACTTCACAACACAATTTCCCAAATATTGAAATCTTTTCAAAAGATAAAAACACCTTTGTATACATTCAAACAAGAATCATTACAAAGGTTACCACAATGATGGCCTCTTTTCAAAACATCTTTCAAAAGCACACACAAAGCACCATTTCAAACAATTGGAAAAGCAAAGCAAGTGATCTAAATAAGTAACTAAGAGCCCATGGATAACCATGGATGAAAAGGGTGCTTGCACCTTTCCTTTTCATAATCTACTCCCCGAACCCAAGAAAACATCGCAAAGGTCTTTCCTGTGCTTTTTGACCTTTCCTTAGGATAAAATAAAAAGTCGGTGGCGACTCTTGCTAAACTGAAACATTTGCGAACACAAAATGCAAAACACCTCAAGTCAGTTCTCCCACCGTATCACAGGCTCTTATCTAAAATTTAGCTCGGGGACAAGAAGAGTTGAGAATTCTCATAAGCAAGCTTCATCAAGACAAATACGACAATCTGGGACAAACTGCTAGAATTTTGGGCCTAATCAATGATTAACTTCTCTTGGAAGATAGGGAATTGGGTGACATGTTCATGCGGGAGCAGGTTGAAAATAAACTCAGGAGCAATGAAATTCAGAGGACTGCATCTTCAAGTACTCAGAAGAGACCATACCATGGAAAGAAGGAGTCCAGTACTGTGTACGACCAGAAGGGCCGCAATAAGAATAATCTCAACCAATCTGTGGGGCTGGTGAGAATCTCTAATCCAACACCGATGCAACAACAATGACAAGGCAATTAGCGTAAGCAGGACACGCCCAAAAGACAATTCACCAAAATCAACATGTCCTTGGCTCAAGTATTGTAACACATTTTGAAGATGGGGTTGATTATGTTGAGGGATCCTCTTTAGAATCCCAATACCTACGCTCCTAGCTATCATTCTAATGCAAGGTGTGCATACCATTCTAATTATCCTGAACATGATACGAATGACTGTTGGGTATTGAAAAATAAGATTCAGGACTTGATCGACAAAGGGGTGCTGAAGTTCACACAAGATGGTAAGACTGAATTCTTCTTCCATCCCTTAAAGGCACACCATCTGAAGTAACAAGTTCAGACAAAGAGGCTTTTTGTTCATTAGAATTTTCATATTGTAATTTTATTTTGATTGTTCGAACACTTATTTCATGTTAAACTTTGTTATTCCATTAATGCATTGCATATGTTTGTCTTGAATTAATCCATTTATTGTCACTATTCTGAAACTATGCTTTTACTTCCTTTTTGTGATATTCGACTCTCGATTAAAATCTGTAAGCCTTTAGAGGGAGGATGACGAAAACGATACCATAATATCATACAGTGTGCTTTTGAACAAACCTCGACGATGATGTACATGCGTTGTTTCAAATCCTAAACAGTGGAGTTATAAGGAAGATAATCCCTAGTCAACCCCTTTGAGCCTAAGAAGTAGGAGTTTTCTTTTTCACGCAAATTGAAACCTTTAATCATAACCAGGGGCAAGGTAGTTTCTCAATTAATTCAATAGTGCACTCAATCACAAGCTTTCCCCTCGTACATGACAAATAGTGTCAGAGGTATCATTCCAAAGCAAAAGATGGTGAAGGTTCCGCATAATCATTCAAACAGGAAGTCATTATCTCTCAAAAGAAAAGCCCGCTAAGTCAAAATCTATGAAGGAAACTTAAGAGAAAACTGGGGCATCTCGCTGACTGTAATCACAAAAGAAACAGTTCAGGAAAAAAGTAGGGATAATAAAAACAAAGAGGTCGCTACAAATCCTCAACAAAAAGAAAAGGTTACAAAAATGACTGCCTTCTCAAATAAACTTTCAGTATCCGAACCATCACCGGAATATCAGGGCCAAGATTCTAGAATTCAATTGGGATCTAAATGCACAGTTAACTGAATATAGGACTGAAGCACATCACGAAGAACGGGTTGGGTAAAAATAAATTTCGAGCCTTTATCCTTTGTTTCTTAAACCGTGAACCAGGCCACAGTACAACCCATAAAAGTCCTAGTTGAAGCATGGGTTAGTTCGAAAGCATATTGTTACAAAAAGGTATCCAGACTCCTGTGAGGTTTGCTATAAATCCTGAGTTGATATCACATTCTTGCAAATTTTGTTTTACTAAAAAATGAATTTTCAAAAACTTCAAGACAGACATAAGCTTTGCATTTTTAATACCACTGTTTGCATATAACTAATTGTTCAACAACAGAGAAATTCACACGACGAATATTCAATGAACGAAAATCATCTCAATGAACAAAATCACCTTAGATGGAAATACATTTCCAATAACAGGCCTTTCATAAATAAGAGACATGACATGGTATCTAAACTGATCTGGGGGAAGTAGAGTCAAGATTCAAAGAATCCCTCAAAAGCGCCAAATAGTCAGAGGCAGACCTCCATCTGAATCACTTGGGGAATTGAACATGAAGGGCCACGTGCAATCAAGAAAACATTTTTTGGCAGTGCTGCAACACTTACTACTATGGACAGTGACAATTTTCCGCACCCTTTGAACATGGACATAATCGGAAAATACTATGCATGAAAAAAGACCCGCTATGGTTGACTGGCCTAAGCAAAAGTAAGGGCATCCCGACGAACAGTTCGGGAAAAATTAGGGATATATAAATAAAACTGTACACCTGGCAAGTCGAAAACCTGAAAAGGCGGCTTGGGAAAAAAAGGGTATCCTAGTGGACTGAAAATCTAAAAGGACAGTCCAGGAAAAAGTTAGGGATTAAAGCGTGGGACTATGTCCTAGCATCTCGTCACTTGTCTATAAGTAGAAGGCTTATCACCATGATCAACATTTACTCAAGACTCCAGGAGTTGGGATAACATTCAAACCATCCACAAAATCCCCACAGAGTAACCACCCCTAGGGGACTATCTACGCAAAGTTCGTCATCAGTAAGGATACGTTCCCCAGTAGGTATAGAGACAGAGACATCCTCCCGCAAAGTCACTGTCACGTCTTCAGTATATAACCTAAAAATTTTAGACATTCCGACATGTTCTTAATAGATCAAAAGCTTCAATCATCTCCCCAACATCTTGGAGATTTCTTTGACTTGGTTCATAAACTTCTTGGGTTCCCCAACAGGGCTTCATAAAAATCCCCAAGTATTTTACAGAGTTTTATTTCCCTGGTAGAGTTTATTTCTCTAGCCACGGAAGTTCATCTCCCAACAATTCAACTTCAACAAATATTGAAGAATCACATTCTTCATCCCCAACAGCAGTCAGGGATTTATCTTCTCTTAGTACAAGGACACCACAAAGAGCAACTGATACACTCATATATTAAAGTCATACAACATTTACAATACATCATAACATATGCATAATTGAAACACATATAACATTCTCATTTATTTTGAGAGCATCATGCAATTCATACATCATGACATCACATGAAACTGACTTTACCTTTTCAGGTTGAATTTGCAGACAGACGAATAATATCAACTTATGCATAGCAGGTCAAAGATTAATGCCTGAAACCAGACGGGGAAACTATCTACACGACCAAGTGGTATGAACTCCTAGAGCAGGACATGTTTACCAACAAATACAGCATGCCATAGATTAATGCCCGAAAACAGACGGGGAAACTATCTATGTGACTAGCCAAAAACAGGCTACAGAATAATGCCCGAAACCAGACATGGCAACTATCTCAACAACCAACAAAAACAGTTCTAGATTAATTCCTGAAACCAGACAGGGAAACTATCTGCGAACAACTGATTATGGATCAATTCCTGAAACAAGATGGGGAAACTATCTACACGACCAAATGAAGCAGCCCTACCCAGGCTCCTTCTAATATATTTCCAGATGCAACTTTACACGGGCTCATCTTGAAACAATCTTACATAGATTCCTTCTCACAATTTCCAAATGCAGCTTTACACGGGCTCATCCTGAAGCAATCTTACACAAATTCCTTCTCATCCTGAAATGCATCTTTACAAGGGTTCTTCCTCAAGCAATCTTACACAGGTTCCTTCTAATAACCCTCCAGATGCAGCTTTACACGGGTTCATCCTGAAACAATCTTACACAAATTCCTTCTCGTAATTTTCAGATGCAACTTCACACGGGCTTATCCTGAATCAATCTTACACAGGTTCCTTCTCATGATCTCCAGATGCATCTTTACACGGGCTCATCCTGAAGCAATCTTACACGGATTCCTTCTCGTAATTTTCAGATATAGCTTCACACAGACTCATCCTGAAGCAATCTTACACGGGTTCCTTCACATGATCTCCAGATGAAACTTTACACGGGCTCATCCTGAAGCAATCTTACACGGGTTCCTTCTCATGATCTCCAGATGCAAATTTACACATGCTCATCCTGAAACAATCTTACACGGATTCCTTCTCAAAATTTCCAAATGCAGCTTTACACGGGCTCATTCTGAAGCAATCTTACACGGATTCCTTCTCCTTCTAAAATGCAGCTTTAGACGGGCTCTTCCTGAAGCAATCTTACACGGGTTCCCTCTAATAACCTTTCAGATGCAGCTTTACACGGGCTCATCCTGAATAAATCTTACACGGATTCCTTCTCCTCTTGAAATGCAGCTTTACACGGGCTCTTCCTGAAGCAATCTTACACGGGTTCCCTCTAATAACCTTTCAAATGCAGCTTTACACGGGCTCATCCTGAAGCAATCTTACACGGATTCCTTCTCCCCCTGAAATGCAGCTTTACACTGGCTCTTCCTGAAGCAATCTTACACGGGTTCCCTCTAATAACCTCTCAGATACAGCTTCACACAGGCTCATCCTGAAGCGATCTTACACAAGTTCCTACTATAACATTTCCATATGTAGTCTAACACAGGCTCATCCTGAAGAAATCTTACACAAGTTCCTACTAAGAAATTTCCAGGTGTAGTCTAACACAGGCTCATTCTGAAGCAGCCTTACACGATTGCCTTCTAATACATTTCTGGGTGCGGCTTGACACATGCTCTTTCCAACATTTCATTAAGATAAGACTATACGCAGTTTCATTCTGATACTCCTATCAACATTTACTTTGGATGGAATCTATAAGCCCATCTTCGATGACTCTCTATTTTCTTCTCCAAATGGCATATGTAAGCCCATTCCCGATATCATCAACTAACATCATTGCTTCATGCGAGTGCAAATTTCTAGGCACTCTAGTGTTCAATCATCTTCCACCTTCAGATTACGAAAGGCAGACAAGCCAATCTAAAACCTCAGGTATAAGAAGATTGAATAGGGGCAGCTGTTTTACCCCAAAATTTTCCCTCCCATTTTTTCTCAAGACATGCTCATTGAGGTCTTCAATTGCTCAAGGGTGACCAATAATTGATCAGACAAATTCTTCTCCTAAGTAATGAACCTCCAACTAGGGTTTCACTTTTCACAAAGAATTTTAGGTTGAAAAGACCTCAAGTGATTTCCATGGTCCCTAATATGTCTCCAAGAATGTCCATGACAAGTTTCATGTTTTGCACTACAAACTTGCTCAGTCAATTGCTTAAGTGTTTGGAAATCAACTATACTAGGTAAAAAGTCAATTGTGGCTAATATATAGTCAAACTTTAATATTTTTGGTCAACATAAACATTTTGAAGTGATAATCATCATTTTATCAAGGGTTGATCATGATTCCTCAAGGAATACTCTTAATTCATCAAGGTCAAGAATTGCAAAATTAGGGTTTCCTAGAAAAAGTCAAATGAACTTTGACCAGGAATAACTTTCACATACTTCATCCATTTTGCCTTAACCAAAGCTCATCTTGAAGAGAATCCAATTACATACAACTTCTCTTCTATCCTCAAGTTCAATAAATGCATCATTTGGAAGATACACGCTCATACATTATAGGTCTTTTTCAAAAGGTCAACAAAAGTAACTTTTTTCCAAGACCATTTACATTAAGATAAATTCCTCAAATGCAAAGTTGATTAAAAGAGAGATTGTATAGTACATATTGGACTTTCCAAAAAGTCAAATATCATCTTCATTGGATGAAAATTGAGCAAGTTATGGATTGCACGAGTTGGGCAATTTTCAAAGGAAATGCATGAAATCTCAATTGAGCAAATTTGTGATTTTAAGTTATTGGGATTAACTTTTTGGAGTTCAAATATGTTCATGATGTGTCCAAGGACCTCTAGAACTATCCATGCATTTTATTTATTTATTTATTTGAATTTGTATTCATTTAAGTATGAATTAAATCAAATAAAATACAAATAATAATGGGCCATGACATTTGGGTTTGATTTGATCTATTAGAAGGCCCATATTTTCATGCAAGATACATCCAAAGCGACCATGTTTATGAAATTGACCAAAGAGGCAAAGATATCACAAATATGGATATTTTTCAATGTGTTTTATCCTTGTCTCCAAGGCCATGAATGCATTGATTCTTTACCATGTTTGTTCACTCTTATCTTCCCTCTATAAATACACAATAATGCAAGCCAAGAGGAGTACGAAATTCCTCTTCAAAAAGCTCTCCAAAAGCCTTCTCAAAATTCTCTATCAACCCTTCCAGGCGCTATCAACCCAAACCAAAATCATCAACCCTCTTCTGAGTTTCCCAGGAGTCCTGCAGAGCCCAGGTTAAAGCCTTACACGTCCCAGATCCTCCTCATAACCATCCTACGGTTTTTGGTAAAATTTTGAATCTCAAATCCTCTAAATTATGTAATTTAAATCAGTTTTATGGATGCATTCATATTACTATTGATGTTTTGAGTAGATCAAACGTGTTACATGCGAGCTTAGGTACCTGAATCCAAGAACACCATTCTTAGGGCACTCCTTTTTCAGGTCTTGGGTTCGACCTAGGCAGGAAACAAATTTTTATTTTTTCTAACCTTTGTTTTGTAGATCCCGCAGGCGCCTGGGCCTTCTTGTCATTGGGACCGAGGTTTTTGTCTATTCTCACCCCCTAACTATTTTTGCAGCGTCTGGGCCCTCTTGTTGATAGGCCTGATACTTCTTTGAAGTGCACCCCCATTTCATTCTGTTTGCAGGCCCATTTCAATTTTCTTTATTTTGTTTTAATTAACATTTCTGTTTTAATCAACTTTATTTCATTACAACATTAAAATTAACAAATCATAAAAATATTAGGTTAGTCTTTTTTTAATAATTAAATTAACTTGGTAAATTAATTAATAATAACTTTAACCTTTTATTTAATTTAAAAATAAATAGACCTAGGATTTAATTCATTTAATTTCTTTTATTCATAACAAAAATACAAAAACTTAGAATTAATATCTTTTTAAATTTCAATTTTCTTTAATAATTAACTTTTTATTTATTTAGATCTATATTATTTAATTAATAATCAATTAAACATTTTCTTACTTAAAACAAAAACAAACAAAAAGATTTCCTTTCACTTAGGGTTTTAGACGTTCTTTTCCATTTCGCGCGCGTTTACCTTCTCTACTCTTTTCATATTATTATATCTGTCTACTGGATGTAATAGCTATAACTAGGACTTTATTTTATTGCTTTATTCCCCAAGTTATGGACATGTAATTAATCCCCCTCCCTGAAGCCTTGTAATAGCTAGGTTTTATCTTTCCGCATTTTAAATTTCTGCAAACTATTAACTGTCTAGATGCATGACTAATAGGATTGTATGGCAAGAACATAAAATCAAACGCTAGCAAACCTAACACAAGAAAAATAACTGAATACAAACACAATTGCACATGCGCACCTCTAGGGTACCCCCACTTCAGCTTCCCTCGGAAAAGAGTCATAACTCTCGAAATGTGAGAGACTTTACTGGCTACCCTCCGGTTTAAATATCAAAATGACCCTCTGAATGTTGCTTCAGTATGATCTTAAAACCCTAGGGTAGTTACTAAGGTTTCTTGCCCAATTGCCTTTGTGACTATAACAACGTCCCTTAGATTATCCCTCAAACATCCAACGACTAGGGCTACCTACTCACTAATAGTAGGATAGCACTGTCTAACGGAAAAGAATAACCTTTCGAGTAAAGTAGATATCTGTTAGATGCTTGCTCAAACAATTTTTACACTTACACAAAACTTCTTTCAAAAATATTTTCAAATACTTTGTATACGTTCTCTACCATTAAGAGAAACACTGCAAAGTTTGCCGCACTAAGGAACTTTCAAAAATACTTTTCAAAACACACAAAGAACAACATATTTCAAAATGAGCTAAGCATCTAAGAGCCCATAGATAACTACGGGTGAAAAGGGTGATAACACCTTCCCTTTCCATAATCTACCCCCCTTACTCAGAAATAATCTCGAAAGGTATTTTTCTGTTCTTTTCCCCCTTTCCTTTGTTGGATAAAAGAAAATTCGGGGGCGACTCTTACTTACTGCAATATTTACGAATACAAACGCCAAACTAGTAAAACAGTCGGTTCTGCCACCGTATCACAACGTGCTATGGTAACCTTGTTTCACGATTGATCCATCACGAGATAGAGATTTACGTCGACGATATTATAGCCATGTCTCAGACTGAAGAAGAGCACTTGGATCACTTGTAGAAACTATTTGAAAGACTGGGGAAGTACAAGTTAAGACTGAATCCGAACAAGTGCACCATTGGAGTAAGGTCTGGTAAGCTCCTAGTTTCGTTGTCAGCAGAAAAGGTATTGAAGTAGATCCTACGAAGGTTAAAGCTATTCAAGAAATTCCAAATCCCTGCACCGAAAAGGAGGTTAGGGGATTCTTGGGACGTCTAAACTACATTGCCAGATTTATTTCACACTTAACCGCTACTTGTGAGCCAATCTTCAAATTACTAAAGAAAGATCAAGTAGTGAAGTGGAATGACGACGCCAGACTTCCTTTGACAGAATTAAGGAGTATCTTCAAGAACCTCCCATTTTGATGCCACTGGTTGAAGGACGACCTCTGATCATGTACTTAACAGTATTAGAAAATTCAATGGGGTGTATGCTGGGGCAGCATGACGAGTCTGGTAGAAAAGAGCATACAATATACTACCCTAGCAAAAAGTTTACCAACGGTGAAACAAGATACTCACTGCTCGAGAAAACTTGCTACACTTTGGCCTGGGCTGCTCGTCGACTAAGACATTATATGCTAACCCACACCACTTTATTGATATCTAAAATGGATCCTATTAAATACATATTCGAGAAGCCCGCTCTCTCTAGAAGAATAGCAAGATGGAAAATGGTCCTGACCGAATATGAAATTTAATACACTACCCAAAAAGCAATAAAAGGAAGTGTACTAGCTGATCATTTGGCTCATCAGGTTGTGGATGACTATCAATCCATGAATTTTGAATTCCCGGACGAGAACATCATGTTAGTAACTGATTGTGAAGAACCTGGACCGGATGAAGGACTTGAAAAAGGTTCCCGATGGACTATATTTTTTGATGGAGCTTCCAACGCGCTTGGAAATGGAATCAGTACTGTAATCATATCTCCCGAAGGCTGCCATACTCCTTTCATTTCCAGGCTATGTTTCAACTATACCAACAATATGGCTGAATATGAAGCATATATTATGGGTCTCAAAACTGCTATCGACTTGAGAATCAAATTCTTGAGTGTCTTTCGAGACTCAGCCATTGTAATCAGTCAAATCAGAGGATAATAGGACACAAAGCATCCTAATCTCATCCCTTACCGAGAGCATGTGTTGACACTGATTCCACACTTTAAAGAAGTTACCTTTGAGCATTTTCCACGAGAAGAAAATCAATTAGCGGATGCGCTAGCTACTATGTCATCCATGTTTAAAGTCCGATGGGATAATGAAGCTCCTCAGATCACTATTGAGAGATTGGACGAACCCACATATTGTTATGAGATTGATACTGAAGAAGTAGTGGACGAACCCAAGAGTATCCTGAGGGAGCTTCCGTTAATGATAAGAAGTTCCTAAGAAGGTTCTCTGCCAAGTTTTTCCTAAAGCTTCAAAACATCAAATACAACTCATCCCTGACCTTGTTTCATAACTGTAACTCCATCTTCATCAACCTCCATTTTCAAAAACAGAGCTCTACGAGTGGACTTCTCCAGAACTCCTCAGCCACTTTTAGCTCAAGCCAAGCATCACATTAGCTTCCTGGGAACTTGAGGAAGCTAACCCAATCACTGGAACTCATTAAAAGCTGCTCAAACTCAAAACATGATACCCTCTTGCAAGGTGAGTTTTATGACTTTTGAACTCTTCGTATAAGCATCATTAAGGTTTAATTTGTGAATGAAAAATGTAGATATCATTGTCCTAAAGCTAACCATGTCTATAGTTTTCATTTATGTTGCTTGAGCTTAGAGAATTTTAAGATGGAAGTTTATGAAAAAATCAGGGTTCAGATTAGGGCCAATAAAATTCATGTTTGTCTTTGATTTATAGTTTTAATGCTTTACATTTCTGAAATCGTGAGGAAATTTGCCACAAGATTCAAGTTTACACTTTTGCAAATAGATGAGAAATGAACAAGATGCAAGTGGTCTGGCTAGGCACGAGGTTGAAGATGAAGTTGTCTTCAGGAAGCAGTTTCTAATATATATTTATGCTTTTATTATATGAACGGATGAAACAGGCCACCCCAGTGGTACAAGAAGCGCGCGCGTATTAGAAGGTCCTGGGTTCGAGCCCCAACGAGACCTTTTGCAATTTTCATAATATTTTTCATTTTTATTTTTTCTGTTGAATCAGGCGCCTGGGCCAACAGAACATTGGGCCTTTGTTTCTTTTTGCTAACTTTCTAACCCCTTTAACCATTTCCAAACCCCCCTGACTTTTATATTTTATTATATTTTATTTTTCTTTATTATTTTTTTATTACTATTATTATTACTATTATTATTATTACTATTAATATTATTATTATTATTATTATTTTTATTAATAAAAAAATCCAAAAATATTTTATTTATTATTTTGACACTTTTTTAATTTATTTTGTTTTTTTAATAAAATCAAAAGAACAAAAACATTTCTTAATAAATTAATTTCTTTCTTAATAATTAATATTTTAGGTTTAATTATTATATTATATTATTTTCTTGTAAATTAAACTCAATTTAGAACTTAGGACTTTTATTTAATTAATTTTATTTACTAATTTAATCAAATTCACAAAAAACCCTAAAAAAAACTTGTTTTCTTTAATAAACTAATTTCTTTTATTAACTTAATTTTAATTTTCTTATTCTAGTCAATTATCTTAATTTAATTAGGTTAAAAACCTTTAATAAAAAAATCCATTCCTTATCCATTCATATTTGTATATTATATTCATTTCATTTCTTGTACGTTTATTCAAATTCAATATGGTTGTAATAGATAATTAGGGTTTTAATTTCTTGCAATTTCCCCATTTATAATTTGTACACCCCTCCCCTAATGATATAATAGCTTAGTATTTTTATTTCCCGTAATTTAATGCTTTATATACAAATGCTAGTAATTAGGGTTTGTATGAGAAGATAAAATCAATGCTTAGAAAACCCTAATTCAAAGACAAAACAATGAATGAAAATCAATAGATGTGCACACTTACACCCTTAGGGTAAACCCACTTTGTTGCCTTACAAAAATGGCCATATTATGCACGTGAGGTGTCTTAGCAAAAGCAATAAAAGAATACAAGATCATAGTCCCTCGATGACGCTATCCAAGTTGCCTTTCAAAAATGATCTTAGTCCCTTAAAGAAAATGCTAAGATATCTTACAACATTGCTAATCATGGTTATATGATGACCCTTCCCCGTCCCTTTTACATCCAAAGATAGGGTTACTTACCAAATCAATGGTAAGATAACAATGTTAAAGGAAAGAGGAAATAAACATGAAAGACTTTTGAGTAGGTAGATTGTTCCTAGTTGCTTGCTCAATTTCAAAACCAAAACATCCTTGCTATTTTCAAAACAAACACCAACACTTTCAAAATACCTTTCAAACTTGAAAACATTTTCAAAGGATCAACATTTTTGTATACATGCTTACGAACGAGAATCATTACAAAGTTTGCCTAAACGATGACGCCTTTTCAAAATACTTTCAAAAAACCACACAAAGCATATTTTCAAACAAAAGCAAGTGATCTAGCAAGCAACTAAGAGCCCGTAGGTAACTACAGATGAAAAGGGTGCTAATACCTTCCCTTTTCATAATCTACCCCCCAAACTCAAGAAAACATCTCTAAAGGTCTTTCCTGTTCTTTTCAGACTTTCCTTTTGGATAAAAGAAAAGTCGGTGGTAACTCTTGCTAAACCACAAAATTTGCGATAAAACACAAAACAACCAAGTCAGTTCTCCCACCGCGTTACAGAACTGGCGACTCTGTTGGGGAATATCTTAAAAGTGGGGTTACCTTAGGTATAGATCATATTTACTTGCTTTCCTTGTTTGACTTACATGCTTTACATTATGGTTCCTTGTTTGGGCTTACTAAAGATCCTACACCCAGATTTTGGGGGACTTTTTTTAGGTAAGTAGCAATAAACTGTGAGGGAACTGTGCGGGGTATACCGACACGGTTGAAACAATAGCTACGTTGATGCAATACTTTGGTGTGTACCGGTAGCCCTTGATTAATTAAGGAGAATACGGGGCCGTTGCGTGGTGTCATAAAGCGTCAACTGACCTTAGCACCTTAATTGACCAACTTGGCTTTTAGGACGTAGTGAGATAGCCGTCTTTGGTGTAAACCCAAAGTCGGTTGATACTCGATGCTACACTCATTGAGGTTTGACCCTTGAGTTTTGTTTGGTGGTAAGTCAATTGTCTATCGGAACGAGATTTGGGGGAAAGACCGGTGATATTGAGATCCCTTAGAACCCGATTACTATATTTAGGACAGGTTGAGTCAACCCAACTTCAAGAGGGTATCACCTTAAAATCCATGCAAGCCTTAAACCTAAGGTCTATGTGTGACTTGCTTGTGCTTTCTATATCTTCTATATCTGAGCATAATCATGACATCATACCATAGCATGTCATATTAACCATTTCAAGGATTCTTAGGGTTTATTTTTGTCTCGTTTTGTAGGACATGGCTCTCGCCCGCAAATTCACTATCCAAGTCAGTATGGTAAAAGTACCTCCTCAGCTCAAGGATTTGGTATCAAGGGTTCCCCGAAGCTCTCCATTCACTGAAAGACATGGGCGACTTCTCAGCTTGGTCACTTAAAACCCTGATGAAGAAATGTTAAAAGTGCTCTTTCAATTCTTTGACCCTCTACATCACTGCTTCACTTTTCTGGATTATCAGTTAGTGCCTACTATGGAAGAGTTTTCTCTATTGTTGAGGGGGAGGGGTGCCTATCCTTAATGAGGTACATTTTAATGGTATGGAAAGAGACCATAAACCTGAAGATATTGCTAAAGCTATGTCCTTACAACGGTCTGACATAGTAGCAAATTGGGAAACCAGGAGAGGTGTCAAGGGTTTATTGGCTAAGTTCTTATTCAAGAAAGCTCATCATTTTTGGGATACCTTGGACTTACAAGCTTTTGAAGAGGTGTTGGCCCTTCTAATCTATGGTTTGGTACTGTTTCCTAATCCAGACCAGCTCATAGACGTGAATGCGATTAATATTTTCCTGTCACGTAATTCGATACCTACTCTGCTTGGAGATATCCTACATTCGTTGCATACTCACAATGTAAAGAGGAGAGGAACCCTTCCATGTTACACACCTCTTTTGGCTAGGTGGTTTATTTCGCACCTACCCCAATCCTTCTTGAAGAATGAATAAGGCTTGAGATGGTATCAAAGGCTGATAACTCTTACACATTCAGGCATTCATTGGTGTCCCCGATTCTCGGAGAATGTTATCATCATTGATTGATGCATAGAATTCCCTAATGTCCCTCTTTTAGGCATTAGGGGAGGAATCACTTACAATCCTTGTTTGGAACTACGATAGTTTGGATATGCAAGAAGGGATGGTCCTCATGATGCACTTATTCAAGGAATCGTGTTCTACTACGAGAATGATGCTCAGGATTACCGCAAAAGGTTCATGCGAGCTTGGGGCATGGTACATAGAGTTGATAGCAAGACACTGGGGCACAAGAATTCTATCCCTCTCGAGCCTTATCTCAAATGGGTACGAGCTCTTGCTCAACGTCTTTTGATGCCTTACCCCTCTATTCTTCCAGTTATCATAGAGCCTGTTATAGAAGGAGATGTCCCATACACTATCCTTCATCCTAACATGCCCACCTCTCTCGAAGACTTGCAAAGGGATTGGATATAACTTAAAGGGGAGAGAGACACTTTTGAGGCCCAATTCTACGCCACCGAGAAGAAGGTTCTGGAACTCACCAGGCAGCTTCATGAAGAGCGGAGTTTGAACGCCTACATCGCACCAAAGAGGATGCGTTTAACTTTTTTATCTTAGAGTTTTTGTATTTTCTTTGTAAGCCCCAAAGAGGCATGATGTACTCAAACTTTGATTTATTAATATAACGTGTGTTCCTTTTTGTCTAAAGCAAATTTAAATCTCTAATTTCCTTGAAATCATTGCATATGCATCTTCATTCATCATAACACAAACAAGTTTCTTTCAATAGGTCTCCTTATCTTTCTACTATTTATTTTAGTAAGATGGATCTTGAGCAAATAATAAAAGATCTTCAGGCGCAAAATGCTTAGTTTCAACAAATGTTCTTGACTTTAGCAAAAGGACAAGAGGATTTGAAAACTTTGCTGATCAAAGAAAAGAAGAAGAAAGCAAAGAAATCAACCGGTGTTTTGAGTCTAGGAAGAAGGTTCCCAGGGCCAGCCAGATGGACCCTAGACTTCACAACATCATCAGGTGAAAAGGATAATCAAGAAGGGAAAGGCAAGAAATTGACTGGCCATCCAGAATCTGAAGAGGAAGAAGACAATGATTACTCTGAAGAGCAGTATCCTCCGGCTGACGACAAATACAAACATATGGAAGAGCGTCTAAGTTCAATGGAGATTCAGAAAGTGCCCAGGCTGGACTTTGAAGAGCTGGGTTTGGTTTCTGGGATTGTTATTCCACCAAAGTTCAAGGCACCCGTATTTTCTAAGTCCGACGGGGTTTCGTGTCCCAAGTTGCATCTCCGATCTTATATGAGGAAGATACAGCCTCTCACTGCTGACAGAGATTTGTGGGTCCACTTCTTTTAGGATAGTCTATCCGGGACTTAGCTAGACTGGTTCTATCAACTAGAGAGGGCCAATATCCATAATTGGGAAGACCTTGCTGCTGCTTTTTATAAACAGTATCAATACAACACATACCTTGCTCCCACCCGTACTCAACTCCAAAGTCTGACTATGGGTTCGAGCGAGGGTTTCAAAGACTACACTCAGAAATTGAGGGACTTAGCAGGAAGAGTCCAGCCTCCCCTGTCTAACAGGGAGCTAGTAGACATGTTTTTGGGACCCTGTCCGGTCATTTCTTTAATCATCTAATTGGAAGCTCCTCATCCGACTTCACTGAATTAATCTTGACCGGGGAAAGAGTGGAAGTTGGGATTAAGAGTGGGAAGATCCAAAAGGACGCATCCTCCAGTGTCGTGAGAAAACCATTTATTAGGAAGAAAGAGGTGGGTGCTGTGTACTCTCAAAGGAATCAGGACAGAACTGAACACTGTCCAATGGTAGGGGCCGTCATGATCCCTAAGCCTGCACCTACTCAACAAAGGAACAACCAGCCTAGAACAGAAAGACCAGTAAGACAGTTTACCCGGATAAATATGACGTTGTCTCAAGTCCCGCCACATTTGTTGAGATCTAATATGGTAACTTTGAAGGAAGCCCCGAATAATCCCAACACCCTCTCTCCTCATTAAAATCCTAATGCTCGCTGTGCTTACTATTCAGAAAGTCCAGGCCATGATACCAACAATTGTTGGGCTTTGAAAAACAAGGTGTAAGACCTTCTCGAGGCAAAAGAAATTGAATTTGATGCTCCTGAGATCCCAAATGTTATCACCCCTCCTATTCCCAAGCATGGCTGTGATGTTAACGCTGTTGAAGATGATGTGTTTGTTACTGTTGTTGATGAACTTATTACTCCCCTCCGGAACATCAAGAGGAACCTGTTGAAGGCCAGTTTATTTCTGGGCTGTGGCGAAAGCTGCCACCTCTGTTTATCCCTACCAACCGGTTGTCATTTATTGAAAGAAGGTGTCCAGCGCCTAATGGATGACAAAAAGATTTTGTTTTAGAAGACTCCCGTTCCCACCATTTCTTACAAAGATGTTTCAATAGTAACCATTTCCGCCAATCCTTCTAGGTCTCCACCAAAAGACCCGTTAGGATTACATCTGTTTCTAAGGTGACTCCACTGATAATTACTATGCCAGGGCCGATCCCGTACTCCTCAGATAAAACTGTCCCCTGGAACTATGGGGGTGACGTCTACTATCACGGTGTCAAGCAGGATTGGCTGGCTGATGAAGACTCAATTTTTGAGAAGGCTGGCCCCGACATCGGCAACATTGCAGGAACCAGCAAAAAAACCCGAAGTGGAAGAGTATTCTCCCCTGAGATTGCTCCTCCGAAAACTGTTACCGGTCCCGTGATCATCCCTGCTTTTGTTCCCGTTGACATTACTACTACAATCCCTATGGTTACCCCTACTGACACCCCTACTGCCGAGTAGACCGAGACTCGGGGCAAAGGCATTTTGGTTGAGCCTGTCCGGATGAAGGCACAATCAGTATCTATCCCAGAAGCCTCCAAGAAGGAGATGGAAGAAATTTTGAAAATTATAAAGAGAAGTGACTACAACATAGTCGAACAGCTAGGGCAGACTCCATCAAGGATTTCTATGCTAGCTTTATTGTTGTGCTCCGAGGATCATGCGAAGGCCTTGGTGAAATTTCTTAAAACTTCCCATGTGCCACAGGAAACCTATGCTGATCAGTTCAAAGATTATATGGCCAGTATAACATCTGACAACGATTTAGGCTTTTTTGACACTGACCTGACACCTAGAGGGAGGAAACACAACGGGGCATTGCATGTCTCTATCGAATGCAGGGGGACCACTTTGTCCCATGTCCTGGTTGATATTGGTTCATCTTTGAATGTGCTATCTAAGAAGGCTCTTGATAGACTAGACTGAAGGTCTGACCTTAAAACCCAGCAACATAGTGGTAAGGGCCTTCGACAGTTCAAAGAGAATGGTGCATGGGGAGGTGGACATCCCCATTAAAGTTGGAACTCAAACCTTTGATTCAACTTTATACGTGATGGACATTCGCCCTTCCTATTCCTGTTTATTGGGCCTACCTTGGATTCACAACGCTGATGCCGTCACCTCTACATTACATCAGATGCTGAAATACCCAACCAAGGGAAAAATCATCACTGTCCATAGAGAAGAGGAATACATGGTCAGTCACTTGAAATCCTTCAAATATGTAGAAATGGATGGTGAATTCATCTAAACTCCGTGTCAGCATTTCGAGGAGTTGGAATTTCTTGTATAGCTTTAACCTTTGCAGGGTCCACTTCAATACCTTTGCCGCTGACAACGAAGCCTAAGAGTTTACCAGATCTTACTCCAAAGGTGCACTTATTCGGGTTCAACCTCAGTTTTTACTTATTCAACCTTTTAAAAAGCTTCTGTAGGTGATCAAGGTTCTCCTCTTTAGTCTGAGACCTGGCTATCATATCATCAACGTAGACCTCTATCTCGTGATGGATCATATTATGAAACAAATCTACCATGGCATGTTGATAGGTTGCCCCGACGTTCTTTAGTCCAAATGGCATAACTTTGTAACAGAAAGTGCCCCACTGTGTGACAAAGGTCGTCTTCTCCATGTCCTCAGGTGCCATTTTGATCTGATTATACCCGGAGAAGCCATCCATGAAGGAGAATACCTTATGTTGTATGGTGTTGTCAACCAGAACATCAATATGGGGAAGCAGAAAGTCATCCTTGGGGCTTGCCCTATTCAGGTCTCTATAATCCACACACATGCGTACCTTACCGTCATTCTTAGGTACCGGAACAACAGTAGCAACCCATTATGGATAATAGGTGACAGCTAAGAAACCCACGTTGAATTGTTTCATGACTTTAGCCTTGATCTTTTCTGACATCTCTGGCCGCATACAAGGAACCTTCTGTTTCACTGGAGGACATTCCTCTTTTGTAGGTAGGCGATGAACCACGATATCAGTGTCAAGTCCCAGCATGTCTTTGTATGACCGGGAAAAAACCTCAACATAGTCATGTAGCATCTGAATTAACCGCTCCTTGACATTATGCTCCAGATCGACACCTATCTTGACTTCTTTCTTGTCCTCTTCAGTACCCAAGTTAACTGTCTCAACCTGCTCTTCATGAGGTTGTATTGCCTTTTCTTCCTGTTGTAGCAGTCTGGCAAGTTCTCCTGGTACCTCACAATCTTCCTCACCTTCATCCTTGACTTGGTATATCGGATTTTCAAAGTCATAATGGGAAATAGCAGAACCGTTACCAATGGGATCCAGAGTGGATGTGGATCTGCAATTTGATATGTGGGTGTGTGTAAGATAATAGTTGTATAAAGTAAAGAGGAAAAAAGGAAAAACAAAGAGCGTAAAATTTTTATGCGAAACGTCCAATATTTTATTGATGACATATGAAAATGAAGTAATGACCCTCACAAATATACCATTGTTCCTCGGGTAAGAAACAAGGCTTTAATGTTTCAATTGTTCAAGTATTACATTTCCTCAAAAACAGAAAGGACAAATTACTCTTGAATAAAAGTAATGGGCACAAAGTCTTTAGCCTCCCAATTACTGAGTCCACCGCTAATGGTTGGGAAGATCCACTTGTCCAGGTCATAATCACTATCACTGTCTTCCAGAGCATTAACTCCATGGTTGCTAATCTGTAAAGGTGGTCCCCCGGCGCGAGCACGTCGAACAGCTCTCTGGGCTCCTGAAGTAAAACCCAAACAAAAATTTGTCAGATTTGTAAGGAATATCCGGAAGTTGGCCCAAAATTGTACACCCACCTTCTTCGACTATTTCCTTGGCATCCTTCAGAGAAGCCATCTTCAGCGGAGGTTTAGTAGTCTTAGGATCACTAGCAGTGGTTTTGGTCGCAACAACATTCTGTGGAACCTCCTCAAAGTTCTGACAGGGGGTCTCAATAAACTCACCGTCCATTTTAATGTTCCTGAAAGAGTTCACGTGGCTCACCATGTACTTCTCCTCCCCATGGACAATGATAATTTTCCCATTGACTGGGTACTTCAGCATCTGATGTAGGGTGGAAGTTACAACACCATCCCCATGGATCCAGGGTCGACCCAATAAACAGGAATAGGACGGGCGGATGTCCATTACATAGAATGTGGAACTAAAAGTCTGAGTACCAACTTTGATAGGGATTTCCACCTCCCCATGCACCATTCTTTTAGAATCGCCGAAGGCCCTCACCACAATGTTACTGGGCTTTAGTGTGAGCCCTTTGCAATCCAACCTATCTATAGCATTCTTGGGTAAGACATTCAGTGATGAACCTGTATCTACCAGAACATGGGCTAATTTAGTGCCGCTGCACTCAATAGAGACATGCAGGGCACCATTGTGTTTCCTTCCCTTGGGAGTTAAATCTGCATCAGAGAATCCCAAGCCATTATCAGCAGTCAGGCTGGCTATGCAATTCTCAAATTGATCAGCGAAGGTCTCTTGAGGCACGTGGGCGGACTTCAGGAATTCTACAAAAGCCTTAGCATGAGCTTCAGAGCAAAGCAGTAGGGCCAGCATTAAGATTTTTGAAGGGGTCTGCCCCAATTGTTCCACGACATTATAATCACTCTTCTTGATTATCTTTAAAATCTCTTCCATCTCTTTTTTAGAAGCCTCAGAATGGCTTCTGGACGCGCCTTCGTCTGGACAGGATAAACCAATACCCCTTTGCCCCGAGTCTCGATCGACTCGGTAGCTGGGACAATAGCAGGACTAACAATAGGAGTGGCAATGGGAATAATGACAGGAGCAGCAACAGGATTATCACAAGAGTAGTAATGGGAGTACTGGCAGGAGCACCAGCAGGGATGATCACAAGAGTAGCAATAGTTTTTGGAGAGATCTCGGGAGAGAAAAATCTACAGCTTCTCGTTATTTTACTGGTCCCAACGATATTGTCGACTTCAGGATCAGTACCTTCAGTAACTTTGTCTTCAATAGCCAACAGGTCCTTCTTGACGCCATGGTAATAGACGTCAGCCCCATAATTCTAAGGAATAACTTTATCCGAGGAATATGGTATTGGCCCCGGCATGGGTGATGATCAGGGGAGCAAACTTTGGAACAAATGTAATCCTGATGGGTCTTTTGGTGGAGACTCTAGGAGGATTGTCAGAAATGGTGATTATCGAAACATCTTCACATTAACTTCTTGTGAGAGGAACTTTCTCGAACAGGATTTCTTTGTAATCCATCAGGCGCTGGACGCCTATCTTCAATAACAAACATCCATCTGGTAATGACATATATAGGTGGCAACCTTCACCATAACTCGAAAATAAACCGGCACTCAATAGGTTCTCTTTAACAGTTAGAAGAGGAGTATTTAATTCATCCACGGAGGAAACAAAATGGTCATCATCAACAGCATTGACACCTTGGCCATGTTTGGGCATTGGCACAATTATTACGTTAGGTGTCTCGGGAAGGTCAAACTCAATCTCCTTCTCCTCAATGAGATCATGTACCTTATTCTTTAAAGCCCAACAATCATTTGTATCATGCCCCGGAGTTTCAGAATGGTAGGCACATCGAGCATTTGGGTTGTAGCGGGGAGAGGCAGTATTAGGATTCTTCGGGGCCTCCTTTAGAGTTACCAAATTGGACTTCAGCAGGTGTGGAAAAACCTGGGATAAGGTCATGTTGATCCGAGTGAACTGTCTTCTAGGCGCATCTGGTCTACGCTGATTGTTTCTTGTTGGTTTAAGGTAGGGTTGGAAATCATAACAGCCCCTACCGTTGGACGATGTTCAGTTTTGTTATGATTCCTCTGGCCATAAGCAACACTGACCTCCTTCTTTCCAGTGAAAGGTTTCTTTGCAGTACTGGAGGATGCATCTCTTTGGATTTACCATTTTTGATGCCTGCCTCTACCCGTTCACCAGTCAGTATTAGTTCAGTGAACCCAACATAAGAACTCCCAATCATATGGTTAAAGAACGACCCAAATAACGTGCCCAAGAACATGTACACCAACTCCCTATCAGACAACGGAGGCTGGACTCTTCCCGCAAAGTCTCTCCATTTTTGAGCATAATCTTTAAAACCTTCACCGGAACCCATATACATACTTTGCAACTGTGTACGAGTCAGCGTGAGGTCATAATTATATTGATACTGCTTGTAGAAAGCAACAACCAAATCTTCCCAATTACGAATGTTGGTTCTTTCCAGTTGATAGAACCATTCCAACTGAGTCTCTGACAAACTCTCCTGGAAGAAATGTACCCACAGATTCCTGTCAGTAGTGTGGGGTTGAATCTTCCTGACATACGACCTTAAGTGCAGCTTAGGACAGCAAACACCGTCGTACTTAGAAAATGTAGGGACTTTGAATTTTTGTGGGATAACCTCTCCTGAAATCAGTCCTAGCTCCTCAAAATCCAGCCCGAGTATCCTCTGGATCTCCATAGCATTGAGTCAATCCTCTAGCTGTTTGTATTTATCATCAGCAGGAGGATACTGCTCCTCAGAATAGTTAGGTTCATCTTCCTCAGACCCTGGATTATTGTTTTCTTCCACCAGCTTCTCTTCTTGATTGCCCCCTCATTTGACGGGGTTGCGAAATCTATAGCTCGCTTAACCGATCCTCTGATCCTTCTTCCTAGATTCAATACACCAGTTGGTTTCTTTGCCTTCTTGGTCTTCTCTTTGACGATCAGAGCTTTCAAATCTTCTTGCCCCTGGGCCGGAGCCAGGAACATCTGCTGAAACTGAGCATTTTGAGCTTGAAGATCCTTCACTGTTTGTTCAAGAGCCATTTTTTTTGCTGAAATAAACAACGAAAAGATAAGAAACTTGCCTTGGAAAACCTGTTATGTAATGCTATGCATGATATGTTTAATGCAACGTTTTCAAGGACTTATGGAAATTTAAATTTGTGAACCAAAATGAAACAAATATTTTATTAGTAGAATTCAAATCAATTGCATTTTAGGCTTACAATTGAAAATTAAAAGCTCTTAAAATCTAAGCAATCAGGTTTCCCATGGGCGCTTCCTCTTCGCGCCGAGATAGACGTTAAGACTTTTTTCTTCGTGAAGTTTCTTCGTGAGCTCCAACACTTTCTTATCATTGACATATAAATGATCTCTAAAGGTATCTCGTTCCTCCTTCAGCTGAATCCAGAATCTCTATAGCTCTTCAAGATCAATGGGCATGTCAGGATGGAGAACTGTATAAGGCACATCTTCTTTGGTGATGTGCTCCACAACCACTGGTAAGATGGCTATATACGGCATTATAAAGTTCAGAGCACGAGCTCGTACCCATTTGAGATAAGGTTCCATAAGGATGTAAGTCTTAGGCCCCAAGGTCTTGGTATCAAATCTGTTTACCATGCCCCAAGCTCGTATGAATCTTTGATGATACCCTTGAATATCATCCTCGTAGTTAAACATAATGCCCTAGATAAGCATATTGTGGGGACTGTTGTACCCCAAAATTTTCCCTCCCATATTCTTCAAGGTTTGTCAAGGATCATCTTCAAATGGTTGAAGATTCCTCAAGGATTGCACAATCAAACCACCTCCTAAGCCAGCTGAAATTAGGGTTTTGGTTCTCTCAAGGAATTTGGGGTTTTTAGTGGTCCAATCAAGTCCCATAAGCCCATATACATTCTCAAGCACCTACATGTCAAGTTTCAAGACTCACAGTCCCAAGTTGCACAGTCAAAAGCCCTCTTTGATCTACAATCAACTGTAGGGGCAAAATGGTCATTTTGCAGTCAAAAGTCAGAATTTTTTGGTCAACATCTTATTTTGAGTCCACAATCATAATTTGATCAAATCTTGATCATGATTCCACAAGAATGGCTCAAAAATCATCAAGATGCAAAAGTTACTATTTTTGGACAGTAGAAAAGTCAATTGTATCTTGACCAAGGCATAACTTTTTCATGGTTCATCAGAAAAATCCCATCCAATGCTCATTTTGAAGGGGATGACATTTCCTACAACTCATCTTCACATTACAAGTCCAAGAAATGCTCTCACAAAAAGTTATCAATTTCTACATTATAGGTCAATTTCAAAAGTCAACAAAAATGCACTTTAAGTCAAAGACCATAACTTGAGATTGGTAAATCCAAATGACATGGGACCAAAGGCATTGGTTAGAGGACTTCAAGACCTTTCCAAAATGTCCAAGATCATGTTTATAGGATCAAAATTGAGCAAGATATGCATTGGAGAAGTTGGGAAATTTTTGTGAATTTGCAAAAGTCAACTTTGCTCAAAACACCTTGTTTTTGCTAATGGGCCTCAAATTCCTTCTTGAAACTTTATCCATGACTCGTGCACGACCCATCAAGCCTATTTGAATTTATTTTATTATTTTTATTAATTATTTGGATTTTTAATTGATTTTAATTCATTTAATTAATTTAAATTGTAGGAAATTCAAAGATATGGTTTTTCAATCTTTTTTTGAAGCAAGAATGACCTAATCAAGCTGGAAAATTCGTGTGCAAATCAAAGGGACAAGAATCTCCAAGTTTGGCAAGTTTTTCCAATAAAAAAGATTCAAAAATATATGATTGCAAATCAAATATTCAAACCATTATTTCATGGATCTTTGCCCAAGGATTTAACCTAATTCTCTTCCACTATAAGTACACAAGTCAACCCTAATGCATTGGACATGAATTTGCTGCAAGAAAGCCATAACCACATTCAAAAAAATCCAAGAAAAAGTGAAAACTGTTTTCTATAGTTTAGCACGATTTAAAGACTTTTGTGGTTTCTAATACATTGCAGGGGTTCCCAGCGGCGTATTGCAATCAAAACCAAGTGCTAAGGCCTAAGAAATCACCAAGAACAGTCGCACGGTTTGCTTCTCATGTCCATAATCGAAACTCATATTTCATGCATAATTAACATGTTTTAATCACTGTCTTGCATTGCTTGAACCTATATAAAGCTAATGGTATTGGTTAATTGCATTATAATGCCCATAATCACAAGTTACCATTAAAGAAATCTAGGGTTCTTGAGCTTCCAAATTGGGGCTTTGTTATCCAGGAAAAATTAGAACTCCTAATGCATATGGATGGAATCGTCAAGGCCAGACGAACATAAAGCTACCATCGCAACATATTTCTATAGCCTGTAGGGCTATTCGCTATTATTGGTCATCCTGTTTTGTGGGGGTTAAAAACCCCCGCTATCTAACTTGTATTTTGCAGGTTCAAGGAGAACGATGATGAGGTGTAAACGTGTGAATGGACAATTCAAATGGCGCGCGTTTTTGTTTATTATTCAACATATTGCTTATTTTCCATATATTATTTTTGCTTATCATTATACTAACAAAGCGTGCAAGTTGGCCTGGTGGATGATGCGCTGGACGTTGATCATTGGGACCTGGGTTCGATTCCCAGGTCCCCCAAAATATTTCTATTGTTTTTCATAACGTGATTGCATGCAGGCTTTCAAAGGTGTTCAATCATACACCTCAAACAACCAAGCGCCAAGTGGCTATAGTCATTAATCCAATAGCCAAGATGGGTAGACCACCATGTTCCCAGTCAACTATGCCATAGGGGATCTCCAAAGTCAAACGTGGCTTGGTAGCTTAATGGGCTTCAGATTGCTAATACACCTCCTAATGGGCCAGCACACCCCCTGGTTTATTCTTTTTTTATTTATTTCTTTTTAATTATTTTTACTAATTATTATTATTATTATTAGTATTTAATTAACAAATTAATATTTTTCATAATAAATTCAGACAACCAAAAAAATGTAAATATTTTTATTAATATTATTATTTATTAATTCCACTTTATTTTTTGTAAATAAATTCTAACAAATTAATTTAGTTTAATTAGGTTTAATTTTGACCTTTTTCATAATAAATAAAATAAATTAGGATTAGGGTTTTTTTACTAACTTTTGACTTTTAATTTATTTTATTTTTATTTTCATTAAAGACCTAAAAAACTAAAAAATACTTTTTCTTTTAATTAATTAATTGATTAGTTTTAGGTTTAATATTAATTAAATGCCAAAGGACCAAAATTCATTCTTTTCTCAAAAAGGGTCAAAACCCTAAGACTTTTCCCGATGCAATTTTGTTTCGCGCATGTTTATTCTTGATTCCTATTTTGATCATATTTATGTAACTGTTCCGAGGATGTAATAGATAATTAGGACTTTTATCGCTTTCTTTTAATTTCTCGCATTTACTTTTCAAGGGTTATGTTTTTGGCGATGTAAATACCCGACGCCTTGTAATAGCGTAGATTTACTTTCCGCAATTTATTTTCCGCACAATTATTAATTGTTAACTATGCATGACAAGACTTGCCTGAAAATTAAAATCAACCCGTAGCTCACCAATAACATGTACAAGATAATTTAACATGAACCTGACACACTCGCACATGCCACTCCTAGGGTACGCTTCACTTGGTTGCCTCGACGTGGTCATTGAGTATAGGGTGTTTTAGAGGTCGCCCTCCTGTCTAAAGATCCAAGTTGCTTCGAAACGGTTGCCTCGGATAAAAGGATCTAGGACATTAGGGTTACCGCTAAGGCGTCCTACCATTGCTTTGGTGACCACACATGTCCCTATAATCGAATTGACCCGAATAACTCCAACGACGGTGCTACCTACTTCTCAATAGTGGGATAGTACTGTCTAAAGGACATTTACACAGCTTAATTCCTTAGAGTAGGTAGATTTCTCCTGGGTACTTGCTCTTTCAAAAAATAAAAACAACTTTTCGCACCTACACTTTCAAAAAGTTTTCAAACAAACACTTCATACACTCTTGAGGACTGATACAAGAGTTACCTAGAAGTTTTCAAACTAAACTTTTTCAAAACCCATAAATATAAGAAAAGCAAACAATTTTTGAAAACATAGTGAGCAAGTACCTAAGAGCCCGTGGATAACCACAGATAGAAAGGATGCTAAAACCTTCCCTTTCTATAATCTACCTCCCGAACCGAGAAACATCTCGAAAAGGAATTTTGCTGTGCTTTTGTCCTTTCCTAGTTGGAGAAAATAAAAGACGGTGGTGACTCTTGCTTACCGCGACATTTCGCGAACCAGCATTCCAAAACAGTCAGTTCTATTTCCACCGATCACAGAACTGGCGACTCTGCTGGGGACATATGATAAGTGAGGCATACCTTAGGATTAGATCATTCTATGTTTTCAATTGTATGCCTTGTTTGCTTTAATATTTGTGGGCTTGTATTGGAATTTCATAGATCCTAACCCAGATCTGGGGGATACCCTTTAGGTAGCAATAAACTGTGAGGGACCTGTCCGGTGTAGACCGACACGGGTGAAGCAGTAGCTACGTTGGTGTGACATCTTGGTCTGTACCGATATGCCTTGTGTTGGAACGAGGAGAATATGGGTCTTCTGAGGAGTCATTAAGCACCAACCAACCTTAGAACCCTAAATTGACCCAACTTGGCCATAGAACAGTAGCAGTATGCTACACTCATTGAGGCTAAACTCTCGCGATGGTTCCGGCCGCAAGAAAAGGTTGCGAAGCTGGAGTTATGACCGATTGAAGATAGCCAGTGATATTGATATCCTCTAGAACCCGGTTACTATTTTCTAGGACAGGTCTTAACCAACTGAAATTGAAAGAGGGTAGTACCTAAACTTCACGTTGGCTTGAAATCTAAGGGCTCTTTTGTGTGACTTGTGTGCCTTCAAACTTGAACTACTTGCACATTCTTGTCATCTGACACATGAGTTCCTTGCAGGTTTTGTTTACAATCCTTAATCTGGGCTTATAACAGGGTTTACTTACATCACTCCACACATAGCATAACATCATACCATCATACCATTGCATACATCCTGCATAAGGACTAACCCATTTCAAGGATCTCAAGGGTTTATGATGCAGGTCATGATGAATCAAATGTCTAGCAAGGGGCAAAGGGGATTTATTTTCCTCTAGCCAAGGTTGTTTGGAGATCAAAACACAATAACTTGAGTCAGGGGCTATGACCCACTCGATATGGTGAGCCTTGACTCTTGAAGAAGGACCCTCAACAACATGAAGTTCCTTCAATCAAGCTACCAGATTCAAATTCTAACAATTTTCTTGTTTACCCCGCGAGATCCTTGAAAACATTGCATACATACATATCATTGCATTACAGGTACCCACTACAGGTCACTTATCTTCTTCGCTGTTTATTTCAGCAATCATCATGTCTACTGAACCTTCCGCTGAACAAGCTATCAAGGCCCTCCAGGCCCAGAATGCCCAGTTCCAGGAGTTGGTTATGAGCCTAGCCCAGGGTCAACAGGACTTGAAAACTCTGATTCTGAAAGAGAGGAAGAAGAAGAAAAAGAGGACTGTTTTGTTCAACACTAGACGCAGATCTGGGAATGGACTACAGAATGAGGCTGAGCTGACTACCTCATCTGTAGGCAAAGACAACCCACAAGAGAGAAGGGTTCCTAGTCCCGTGGTCTCCAACAACGAGATGGATTATAATGATGAGCAGTATCCTCCTGCTGAGGACAAGTACAAACAGTTGGAGGACCGTTTAAGTGCTATGGAGATTCAACATGTTCCCGGGTTGGACTTTGGAGACCTAGGCTTATCCTCTGGGGTGGTTATTCCCCATAAGTTCAAGGCGCCTACTTTTGCAAAGTACGACGGGGCTTCCTGTCCTAAGCTGCACCTCCGATCGTATGTGAGGAAGATCCAACCTTATACAGCTGACAAGAATTTGTGGATCCATTTCTTTCAGGACAGTCTTTCAGGGACTCAACTCGAGTGGTTCTATCAGCTGGATGGAGCCAGTATCCGCAACTGGGAAGATTTGGCTACTGCGTTCTATAAGCAGTATCAGTATAATTCCGACCTCGCTCCTACGCGTACCCAACTCCAGGGTATGTCACTAGGGACGGGTGAAGGATTTAAGGAGTATGCTCAAAAGTGGAGAGATCTTGCTGGAAGGGTGCAGCCACCTTTAACTGACCGTGAACTTGTTGATATGTTTCTGGGGACCCTGTCTGGTCCGTTCTTCAACCATCTGATTGGGAATTCTTCTGCTGGGTTTACAGATCTGATCTTGACTGGTGAGAGGATAGAAGCTGGTATTAAGTCTGGGAAGATACAAAAGGGTGACTCCTCGAACACGGAGAAAAAACCATTCAAGAAAGAATCCAGTGCTGTCTATGGTTCAAGAAGACAGAATAGGTCCGAACACCGCCAAGATGTCAACGCGGTAGTTATTTCAAAACCGGCCAGTGATCCTCAACATCGCAACTAACAAAGGGAAGAGAGACCCAGAAGGCAGTTCAATCGACTCAGTATGACTCTGTCTCAGATATTGCCACAGTTGCTGAAGACCAATTTGGTAACTCTAAGGGACCCTCCTAAGAATCCCAACAAGACACCTTCAAGGTATAACCCCAACGCCCGCTGTGCTTATCATTCTGACAGCCCGGGGCATGCTACAGATGATTGTTGGACTTTGAGGAACAAGGTTCAGGACCTAATCGATGCCAAAGAAATCCAGTTTGAAGCACCAGAGACTCCAAACATAATCACTGCTCCTTTGCCAAATCATTGAAGGCTTTTGTTTTATTTGAATTTCCGAGTTGTATTTTTCTTTGCTTATTCAAACAACTATTGTCATAGCAAACTCTTTTATTTCATTAATACATCGCATATGTCTGTTCTGAATCAATATATTTGTATTCACTATATTCAAACTGCTTTCATTTTTTGTGATGATCAACTCTTGATTAAAAATCCTAAGCCTTTTGAGGGAGGATGACGAAAACGATACCACGATCTTTACAATATGCTTTTGAACAGACCCCGCTGATGAAGTACAGGCATTGGTTAAAATCCTAAACAGTGGAGTTATAAGGAAGATAATCCCTCGTCAACCCCTTTGAACCAAAGAAGTTGGAGTTTTTCTTTTCACAAATTAAAAACCCTTAATCACAACCCGGGGGAGGGTAGTTTTCTCAGCTGATCCAGGTGCACAATGAATGGCATCAAAGAAGTCCTTCCAAAATAAAATATAGTGATGGTTCCATATAATCGTAAGGACAGGCAGTCATTGTCTCAAAAAATAAAAGCCCAATAAGTCAAAACCTATGAAGGAGACTTACAAAACTGGGGCATCCCGCTGACTGTAATTACAAAAGAAATAGTTCAGGCAAAAAACAGGGATAATAAAATCAAAAAGCAAGAGGTCCTACAAACCCTCAACCAAAAGAAATGACTGCCTGTTCAAAATAAATTGTCGGTATCCGAACCATCACCGGAATATCATAGCAAAGACTCAAACAAGATCTAACGCACGATTAGCTGAGTTTAGGTTTGAAGAACATCACGAAGAGCGGGCGGGTACAAATAAAATTTGAGCCTTTATCCTTTGTTTCTTAAACTGTGAACCAGGGCACATTACGATCCTTAAAAGTCCTAGCTGAAGCATGGGTTAGTTCGAAAGCATACTGTTACCAAAGGTATCCTGACTCCTATAGGGCTCGCTGTAAAATCTTGAGTTGACATCACATTTTACAAAAATTCACCTGTTTTATAGAAAAAATGCATTTTCAAAACTTCAAAACAGACATAAGATTTGCATTCTTGAAATAATATTGTTTGCATATGACTATTTGTTCGAACAGCAGAGAAATTCGCACGACGAATATCTAGTGAACAAAAACCTTCTCAACAAAAAAGAGTCACATCAAATGGAAAAACACTCCCAATCAAGGGGCACGGCATGATCATGGTCTATCATCTGGGGCAGTCCAGTCAAGATTCAAGGAATCTCTCAAGGATGCCAAATAGCCTGGGGAAAATCTCCGCCTGAATCAATTGGGGCATTGGACGTGAATTCCAGCAACGAATCTTGCCTAATCAAACATCTTCTGGTAGCATGGCAACACAACATTACTGACAGTGACAACCCCTTGCCTCCTGAGAACATGGACATAGTCAAAAAATACTACGCGTAATCAAAGACCCGCTAGGTCGACTGGCCTAGGCAAAAATAAGGGCTTCCCGGCGAACCAAAAGGGTTCGGGCAAAAATAAGGGATGAAAATAAAAAAAAATCTGTACACCCGGCAAGTCGAAAACCTGAAAAGGCGGCTTGGGCAAAAAAGGGTATCCCGATGGACTGAAAACCCGAAAGGGCGGTCCAGGCAAAAATTAGGGATCAAAGCGTACGACTATGTCCCGTCATCTCGTCACTTGCCTACCAGAAGAAGATTCGTCAATCGGCAGCTATCAAACACCTCATAGGCCTTCTTCTCCTGCAAAAACTGGGGCAATAAGAATTGTCTGAACTGTACAAGCTGCTCTGTCTACCAGGTACAAGGTAGATTCGGTTGAAGAGTATGACCAAGATACCTTCACTCCCCGCAGAGTAAGACAAGATTCATCAATACTCTCCCCAAGCAGAGTTGGTCTCCCATTAGCCCTAAAAAGGCACATTATCCCTAGCAAGTCAACAATACTCTCCCCAAGCAGAGTTAGTCTACTGTCAGCCTTAAGGAAGTTGGGTATCCCCAGAAGATCTCAACATTCCCCAGCGGAGTATGCAGATGTTCCTAAGCAAGCATCCCCGACAGTCTTAATATTCCTCGACGGAAATATAAGATGGTTCCCCGGTGGAATACAAGATACCCCCAGTGGAGCCATTTCCCCAGTGCAGTCCAAAAAGTTTTCCCAAGAGAGTTGAATCATCTCCCCAGTAGATTCTAGAAGCTTGTCTCCTGCAGAGTACAAATCTCTCCCCAGCCTTATTCAAAGGTTATTCCCCACCAGAGCCTAACTAGGTTATCCTCAGCAAATTACAACGGAAAGATCGTCCTCGGCGAAGTTCTTCCTACCCCCAGTGGAGTTCATCAAAATTCCTCAACAGAGCTTATCAACGGAATCCCCAGCGGAGTTATCATCAAAATATCAGCGAAGTATCTCTTCCCACAGAGTAACTCCCCACAGAGTAATCTCTCCATCAGGTTTATTCCTCAACGGAGTCATCCTCTCCTACAGGTTTATTCTTGCAATCATCTTCGTTCATCATCCCCAACGGAAACGGAGAACTCTACTTTTCAACATCAGCTCAGGACTTAACAAGCTCCCGGAATTCGTCAAGGATTTATTTTCCTAGACGGAAATACATTCATAAACATTTCACATTTCATATCTCCTATTTACATACATGATAAAGTGCATACGACACAATCTCATTTATTTTTGAGAACATCGTGACATCATGCATTTCATACATCATGACATTGCATACAACTAATGTTTTGCCTTTTTAGGAAAAGGTCAATCAAAAGATGATTACCATCAACTTTTTTAAGTTCCAGATTCGATACCTATATCTAGCCAGGGCATATCTGTGAGCAATTGATTGTAGATCTACACCTGTATCTAGCCAGGAAAGTATCTGCATGAAGAGATTGAAGATCAATACCTGTATCTAGCCAGGAAGTCATCTTTCATTCTCAGGTCAGAGGTCTACACCTGTATCCAGCCAGGAAAGCTATCTCTACCAACATTTTGAAGTTCCAGATTTGATACCTGTATCTAGCCAGGGCATATCTGTGGACGACTAATTCTGGATTCGATACCTGTATCTAGCCAGGGCATATCTGTGGACGACTAATTCCGGATTCGATACCTGTATCTAGCTAGGGCATATCTGTGAGCAATTGATTGTAGATCTACACCTGTATCTAGCCAGGAAAGTATCTGCATGAAGAGATTGAAGATCAATACCTGTATCTAGCCAGGAAGTCATCTTTCATTCTCAGGTCAGAGGTCTACACCTGTATCCAGCCAGGAAAGCTATCTCGACCAACATTTTGAAGTTCCAGATTTGATACCTGTATCTAGCCAGGGCATATCTGTGGACGACTAATTCCGGATTCGATACCTGTATCTAGCCAGGGCATATCTGTGGACGACTAATTCCGGATTCGATACCTGTATCTAGCTAGGGCATATCTGTGGACGACTAATTCTGGATTCGATACCTGTATCTAGCCAGGGCATATCTGTGGACGACTAATTCCGGATTCGATACCTGTATCTAGCCAGGGCACATCTGTGAGCGACTGATTAGAGGTCTACGCCTGTATCCAGCCAGGAAAGCTATCTCGATCAACCTTTTGAAGTTCCAGATTCGATACCTGTATCTAGCCAGGGCATATCTGTGAGCGACTGATTAGAGGTCTACGCCTGTATCCAGCCAGGAAAGCTATCTCGATCAACCTTTTGAAGTTCCAAATTCGATACCTGTATCTAGCCAGGGCATATCTGTGAGCGACTGATTAGAGGTCTACGCCTGTATCCAGCCAGGAAAGCTATCTCGATTAACCTGTTGAAGTTCCAGATTCGATACCTGTATCTAGCCAGGGCATATCTGTGAGCGATTGTTTGTAGATTCGATACATGTATCTAGCCAGGTAAGTTATCTACATGAAGAGTTTGAAGATCAACACCTGTAACAGGCCAGGAAATTATCTTTCTTTCTCAGGTACGCAAGTTCTCGCTAAGGAAACTCTTATGCGATCAACATCTCCGGATGGCATTGTGATACGGTGGGAGAACTGACTAGGGTTTTGCGTTTGTTTTCGCAAATGTTTCGGTTGAGCAAGAGTCGCCACCGACTTTTTATTTTATCCTAAGGAAAGGTTTAAAAAGCACAGCAAAAACCTTTGAGATTTTTCTTGGGTTCGGGGAGTAGATTATAGAAAGGGAAGGTATTAGCACCCTTTATATCCATGGTTATCCATGGGCTCTTAGGTACTTGCTTAGATCAACTTGCCTTGGTTTTCAATTGTTTGAAATGGTGCTTGGTGTGTGGCTTTGAAAATGCTTTGAAAAGATGCCTTGTATAGGTTACCCTTGTAACAATTCTTTACTCGAATGTTTTACAAAAGGTGTTTGGTCTTTTAAAAAGGATGTTTCAAGGTTTTTGAAAGTTTGTTTTGAAAGTGTTTGTGAAGTGTGTTTTGAAAATAGGCGAGCATTTTCTTTGCAAATTGGCAAGTACTTAAGAGTTATCTACCCTAAAGTTTTCTCAAAGATTTTTGTTATGTTTTAAACCTTTTGACAATTTTGTTCCACCATTGCATTTGGTGGACAATCTTGTCTTAGGAGGTGAAAGGGACGGGCGCGGGTCATCGTTTAGACCATAATTGCAATAGTGTTAAATGTCTTTGGGCAATTTTTTCTTTAAAAGGGACTTGATCATTCATTTAGGCAACTTTTGAGGGACTATGATCATTTGATTGTTTGTTTTACCCAAAGAAATTCAACATGCAATATGGCCTAATTATTTGAAGGCAACAAAGTGGAATACCCTAGGGGTTCAAGTGTGAAATGTGTTGTCCATTTTCATGCTTATTTATCTTGAGATTAGGTCCAACTATTTTGTTCGTTTTATTCGCACACAAACCCTAATTCTAGCATAGTATGTTTAGAAAGCATTTAAAGTGCGAAATTTAAATTCCTACACTATTACAACACAATAATATGGGGAGGGGGGTACAATGTTTCAAATGGGGTATATTTAGACAAGAATTTAAACCTAACTATTACATCATTTTCTTTGAATATTTACAAGACAAATAATTGTATAATTAAATGGAAATTGGAATAAATATGTAAAATGTAAAAAAAAAGAATTTTTATGTGTATGAAAAAAAAAATTATTTATATGAAAATACAAAGAGAAATAAAAAGGTATTATTTTAGAGTATTTTCATATTTAGGGTAAAACCCTAAATCTATTAAATAAAATACATTCTTCATTTATTATGTACAAATATTTATTTATATATACAAAAATAAAATAAAATATAGTATATTTGTAAAAAGGGGCATTTTTTAGTATTAAATATTAAAAATAAAATATGTACATTTTTTGGTATTTTATTCTAAGTATATTAATATATACCTATATATTTATATTATTTACAAAATGTGTATTATATACATTAGTTAATAATATTTAATATTCAAATAAAAAAAGTATTTTTCTATAAAATATTTTCAGGAGGTAAAAATAAGATAAAAATGTATAAAAATATATTTGTACTATTTTAGTATTTTAAGCAAAAAGTATATATTTATTTATTTATGTACAAACCAAAAGAAAAGATCAAATAAATGAATCAATTAAAAAAGGAAAAAGTCAGAAAATATTAAAAATAAAGAAAATGGGCTAAGGGGGTGTAAAACCAAAAAGGTGGTGTGAAAAGAAAACACAAAGCAAGCCCAGCCCAATGCCACCTTTCTTCAACCTCTGAACTGTGTTATTCAAAAAACGCGCGCCCTGTTCTTGATCTTCTAACTCCTGATTCCTGGCTTATTAATGAAAACTCATAACATACAAAATGTTCAGCATCAAGAGACGAATCCAACCATATGCAGAACTCGATCTAACTCTCTAAGATGAGAGAGAATTTCTTCTCCCCCAAATCCTAACCTAGATTTTCTGCCATTTTCAAACCTCAAATTCTCACAGCTCAAGCAAAAGAAATGAAAAGTAAAAACATGTACATGTTCAGTGGCATGAGTAGAACATTGTTTATTCACAAACTTAGAGCTAATGATGCTTGATAAGAGAGATAGAAGTTCACCAAGATACCTGTTCAGCTGAAGTTCTATCTGGCAATGAGGCAGCTTTCAGTGCAAGGTGATGATTGGAAAAGCTTCCTTGAGGTCCAGGGATGCTATTCCAATGTTTACTTTGTCTTGAAAGCTTTTGAATCGTGCTAGAGCACTTCACCTGCAAAACAAGAAACTGAAAATGGTGGAAGTGGTTAGAGGGATTACAGGTCGTATTTCAAGTCATGGTTAGCTTGCATAGATGCTAGGGAATGTATGTGAACTGGTTTGGGCAAGAGAGCTTGAGGGAAATGGAAGATGGCACTCAAACTGCAGGCCTGACCCTGTTTTTGCAGTTTGAAGATGATTCTGAGATTGGGAGTGTATGAGAGGTGTGAGGGTCGTGCAATATCTTGGTTGAGATGTCTTGAGTGTGTTTCACCAGTTCACTTTTGTGTTTGTAAGCTGATATGAGAGTTGGTTTGAGTTATGATGTGTTTCTTACACTTTAAGCAAGCAATGGTTACTTTGTGCCTCTAGCCTGTACAGGCCCTCATACTATGCTGTATAATCCCTCCTTGATCAGTGTGATTAACTCATAAACTTGTGCCAATTAGATATGGACTGTACTTCTTGGATTTGTAATTGGACATAAAGCTACCTTTTGCAAAAATGGAAGAAATGCTTTATCTATTTTGGGATTAATCCTTCATGCAATGCTAGAACACAAAGAACATGGCCTTGGCACAAAGAATATGCATTAAATTTATGAGTGTTGGATGGTTTAAGGACCTGTAATAAAGATATGCAAGCTGAGATTGAAATGCATAGTGTTATGAACATGTACATGGCCAAGAACAAAAGTGACTTTTTCCCATTTTGCAAAATTCGATTCTCCCTAACCATGAGGTTGTTTGAGAAGTTCTTGGATATTTTGGAAAGCTTGGAATGTGTACTACAATCCACCTTTGAAATGCAAATTTAAATTCCAAGTGGAAGTGTATGGAAAATGGCCTTGAAGTGGGGTAGAAAACCTTGTCAAAATAGGTCAAAAATTCACTAAGTTAAGAATGGTTTAGTGCCCTTATTCAAAAATTTGTAACTTGAGATACAAGCCTTAAATGGGAAAACTTTGTGAATCAAAGTTGTAGATTATGCAACAAGCTACAACTTTCATGTTTTGACTTTTGTTTGAATCCAAATGGATCTTGGTGAAAAAGTGGGGCAAAGTTGGAAAAAAATTAGGGTTTTTTATAACTTAGAAAAATTCTAAGTTATGAAAAATTCTAATTTCTAACCCTAATTTGCATTTTGTGATTTCTTGGTGAACAAGTTTCATGATTTGACATGTTTTGATGAAAAATGAATCTTGACTCTTGATTTTGACCAAAAAGTCAAAGTTTGACTTTTCAGTATACAGTCAAAATTGATCAATTGATTGGGAAATTCAACTGTCAATCTTGTGTACTTGGGATCTTTTGAGTTTGTTGAGTATGTTAAGATAATTCCATGGGGTCCTTGAGTCCATATATGAGCTTGGTTTGCCATTGGCTAGGTCAAACAGTCAAAAATTGCCTTTGTGCAGTCAAAACCCTAAAAATGACCATTTTGCCCTTTTGGTGATCTGATCAAATTTCTTATGGAATTGTGATCCAAACTTGATCAAATGGTCCATATGAGTTCATAATGTTGATGTGGGTCAATTTTCATGAGGTTTGACTGTCAATTGGCCACAATTGACTTTTTCCCCAATACAGCTGATTTCTAGGTCAACTGTCCAATTGACTGAGCAAAACTTGGAATCAAAGGTTGAAACTTGGTATGGATAAACTTGGGAGTCCAACATGAAGCATGAAAGTCATCTTAGGCACTTTAGGTCAAAACATCTTGGTGCAAACACAAACCCTAATTTGGGTCAACAGTGCAAGGAGAAGTCTTGAGCAGATGAAACCCTAACTGGATCTTGGGCTTCAAAGGTTTTGTGATGAGAAATCATTGAGAAATGGGAGGGAAAATTTTGGGGTACAACAGGCATCTATAAGCCCATCCCCGACAAGATTCTATCTCCTCTCCAGATGGCATCTATAAGCCCATCCTCCTATCCATCATATCTCCAAATGGCATCTATAAGCCCATTCCCGCCATCACACTGCTGATACCACACTATGCGAGTGCAAATTTCTGGGCACTCTAGTGTCCAATCATCTTCCACCTTCGGATCACGAAAGGCACGCAAGCCAATCTACATCCTCAGGTCTAAGAAGATTGAACAGGGGCAACTGTTGTACCCCAAAATTTTCCCTCCCATATTCTTCAAGGTTTGTCAAGGATCATCTTCAAATGGTTCAAGATTCCTCAAGGATTGCACAATCAAACCACCTCCTAAGCCAGCTGAAATCAGGGTTTTGGTTCTCTCAAGGAATTTGGGGTTTTTAGTGGTCCAATCAAGTCTCATAAGCCCATATACATCCTCAAGCACCTATGTGTCAAGTTTCAAGACTCACAGTCCCAAGTTGCACAGTCAAAAGCCCTCTTTGATCTACAATCAACTACAGGGGCAAAATGGTCATTTTGCAGTCAAAAGTCAGAATTTTTTGGTCAACATCTTATTTTGAGTCCACAATCATCATTTGATCAAATCTTGATCACGATTCCACAAGAATGGCTCAAAAATCATCAAGATGCAAAAGTTACTATTTTTGGACAGTAGAAAAGTCAACTGTATCTTGACCAAGGCATAACTTTTTCATGGTTCATCAGAAAAATCTCATCCAATGCTCATTTTGAAGGGGATGAAATTTCCTACAACTCATCTTCACATTCCAAGTCCAATAAATGCTCTCACAAAAAGTTATCAATTTCTACATTATAGGTCAATTTCAAAAGTCAACAAAAATGCACGTTAATTCAAAGACCATAACTTGAGATTGGTAAATCCAAATTATATGGGACCAAAGGCATTGGTTAGAGGACTTCAAGACCTTTCCAAAATGTCCAAGAACATGTTCATATGATCAAAATTGAGCAAGATATGCATTGGAGAAGTTGGGAAATTTTTGTGAATTTGCAAAAGTCAACTTTGCTCAAAACACCTTGTTTTTGCTAATGGGCCTCAAATTCCTTCTTGAAACTTTATCCATGACTAATGCACGACCCATCAAGCCTATTTGAATTTATTTTCTTATTTTTATTAATTATTTGGATTTTTAATTGATTTTAATTCATTTAATTAATTTAAATTGTAGGAAATTCAAAGATATGGTTTTTCAATCTTTTTTTGAAGCAAGAATGACCTAATCAAGCTGGCAAATTCGTGTGAAAATCAAAGGGACAAGAATCTCCAAGTTTGGCAAGTTTTTCCAATCAAAAAGATTCAAAAATATATGATTGCAAATCAAATATTCAAACCATTATTTCATGGATCTTTGCCCAAGGATTTAACCTAATTCTCTTCCTCTATAAGTACACAAGTCAACCCTAATGCATTGGACGTGAATTTGCTGCAAGAAAGCCATAACCACATTCAAAAAAATCCAAGAAAAAGTGAAAACTGTTTTCTATAGTTTAGCACGATTTAAAGACTTTTGTGGTTTCTAATACATTGCAGGGGTTCCCAGAGGCGTATTGCAATCAAAACCAAGTGCTAAGGCTTAAGAAATCACCAAGAACAGTCGCACGGTTTGCTTCTCATGTCCATAATCGAAACTCATATTTCATGCATAATTAACATGTTTTAATCACTGTCTTGTATTGCTTGAACCTATATAAAGCTAATGGTATTGGTTAATTGCATTATAATGCCCAGAATCACAAGTTACCATTGAAGAAATCTAGGGTTCTTGAGCTTCCAAATTGGGGCTTTGTTATCCAGGAAAAATTAGAACCCCTAATGCATATGGTTGGAATCGTCAATGCCAGACGAACATAAAGCTACCATCGTGACATATTTCTATAGCCTGTAGGGCTATTCGCTGTTATTGGTCATCCTGTTTTGTGGGGGTTAAAAACCCCCGCTATCTAACTTGTATTTTGCAGGTTCAAGGAGAACGATGATGAGGTGTAAACATGTGAATGGACAATTCAAATGGCGCGCGTTTTTGTTTGTTGTTCAGCATATTACTTATTTTCCATATATTATTTTTGCTTATCATTATACTAACAAAGCGTGCAAGTTGGCCTGGTGGATGATGCGCTGGACGTTGATCATTGGGACCTGGGTTCAATTCCCAGGTCCCCCAAAATATTTCTATTGTTTTTCATAACGTGATTGCATGCAGGCTTTCAAAGGTGTTCCATCATACACCTCAAACAACCAAGCGCCAAGTGGCTATAGTCATTAATCCAATAGCCAGGATGGGTAGACCACCATGTTCCCAGTCAACTATGCCATAGGGGATCTCCAAAGTCAAACGTGGCTTGGTAGCTTAATGGGCTTCAGATTGCTAATACACCTCCTAATGGGCCAGCACACCCCCCTGGTTTATTCTTTTTTATTTATTTCTTTTTAATTATTTTTACTAATTATTATTATTATTAGTATTTAATTAACAAATTAATATTTTTCATAATAAATTCAGACAACCAAAAAAATGTAAATATTTTTATTAATATTATTATTTATTAATTCCACTTTATTTTTTGTAAATAAATTCTAACAAATTAATTTAGTTTAATTAGGTTTAATTTTGACCTTTTTCATAATAAATAAAATAAATTAGGATTAGGGTTTTTTTACTAACTTTTGACTTTTAATTTCTTTTATTTTTATTTTCATTAAAGACCTAAAAAACTAAAAAAATACTTTTTCTTTTAATTAATTAATTGATTAGTTTTAGGTTTAATATTAATTAAATGCCAAAGGACCAAAATTCATTCTTTTCTCAAAAAGGGTCAAAACCCTAAGACTTTTCCCGATGCAATTTTGTTTCGCGCATGTTTATTCTTGATTCCTATTTTGATCATATTTATGTAACTGTTCCGAGGATGTAATAGATAATTAGGACTTTTATCGCTTTCTTTTAATTTCTCGCATTTACTTTTCAAGGGTTATGTTTTTGGCGATGTAAATACCCGACGCCTTGTAATAGCGTATATTTACTTTCCGCAATTTATTTTCTGCACAATTATTAATTGTTAACTATGCATGACAAGACTTGCCTGGAAATTAAAATCAAACCGTAGCTCACCAATAACATGTACAAGATAATTTAACATGAACCTGACACACTCGCACATGCCACTCCTAGGGTACGCCTCACTTGGTTGCCTCGACGTGGTCATTGAGTATAGGGTGTTTTAGAGGTCGCCCTTCTGTCTAAAGATCCAAGTTGCTTCGAAACGGTTGCCTCGGATAAAAGGATCTAGGACATTTGGGTTACCGCTAAGGCATCCTACCATTGCTTTGGTGACCACACATGTCCCTATAATCGAATTGACCCGAATAACTCCAACGACGGTGCTACCTACTTCTCAATAGTGGGATAATACTGTCTAAAGGACATTTACACAGCTTAATTCCTTAGAGTAGGTAGATTTCTCCTGGGTACTTGCTCTTTCAAAAAACAAAAACAACTTTTCGCACCTACACTTTCAAAATGTTTTCAAACAAACACTTCATACACTCTTGAGGACTGATACAAGAGTTACCTAGAAGTTTTCAAACTAAACTTTTTCAAAACCCACAAACACAAGAAAAACAAACAATTTTTGAAAACATAGTGAGCAAGTACCTAAGAGCCCGTGGATAACCACAGATAGAAAGGGTGCTAACACCTTCCCATTCTATAATCTACCTCCCGAACCGAGAAACATCTCGAAAAGGAATTTTGTTGTGCTTTTGTCCTTTCCTTGTTGGAGAAAATAAAAGACGGTGGTGACTCTTGCTTACCGCGACATTTCGTGAACCAGCATTCCAAAACAGTCAGTTCTATTTCCACCGATCACAGGGACCATCCCTTCGAGCATAACCAAATTGTCACAAATCCAAAGAAGGATTATAAGTTAGGCCTCCCCTAATGCCAAGTAGTGGGACATTAGGTAATTCCCCATAGCAGTCAATGACAAAAATATCTCCCATAGATCGGGAATACCAGAGAATATCCGAGTAAGAAAGTGACATTATCCTTCACGACTGTTGTACCCAAAATTTGCCCTCTCTTTTCTCAAGGCATTTCTCATTCTCAAAAATTCAAGCCTACACAAGTACAATTGGATTTTTCAGCATCAAGTTAAAGAGGAAACTGTTAAAAAGGGCAAAGCTGATAAAAATAATCTTTTTGACAAAATTGAAGAAAAAAAACAAGTTTTCTTCGATTCACATCCTTCGATTGGACTTTTGGCCTCTTTCGATGCAATCTTGGCTTACATCCTTTGATGGAGAGTTAGCCTCTGACACGCTGACTTTCATTCACAAAGCAGTTGCTTCCTGCATGCAACCTTCGATTGCACCATTGGCCTCACATGGTTCAAATTGCAATGGTTGCGTGCATGCTTGCTTCGTTTGAACATTTGATGCCTGCATGCCTGTTTTGATTGGACAAATAATTCCCTTCATGCTTGATTTGATTCACAAAGTGATGGCTAGCTACATGTAGCCTTCGATTTAGAAATAGTTTCCTTCTTACATGCTTCAAAGCAATGGACTCCCACAAGGACATCAGACACAAGACAAAAAGCCTCTTGTTAGCCTTCTTTGATTCAAAAAGGAAAAGCCTCTTGTTGATGTCCTTAGATTCAGAAGACAATTTCCTTCCTTACGCTTGCTCCCAATTCACAAGGCAAGGACCTTCTTCAGGCCAGCAGGCACAAGGAAATGGCCTCCTGCAGCTTCCTTTCGATTCATAAGCCATTTTCCCCTTGCATGCTTACTTCGATTCACAAAAGCTAGGATTACATTTAGGCTAGTATGCACAAGGCAAAAGCTTCCCTATATCTAGCATTCACAAGGCAATGGCGCCCATAAAGAATTGGCTACTTCCATGCTAATTTCGACGGGGCAATATTTCCTTTGGAAACAGTCTGTTTCGATCACACATAATTCATACATTATGGCATACAATGGGTGTCCCATTCAAAAGACATGTCTGGGTGTCCCATTCGAAAAACATGTCTGGGTGTCTCATTTGAAAAACATGTCCTAGTGGCCCGTTCAAAGAATTCCAAATGGTGCACACAAATGATGCATATGGTCCAATTGAAGGACATATATTTGGCCCTTTCAAAGATACACATATGACCCATTCGAAAGACACTTGTTGGGTGAAAATCAAATAGTATTGTTTGAAGAAGAATCCGGTCGAAGGTTAAACCTATGTGGTCAAAACGAAAGGTTAAGATATCAAAAGATGCTCGCTGCCAAGCTCAGGCCTGATACACTGGCCATAACGCTCCAAAACTGCTGCACAACAGTCCTGTAACACTGCCCCTATTCTTGCACCAATTTGGCATACGAACACTGCCCCTTGAAAACTACAAAAACAATTTACCCATTTTGTTCAAAATGCTTTGTTTTCCATCCTAAACCTCAGCCAACTTCGCCTATAAATAAGAGGCTCCATATCATGTCTAGGGGCTCGACAACACATCCAGAGGCATTTGGTAGCTGGGAAAAACTTTGATTGTGTGAAAATTGTCAAACACTTAACACATTATCATACTCAAATTCAAAAGACCATACCTTTGTTTTTGACTCTTTCGAATCCAACACTAGAAACACAACACTTGTTTCTTTTCCCCTTCAAATCCAGGAACAACCCCAAACTTTGTTTTTCTTTCTAATCCAGTAGAAAGAACACTACACATGTTCTCCTTTGAATCCAGAAACAACAAACACACCCCTACTCTTCTGGACCTTCGAATCCAGCACTAGAAACACCACCTTCGTTTCTTCCCTTTGAATCCAGGAGCATCCAGGGAAGCAGCTAAAGGTCCAACTTACATACCCCAGCTTCAAGCAAGGTAAGTCACTCTGACCTTAAGCTTTTCGTTTAAAAACATGTACATAACATTTGTTTCCTTTTTGTTTCCACCTTTTCAGTCTTCTTTCATTGCTAAGCTTTTGGTTTTGTTTCTTGGTTTATCAAACGTTTTTAAGAATTAACTTGGCCAAGATACAATACTAGCATGGCCACAGGCCATGTTGCTATTTAAATCCCAAACGAAAGAAAACAAGAGGAAGGAGGTGTCAATCAAAGCTTTAGGCTTCACCCCTGGCTGCTTCAGAGTTGCAAGTAGAACAAAGAGTGTGGCCTTAGGCTTTTCCACACACAGACTTCTAGGCCATTCGAAGGAAGCAGAAAGGCAGAATCGAAAGCTACCCACACACTGACTTCCAGGTCCCATTCAAAAGAAATAGGAAAGGGATGAAATCAAAAGGCATGTCCTTACTGATTCTAGGCCTAAATTGAAGGAAGCCAGGAAGGGCAGAACCGAAGAGTGTTGCTTCCTGAATCGAAAAGCCCATTTCCTTTCTTTATTTTGTTTTGTCTTTACATTTTCTTGTTATTCAATATGGTTGTAACAATGTAGGATTTATTTTCTGCATTTTTATTGCTATTGTACAAATATTAGTAATTAGGATGTATGGCAAGATAAAACTAACAAGTAGACAACCCAAAAATCAAAGACAAAATGCATGCAATCAAACACGCTATTCACACATGCACCTCTAGGGTAATCCCACTTGTTGCCTTGGAAAATTAGTCATGTCCCTCGAATATGGCCGTTTTAGCAAAGACCCTCGATAAAAGATCGTAGTCCCTCGATGACCCTCGATGTTACCTTCGGTAAACGATCTAGTCCCTAAACGAAAAATTGCTAAAATGTCTCATAGGTTGCATTCTATGACTATACAAATGACCCACGCTCGTCCCTTCACATCCAACGATGGGGCTTCTTACCAAATCAATGGTAAGATAGAAACATCTAAAAGGAGGAGGAAAAGAAAATTAGACCTTTTGAGTAGGTAGGATGCCCATAGTTGCTTGCTTGCTCATAACAAAAACATTTTTCCACATAAACACTTTCATTTGAAACATTTTCAAAAGATAAATCTCTTTGTACGCATTCTTATAGAGACGAGAATCATTAAAAAGACACTTTTCAAAACCACTTTCAAAAACACATTTCACAAACACCTCTTTGAACTATTTTCAAAACCAACACTTTGTACGCATTCTTATAGAAACAAGAATCATTACAAAGACGTTTTTCAAAATACTTTCAAACCCACATCACAAGCACATTTTCAAACAAAATCAAGTGATCTAGCAAGCAACTAAGAGCCCATAAATAACTATGGATGAAAATGGTACTAATACCTTCCCTTTTAATAACCTACCCCCCAAACTCAAGAAATAATCTCGAAAGGTCTTTCCTGTTCTTTTCAACCTTTCCTTATTGGATAAAAGAAAAGTCGGTGGTGAATCTTGCTATCCGCAACAATTATGATCAAACGTAAACACCCAAGTCAGTTCTCCCACTGTATTACAGAACTGGCGACTCTGCTGGGGATTTCTTAAAAGAGGGGTTACCTTAGGGCTATATCACCTTTACTTGATTTCCTTGTTTGACTTGCTTGCTTTACATTATGGTTCCTTGTTTGGGCTTGTTTTGATCCTCTACCCGTATCTGGGGCACCTTTTAGTTAAGTAGCAATAGATTATGGAAATTGTACAATGTAGACTGATATGGTTGAACCAATGGTTACGTTAGTGTGACGCATTTGTTGGTACCGGTATCCCTTGTGCTGAATCGAGGAGAATACGGGGCCGTTGAACGGCGTTATGAAGCACTAACTGACCTTAGAACCTTAATTGAACAACTTGGCCATTAATAAGTAGGGAGATGGCCGATTTCTGTGGAAAGCTGAAAATTGGTTGATACTCGATACTACACTCATTGAGAGTGGACTATTGGGATATATCGGCTGCAGGAAAAGATTGATTGAGCTGAGGCAATGCCTAAAAGAAAGGTCAGTGATATTGAGATTCCCTAGAACCCGGTTACTTTCTAGGATAGGTTGATCTGACTAAACTTCAAGAGGGTACTTACCTACAAACTCCATGCAAGCCCAAACCTAAGGACTTGTCTGCTTTGTGTGTACATAATAACTTTCTTGCTTTACATACTTGTACATAACACCATAACATCATAAGAATTCTCACTTACCATTTCAAGGATTTAGGAATTTATCTTTGCTTTGTTTTTTAGGCCATGAATCCCATTCGAAGGAATACCATCCGAATCAGCTTCGTAAAAGCACACCCTGAACTCCAAGAATTAACATCAAGGGTTCCTGGACATTATCCCTTCACCAAGAAATGTGGTCGACTTCTCAGCCTGGCTACCTCCAATTTCCAAGAAGAAATGATGTGTGTGCTCTTCCAATTCTTTGATCCCATGTATCACTGCTTCACTTTTCCTGACTATTAGTTGGTGCCCACATTAGAAGAGTTCTCTCAACTGTTAGGAATGCTCGTGCTTGATCAAATACCGTTCACTGGTTTAGAGGAGACTCCAAATCCTAAAGTCATTGCCGAAGCCCAACATCTGAAGAGAGCCGATATTATAACAAATTGGGAGACGAGAAGTGGAGTTAAGGGTTTCCTAGCCAAGTTTTGGTTGGAGAAGGCTCGTTCATTCTGGGAGGATATGGATTTTCAAGCTTTTGAAGATGTCTTGGCCCTTCTAATCTATGGTTTGGTTCTATTTCCCAATCCGGAACAACTCACAGATGTGAATACCATCAAGGTCTTCCTCTCTCGTAATCCTATACCTACTTTGCTTGGAGACATTTTACATTGTTTCCACACTCGCACCATGAAGAAAAGAGGTATTCTTTTGTGTTGCATTCCCTTACTCTCTAGGTGGTTTACTTTGAACCTACCTCGATCAACAATAAAGAACAAGAAAGGCTTAACATGGTCTCAAAGGATGATGTCACTCACACACTCTGACATTTATTGGTGTTCTCGATCCTTGGAGGATACTACTATCATTGACCGTTGTGGGGAATTCCCTAACGTCTCTCTGCTTGGAATTAGGGGAGGTATTACCTATAACCCTTCTCTTTTGTTATGACAATTTGGGTATGCACGAAGAGATGGTCCTCACAATGCACTCATCCAAGGTTTGGTATTCGACTATGAGGGCGATAACCAAGGCTACCGTCAAAGGTTCATACGAGCTTGGAGAATGATAAACAAAGTGGATAGCAAGACATTGGGGCGTAAGAACTCCATTCCTTTGGAGCCTTATCTTAAGTGGGTATAAACTCGTGCTCAAAGACTCGGTAGGCCATACCCTGCCATTTTGCCTATCATCATGGAGCCATTTGTTGAAGGAGATGTTCTGTATGCTATCCTTCATCCTACCATGCCTACTTCTCTTGAAGACTTACAAAGAGCTTGGATCCAGCTGAAGGAAGAACGAGACACTTCCGAAGCCCAGTTCTACGCGAGTGAAAAGAAGGTTTTGGAGCTTATGAGACAACTTCATGAGGAGTGAAATTTGAACGCCTAAATTGCGCCAAAGAGGATGCGTTCGACATTTTTGTCTTAGGAGTTCATTTTTATTTATTTCCTCCATTGTAAGCCCAAGGGGAATGATTGTAATCAATTTAAACTTATTAATATAATTGATGTTTACTCCTTTATTTTCTAAAACAAATATAAATTTTCTAAGTCCTTGAAAACATTGCATCCACATACCATGTATCATATCATGACAGGTTTCCCCATACTGGTTGCTCATCTGCTTACTGTTTATTTCAGTAGAGATGGCTCTAGAACAAACTATCAAGGACATTCAGACTCAAAATGTTCAACTTCAAGAAATGTTCTTGAACCTATCCAAGGGGCAAGAAGAAGTGAAAGCACTCCTCACTAGGGGCTTGACCATGAAGAATCCTGAGGACAACAAGGATGACCAGTTGGAGCGGCTACAAACTGAAATGGAAACAATGAAAGTCCAGATGATGGACAACTGGTGGGCCAGATGGATCTTATGCAAAAATTAGATCGGGGACAAGAGTAGCTAAGGACCCTTGTCAACAAACTTCATTAAGATGTTACAACCGTTTGAAACAAATAGTCGAGATTGGGGATCAAGTCATTATTCAGCCTCCCATGAGACAAGAAGCCGGTTTGAGGGAGAGAAGACCTTTCCAAATTGCTGCTACATCATGAGCCCAACAACAACAGGGTAATCGGTGTAAACAGATTGCATCCGATAGGCAGTATACCAAACTAGACATACCGATATTGCAAGTCTTTCAACACATGTTGAAGATGAATTTGGTCACATTAAGGGATCCTCCTCAGAATCCTAATACTACTTCTCCCCGTTACAATTATGGAGAAAGGTGCGCATATCACTCCAATAGTACGGAGCACGATACTGATAGCTATTGGATGTTGAAAAATAAGATTCAAGACCTGATCGACAAATAAGCGTTGGAGTTCACACAAGACGGTCAACTGGAGCTCTTCTACCACCCCTCAAGGGAATTCTTATGAAGTGATGGTCTGGGCGAGGAAATTTTCTATTTATTCGAATTTTCAGTTGTAATTTCTTAGTTTACGTAAACACTTTTCTTTATGTCAGACTTTGGATACTCTCATTAATGCATTAAATATGTTTGTCTTGAATTAATCCATTCATTTTAACTCTATTTAAACTATGCCTTTTACTCCCTTTATGATATTCAACTCTTGTTTCAAAAAAGTTGCAAACCTTTAGAGGGAGGATGATGAAAACAATGCCATAACCTCATGCAGTATGCTTTTGGACAAATCTTTCTGACGATGTACAAGCGTTCCTTCAATCCCTAAACACTGGAGTTATAAGGAAGATAATCCCTAGTCAACCCCTTTGAGCCTAAGAAGCAATAGTTTTTTTCCACACAAAATGAAACCTTTAATCAAAACCCGGGGCAAGGTAGTCTCTCAATTAATTCAAACAAGCATTTAGTCAAAAAATTTCACTTCACATACAACGAATGACATCAAAAACATTCCTCTAAATCAAAAGACGACGATGGTTCCCTATCAAATAGGCAGTTGTGATACGGTGGGAGAACTGACTTGAGGGTTTGCGTTTGTGTTTTCAAATGTTGCGGTTAGCAAGAGTCGCCACCGACTTTTCTTTTATCCAAAAGGAAAGGTGAAAAAGCATAGGAAAGACCTTTGAGATTGTTTCTTGAGTTCGGGGGGTAGATTATGAAAAGGGAAGGTATTAGCACCCTTTTCATCCATGGTTTTCCATTGGCTCTTAGTTACTTGCTAGATCAACTTGCTTTTTGTTTTGAAATTATGTTTTGTGTGGTTTTTGAAAGTATTTTGTAAAAGAGGCCATTCGTTTAGGCAATCTTTGTAATGATTCTCGTTCGTAAGAATGTATATAAAGATGTTTGTCTTTTTTGAAAATGTTTTCAATGTTTGTAAGTTGTTTGGAAATGTGTGTGTTTGTTTTGAAAATAGAAAGGATATTTGTTTGAAAATAGAGCAAGTAACTAGAAGCAATCTACCTACTCAAATGTCTTTCTTATGCATTTTCTATTCTTTTGACATTGTTGTCTTACCATTGATTCGGTAAGCAAACCTATCTTTGGATGTAAACGGGACGGGCGCAGGTCATCGTATAACCATGATTAGCAATGTTGCAAAGTATCTTAGCATTTTGTGAGGGACTAAGATCATTTTATAAGGCAACTTAGAATAGCGTCATCGAGGGACTATGATCTTTTGATTTTGTTTGTTTTGCCAAGATACTTCACATGCGTAATATGGCTATTTTTGTATAAGGCAACAAAGTGGAGAAACCCTAAGGGTGTTCGTATGCAGAGTGTGTTTGATTGCATGCTTTTGTCTTTGATTTTTTGGTGGTCTATTTATTGATTTTATCTTGCCATACACGCCTAATTACTAGCATTTATATTTGAAAGCGATAAATTGCAGAAATGTAAAGTCCTACGCTATTACAATATTTAGGGGGTGAGGGTACAAATTTATGAATGGGGATTACAAATGAAAATAAAGCCCTAAATTACTATTACAACCATATTGAAATACATAGAAGAAAATATTAAATGAACTTGTTTTGTTTTAAGAAAATATTTTTTGTCTTTTGTTTTAAGGAATAAAATAAAGTGTGGACGAAATATTTTTTGGTGTTTTGCTGATTAATGAAATGGAGAGTGCAAGCGAGAAAAATAAAGAAAAATAAAATAACAAGGGGAAGAAAAAAGGAGGATCAACGTGCTGTTAAAAGGAAGTCAGAGGTTCTGACCCTGGCGTGCTGCAGAACAGAAACCTGTTAGTGAAAATGTATAGGTCAGAGGTTCTGACTCTGGCACGCTGCAAAACAGAAACCTGTTAGTGAAAATGTATGAGGTCAGAGGTTCTGAGCCTGCTGGGAACACAGTAATTTTCAGAAGTTCTGATATTACTGATAACAAAACAGGCTCCAAAAGCGCTGGTGCCAATGTCAGAACTTGGTCTCTCTCTCTCTCTCTCTCTCTCTATGCTAGTCAGAACATCTGCAATTTGGTCATTTCTCCTCAAAACAGAAGACATGCCTAGGACCGTTTCAGCATGTGTCATAGCGCTTCAGAAATAAGGAGAATTAGAACCATAAATCAGAGGCAAACATCCCTTTGCTAATTTTAACTCTGAGTTTTAGTTTCTTCAGGAAAGTTATGAACTGATTCATTCTCTACTTAACCGTACAGATGCGTGAAAATCTCAAAACATGTACAATATCAGAAGCATGATATCTACATTATGTTTTTGAGTATGCAAATTTGGTGATGCTTAAGCAATATGGTGAGAATCAGTAGATGCTTACCTTGCAGCTGGAAGAAGTTCTGTGAACTGGAGTTAGCCTCAACTCTGATGATGTTCTGAACAACTTCTTTGAATGGATGGATGGAGGGTATATAGTAGTATGAATACAAAAGTTATGGCAGTTTCCAACGTGTGAGTCAGAAACTGTATGGGTGTTTTTTAGTCAAGAAATATTTTGAGAACAAATGGAGTTTGAAAGCAAGGGATCCAAAGTTAATGGTTTGTATGTTGTGTCTACAATTTTTGAAACTCTAGGAATTTTGGACAGAGATTCAAGGTTTTTTCTTGCTCAAACTTTCTGTCTCTTTTCAGCAATTTTTTTGGCCCCCGTTCTCCGTGACCAATGGCATTCTATTTATAGGCAAAGCTTTGTGGGTTTTAAAATGTCAAGTGGCGCCAATATCATGCACTAGATGCTGACTTACTCTTGAAGAAAGTTCAAAAAAGGTTGTGATGATTGACAACTTTTAGCCTAGGCTGGATTATTAAGCAAGGATTAAGGAAAAGTGACACCCATAAGCGAAAAGTAGCGCACGGACCCATACCTAAATCTGTACAAAGGTATTTCTATGCTACACATGGAGAGACCCTTTGGACAAAGATTCAAAAGTGGTTGTGAGCATTAATGAGCATTAAATGGTGATGAGATTTGTCAAAATCAGAAATCTTGTAATATGAGATTTACATGATTACTTAAATCTGAGCCATTAGTTCCACTTCAGCATAGTCCAAAACGATGCGCCCAAGTTCTGATCTTGGTATCCTATTGCCTCAGCAAGTTCTGAGGGATCCCCAGGCTTTCCAGCATGTTCTGAAAGAGCATTCAGATTTTTTTCATCACGTTTTATAATCTTCTGGCAACTTCTGACTTAGCTGGCATAGATGCTGAAGAGCCACATTCTGACTGAATGTTATGTGCTGAGCTAAGTTTGCATCTTCTGACTGCTCCTGTCTGGAGGTTGGCTCAGAAGTTCTGAAGTGTCATTTTTTCTTAAATACTTAGAAAAATCCCAAGTATTTAGAAATTTGGCTTTTCCATAGTAAATTTGACTTTTGAACTTTAGATGGAACAAACTTCCTGTTTCAACATGTTTTGATGAAATATGATTTTTGAGATTTGATTTTGATCAAAAGGTCAAAGTTTGGTATTTCAGCGTGTAAATGACCATTTTGCCCTTATGAGTGATCTTCATGAAAAATTTGCAATTCAAAGCTTGGGATTGGATGGAAGCAAACCTGAGGATCCAGGGTGATTTCTTGAGAAAAATGAGAGGGCAAATTTTGGGGTACAACAGCTGCCCCTGTTCAATCTTCTTAGACTTGAAAAGCGAGATTGACATGTTTGTCGTTCGTGGCTTGAGAGTGGAAGATGATTGAATATTAGAGTGCCTAGAAATTTGCACTCGATGACGCGCTGGTTGATTGTGTAGGGAATTGGCTTAAAAGATGCCATTTGGAGAGGTGGTAGAATCTTGTTGGAGACGGGCTTGTAGATTCCATCCAAGAATGTTTGTTGAGATGTAATTTGTATGTTTGAACATTAGAATGGCGTCTGTACTTAGAGTGTATCTGTATTGTATTAAAAGGTTGAATCTGCATGAATATCAGAATGGCTTCCGGGTCTGGAGCGTATCTGAACTGTATCAGATAGTGTCTTCGAATCTGAATGAGTATCAGGAAAGATTTCGTGTCTAGAGCGTATCTGAACTGTATCAGGTAGTGTCCTCGAATGAGTATCAGAATGCCTTCCGTTTTTGGAGCGTATCTGAACTGTATCAAAAGTTGAATCTCAATGAGCATCAAAATGGCTTACGTGTTTGGAGCGTATCCGCACTGTATCAGGAGTAGAATCTGAATGAGTATCAGAATGACTTCTGTGTCTGGAGCGTATCCGTACTATATCAGGAGCTGAATCTGAATGAGTATCAGAATGGCTTACGTGTCTGGAGCGTATCTGAACTGTATCAAGAGTTGTCTTTGAATCTGAATGAGTACCAGAATGTCTTCCGTGTCTGGAGCATATCTGAGTTGTATCAAAAGTTAAATCTGAATGAGCATCAGAATGGCTTCCGTGTCTGGAGCGTATCTGAACTGTATCAGGAGTTGTCTTTGAATCTGAATGAGTACCAGAATGGCTTCCGTGTCTGGAGCGTATCTGAACTGTATCAGGAACGTCTTTGAATGAGTATCAGAATGGCTTTCGTGTCTGGAACGTATCTGAACTGTATCAAGAGTTTTCATATTGTTAATGGTAGCTGTTAATCTTATCCTGAAAAAGGTAAAATGTTAGCTGAAACACAAAGTTATGTTGCATGAAATGTATGATGCGATGCATTCGCTTTATCAGTTTTCATGATATATGGATGTAATGTATGCGCATGTGAGCTGATTTGCTGTATTGTTGTCAGATTGGGGAAAATAAATCCCCGACTGCTACTGAGGATATGTTGAATTTCCATGTCTTGAAGTTGAAGTACCGACGAACTCTTGTTGAGAGAAATAAATTCTTTTGTGAGGGCAATGCCATGTATTGCCTGTAAGATCTGCTTGGGGAAACATGAGAATATTGACGACTTCTACTGGGGATTAATCATTTGAAACTTCGTTCCACTTGGAGATTAGTGAAAACCCTATGGGGAGAATGTTTTGTTCCTGCTTGGGAAAAAGAATTCAGGAGTCTCAGTTGTCTGTTGTTTACTGGGGAATTATCCTTGGCTGAAGAGAATCAAAAGCTAGCTGTTATCTGGTCGGATTCCAGGCTTCACAACAACCTGTTGGGGAATTTGGAGAAATTGGGCGATTTCTACCGGGAATTGATAAACTAGAAGCTTCGTTCTGCTGGGTAGCTGGGAGTTTTGTTCCACTGGGGATTAGTGAAAACTCTGTGGGGAATATGGAGTGGTCTAGGGACGTTTTTCTGTTCTTTCAACCTATCAGTAATTGTTTTTCTCGTCTTGTTCATTTGTAAACAGTGATTACACTCAAATGCATATGTTCATCAATGAATCATTGGACGTTTTTGCAAACAAAACACAATTGTGAAGAAAAGACAAATAGTTTTTGTACTTTCAAAGAGATATCTTTGTATTTACTTTGAGTAAGTGTTTTGTACAAAGGAGACGAACATTCTAGTAAGAGAATGCCGTCGTAAACAAGAAAAATTTGATACAAAAAGATAGCTACGTGCAAAAATCCCATGGGGTTCCCATCCTGCTATAGCCTTTGTATCTCCGGGTATCTTGTCTATTTGCCTTGTCTGAAGATGATCGAATTGATTAGGAACTTCAAGTTTGTCAGTGGAAGCCAAAGGTTGTCCGTAAGTAATTCGACGGGACATAGTCATACGCTTTTATTCCCTAACTTTTTCCTGGACCGCCCTTTCGGGTTTTCAGTCCACCGGGAAACCCTTTTTTACCCAAGTCGCCCTTTCAGGTTTTCAACTTGCCGGGTGTATATATTTTTTATTTTATCCCTAACTTTTGCCCGAACCTTTTTGGTTCGCCGGGATGCCCTTGTTTTGCCTAGGTATGTCAACCTAGCGGGTCTCTTATGCGTATTATTTTTTGACTATGTCCGCGTTCGCAGGGTATGGTAGGTCGTCGCCGTCCATGGTGGTCAAGATCATCTCCCCACCGGAGAATATGTTCTTGATTATAAATGGTCCTTCATAGGTAGGAGTCCATTTGCCCCTGGGATCAGTTTGCGGCAGGATGATACGTTTGATCACTAGATCCCCAACTTGATATACTTGGCGTCTGACTTTCTTGTTGAAAGCCTTGACCATTCATTTTTGATACATTTGACCATGGCAAACAACAATAAGTCATTTTTCATCAATTAAGTTCAGTTGATCAAGTCGAGTCTAGATCCAATCGTCTTCATTCAAACCTGCATCCTTTACAATCCTCAGAGAGGGGATTTGAACCTCAATGGGTAAGACGGCTTCCATGCCATATACCAAAGAATAAGGTGTTGCCCCAGTTGATGTGTGAGTTGTGGTACGGTACCCGTGGAGAGTGAATGGTAGCATCTCATGCCAGTCTTTGTATGTGACTGTCATCTTTTGTATGATCTTTTTAATGTTTTTATTTGCCGCTTCGACAATACAATTCATCTTTGGCCGATAGGGAGAAGAATTATGATGCTGGATCTTGAATTGCTCGCACAAGGAAGTGATCATAGTGTTATTAAGATTTGTACCAATATCAGTGATGATCCTTTTCGGGATAACGTACCGACAAATGAGATTTTGCTTGATGAAGCAGGCAACAACATTCTTAGTAATGGAAGCGAAGGAAGCTGCTTCGACCCATTTGGTAAAATAGTCAATGGCCACTAGGATTAAGCGGTGTCCATTGGAGGTTGTAGGCTTGATCTCCCCAATCATATCAATTCCCCATATAGCAAAGGGCCAAGGAGCCGTCAAGACATTCAGAGGAACCAGAGGTACGTGCACCTTATCCGCATAAATTTGACACTTATGACAGGTCTGAGAGTGTTGATAGCAATCTGCTTCCATGGTAGACCAATAATAGCCTGCCCGCAGGATTTTCTTCGCCATCGTATGCCCACTGGAGTGGGTGCCAAAAGTACCTTCATGTAATTCATCCATGATATTTTTCGCCTCAATCTTATCCATACACCGAAGCAAAATGGAGTCATGCTTGCGTTTGTATAGGATGCCATTACTAAGGAAGAACTTAGCAGATAACCTCCTTAAGAACTTCTTATCATTGATTGAAGCTCCTTCTGGATATTCTTGAGCCTCGAGATACCTCTTGACTTCATGAAACCAAGGCTGGTCCACTATCTCTTCAGTATTAATCTCGTGACAATGTGCCGGTTCATCCATTCGTTTGATGGTGATCTGGGGAGCCTCGTTATCCCAATTAAGTTTAAACATAGATGACATCGTGGCTAGAGCGTCTGCTAGCTGATTTTCTTCTCGCGGGAAATGCTCGAAGGTAATCTTCTCAAAATGTGGCAGCAATGTCAAAACATTTTCTTTGTAAGGGATAAGGTTTGGGTTCTTAGTGTACCATTCCCCTTTTATCTGACTGATGACCAAAGTTGAATCTCCAAACACATCTAAAGATTTGATTCCCAGATTTATGGAAACCTTGAGGCGTAAAATGCATGCTTCGTACTCTGCCATGTTGTTTGTACAATTGAAGCAAAGTCTGACAGTAAAGGGAGTATGACACCCTTTCGGAGATATGAGTACGGCGCCGATACCATTACCAAGTGCATTGGAGGCCCCATCAAAGAATAGGGTCCATTGGGATCCTTGTTCAGGTCCGTCATATGGTCTGATTTCTTCACAGTTGTCTAATGTCATGATGTCTTCATCCGGGAATTCAAATTTCAAGGACTGATAATCTTCTACAGCTTGATGAGAAAGATGATTAGCTAGCACACTTCCCTTTATAGCTTTTTGGGTAGTATACTGTATGTCATATTCTGTTAGGATCATTTGCCATCTAGCTATTCTCCCTGACAGAGAAGGCTTTTCAAAGATATACTTTATCAGATCCATCTTAGATATCAACAGAGTAGTATGAGTCAGCATATACTGTCTTAGCCGGCGAGCAGCCCATGCCAGAGCGCAGCAAGTTTTCTCGAGCAGTGAATATCTGGTTTCACAGTCGGTAAACTTTTTGCTCAGGTAGTAAATAACGTGCTCTTTTCGGCCAGACTCGTCATGCTGCGCCAATACACACCCCATTGAGTTTTCTAAAACAGTCAGATACATGATCAATGGTCTTCCCTCGACTGGTGGCATAAAAACAGGAGGCTCTTGTAAGTACTCTTTGATTTTGTCGAAAGCAGTCTGGCATTCATCATTCCACTTGACTAATTGATCTTTCTTCAGTAATTTGAAGATTGGCTCACAAGTAGCTGTTAGGTGAGAAATGAATCTGGCAATATAGTTCAGGCGTCCCAAGAATCCTCTGACTTCCTTCTTTGTAGAAGGAGCAGGCATTTCTTGTATCACTTTAACCTTGGCAGGATCGACCTCAATGCCTTTGTTACTGACGACAAAACCTAAAAGTTTACTGAACCGTACTCTGAATGTGCACTTGTTTGGATTCAATCTTAGCTTATACTTCTTCAATATTTCAAACAACTTTTGCAAGTGATCCAAGTGCTCTTCTTCTGTTTGTGATTGGGATATCATGTCGTCTACGTAGACCTCTATTTCATGATGTATCATGTCATGAAACAAACTACCATGGCACGCTGATAGCTGGCCCCATCATTCTTCAGTCCGAATGGAATCACTTTGTAGCATAATGTCCCCCACTGTGTGACAAATGTAGTTTTCTCCATGTCCTCAGGTGCCATTTTGATTTAATTGTAACCTGAGAATCCGTCCATGAAGGAAAACACCTTGTGCTGGGCTATATTATCAACCAAGATATCTATGTGGGGAAGTGGAAAATCATCTTTAGGGTTGGCCCTATTCAAATCTCTATAGTCCACATACATTCGTACTTTTCCGTCCTTTTTAGGCACGGGAACAATGTTGGCTACCCATTTAGGATAGGAAGTGACAACCAAGAATCCAGCATTAAATTGTTTCATGACTTTCGCTTTGATTTTCACTGACATGTCAGGTCTCATGCGGCGTACTTTTTGTTTTACTGGTGGACAGTCTTCTCTAGTTGGCAGACGATGTACCACGATGTCTATATCAAGTACCGACATGTCTTCATATGACCAGGCAAAGATCTCGACATAATCATGCAACAGCTGAATCAAACACTCCTTGACACTAGGCTCCAGATTGGCCCCCACCTTGACCTCTTTTATGTCCTCTTTGGTACCCAGATTGACCGTATCCACAAGTTTCTCATGAGGATGAATAGCTCTTTCCTCTTGTTGTAGTAGTCTGGCAAGTTCCCCTGGTACTTCACAATCTTCCTCACCTTTGTCTTCGGCTTGGTAGATTAGATCTTTAGAGTCACTAAAGGCCATAGCAGTATCGTTACCCATGGGATCCGGAATGGAGGGGTACCTGCATTTGTGAGTGTGGGTGTGTGTAAGGGTATAGCCATCTTTAAACAAATAAAATGTAAAAGAAAAACAATGAGCACAAGAAGTTTGTATTTGAAAAACGTCCATGATTCATTGAATGTCATATAAAGATGAAATAAAAATCCTTACAAATGGACCATTGTGCCTCGGGCAAGACGCAAGGTTTTAAATGTGCGAATTGTTTGTGAATATTACAAGTCCAACAGAAATGTAAAAGATAAATTACTGAGGGATGAAAGTTATGGGGACAAAGTCTCTGACTTCCCAATTGTGGAATCCTCCATTGACAGTAGGAAAGATCCAATCCTCCAAGCTGCAATCCTCTTCACCATCTTCCACTGCATTGACCTTTCGGTTGCTAATCTTCAAGGGTGGCCCTCCAGCACGGGCATGGCACACAACCTTCTGAGCACTTGAAGTAAACCCTAAGCCAAACTTGTCATATTTGTAAGGAATATCCAGAAGTTTCCCCTAGATGGTGCATTCACCCTCTTCTATTACTGCTTTGGCGTCCTTTAGAGATGACATCAGGAGCAGAGGCTTTGTAATCTTGGGAATTTGGGATATAGTCTTGGTTACCGCTACCTCTTGAGAGACTTCTTCGAAATGTTGAAAAGGAGTTTCAATGAACTCGCTGTCCAATTCCACATACCGGAAGGAATTGAGGTGGCTAATCATATACTCTTCCTCTCCGTGGACAGTGATAATCTTTCCATGGACCGGATATTTCAGCATCTGGTGTAGTGTGGAGGTGACATCACCGGTATTATGGATCCATGGTCGTCCTAGCAGACAAGAGTAAGAGGGGCGAATGTCCATTACATAGAAGGTTGAGTTGAAAGTCTAAGTCCCAACCTTTATGAGGATATCCACTTCCCCGTGCACCATCCTCTTTGAGCCATCAAATGCTCTCACGACTATGTTACTGGGTTTCAACGTTAATCCTTCGCAATCTAGTCTATCGAGAGCTTTCTTCGGTAAAACATTCAAAGATGAGCCGGTGTCCACCAAGACATGGGCCAGAGTTGTTCCTCTACATTCCACAGAGACGTGCAATGCCTCGTTGTGCTTTCTTCCCTTTGGTGTCAGATCAACCTCCGAGAAGCCTAGGCCATTGTCTACCGTCAAACTGGCCACACAATCTTGAAATTGATCAGCCGATGTCTCTTGAGGCACATGGGCTGTCTTCAGAAACTTCACCAGAGCTTTCGTATGTGCCTCCGAGCACAGTAACAAAGCTAACATGGAGATTTTGGAGGGAGTTTTCCCCAACTGTTCAACTACGTCGTAGTCGCTCTTCTTTATTATTCTCAGGATCTCCTCAATTTCCTTTTTGGAGGTTTCGGGGATAGTCAGTGGTTGAGCCTTCGTCCAGACAGGCTCCTCTTGAGTACTTTTTCCTAGAATTTCAGCAGTAGGGGTATTGGTAGGGATAACAACAGGGGGTGTGTCATCTTTGTCAGTAGGAGTACTTGCATATATGATTATTGGTACTGAGGTAACCTTTGGAATAGCCACGGGTCCAAAAATGCCTTTGGATGGGCAATTTCTAGGGAGAAGATTCTACCGCTACGGGTAATCTTAGTGGTTCCGACAATATTGCTAATGTTGGAGTTTTCTTCTTTGGAGCTCATCTCTTCGGAAGCCAACCCATCTTGTTTGATACCATGGTAGTAGATGTCTCCACCGTAATTCCACGACACTGTTTTGTCTGATTCATACGGGACCGGCCCGGGCATTGTGATTATAAGAGGAGTGTTTTTTGGAACCGATGTAATCCTAACGGGTCTTTTGGGGACCCTGGAAGAATTGGCGGAGATGGTTATGATTGAAACGTCTTCAATAGGAACAGGTGAAACAGGAGTACTTTCAAACAGAATCTCTTTGTTGTCTATCAAGCGTTGAATGCTTGTCTTCAACAAAGGGCAAGCAGTTGGTGAGGATAAGCAGAGATGGAAGTCTTAATTACAACCCAGGAATATACCGGCTTTCAACAAGTTTATCTTAATGATTGGGAGTGGAGTCAAGAGTTCGTCAACTGTGGTAACAAATAAATCTTCTTCAATAGCATTAGTGTTGTGACCATGTCTAGGCATAGGAGAAGAAATGATTTTTGGCTTCTCGGGTGCATCAAACTCAATCTCTTTTGCATCTATAAGGTCTTGAATTTTATTTTTTAGGGCCCAATAGTTGTTGGTGTTATGACCCGTACTATCGGAATGATATGCACATCTGGCATTTGGGTGATAATAAGGGGACGCCGTGTTGGGGTTCTTGGGAGCTTCTTTCAGAGTTGTCAAATTGGATTTCAGAAGATGCGGTAAAACCTGGGCTAGAGTCATATTGATTTTGGTGAATTGCCGGACTGGCCTCTCTATCCTCGGTTGATTACTTCTTGGTTGATCAGTTGTAGGCTTTGGGATCATAACAACTCCTACCATTGGTCGGCGTTCAACTCTCCTTTGGTTCCTTTGTGTGTAAACAGCAGATACCTCCTTCTTCCCAGTGAAATTTTCTCACAGCTGTAGAGGCAGATGAATCCTTCTGAATCTTTCCACTTTTTATGCCAGCTTCCACCCTCTCTCCGATTAGTATTAACTCAGTAAATCCAGCAGATGAGCTTCCAATCAGATGGTTAAAGAAAGGACCCGATAGAGTGCCTAGGAACATATCCACCAACTCCCTTTCAGACAGAGGGGGTTGCACTCTCCCAGCTAAATCCCCCCATTTCTGCGCGTAATCCTTGAAACCCTAATTTGAAGCCATTTCCATACCCTAAAGTTGAGTACGGGTAGGCGCCAAATCTTCATTATACTGGTATTGCTTATAGAAAGTTGTGGCAAGATCTTCCCAGTTGTGGACGTCGGCCCTTTCCAATTGGTAAAACCAATCGAGTTGTGTTCCAGATAGGCTATCTTGGAAAAAATGCACCCATAGGTCTTTATCGGCGGAGTGCGGCTGGATCTTTCTCACATATGATCGGAGGTGCATCTTAGGACATGACACCCCATCATATTTTGCAAACAATGGCACTTTGAACTTCGGTGGGATCACAAATCCCGACACTAGCCCCAATTCTTCAAAGTCTAGACCTGGTACCCTTTGTATTTCCATAGCGTTCAAACGTTCTTCAAGATGTCTGTACTTATCATCAGCTGGAGGATACTGTTCTTCGGAGTAGTCTTCCTCTTCTTCCTCCTCTTCATATTCTGACGGAACCGCTGTTTCCTTTCCCTTTCCTTCATCAGAGGTTGTTGCAAAATTCAAGGTTCTTCTGGTCTGTCCTTGAAACCTTCTACCCATGATTACAACACCGGTTGGTTTTTTCTCTTTCTTCTTCTTTTCTTTGGCCAATATAGTCTTCAACTCTTCTTGTCCTTTGGCCAGGGTTATGAGTAACTGTTGGAACTGCGTGTTTTAAACTTGAAGATCTTTGACTGTCTGTTCGAGATCCATCTTACTGAAATAAACAGTAGGGAGATGAGGAAACTCGTTGCAAAAGACCTGTTTATGTTATGATGAATGAAGATGCAATATGCAAATGATTTCAAGGAAATTTAGAGATTTAAATTTGTTCAAACCAAAAAGGAACACACGTCATATTAAAAATCCAAGTTTTAATACATCATGCCTCCTTGGGCTTTCAAAATACAACCGAATTCCTAAGACAAAAAGACTGAACGCTTCCTCTTTGGAGCAATGTAGGCATTTAGGTTTTTCTCTTCATGAAGCAGTTTGGTGAGCTCCAGAACCTTCTTCTCACTGGCGTAATATTGGGCTTCAAAGGTGTCTCGCTCTTCCTTCAACTGAACCCAAGCTTTCTGCAGGTCTTCGAGAGAGGTAGGCATGTCGAGATGAAGAACGGTGTATGGGACGTCTCCTTCAATAACATGCTCAATGATGACATGAAGGATGGGAGGGTAAGGCATTAAGAGACTCTGGGCACGAGCCCGTACCCACTTAAGGTAAGGCTTGAGAGGGATAGAGTTTTTATGTCCCAAAGTTCTACTGTCCACCATGTTCACCATTCCCCAAGCACGTGTAAACCTCTGGCGGTAACCTTGGTCTTCTTTGTCGTAGTCAAACACCAGACCTTGGATGAGCATCTCATGAGGGTCGTCTCTTCGGGCATACCCAAACTGTCGAAGAGCTAAGCATGGGTTATAGGTGATACCTCCCCTAACACCAAGTAGAGGTACGTTAGGGAACTCCCCACGGCGGTCAATGATAGAGACATTTTCCCAGGATCTCGAACAGCAACGAATATCAGAATGGGTGAGAGACATCATCCTTTGAGACCAAGTCAGTCTTTGCTCGTTCTTCAATGCTGACTGAGGCAGGTGTGAGGTGAACCATTTAGCGAGTAGGGGGATACAACACAAAAGAGTACCTCTTTTCTTCAGGTGCGGGTATGAAGGCAATGCAAGATATCTCCTAGTAAGGTAGGTATAGGATTGCAAGAGAGAAAGACTTTGATGGCGTTAACGTCTATGAATTGGTCTGAATTGGGGAAAAAAACCAAACCATAAATGAGAAGAGTCGGGACGTCTTCGAAAGCCTGAAAATCCATGTCGTCCCAGAATGAACGAGCCTTTTCCAATAGAAACTTAGCTAGAAAGCCTTTAACCCCGCTTTTTGTCTCCCAATTGGTTATGGTGTCGGCCCTCTTCATATGTAAAGCTTCAGCGATGACTTCAGGTTTTGGAATCCCTTCTAGACCGGTGAACGGTATTTGATCAAGCACAGGCACCCCTAAGAGTAGAGAGAACTCTTCAAGGGTAGGTACCAATTGATAGTCCGGGAAAGTGAAACAATGATGTAAGGGATCAAAGAATTGGAATAGTACACACATCATCTCTTCTTGGAAGTTGGATGTAGCCAAACTGAGGAGTCGACCATATTTCTGGGTGAAAGGAGAATCCCCGGGCACCCTTGAGTCTAACTCTTGAAGTTAGGGATGTGCTTTTACAAAGCTGATTCAGATGCTGTTTCTTCGGAGGGAATTCATGTCCTACAAAAAAAAAACAAAGATAAATTTCTAAATCCTTGAAATGGTTAGTGAGCATGCATATGATGTTCTTGATGTTTATGATGTTTATGTACAAGTAAATATATACACACCACAAACAAATCCCTATGTTTTAGGCTTGCATGAGTTTTGTAGGTAAGTACCCTCTTGAAGTTTAGTTGGCTTAAACCTGTCCTAGCAATAGTGATCGGGTTCTAAAGGATCTCAATATCATCGACCTTTCTCTTAGGCATTGTCTCAACACAACAATCTTTTCTTGCAGCCGATATATCCCAAAAGTCTAGCCTCAATGAGTGTAGTATCGAGTATCAACCAATTTTCAGCTCTACACCGAAATCGGCTATCTCACTATGTCCTAATGGCCAATTTTGTTCAATTAGGGTTCTAAATTCAATTAGTGCTTCATGACGCCACTCAGCGGCCCCGTATTCTCCTCGATTCACCACGAGGGATACTGGTACCCAGAAATGCGTCGCACTAACATAGCCATTGTCTCAACCATATCGGTCTATGCCGTACAGACTCCATAATCTATTGCTATTTACCTAAAAAGGTGTCCCAGATCCTGGTGGAGGATCAAAGCAAACCCAAACAGAGAACCAAATGTAAAGCATACAAATCAAATAATGAAAGTAAGTAAAGGTGATCTAACCCTAAGGTAACCCCACTTTTATAATGTCCCCAACAGAGTCGCCAATTCTGTGATACAGTGGGAGAACTAACTTGAGGGTTTGCGTTTGTGTTTTCAAATGTTACGGTTAGCAAGAGTCGCCACCGACTTTTCTTTTATCCAAAAGGAAAGGTGAAAAAGTACAGGAAAGACCTTTGAGATTGTTTCTTGAGTTCAGGGGGTAGATTATGAAAAGGGAAGGTATTAGCACCCTTTTCATCCATGGTTTTCCACGGGCTCTTAGTTACTTGCTAGATCAACTTTCTTTTTATTTTGAAATTGTGTTTTGTGTGGGTTTTGAAAGTATTTTGTAAAAGAGGCGATTCGTTTAGGCAATCTTTGTAATGATTCTCGTTCGTAAGAATGTATACAAAGATGTTTGTCTTTTTTGAAAATATTTTCAATGTTTGTAAGTTGTTTGGAAATGTGTGTGTTTGTTTTGAAAATAGCAAGGATATTTGTTTGAAAATAGAGAAAGTAACTAGAAGCAATCTACCTACTCAAATGTCTTTCTTATGCATTTTCTTTTCCTTTGACATTGTTGTCTTGCCATTGATTCGGTAAGCAACCCTATCTTTGGATGTAAACGGGACGGGTGCGGGTCATCGTATAACCATGATTAGCAATGTTGCAAAGTATCTTAGCATTTTTTGAGGGACTAAGATCATTTTATAAGGCAACTTAGAATAGCGTCATCGAGGGACTATGATCTTTTGATTTTGTTTTTTTTGCCAAGATACTTCACATGCGTAATAAGGCTATTTTTGTATAAGGCAACCAAGTAGAGAAACCCTAAGGGTGTTTGTGTGCATAGTGTGTTTGATTGCATGCTTTTGTCTTTGATTTTTTGGTGGTCTATTTATTGATTTTATCTTGCCATACACGCGTAATTACTAGCATTTATATTTGAAAGTGATAAATTGCAGAAATGTAAAGTCCTACGCTATTACAATATTTAGGGGGTGGGGGTACAAATTTATGAATGAGGATTGCAAATGAAAATAAAGCCCTAAATTAATATTACAACCATATTGAAATACATACAAGAAAATATTAAATGAACTTGTTTTGTTTTAAGAAAATATTTTTTGTCTTTTGTTTTAAGGAATAAAATAAAGTGTGGACGAAATATTTTTTGGTGTTTTACTGATTAATGAAATGGAGAGTGCCAGTGAGAAAAATAAAGAAAAATAAAATAACAAGGGGAAGAAAAAAGGAGGATCAGCGTGCTGCTAAAAGGAAGTCAGAGGTTCTGACCCTGGCGTGCTGCAGAATAAAAACCTGTTAGTGAAAATGTATAGGTCAGAGGTTCTGACCCTGGCACGCTACAAAACAGAAACCTGTTAGTGAAAACGTATGAGGTCAGAGGTTCTGAACCTGCTTGGAACAAAGTAATTTTCAGAAGTTCTGATATTACTGATAACAAAACAGGCTCCAGAAGCGCTGGTGCCAATGTCAGAACTTGGTCTCTCTCTCTCTATGCTAGTCAGAACATCTGCAATTTGGTTATTTCTCCTCAAAACAGAAGACATGCCTAGGACAGTTTCAGCAGGTGTCATAGCGCTTCGGAAATAAGGAGAATCAGAAGCATAAATCAGAGGCAAACATGCCTTTGCTAATCTTAACTCTGAGTTTCAGTTTCTTCAGGAAAGTTCTGAACTGATTCATTCTCTACTTAAGCATACAGATGCGTGAAAATCTCAAAACATGTACAACATCAGAAGCATGATATCTACATTGTGTTTTTAAGTATGCAAATTTGGTGATGCTTAAGCAATGTGGTGAGAGTTAGCAGATGCTTACCTTGCAGCTGGAAGAAGTTCTGTGAACTGGAGTTAACCTCAACTCAGATGATGTTCTGAACAACTTCTTTGAATGGATGGATGGAGGGTATATAATAGTATGAATACAAAAGTTATGGCAGTTTCCAACGTGTGAGTCAGAAACTGTATGGGTGTTTTTTAGTCAAGAAATATTTTGAGAACAAATGGAGTTTGAAGGCAAGGGATCCAAAGTTAATGGTTTGTATGTTGTGTCTACAATTTTTGAAACTCTAGGAATTTTGGACAAAGATTCAAGGTTTTTTCTTGCTCTAACTTTTTGTCTCTTTTCAGCAATTTTTCTGGCCCCCGTTCTCAGTGACCAATGGAATTCTATTTATAGGAAAAGCTTTGTGGGTTTTAAAATGTCAAGTGGCACCCATATCATGCACTAGATGCTGACTTACTCTTGAAGAAAGTTCAAAAAAGGTTGTGATGATTGACAACTTTTAGCCTAGGATGGATTAGTAAGCAAGGATTAAGGAAAAGTGACACCCATAAGCGAAAAGTAGCGCACAGACCCATACCTAAATCTGTACAAAGGTATTTCTATGCTACACGTGGAGAGACCCTTTGGACAAAGATTCAAAAGTGGTTGTGAGCATTAATGAGCATTAAATGGTGATGAGATTTGTCAAAATCAGAAATCTTGTAATATGAGACTTGCATCATTACTTAAATCTGAGCCAACAGTTCCACTTAAGCATAGTCCAAAACGACGCACCCAAGTTCTGATCTTGGTATCCTGTTACCTCAGCAAGTTCTGAGGGATCCCCAGGCTTTCCAGCATGTTCTAAAAGAGCATTCTGATTTTTTTCATCACGTTTTATAATCTTCTGGCAACTTCTGACTGAGCTGGCGTAGATGCTGAAGAGCCACATTCTGACTGAATGTTATGTGCTGAGCTAAGTTTGCATCTTCTGACTACTCCTGCCTGGAGGTTGGCTCAGAAGTTCTGAAGTGTCATTTTTTCTTAAATACTTAGAAAAATCCCAAGTATTTAGAAATTTGACTTTTCCATAGTAAATTTGACTTTTGAACTTTAGATGGAACAAACTTCCTGTTTCAACATGTTTTGATGAAATATGATTTTTGAGATTTGATTTTGATCAAAAGGTCAAAGTTTGGTCTTTCAGCGTGTAAATGACCATTTTCCCTTATGAGTGATCTTCATGAAAAATTTGTAATTCAAAGCTTGGGATTGGATGGAAGTAAACCTGAGGATCCAGGGAGATTTCTTGAGAAAAATGAGAGGGCAAATTTTGGGGTACAACAACAGTCATTATCTCTCAAAAGAAAAGCCCAGTAAGTCAAAACATACAAAGGAGACTTAAGAAAACTGGGGCATCCCGCTGGCTGTACTCTCAAAACAAGAACATTCAGGAAAAAATTAGGAACAATAAATAAAAAAAGAGGTCGCTACAAATCCTCGACAACATGAAAAATGTTGCAAAAATAAGTGCCTTCCGATAAACTTAACTTATCCGAACCATCACCAAAACGTCATTTCAGACTCAATTAGAGTTCAAATGCACAATTGACTGAGCTTAGGACTGGAGAACATCACGAGGAACGGGCGGGTACAAATACACTTTGAGCCTTACCCTTTGTTTCTTAAACCGTGAACCAAGTCAGACTACAACCTTCAAAAGTCCTAATTGAAGCATGGGTTGGTTCAAAAGCATACTGTTACAAAAGGTATCCTGACTCCTGTAAGGCTTTACTCTAAAATCCTGATTTGAATTCACATTCTTACAAAAATTCTTTTTCTACTAAAACACATTTTCAAAACTTCAAGACAAGCATAAACTTTGCATTATTTGAATATCGCTGTTTGCATATGGCTAATTGTTTGACAGCGGAGAAATTCACACGACGAATATCCAGCGAGCTCTCTCATTGAACAAAATCAGTCCAAATGGGATGACACTTCCAACGACAAATCTCCCATAAGCAGGGGGGCATGACATGTCACTGTCCAACTCGTCTGTGGGCAGTCAAGTCGAGATTCCAAGAAATATCTCAAGAAATTTTGAATATACCAGGGGCAGGTCTGCATTTGAATCACTTGGGGCATTGAGCTTGAATTCCAATGAAGGGTCGCATAAGACCAAGCAAACATTTTTCCGTCAATGCTTCAACACTTGTTACTAGGGGAAGTGACAAGGCGATCCCCAGTCAAGTCCCTACAGAGTCATCTCTATAAGGTTATCCCCATAGAATAATCTCCACAAATGAGGTTCCAAAACCCACAAAGACCAATTTCATTGGATTCATGAAATCCCTAGCCAGAGTTTCAATCTTCGGAAAACCTTTCCCAGCCGAGTTGATCTCAAGAGTCCTCAAGGAGTTCTGCCAAAAGAAAACACTTCTCCTATAGATTGGCAACAAGGTTTATTTCCCCAATAAACGGCAAGATTCCCCAGCTTGAATTTTCCTCTTAGACTATCACATATCAAGGGACCACAACCCCTCTTCCCCATTAGACTTTTTTACAATCCCCAGTAAGTTGCTGCAAAGCTTGGGAGACAGCTAGATAACAGTTAACTATTTCATTCTCAACAAGTTGTTAACTTCCATCAAGAGATAGCTCCCTAGTAGGGTAACAGACAGCTAAAACTCCTGAACTCTTTTCCCCAATAAGGAATCAACACTCCAACAGAGTTTCCCCCAAGCAAAATCTACGCCCCCCAACGGAGTTCTCATCAAAACAACAAAAACGGGAATCCCCAGCAGAAACATTCTAAACAAAGTTCGAAGATGCACATACTCTTCATCTCTAACAACAATCTAGGATTTAACTTCCCCAAATCCCCAATATTTGTCAAGGATTTATTTTCCAAGAAAAATATACATTCCAACAACATTTCACATTTCATGCATCATATTACACACATGATAAATGCATACGGCAAAATCTCATTTATTTTGAGAACATCATTACGCCATGTATTTCATACATCATGACATTGCATGCAGCTGATTCTTTACCTTTTCAGGAAAGATCAATCAACAGATAACTATCATCAACAATTTTCAACAGTTCCAGATTAATACCTGTAACAAGCCAGGAAAACTATCTGCGAATAACTGATTATAGATTAATACCTGTAACTAGCCAGGAAAACTATCTACATGAGCAGATTGAAGATTAATACCTATAACAAGCCAGGAAAACTATCTTTCTTTCTAAGGTCAGAGATTAATACCTGAAACCAGCCAGGACAATTATCTGTACGACTAACAAAAAAAAAACAAGTTCCAGATTAATACCTATAACAAGCCAGGAAAACTATTTGCGAACAACTGATTATAGATTAATACCTGTAACTAGCCAGGAAAACTATCTACATGAGTAGATTGAAGATTAATACCTGTAACAAGCCATGAAAACTATCTTTCTTTCTAAGGTCAGAGATTAATACCTGAACCCAGCCAGGACAATTATCTCTACAACCAACAAAAAAACAAGCTCCAGATTAATACCTGTAACAAGCCAGGAAAACTATCTGCGAACGACTGATTATAGATTAATACCTGTAACTAGCCAGGAAACTATCTACATGAGAAGATTGAAGATTAATACCTGTAACAAGCTAGGAAAACTATCTTTCTTTCTAAGGCCAGAGATTAATATCTGAAACCAGCCAGGACAATTATCTCTATGAACAACAAAAAACAAGTTCTAGATTAATACCTGTAACAAGCCAGGAAAACTATCTGCGAACGACTGATTGTAGATTAATATCTGTAACTAGCCAGGAAACTATCTACATGAGCAGATTGAAGATTGATACCTATAACAAGACAGGAAAATTATCTTTCTTTATAAGGTCAGAGATTAATACCTGAAACAGACAGGACAACTATCTCTATGGCCAACAAAAAACAAGTTCCAGATTAATACCTGAAACAAGACATGACAACTATCTGAGGACAACTGATGTAGATTAATTTATGAAAAAAGCCTGGACAATTATCTATACGACCAGCTGAAGCAATCCTACACGGGATCTTTCTCATACACTCTTCTAGAAACAGTTCAGATGCGATCCAGATACGACTGACATTCTGATACTTATTCCAGATTTCTTCTAAAAGCAGTTCAGATACGATCCAGATACAGATGACATTCTGATACTTACTCCAGATTCTCGTCTAGAAATAGTTCAAATACGATCCAGATAAGGATGACATTCTGATACTTACTCCATATTCTCTTCTAGAAACAGTTCAGATGTGATCCAGATACGGATGACATTCTGATACTTATTCCATATTTCTTCTAGAAATAGTTCAAATGCGATCTAGATACAGATGACCTTCTAATACTTATTCCAGATTTCTTCTAGAAATAGTTCAGATACGATCCAGATACGAATGACATTCTGATACTTACTCCAGATTCTCTTCTAGAAACAATTCAGATGCGATCCAGATACGGATGACATTCTGATACTTACTCCAGATCCTCTTCTAGAAACAATTCAGATATGATCCAGATACAGATGACATTCTGATACTTACTCCAGATTCTCTTCTGGAAACAGTACATATGTGATCTAGATACGAATGAGATTCTGATACTTACTCTAGATCCTCTTCTAGAAACAGTTCAGATGCGATCCAGATACGATTAACATTCTGATACTCACTCCAGGTTCCCTTATAAATACAGTCCAGATACGATCCAGATAAGGATGTCATTCTGACGCTCATTCAGTACATCTTTCAGATACAGGTCAAATATGATCCATTTATGGATATTATTCTGACACTCATCCCACTACATCTACTATTTCAGTATAAATTGACCAGATATTTATTCTGATACTTTTTCCAATTTCTATCAACAATCACTTTTGGGTGGCATCTATAAGCCCATCTCCGACAACTCTCCATCATCTCTCCAAATGGCATCTTTAAGCCCATTCCCTACATAATCAACCACCACATCATCAAGTGCAAGTTTCTGGGCACTCTAGTGTTCAATCATCTTCCACCTTCAAGTCACAAATGACAGACTCGCCAATCTAACTCTTCAGGTTTAAGAAGATTGAACAGGGGCAGCTGTTGTACCCCAAAATTTTCCCTCTCTTTTCTCAAGGCATTTCTCATAAGGATTCTAAAAAATTCAAGCCTACAAAAGTACAATTGGATTTTTCAGCATCAAGTTAAAGAGGAAACTGTTTAAAAGGACAAAGCAGATAAAAATAATCTTTTTGACAAAATTGAAGAAAAAAACAAGTTTTCTTCGATTCACGTCCTTCGATTGGACTTTTGGCCTCTTTCGATGCAAGCTTGGCTTGCATCCTTTGATGGAGTGTTGGCCTCTGACACGCTGGATTTGATTCACAAAGTAGGAGCTTCCTGCATGCAACCTTCGATTGCACCATTGGCCGCACATGGTTCACAATGCAATGGTTGCCTGCATGCCTGCTTCGTTTGAACATTTGATGCCTGCATGCCTAATTTGATTGGACAAATAATTCCCTCTGAAATTCCTGGTATGTCACAGACTCAGGATGTCTAATGGAATGTTAAGACATCTGATCTGACATTAAGCGCTGTACAGGTAGAATAGGCTGTACTTTTGATATCTGTTCTACAACAGTCACTGGACTATCATACCAGAGCCTGCAACACCTTTTGATAAACGCAGGTTCTGATTTACTGAAGTTCAGAACAGTTAAGGTTAATCAAATACATTGATGTCACGAGGAATGCTGTAACATCAAACACATAACCAATGCAGAAGGTAAATAACACACAGAATTGTTCACCCAGTTCGGTTCAACCAACCTACATCTGGGGGCTTCCAAGCCAGGGATAAAGTTCACTATTAGTAGTATCAATTCAAAGACCCTACAGCCAACACACCCGTTGACAGCCTTCTCACTTAATCACTACCCAATGACACTTTTACCTAAGATCCAATCCTAGATATGAGACCCCTCTCACTCCCCCTCAATCACCGCAGTGATAACTTTCTACAGTACATAAACTGTTCAGAAGATACACTTCCATTACACATCTTAATCATGCTTAAAAGCTTCAATCAAGTACAATGCATACATCCTTTTACCTACAGGTTTCAAGGAGTATGGTGACCATCCCACAGCCCGGGTGGTTCACAACAAAACTAGCCCTAAATCATTACATCTTGTCAATCCGCGAACCCGCTTAAATTAGGTTACAATGCTTCTATTTATAACCCTCTTTACCCAGCTGGATTTGGGCCTTCACATAACAGCAATGCAGCTCTAACAACCTGCATAAAATAAGCAGAAAACTTCTGCTACAAGTTAGGTCTTCAATCGAGCTTTTCTCCTTATCCTTAGCTTCTGATTGAATCTTCTAGGGCTCCACGTATGCCTTCAATTTTCGCTACTTGTTATGCATTCTATTTGGCAGAATATTCTGCATAACTTTAGGAACAGAACTGCATCAGTCTTGACAGTTCAGTAGCTTGATGTCTGGTATGATGTTATGACATCTCTTGAGACATGTTGTTCCAGAGCATGTTTAGGCATTTACAATAGAATTTTCAGGCTGTTCCTATTGTACATTACATTACATTATTGTTGCTATTTGTTTTACAAGAGATGAGCCAATCCCAAACGAAGGCACTTACAATCTCCCCCTTTGGCTAATTTTGGCTAAAACAAATACAACAATAATACTCACCATTCAGGACCTCTTGTGGCACAGGAGGAAGAGGATGCACCTTATTCCCTTTTAGACCACGAACCATTTCTTGTCACTGATGGTGGAAAAAGAGGACCGTGGGAGATAAACTATCCTTTCAGAGGCATCAGAGAACCTTTAAGGAGTGACCAGAATATCTCCCTTGTAACTCAGAACACAGGTCACAACTGTGTTCATAACTCAGATCACAAGTCACAAAGAAATTCACGCCATTTGAATTTCTGCTGAGTTTGTGACAAGTCTTTGTGATCAAAATTTTGAGTAGTAGCTGCTGCAACGAGGACAGTTTCTAACAGTACTCCTTTCTCCCCCTTTTTGGCCAAAAATTGCCAAAGAAAGCCCTCACAAAACCAGATCCAAGAACAGTTTTCCCAAATCCGTATAAACCCCATGATGGTTGTGAGAGAATAGAATGTGTGACAGGAGGTTATATAAGGAGATAACAGGTTCAAGAAGATGGTAATATAAAATCTTGGTCAAGGATACCTGTTAAAGTTGTTTGCATATTTCAAACTGACTGTGCATGCATTTGTTTGTTTCTGCCAAAAGAACCAGTCCTAATACATGCATAAGTTTGGGTTAAAGCAATTCCTGAATAAAATCAGCCTTTGACCGACTTTTAAGGTTGAAGATTCTTTTGGGAAACAGAATACCAAATATAGCTTCTGAATAGCTACAATTACGTGGTGACGTTATTTTCCACGTATTCTTCTTGATTTCTCCAAGGATGTAATGTCGTTGGTAATGTCATGACACTTACTTAGACATTCTTCAACAACAGCAGCCTTCTTTTTACTTCTCTCAGTTAGGCACAGAGAAGGACACTTTAAACAGCTAGTAACAAGAGACTAGTAACATTAAGCATGGCCATCAATCATGCTTTCTTAAATGTTGCTGAGATCCACCACAATTACTTTCTACCATCTTCCAGACAGCAAAATAAGGAAGGAGGGAATAAACCAGAAGGCTCCAAAATGCTTCACAAGACATCACAAAATTTAGATGCCACGTCAATTTCTTGTAGTAAAAGGACCCCTTGAACATATGCTGAATATATCAGATTTCTTAATCTGATTTACTTCTTCTGATCTACCATTCACTAGTAGTAGCTAGAGCTAGTGAAGTCTTTACCACAAAAGCATTTCTGATTTGCCAGACCAAGTTGTTATTGATAAGATCTGAATCTTCCAAATTGCTTCAAAGTATCAAAACTGCCACTTATGAGATTTTTAAGAATCTCTGAGATTTTCTTCCTGAACCCAGACAGATAACAAGAGCAATTCTTCAATCTCCTGATGTTGAGACATTATTCATGACTTCACTTAGAAGTTCACAATGTCATATTATCAGAACACATAAACATCAGTATACAACCGTTCTCTTCTGACTTCTGATCTTCAGATCAAGTTCAACAATACACATACAAAGTTTCCCTTTAATGTATATTGTAATTGGGAAAAGTGCAACTCTCAGTGACTCCCCTTGTTAAGGCCAATCAAAACCGTAGCGTGGAAACCAGTAGCACTAGCTCTGAGGTAGTAACTTCAAGCACCCTGAACTAGTCGTAGAATAGTAAGGATATCTCTGATTCATGACCTTGCACTTCCACAGTTATTATGACTCTTTGGATGGCTGAGAAATCATGTAGCCATAGTCTGAAACCAACCTCCAACCTTCTTAGTGTGCTTACAAGCTTTTACTAAGATTCAGACTTTCTAGAAGGATTATCCTTTGATCATGTATAATATATTTACTAGTAGTTGCTAATACTAGTAAGTTCTTCAGACCACAACAGTAGTTATGCATTGTTAAGCATACTACTTTTAAACACAAGTAGAATCTACTTATTCCAAACCAACAATAGAACTGCCACTTCTGAATGAGGCAATAGAATATTAAGATTCACAGACCCAAGTCTCTGCCACTGGCTTCTAACAATAATGATGTTACAGCATGAATCTATCTGTTTGGGTTCTGAAGTTAACATCCAGGGGATTGATGCCCTTTTATATTCCCCATAAGAAGGTATGATCTTCATCTTCAGCAATAATTACTCACCAGAATACTCTTAGAGAAAAATAAACTCTCTACCAAGTTCTGAGAAATAGGTTCAGAATACAGCCTTGCATGCACTTAGTCTCCCATCAAGGTGTTTATATATATCTTTATCCAAGATCCTAATGAATACTTAGTCTCCCGTCAAAGTATTCATTATTAGTTAGATTATGCCATCTTCTCAAGGTAGTATAATTACTCCATGCATGAAGAACCAACTGGTCCTTACAAGTTTCCTCTGCTGAAGAGACCCTTCGTTTGAGATGATGTTGCAACATTGATCCCAAGCACACTTTTCTTGTAGAGGATACAAGAGTACACCAGAAGCTAATCATCCTTTATGATCAGATCCATAACAACCACATAACCTGTTCTTATTCCTATCCTCCTTGGAAATCACTAAGATCATGAGAAATAAACCCAAGCATCTTACAGAACAAGGTAAGATGAACTCCCTTTCACATCAGCTTGATCATATTACTGCCTCTGAACAAAGGGTTATCCAACTTCCCTCTTTATGGATACATTGTTGAGCTCTTTACTTTAGACACATAGTAAGTACTCTTTATTTGGAATTTGCCACAGGTTTCAAATTAAGAGTCCTTAGTTTGCTTGCTGTACAAGTTTCAAATTGCCACATTCTGTAACTTGTACTAGAAGAAACTTCATTATCAATCATGAGGATGTTTGATAAGTCTGGAACAACTGAAGTCTTCAATAGTTGTGATGTTGTACATCCTTTTTCATCACGAGCTTTTGATTCTGATTTCCACATATTTATCACAGAATTATTTAATCACACTAGATGTTTCTGACTGATTACTTCTTCATGCTTGCTAAGCATATTTGCTTGTCTGAAGATCCAGAAATGATGTTCCATCATCCATCACATGAGGGAAAACCTGGAAATCATAGCTTTAAAGTCCTTTTAAGTGCATTTAGCTCAGTACATATACTCCCTTAAACTCATAACTGGAGTAGATGACCTGTTGATCGTGTCCTGATCAATTATTCCAAAACAGATGTCTCCTCTTCCAGATCAGGAGTAGGTTCCAAACATATGTACTCACATTACATGTGTTTAGCACCCAGAACATCTGTTCTTCAACTGGCAGTTGCATGATGTTCTAACATCCTTAAGAACATCAATTCCATCTCCTTGGAACACATTATCCTTGATAATCTTCAAGGTCTTCAAGCAGCTTGCAGATGTATATGAGAATCATTGATCAATTGATACTCATCAACACTTACAATAAAAGCCTTTATGAGTGGACTTGAGGAATTCTCAAGTATCTTTGACATTATTGATAGATTGCAAAATCTGCTTACAAATTCTGTTGAAAATAATAACCCTAGAGTTCTTCTTTCACTTTAGGGGTTGTATCAGAAGTTGTGCAGCGGAATAGCAGTAGAACCTGCTTAAATTAATCCTTCAAGTTGTTTGCTTCTTCACCAATCAACTTTCTAGACCCAACTCTACAGCCCTGTTAAAAGGAAGCTTTATAAGCACATATGATGCCTTATCAATATCTTCACTCCCGCATGAAGGTTTTGATAATACTGAATATAGGTTGAACAATGCTCTCCAAAATCTTCACTCCCGCATGAGGTCTTTGAATTTGTTCAAACATTTTCACCTTCCTTCAACATAGCTGATCAGATTGATCTAGTTTCTCCCAAATTGGTCCATCCTCCACTCCTAGGGACCAAAAAAAAACTACTGGTTCAAACAATGTTCTACCTTGTACACAACAGGAAAGTATCCCCCATGGATCTCATCCAGAGACAGACAGGATGCCTGCTCTGATACCAATTGAAATTCCTGGTATGTCACAGACTCAGGATGTCTAATGGAATGTTAAGACATCTGATCTGACATTAAGCGCTGTACAGGTAGAATAGGCTGTACTTTTGATATCTGTTCTACAACAGTCACTGGACTATCATACCAGAGCCTGCAACACCTTTTGACAAACGCAGGTTCTGATTTACTGAAGTTCAGAACAGTTAAGGTTAATCAAATACATTGATGTCACGAGGAATGCTGTAACATCAAACACATAACCAATGCAGAAGGTAAATAACACACAGAATTGTTCACCCAGTTCGGTTCAACCAACCTACATCTGGGGGCTTCCAAGCCAGGGATAAAGTTCACTATTAGTAGTATCAATTCAAAGACCCTACAGCCAACACACCCGTTGACAGCCTTCTCACTTAATCACTACCCAATGACACTTTTACCTAAGATCCAATCCTAGATATGAGACCCCTCTCACTCCCCCTCAATCACCGCAGTGATAACTTTCTACAGTACATAAACTGTTCAGAAGATACACTTCCATTACACATCTTAATCATGCTTAAAAGCTTCAATCAAGTACAATGCATACATCCTTTTACCTACAGGTTTCAAGGAGTATGGTGACCATCCCACAGCCCGGGTGGTTCACAACAAAACTAGCCCTAAATCATTACATCTTGTCAATCCGCGAACCCGCTTAAATTAGGTTACAATGCTTCTATTTATAACCCTCTTTACCCAGCTGGATTTGGGCCTTCACATAACAGCAATGCAGCTCTAACAACCTGCATAAAATAAGCAGAAAACTTCTGCTACAAGTTAGGTCTTCAATCGAGCTTTTCTCCTTATCCTTAGCTTCTGATTGAATCTTCTAGGGCTCCACGTATGCCTTCAATTTTCGCTACTTGTTATGCATTCTATTTGGCAGAATATTCTGCATAACTTTAGGAACAGAACTGCATCAGTCTTGACAGTTCAGTAGCTTGATGTCTGGTATGATGTTATGACATCTCTTGAGACATGTTGTTCCAGAGCATGTTTAGGCATTTACAATAGAATTTTCAGGCTGTTCCTATTGTACATTACATTACATTATTGTTGCTATTTGTTTTACAAGAGATGAGCCAATCCCAAACGAAGGCACTTACACCCTCCATGCTTGATTTGTTTCACAAAGTGATGGCTAGCTGCATGTAGCCTTCGATTTAGCAATAGTTTCCTTCTTGCATGCTTCACAGCAAGGGACTCCCACCAGGCCCAGCAGGCACAAGGAAAAAAGCCTCATGTTAACCTCCTTCGATTCAAAGAGGAAAAGCCTCATGTTGATATCCTTCGATTCAGAAGACAAGTGCCTTCCTTACGCTTGCTCCCAATTCACAAGGCAAGGATCTTCTTTAGGCCAGCAGGCACAAGGAAATGGCCCCCTGCAGCTTCCTTTCGATTCCGAAGCCATTTTCCCCTAGCATGATTCCTTCGATTCATAAAAGCCGGGATTTCCTTTAGGCCAGTATGCACAATGAAAAAGCTTACCCATGGCTAGCATTCACAAGGAAATGGCGCCCATAAAGCATTGGCTACTTTTACGCTAGTTTCGACTGGTTAATATTTCCTTTGGAAATAGTCTGTTTCGATCGCACATAATTCCTACATTATGGCATACAATGGTGTCCCATTCAAAAGACATGTCTGGGTGTCCCGTTTGAAAAACATGCATGGGTGTCCTATTAGAAAAACATGTCCTGGTGGCCCATTCGAAGAATTGAAAATGGTGCACACAAATAATGCATATGGTCCAATCGAAGGACACATATTTGGCCCTTTCAAAGATACACATATGATCCATTCGAAAGACACTTGTTGGGTGAAAATCAAATAGTATTGTTTGAAGAAAAATCTGGTCGAAGGTTGAACCTAGGTGGTTAAAACTAAAGGTTAAGATATCAAAAGATGTTCGCTGCCAAGTTCAGGCCTAACACACTGGCCATAACGCTCCAAAACTGTTGCACAGCAGTCCTGCAGCACTGCCCCTATTCTTGCACCAATTTGGCATACAAACACTGCCCCTCGAAAGCTACAAAAACAGTTTACCCATTCTGTTCAAAATGTTTTGTTTTTCCTCCTAAACCTCAGCAAACTTCTCCTAAATAAGAGGCTCAATAACATGTCTAGGGGCTGGACAACAAATCCATAGGCTTTTGGTAGTTGGGAAAAACTTTGATTGTGTGAAAATTATCAAACACTTAACACATTATCATACCCAAATTCAAAAGACCATACCTTTGTTTCTGACTCTTTCGAATCCAACACTAGAAACACAACACTTGTTTCTTTTCCCCATCGAATCCAGGAACAACCCCACACTTTGTTTTTCTTTCGACTCCAGTAGAAAGAACACTACACATGTTATTCTCCTTCGAATCCAAAAACAACAAATGCACCCTACTCTTCTGGACCTTTGAATCCAGCACTAGAAACATCACCTTAATTTCTCCCCTTTCGAATCTAAGAGCATCCAGGGCAGAAGCTAAAGGTCTAACTCACATACCCCAACTTCAAGCAAGGTAAGTCACTCTGACCTTAAGGTTTTCGTTTCAAAACATGTACATAACATTTGTTTCCTTTTCATTTCCACCTTTTTAGTCTGTTTTCATTTCTAACCTTTTGGTTTTGTTTCTTGGTTTATTAAACATTTTTAAGAACTAACCTGGCCATGAGACAATACTAGCATGGCCTCAGGCCATGTTGCTACTTAAATCCCAAACGAAAGAAAACAAGAGGAAGGAGGTGTCAATCGAAGCTTTAGGCTTCACCCCTGGCTGCTTCACAGTTGAAAGCAGAACAAAGAGTGTGGCCTTAGGCTTCACCACACACTGACTTCCAGGCCATTCGAAGAAAGCAGAAAGGCAAAATCGAAAGCTATCTACACACTGACTTCTAGGTCCCATTCGAAAGAAATAGGAAAGGGATGAAATTGAAAGGCGTGTCCTTACTGATCCTAGGCCTAAATAGAAGAAAACCAGGAAGGGCAGAATCGAAGAGTGTTGCTTCCTGAATCGAAAAGCCCATTTTCCTTTCTTTATTTTGTTTTATCTTTACATTTTCTTACTATTCAATATGGTTGTAATAGTGTAGGATTTATTTTCTGCATTTTTATTGCTTTTGTACAAATATTAGTAATTAGGATGTATGGCAAGATAAAACCAACAAGTAGACAACCTAAAATCAAAGACAAAATGCATGCAATCAAACACACTATTCACACATACACCTCTAGGGTAATCCCACTTGTTGCCTCGGAAAATTAGTCATGTCCCTCGAATATGGGCGTTTTAGCAAAGACCCTCGTTAAAAGATCATAGTCCCTCGATGACCCTCGATGTTGCCTTCGGTAAACGATCTAGTCCCTAAATGAAAAATTGCTAAAATGTCTCATAGGTTGCCTTCTATGACTATACAAACGACCCATTCCCGTCCCTTCACATCCAACGATGGGGCTTCTTACCAAATCAATAGTAAGATAGCAACATCTAAAAGGAGGAGAAAAATAACATTAAACCTTTTGAGTAGGTAGGACGCTCATAGTTGCTCGCTTGCTCACAACAAAAACATTTTTCCATACCAACACTTTCATTTGAAACATTTTCAAAAGACAAAGCTCTTTGTACGCATTCTTATAGAGACGAGAATCATTATAAAGACACTTTTCAAAATCACTTTCAAAATCACATTTCACAAACACCTCATTAAACTATTTTCAAAACCAACACTTTGTACGCATTCTAATAGAAACGAGAATCATTACAAAGACGTTTTTCAAAATACTTTCAAACCCACATCACAAGCACATTTTTCAAACAAAAGTAAGTGATCTAGCAAGCAACTAAGAGCCCGTAGATAACTACGGATGAAAAGGGTGCTAATACCTTCCCTTTTCATAACCTACCCGTCGAACTCAAGAAATAATCTCGAAAGGTCTTTCCTGTTCTTTTCAACCTTTCCTTATTGGATAAAAGAAAAGTCGGTGACGGCTCTTGTTATCCGCAACAATTGCGATCAAACACAAAACACCCGAGTCAGTTCTCCCACCGTATTACAACAGACAACTCAAACCTTCTTCATTCTTCAACACTGATTTAGGGAGGTGAGAAATAAACCACCTTGACAGCAATGACACGCAACACATAATAATCCCTTTTCTCTTCATGGTGCGAGTGTGGAGGGTATACAAGATGTCTCCGAGTAGAGTAGGCACAGGGTTACGAGAGAGGAAAACCTTGATAGTATTCACATTTATGAGTAATTCTGGATTAGGGAACAACACTAAACCATAAATTAGAAGGGCCAGAACCTCCTCAAAAGGTTGGAAATCTAAATCATCCTAAAACAGCTGAGCCTTCTCTAATAAGAATTTGACTAGAAAACCCTTGACTCCGCTTCTTGTTTCCCAGTTGGATACAATGTGGGATTGTTTCAGATGAAAAGTTGTTGCAACGACTTCTAGCTTTGGAGCTTCTTCTAAACCGGTGAAAGGTAACTAATCAAGAATATGTATACCCAATATTTGAGAGAATTCTTCCATGGTGAGTACCAGCTGATAGTCTGGGAAAGTGAAGAAATGGTGCTTGGGGTCAAAGAACTGAAAGATTACACTCATCATCTTCTCATCAAAGCTTGTAGTAACCAGGTTGAGGAGTCAACCATATTTCTTGGTAAATGAGGAAGTCTCGGGCACCCTCGATACTAGCTCTTTGAGTTGGAGAGGTATTCTTACAAAGCTGATTCATATGGTATTTCTACGAGCGGAAGCCATGATCTGCATAACAGAACAAAGATAAATTCCCTTGGTCCTTGAAATGGTCAGTGTAATGAAAAATGGATGTTATGATGCCTGATGTCACGTTTAAGCAAATTAATCACACACAAGCAAAAACACACAAGACCTTAGATTTAGGCTTGCATGGAGTTTATAGGTAAATACCCTCTTGAAGTTTAGTTGGTTCAACCTGTCTTAGAAAAGTAATCGGGTTCTAAGGAATCTCAATATCACTGATCTTTCTTTATCGAGCATTATTTTAGCTTAGCAATCTTTTCTTGCGGCCGAAACATCTCGAAAGTCTGATCTCAATGAGGCCGGATATCTCACTACTTTCTAATGGCTAATTTTGTTTAACTAAGGTTCTAAGGCCCGTTAGTGCTTCACGACACCACGCGGTGGCCCCGTATTCTCCTCGATTCAACACAAGGGATACTGGTATCAACCAAAGTGTCACAATAATATAGCTATCGCTTCAACCATATTGGTCTATGTCGTATAATTTCCACGATCTATTGTTGTTTACCTAAAAAGATGTCCCCTGATCTGGGTGTAGGATCTATAGTAACAACCCACACAACCCTCCAAGGATAAAGCATACAAAGCAAGCAATTAATTTTTTTAAAAAAAATGAACTAACTCTTAAGGTAACCCCACTTTTTATTCATGATTTCCCAGCAGAGTCGCCAGTTTTGTAATACGGTGGCAGAATCGACTGTTATACTGGTTTTGCATTTGTATTCGCAAATGTTGCGGTAAGCAAGAGTCGCCACCGACTTTTCTTTTATCCAAATTAAAGAAAGGGTGAAAAGAACAGAAAAAGACCTTTTCGAGAATTTTATGAGTAAGGGGGGTAGATTATGGAAAGGGAAGGTGTTAGCATCCTTTCTATCCGTAGTTTTCTACGGGTTCTTAGATGCTTAGCTCATTTTTTAAAATACCTTGTGTTTTGTGCTTTGAAAAAAAGGGTAGTTCTTGAAATGCCTTAGAGCGGCGATTCGCTTTGTGATAACTCTTGTATCAGTCCTCAAGAGTGTTGACAAAGAAAATGTTTTTGAAAGTTTTTTTTTTTAAATGTGCAAGTGTAAAAGGTTCATTTTTGAGCAAGCATCTAACAACTATCTACTTGTACTCGAAAAAGTCGTTCTTTTCCTCTTTTCCTTTAGACAAAGCTATCCTACTATTAGTGAGTAAGTAGCCCTATCGTTGGATGTATGAGGGACATTCGAAGGGACGTACAACCATAAAGTCAACATATGGAGACACATTAGCAATTTTGTTGGGACTAGATCATTTACATAAAGGCAACTGTAGGGTCATCGAGGGACTATGATCTTTTGATTTACGGGTCTTTGCTAAAGCGTCCCCATTTCGAGGAGCATGACTGTTTTTCCAAAGGCAACCAAAGTGGGGTACCCTACAGGTGTATATGTGAAAGTGATTCGATTCAGTTCATTTATCTTTGTTACTAGGTTCACTAACGTTTGATTTCAATCTTTCAATACAAGCCTAATTACTAGCAGTTAATATTTTGCAGAAATTTAAAGTGAGGGAATTTAAATTTACGCTATTACAGTGCTTCGGGGAGGGGTATTTACATGTCCAAATGGGGGAAATAAAATAAAGAAAAGCGATAAAGATCTAGTTTAATCTATTACATAATGTCATTAGGTACATTATTATGAAAAATGCGAGAACAAGATAATGCGCGCGAAATAGAAACGAACGTCTAAAGACACTAAGAAATTGCTAAGTAAACATAAAAAATCTTTTTTTGTTGTTTTTGTATTTATTAAGAAGATACTTAAAATTAAAGTGAGGAAGACTAAACTTAATCCTAATTAATTAAATAAATACAAGAAAACTAATTCTAATATTTTTTGTATTTTTGTTAAGAAAGATTTGAATGAAATAAATCTAAGTCTAATTGATTTTAAATTAATTAAATAAAGGTCAAAATAATAGATTTAGCTAATTTACAGAATTAAAATTAATTCAAGAAAACTTAAGTCTATTATTTTTTATGATTTTTTGATTTAAAAGAAATGAAATAAAAATAAAAATAACAATGAATGCAAGAAAAGGAATCCTTCGATCTAGGAAAATGATGGTCTTCGATCCATGGAGGATGACCTTCGATCTTGTGAAGACAGGCCTTTGATCCAGTAAAGAATGTTGTTGGAGGCGTCTGATGACTTGCTTGTGGAGGAAAGCACTAAAATCTGCAAGAAAAAGTGTCAACAAAAAAAAAGCATGACCTGGGTGTGAACCCAGGTCTTTTCCTAATTCGATTTCCCATTAATTCGACTTCTTTGAATTTGAATATGGGTTCGTTTGCCTTAGAAAACCATGGTTTCTTGGGATTCAGGGAAAAGCACATATCGTGCCCTCTATCTTTGTATGCCCATGTGAACGCTGTGCTATATAATACCCTGTGCATAAATAAAACACTGGAAAACATCAGTACATCATGAAAACAGGAATACTAATTTGAAATTTTACCAAGGACGAGATGCTTCGACTTGGGCGCGGGATGACTTGGAGTTTGATTGGAACTGGTTGGAAAGGGGAGTCTCCTCGTGCTCTTTTGCTTTAGAAACTTTAGAAAGCTTAAAATTTTTGCTCTGAGACAGGCTGTGCGTGATCCTTAGACCGCAATCCCTGTGTGTGTATGAGGCAATATTTAAGCGTAGGTTTCCAGTGTATGTATCTCGTCCCTGACCGGTGGTGTGAGTGTCTTGTATTTATAGGACATGGGGGTGCATGTAAATGGCAAGAGACAACCATTAACCAAGTTTTGAAGGCCATGAGACCAAAATCAGACACATTAAAATACTTCCATTTTTTAAATATTCACGCCTCTTTGAGCCTTTGGATGAACCTGGACACATTTGGCTCCTTCGAATGCCCTCCAGTGTTGCTCTTCGATTATCCTAGCGTTTTGATTCGAAGTGTTCAGAAACTTCTTTATTAGAGCTTCTTCGATCAGTCAACTTCTACATTGATTGCTTGATTTTGTTGATATGATTATCTAAAGACATCTTGCTCTGATATGCCAATCGAAGGACACTGTTAATCATGCCTTCAAAGTACGCCTTATCCTTGCTCTTAGATTGGCACAGGGCTGCCTCCTTCGAATCGACCACATGTATATCCATATAGCTCCTTCAATTGAGTCTATCTACATCAATTCGAATTGCTCAGATCTTTGATGACTCTTGTGATCGGTGGAAATAGAACTGACTATTTTTGGAATGCTGGTTCGTGAAATGTCGCGGTAAGCAAGAGTCGCCACCGTCTTTTATGTTCTACAACAAGGAAAGGACAAAAGCACAGAAAAATTCCTTTTCGAGATGTTTCTCGGTTCGGGAGGTAGATTTATAGAAAGGGAAGGTGTTAGCACCCTTTCTATCCGTGGTTATCCACGGGCTCTTAGGTACTTGCTCACTATGTTTTCAAAAATTGTTTGCTTTTCTTGTGTATGTGGGTTTTGAAAAAGTTTAGTTTGAAAAACTTCTAGGTAACTCTTGTATCAGTCCTCAAGAGTGTATGAAGTGTTTGTTTAAAAACTTTTTGAAAGTGCAGGTGCGAAAAGTTGTTTTTGTTTTGAAAGAGCAAGTACCCAGGAGAAATCTACCTACTCTAAAGGAATTAAATTGTGTAAGAGTCCTTTAGACAGTGTTATCCCACTATTGAGAAGTAGGTAGCACCGTTGTTGGAGTTTGTCGGGTCAATTCGATTAAGGGACATGTGTGGTCACCAAAGCAATAGTAGGACGCCTTAGCGGTAACCCTAATGTCCTAGATCCTTTTTATCTGAGGCAACTGTTTCGAGGCAACTGGATCTTTAGACAGGAGGGCGACCTCTAAAACACCCTATACTTGACGACCACCTCGAGGCAACCGAGTGAGGCGTACCCTAGGAGTGGCATGTGCACGTGTGTCAGGTTTCATGTTAAATTGTCTTTGCATGCATCATTGTGAGCTACAGGTTGATTTTATTTTTCATACAAGTCTTGCATGCATAATTAACAGTTAATAAGTGCGGAAAATAAATTGCGGAAAGTTGAATCTACGCTATTACAAGGCGCGGGTATATACATCGCCAAAAACATAACCCTTTGGAAAATAAATGCGAGAAATTAAAGAAAGCGATAAAAGTCCTAATTATCTATTACATCCTCGGAAACAGTTAAATAATATAACCAAAATAATAAAGCACGAATAGAAATTTAATCGGGACGTCCTTAGGGTTTTGACCCTTTTTGAGAAAAGAAAGAGATTTGGTCCTTTGCATTTAATTAGATATTAAGCCTAAAACTAATTAATTAATTATTTACAAGAAAACAGTATTTTTTGTGTTTTTTATGTTTTTTTTTAAAAAATAAAAATAAAAAAGAGATTTAAAAGTCAAAAGAAAAACCCTAATTCTAACCTATTTTATTTATTGTGAAAAATAGTCAAAATTGTCCTAATTAAACAACTAAACTTAATTAATTAGAATTTATTTACAAAAATAATTATTAATAGTGAAAATAATAAATAATAAAAATAAACAATATTTTAAGTTTCTGATTTTATTATGAAAAATAATTTATGAATTAATTAGATAATAGTAATAATAATTATTAAAAGAAAATAAAAAGAAAGAAAATAAAAAAAAGAAATAGAAACCAGGGGGGTGTTGGACCCAAATGGAGGTGGATTAGCAAACTCTTGGCCCATTTGTTTCAAGCCTGTTTTGACTTTCTGGATCAGGTGCGTGTTCATTGACTAGGGAATACCATGGTCTTTCCTCTTTGGCCACTGGTTTTGAGTGGGAAGACACTTGGCACGCTGACTTGTGAGGTTTATGGTGGAACACATGGGAGAGCCTGCATATGAATACATGATGAAAAATAATATGGAATTTTGGGTGGACCTGGGAATCGAACCCAGGTCCCAATGATAACCAGCCAGATCACCAACCACTACTCCATTCGCTTGCCTTTGATATTATAATAATGAATAAACATAATATTGGATAGTCAACACTTATGCTGGACAAAAGCAACACGCGCGCCTTTTATTTGAATAGACCACCCATGCGCTGACACCTCATCATCGTCTTCACTGAATACCTGCAAAACCAATCAAATAGCGGGGGTTTTTAACCCCCACAACATAGGACGACCAAAAATAGCGATTAGGCGTAGAGGCTATATAAATATGGCGCGATGGTTGGGTTTAATTCGTCTTGTCTCCACGAATCCAACCATGGGTGTCTCAAGGTCTGATTTTTCCTGTACAGCAAAGCCCTAATTCAAGAACTCAAAAACCCTAAAAATCGTTAATGGCAATTCATAATTCCGTGCATTATAATCCAATTAATTAATACCAATAGCTTCATAAAGGTTCAAGCAATGCAAAACAATGATTAGAACATGTTAATGATGCATAAAATGTAAGTTTCGATTCTGAAAAAGTTAAGCAAACCGTATCACTGTTCTTGCGTATTCTTTGAGTGTTAGCCCTTGATTTTGATTCCAATACGTTTCTGGGAATGCTAGCAATGTATTAGAATCCTTAAATTGCTTTGAAAGGGCGTGGGAGTGAGAAAACAGTTTTGAGTTTTCTTGACTTTTTTTCAATATTGCATATGGATTTGTATGCAGCAATCTCACGTGAATGGCATTATGGTTCACTTGTGCATATGTAATAGAATGGAATTAGGTTAAGTCTTGGCCCAAAGATCCATTGCATTGATGTTTCAATATTTGATTTCCAATCACATCTTTTTGCATCTTTTTTATTGAGAAAACTTGCCAATTTTGGATATTCTTGTCTCTTTGATTGGCACACGAAATCTCCAGCTTGTCTTGAGCTTGTTTGCTTCACAAAAAGATTTGAAAACCATATCTTTGAATTTCCTATATTTTAAATCAATTAAATGAATTAATATTAATAAAAAATCCAATTAATTAATAAAAATAAGAAAATAAACTCAAATAGGCTTGATGGGTCGTGCATAGGCCTTGGATAAAGTTTCAAGAAGAAATTTGAGGCCCATTAGCAAAAATGATGTGTTTTGAGCAAAGTTGACTTTTGCAAATTCACAAAAATTTCCCAATTTCTCCTATGCATATCTTGCTCAATTTTGATCATATTAACATGTTCTTGGACATTTTGGAAAGGTCTTGAAGTCCTCTAACCAATTCCTTTGGTCCCATGTCATTTGGATTTACCAATCTCAAGTTATGGTCTTTGACTTAAAATGCCTTTTTGTTGACTTTTGAAATTGACCTATAATGTAGAAATTGATAACTTTTTGTGAGAGCATTTCTAGGACTTGGAATGTGAAGATGAATTGTAGGAAATGTCATCCCCTTCAAAATGAGCATTGGATGGGATTTTTCTGATGAACCATGAAAAAGTTATGCCCTGGTCAAGATACAGTTGACTTTTCTACTGTCCAAAAATAGAAACTTTTTGCATCTTGATGATTTTTGAGCCATGCTTGAGGAATCATGATCAATACTTGATCAAATTATGATTGTGAACTCAAAATAATATGTTGACCAAAAATTCTGACTTTTGACTGCCAAATGACCATTTTACCCCTGCAGTTGATTGTGAACCAAATAGGGCTTTTGACTGTGCAACTTGCCCCTGTGAGTCTTGAAACTTGACATGTAGATGCTTGACAATGCATATGGGCCTATGGGACTTGATTGAGCCATTGAAAACCTCAAATTCATTGAAGGAACCAAAACCCTAATTTTGACTGGCTTAGGAGGCATTTGGACTGTGCAACCCTTGAGAAGTCTTGAACCATTTGAAGATGATTCTTAACAAATCTTGAAGAATATGGGAGGAAAAATTTTGGGGTACAACAACTCTGAATTCCAATTGTTCAGAGTCTTATCTTATAAGAGTTTCTTCAATTAAGTCACTAGCTGCCTCAATTCGAATTGCCCAGAATTCTCTTTGTCCGAGCATTTCTCTTTTTGATGATTCTGAATTCGAATATGTTCAGAGTTTCCCTTATCATGGCTTCTTTGAAAGCCCATCAAATCTTTGCTCTTCAATTGGCTATCACTTGCTCCTCATGGCTCCTTCAATTGAACCCATCTATTTGCCTTAGCTGCTTGATTCAAATAACCCAAACGAAAACTTCATTCTGGCTAATTGAAGCCTCCTTTGTCACCTCTTTTGAATGCCATTGCACAAGAGGCCTGGGCCTGGCCACATGTAGGACCAAGACCCATCATAAGACAAACTTGCATTCAGTAATTATGTGTCTCCTTCGAATGGCCACCAATATGTGTCCTTCGAATGGACCTTTGGAGTTCTCTTTCGAAGGAGTCATATTGTGTCATAGTGTAGAAACTGTGTTGAGGGGGATTGGCCTTGTGCATTGAAAGCAAGAACGAAGGAGGTCCTTGCCTTATGCATTGAAGGCAATCATAAAATAAGCTTTTGCCCTTGTGAATTAAAGGTTGCATGTAGAAGCCTTTCGCCTTGGTTCAAAATAAACATGCAGGAGGCCACTGCTGGTGAATCGAAGGGAAATTGTAAGGGGTTCTTGCTTAAATGAAACTTGGACCAATGCTTGCTCGAAGGGGAACCAATGCGCAATTGAAGTTGATGGACCAATGTTTGATCGAAGGGTTTTAGGAGCCAAGTATAAGCTCTTTCACATGCCAATCAAAGGACGCTTTTCTCTGATATGTCAAACAAATGACAATATTCAGATGCCAATCAAAAGACATTGTTGACATGCCAATCGAAGGACATTGTTCACCTACCAATCGAAAGACACTGCTAGCATTCAAAAAAATTCATTTTCTTTAGGCAAGTGTTTATGACCACCCATGTAAGAGAAAACTTTGGGGAACATTTGAGGGCAAATTTTGGGGTACAACACTCATCTATTGATTTTGTGCTGATCTCTTTCTAAACTGATTACCGTTTTCAGGTTATGGTACTTTAGGATTTCACGATCGAGAAGCCGTGATGATGAATCCAGAATCAGAAGGAGATGGTGAATTAAATGATGAGGCCGAATCAAAGAAGAAGGTGGAGGTTCAAAGAGATGAGGTTGAGGCTGAGTTTGACGGTAGTGATCATTGACTCTAGGCGGTGTTTGACGGAATCGACGCTGTTTGAGAGCGAAAGATGTTCGTGGAGAAGACAAAAGAACCCTAATACATGATGGATTGGTGAGTCCTGGACCGATTCCCTTTGCCAAAGCCCATTACTACCATTTTTTTGGTAGCTATGCTTGTAACAAAAAATGCTCCTGGATTCTTTTGGTTGGGCTTAATGCCATTTTAATGGATCGTACTCTCCTATGTCCCATACACCTCCTGGTTTTGAGTTTTTTGGTTTACATTATTTTAGATTGTTCTTTTATTTTGTTTTTATTAATTCTTGACAAATAAGATAGCAATAAAAATGATACAAAATAGTAGAATATTTCAGAATTTTTTAAGGTCTCCCTTTAGAATTTTCTTTAAAGTTTTCTATTTTTTTTTGTTTAAATAATCATTTTCATTGTCATTTTTTAGCAAAGATTTTGTGATAGAATGTCGATGTAACTTTCGCAATGTGGAATGCTTGGAGATTAATTCACTTGATCACTTGTGCAAAGCAGCTTTTGTAGAGTTTTCTTATCGCTTATGTGGTTTTGAAGAGGCAACGGACTTTCTCCGTTCGGTATCATCACAATTTCATTTTATTCCTCACTTCCACATTTTATTGTACTTCTTTACCGCTTTTCTAGAGATCATGAGAAGTAGGGATTTACCGCTTTCTGATGCCATGAGAAGTAGGGTATAGATGTATGACGGGGGTCTCAGTTGCTGATCATGTTAGGAACCTCTCTGATTTATTTAAAGACCCGTTTAGGGAAATTCCGCATTGTGTACATTCTGTTTTCTACTTGTGTGTGGTTTGTTTAAAACCCTACCTTTAAGTAGGTATTCTACAAGTGTGTTTATATTTGTGCCCGCATTATTCCCCATCCCTTATTGAAGTCCTCAAGGCGAGCAGAGAGGGTTATCAATCAACCCCCGCAACTTCGTCCGTGTCATTCTTAGCTTGTGACGCACCACGAAGCTTTGGAGTTGTGCCTGCTCTTGTATATAGAGCCGTCATGTGGGAAAGGGTTATGCAATTAAACCCCCACATTTTGTTAGGAGTTCGAATTGGCCGATGCTGATACTCTGTGATTGTTCATATTATCTTCTATCTCTTACCTCGATCTCCTATATCTTGGTTAGGTGTTCAGTCGCTTTGAACATCTCATTTTTTTCTTCATCTCAATCTGGCTTGTTTGTCTCGAGTGATACACCCCCCTTGGCTAAAGCATTTCTCTTCTTTTCCTTACTCTTTTATGTGTGTGCTTCTTCGAGCTTGTTTGCTTTATCCTTATACATACCATGTTCCCTTAGGATGCGCTTGCTCCGTTCAGATGCAAGTTAGACCTTAGGTTGTAAACCATGCATGAGAATATTAGGTAGATGTTTCCCTTTTGTTAATCCAAACCTTAGCACCACCATTGTATGATAACATTAGGTTAGAAATAGGATAGTCTCCTTTAGACTATTTTCTTCCCTTTTTGCATCCTTGCATCTAAAACTAAAACCTTTTCTTGGCAAATCAAAAATATGCTAATCATACTTAAACCCTTTTTCAAGGTAATAACACACAAACCAATCAAATGTGGCATCTTTCCTCGAGGGCGTAACTAGAAATTATTTTCAAGCAAGGACATGATTAATTTACTTCTGTGCCAATGTATAAGTCTCCAAAGGTCAAGCTGCGGCAGAAGGCGGAATTAACATCGTCCATAAAAAACACAAAACAAACAAAAACATGTGAGTCGAACTACGGTAGCTCTGATTCCTCAAAAAGGATATGTAGGCATTGGGGTAGGGCCCAAGCGAGTACAACTTTATTTTCCCTACATTCTTTTCTCATTTATTTTGCATGCATTCTCCCTTTAGCAGTAATAAATAGTTAGCATATATTAAATACACCCATAACATAGATAACAAGAATGGATACCATAGAGTATTACTGGCGTGTGGGGTGCTAATACCTTCCCCTCGCGTAACAGACTCCCTTACCTGATCTCTCGGTCGCAAGACCGTGACTTCTCCCTTCTCAGGTTTTCTCGATGTTTACCTTTCCCTCTATATGGGATAAAAGATGTTCAATAGTGACTTCATTGTTTGATGATTTTCAGCCGGTTGTTTCAGCTTCCAGCTGATAGAACCATTTGAGTTGAGTGCCAGACAAACATTCTTGAAAGAAATGGACCTATAACTTCCTGTCGGCAGTATGAGGTTGAATCTTTCGAACATACGATCTCAAATGAAGTTTGGGACAAGAGACCCCATCGTATTTAGCAAAGACGGGGACCTTGAACTTGTGAGGGATGACTACCCGCACGATTAGACCTAGTTCTCCAAAATTTGATCCAACCACTTTCTAGATTTACAAAGCTTTGAGACGGTCTTCCAACTGCTTATACTTGTCATCTGCAGGAGGATACTGTTCATAGGAGTAGTCCTCATCTTCGAAACCCTGGTTATTCCTAACTTCAGGCTTGATGCTTCTACCATCCTCTTCTTGGTTGTCGTCTTCCTCAGAGAAAATATCATCCACTTGAACTGGTTGAGCAGGACCTTTGAATCTTCTCCCCATGTTTAAGATAACAATCAACTTTTTAGTCTTATTTTCCTTTGTGACGAGCACCATCAAATCTTTCTGCCCCTATGCTAGATTCAGAAGAGTGTCTTGAAATTGGGCGTGCTGAGCTTGGAGGTCCTTAACAGTCTGTTCGAGGGCCATTTTATACTGAAATAAACATTAAGTAGATGAGTAAACATGTATGGCAAACCTATTATGTAATGGTACATGATATGTAAATGCAATGTTTTCAAGGATCTCACGGGGTAAATAGAAAAAATAGTGTTAGGAGTAGAGTCTGGCTGTCGCTTTGACTGAAGAACTTTGCATCGTTGAATGTTCTCCTATGAGAATCAAGCTAAACATATTAAGTGGGTCTTAGCCTTTGACTTAAGATAACGTACTTTGGTCTTTGACGACATTTGGTTAGAGGAAAATAAATCCCCTTTCCCCTTGCTAGACATCGGTTAATGATACTTTGACGTCATTTGGTTAGAGGAAAATAAATCCTCTTGCCCCTTGCTGGATGTCTGGTTCAAGATAAACTTGCATCACAGGCCCTTGAGATCCTTGAAATGGTTAATGAAAATGCCATGGAATGATGTCACGATGTTTTGATGTCATGTTCGAACAATTAATCATACACAAACAAACACATAAGGCCTTATGTTTAAGCTTGCATAGAGTTTTTAGGTAAGTACCCTCTTGAAGTTTTTGTTGGCTTAACTTGTCCTAAAAGAAGTAACCGGGTTCTAGGAGCCTCAATATCACTGATCTTTCTCCCAGGCATTGTTTCAGCACAAGCATCTAATATGCAACTGAAATATCCCGAGTGTCTAATCTCAATTAGTGTAACATCGGGTATCAACCAACTTCAGTATACACCAAAGTCGACTATCTCACTACTTTCTAATGGCTAAGTTGTGTCAACTAAGGTTTTACGGTCAGTCAGTGCTTTATGATACCACACAGAAGCCTGAAATTCTCCTTGAATTAACTCAAGGGACACCTGCACCAACCAATGTTACACACTAACATAGCCATCACTTCAACCGTATCCGTATACGCCGTATAGTTTTACGATCTATTGTTACTTACCTAAAATGCCCCAGACCCATGTATAGGATCTTACAAAAATAAACCCTAGCAAATCCACGAAATGTAAAGCATACAAATCAAGCAAGTAATACATTTTAAATATGATCTAGCTCTAAGGTAACCGCACTATAAAATTCCCCAGCAGAGTCGCCAGTTTTGTAATACAGTGGGAGAATTGACTTTTGGTTTTGCGTTTTATCACAAATTTCACGGATAGCAAGAGTCGCCACCGACTTTTCTTTTATCCAATAAGGGGGGTAGGTTATGAAAAGGGAAGGTTTTATCACAAATGCTTTGTGTTTGCGTCTTTTGAAAATATTTTGAAAAATGCCTAAGTGCGGCAAACTTTGTAATGACTCACGTATCGTTGAGAACACATACAGAGTGTTTGTTTTGAAAATATTTCAGAAGAGAAGTGTATTGTGTGAGAAATGTTTTGAAATGTTCACGAGCAAGCGATTAAGAACTATCTACCTACTCAAAAATCTTTTGTGTTATTTTCCTTTTCCTTTAGATAGTGCTATCCTTCCATTAGTTAATAGGAAGCCTTATCGTTGGATGTTTTAAGGACATGTGCGGGTCATCGTGCAGTCATAAATGCAACATATAAGGATACCTTTAGAAATTCTAAGGGACTATAATCATGTATTCATAGGAAACATCGAGGGACAAGATCATTTACCGAAGGCAGCATCGATGGGTCATCAAGGGACTATGATCTTTATGATGATTTTTAACCGAGGGTCTTTGTTAATGGTATCCCTATGTTTGAGGGACATGATTGTTTTTTATCCGAAGGTAACAAGGGAGGTTACCCTAGAGGTGTACGTGTGCATAGTATGTTCATTTCAATTATATTATCTTGATTATTTAAGAGTTATCTACTGATTGATTTTATATCTTACCATACAAGCCTATTTACTAACAGTTATATATACAGGCATATAATTATAAGTGCAGAAAAATAAAGGTGCGGAAAGTAAAGTGCGAGAAAGTAAAGGCCTACAACTATTACATGACTTTGGTACAATTACATAATTAGGAAAAAGTGCGAGAATGTAAATCTAAGTTATTACATTTAAACTGCGCGACCTATACAATTTCTCTAGGAATTTTAAATAGAAAAAAAATAAATAAGAAAAAATGTTAGAAAATAATTTTTTTTTTGGTATTTTTATGAAAAATAGTTTAATGTTAATTAAATAATTAAAACCTACTTGTTTCTAATTAATTTTAATAAAGAAAAACGTTAATTAAATTTAATTAAAAAGATGTCAAAATTGATTATTGATAAAAAGATTCAAACAACAAAATCAAACCACTCAGATCCACTAATTTGGACCTTGCGAATTTGGTGGTGAGGTTAGTTTGGTCTAAAAGTGACCGCATCTATGGATCTGAAGCTTCATCGAAACATTTCCCTAACAATGGTGGATTGTTGTTCCTACATCAAATCTAAAAAAAGCGATGGTTCTAATACGGTTCCATATATCATTAGAAACACATATATATATATATATATATATATATATATATATATATATATATATATATATATATATATATATATATATATATATATATATATATATATATATATATATATATATATATATATATATATATATATATATATATATATATATATATATATATATATATATATATATATATGCTTAGAATTAATTTATATAGCATGGATGAAAAGTTTGAGATTGAAGAACATTACCAAGCCGGATCCACTTGGTTGGAACGTCTTGGGATTTCTTGAGCATGAGTAAGGATTGGGACAGGCTACTGGGACTTTCAAAAGTTTGATGGAATGCTTGGAACCTCTTGAGAGTGGCCGAAAATAGGGGTTTATGTTTGCCCTAGTTTTGACAAAATTTGTGAAATTTGGAGTGTGTTCTTGAGAGGAAAATTTTGTGCATCTTTTGCACTTGAGTATTGCATGTATTTATAGAGTAATGAAATGAAACAAGAACAAGACAAGAATCTTGTACCATCATGTCACAATTCATTGCAAAAAAACACATTGAAATCTTTCCAAAATTGTTAAAAAACATTCCAAACTTGAAGATTCTTGTTCCCAACATGTTTTAATGGTTTTGGCATGTTTGTCATGTGTTCTTGGGCCTCCATGTGATTGAAATCAAAAGCCCATGCGCCTTGGCCCAATGATTTTATTATTTTATTTGATTTACTTGCATTTAAATGAATAAAAATTCAAATAAAAGAAATAAAAATCATAAAAAGTATATGAATGAATTTATAGGTCTTCTAACACATTGTGGACATGTTTGAACATCAAAAGTTAGGCCCACTAGTTTAAAATTTCAAGTTTTCTCACTTTGCATTTCATGCATTTTCTCAAAATTTCCCAACTTGCATTGATCATAACTCTCTCAATTTTCATCTTTTGAAGGTGATCTTTGACTTTTTGGAAATCTCAAGATGTCCTTTTCAATATCTCTTTTTATCATTTTAGCATTTGGAGATTTATCTTGATGTAAGTTGCCTTGACAAAAAGTGTCTTTTTGTTGGCTTTTGAAATAACTTGTAATGTATTAGCTTATATCTTTCAAATGAAGCAATTTTTGGACTTGAGAATAAATACGAAGTTGTTTAGAATTGAATTTCCATAAAAATGGTCTTTGTTTGGGGAAAAGTTGATGAAGCATGTGAAAGTTATGCTTGGTCAAAGTTCAGTTGACTTCTCCTAAGGAAACCCTAATTTGGCAACTTTGTACTTTTGATGATTTGAGAGCTTTCCTTGAGGAATGATGATCAGCCCTGGATCAAATTATGAATATCACTTCTAATGTTGACGTTGACCAAAAATATTGAAGTTTGAATGTAAGTTGACTTTTTACCCAATTCAATTGATTTCATTCATCTGAGCCATTGACTAAGCAAACTTGTGATGCAAGACTTGAAACTTGAAATGAACATTGTAGAAGACCTATGGAGAACCATGGAAACCATTTTAGACCTTTGAAACCCATTCTTCGTTTTTCAAGATGAAACCCTAGTTGTGGACCCATTGCTTAGGAGGAGAGTTTTTCTGATCAACTCTTGAGAATCCTTGAGCGTTTGAGAACCCTAGAAGAATGTCTTAAAGAAAACGGGAGGGAAACTTTTGAGGTACAACATGTAGCATGTTGAATACAGGTATGAAAGTGCAAGGGATCAAGCATCTGACACACAACCAGGCCAAATTAAGGAGAGGGGCAAAAAGGAGGAAAATTTGCACTTACTGCCATTACACGTATGGCCTTCCTACCTTACGCATATGCTATGAGTTCCAACAGAAGGAGTGAAAAAGGGCTTATGCCATTACGCCTAATAGTTGAGTCATTATGGTTAAGGCATACCTGTGTTACATGCTTCCAGGCTTACGCGTATGATACAAAGGCAGAAAATTGGGCATTACACGTAACATTTGGGTCCATATGTCATACCCCGAATTTTCCTGCATTGGTGTTAATAGTCATTTTATTTTATATAGTAGTTCTAATACTAATGGTTATGTTGTTAGATTTGTTTAAAAAAAATTACTAACATTTTATTTATATTATAGGAAAATTTGGGTTTTATTTATAATTATTGTCATATTGTGTTCTTGGGCTCGTCATTCAAATTATTAAGTGGCCCATTAGTTAGGAGACCATGTTGAGTTTAAGTTTTAAATAAAATAAAATAATTATCTTTTTGGTTGACCATAGTCGACGTCTCAAAATTATTATTTGTCTTTTCAATTATTCAATTATTATTATTTTTGTTATAGAAATAAGTATATATTGAAGAAGTGAAAAACACAAGAATGGGGGGGGGGGGGGGGGGGGGGTTGAATTGAAAACTTGAAATCAAAAGCGAAGTAGACACGATATTTTCATTCTGGTTCGTTTGATCTCAAACTACTCCAGTCCACCCGCCAAGGTGATTTCGCCTCTCTCCAACGAGGTCTTAATCCACTAATCAAACTGATTACAAATCTACTTTAACAACTGTTAAAGTCTTCTTGAGTCCAAAACCACAACCCGGTTTTCTCAAGGAATTTCACTAAACAATTAATTGAATAAAAGTGTACAATGATGTTTCTAAATAAACAGTATCACAAACTTGTGATGTATTACACAGTTTAATATTGAATCATTGAAGATGAAGAATGAAAGTTGTGTTGTTTACTTTTTCACGTGAGTTTTTCTTTATGAGCGCAGTACTTCATCATCCAGAAATCTTCTTCTTGTCAGCTTTAAATAGGCCTTGCAATAGTGACATAAGAAGTTACTTTTGGTATGTCCATAACACGTGTTAATGAGCTTTCTAAATCAGGAGATCCTTGTCGTTTTGTAGCCGTTACTTATGATCTTGCATTGATGGATTTGTAACGCTTCATAGCTTCTCACATCAGAGGATGAATATTACTGTTGAGAGTTCTTTACAACTTGATCAGAACTTTGCACACCAGAGTATCAGAGATTCTGTTTCATTGCGCTGGTGCATTCAGAAGTTCAATCAGAACTTCTTCATATAGGCGTGTCATGCATATTTGATGCGTCTGAATCTTTCATTGTTCTCTCAACTTTTGTGCTCGCATAATCAGAACTTCTGGTGATGTTCTGGCAGAACTTCCAGTTACATCAAAATATCTTTTTAACATCAGAACATCCTGCATGTAAACATACTTTTATTAGAGAGCATATTTGTTCTTTATATCATGTGTTTGTTATCATCAAAACTCTTGCTGGGATGTAGAACCAAATTATGTTCTAACAATCTCCCCCTTTTTGATGATGACAAAAACTAGTATATTTTGATGGAATATAAAGAACAAAAATTAAAAGAAAGTCCCCCTCTGAGTAGAGTACTCAGCTAACGAGAAAATAAAATACTTCCCTGAAGATCTTCTGATTATGAGTCAAAATATTCTTCATTCTCCCCCTTTTTGTCAAGAATCAAAAAGTGGTAAAGACTCTGATTGGCTTGCTCTGACAGAAGTGCTTGAAATAGTGTGACATCCTCTTCTGGATACATCTGAGATTCTTTAGAGAGCTTCTGATGTTGTATTTCCATTCCTGTTTCAAATAGTTTCAGAGCCAGTAATCTTCTATTTCTGATTACCTTTGAAACCTGCAAATCTTTTAAATTCTAAGCTTTGGAACATATGCTTTCTTTCCTCCATGTGTGGAGAGCATCCAGAGTCCAGGTGTTAATACTGGAGTTTCAACCTTGCTGTTAAAAATATATGCAACATAGATGATTTTGTCTTTTGGTACCCATATCTTTCAAGGTCCATGACTGTTAGAGTTTCCAAATTTCTGTTTGAATTTTGGTTTAGTATAAAACGTCTTGCCAGCATGTTTTATATCATGTGTTTGCCCAGTGGTGAAGTGAGAGCAGAGAGGAGTGTGTTTGATAACCAGATCCTTAACTTTCTTAGATTGGGATACTTTGCCTTTGTATCCTATGCCTATTCTGCCATTCCTGCTAACTCTATAGATCATTGAGGCCATTTTGTTTCTATCTATGTTTTTAGCCAGAAACTTCTGAAAGCTTTGATCATATTCCTTTATGATCTTATCAGCATTACTGGGATCCTCTGAGATTATTTCCTTCTGAGAGTTTTGTAAATCATTTTCTAGTTTTGAAATCTTTTATTTTAACTTAGAGTTTTCTAATCTCAGACTCTTAGTTTCTTCAGAGTCAGAAGCAAGATCCTTTTTCAGGTTCTTGAATTTGATTCTGAGCTGCTGATACCTTTCTGAAATTTCACTCAGACTTTCTCCTAGTTCAGCTTTAGTAAAATTAACAATAAAGCCAGGAGATACCTCTTCAGCGTCTGATTCTGATTCTGACCTTGATTCTGATTCAGAAGATTCAAAGACATCTAATAAGTTGTCCGTTTGAGCTATATTGGCTTGTTCATCTTCTGATTTTGTTCCGTCTTCAGAAGATTCAGAGTCATCCCATGTTGCCATAAGACTTTTCTTCTTCTCCTTAACAAACTTCCTTTTATATTTCTCCTTCTGAAGCCTTGGACAATCACTTTTGTAGTGACCTTGTTTATTACATTCATAGCAGGTAATGATTCTGTTACTTGATTTTTTGTATCCAGAGGATTGTTCAGAGTCATTTCTTGTTCTTCTGGAGTTTCTGAAATTCTTCTGCCTGTGCTTCCACAATTGATTGATTCTTCTGGATAGACAGAACAGTTCGTCTTCTTCTGACAAGGATTCTCCAGAGTTTTCTGCTTCTTCTTCTGCCTGTAAAATTTTGGTTTCATATTTATTAGATTTCAGAGCGAGAGACTTACATTGCTTCTGAGGCTCATCATCTTCTAACTCTATCTCATGGCTTCTGAGGGAGCTGACAAGTTCTTCTAGAGATATAATGTTCAGATCTTTTACCAGTTTGAGAGCCGTGACCATTGGTCTCTATTGTTTTGGTAAACTTCTGATGGTCTTCTTTACATGATCAGTAGTTGAGTACCCTTTGTCCAGCACCTTTAGCCCTGCCACCAGAGTTTGGAATCTAGAGAACATTGTTTCAATGGTTTCATCTTCTTCCATTCTGAAGGCTTCATACTTTTGAATGAGCGCAAGTGCTTTGGTTTCTTTTACTTGCAAGTTTCCTTCATGCGTCATTCTCAGAGAATCAAACATGTTCTTAGCTGTCTCTCTGTTTGTGATCTTCTCATACTCTGAATATGAGATGGCGTTGAGGAGTATTGTTCTGGCCTTGTGGTGGTTTCTAAAGTCTTGCTTTTACTAGTCATACATCATTTTTCTATCTATATTCTGACCACTTCCATCAACAGGATGTATGTATCCATTAGTTACAATATCCCAGAGGTCAGCGTCATAGGCTAGGAAGAAACTTCGGATCATATCCTTCCAGTAGTCAAAATTTTCATCGTCAAATATTGGAGGGCTGGTGCTGATGTTCTAACTTGTTCCCATGATAGTGTTTTCCCCCTTTGGATCTTTATCTGACACGGTTAAGTGTTTTCACCCAGATCCAAGAGCTTTGATGCCAATTGAAGAAGTGAAAAACACAAGAAGGGGGGGGGGGGGGGGGTTGAATTGAAAACTTGAAATCAAAAGCGCAGTAGAGACAATATTTTTATCCTGGTTCATTTGTTCTCAAACTACTCCATTCCACCCGCCAAGGTGATTTTGCCTCTCTCCAACGAGGTCTTAATCCACTAATCAAACTGATTATAATCTACTTTAACAACTGTTAAAGTCTTCTTGAGTCCAAAACCACAACCCAGTTTTCTCAAGGAATTTCACTAAACAATAAATTGAATAAAAGTGTACAATGATGTTTCTAAATAAACAGTATCACAAACTTGTGATGTATTACACAGTTTAATATTGAATCGTTGAAGATGAAGAATGAAAGCTGCGTTGTTTACTTTTTCACGTGAGCTTTTCTTTATGAGCGCAATACTTCATCATCCAGAAATCTTCTTCTTGTCAGCTTTAAATAGGCCTTGCAATAGTGACATAAGAAGATACTTTTGGTATGTCCATAACACGCGTTAATGAGCTTTCCAAATCAAGAGATCCTTGTCGTTTTGTAGCCGTTACTTATGATATTGCATTGATGGATTTGTAACGCTTCAGAGCTTCTCACATCAAAGGATGAATATTACCGTTGAGAGTTCTTTACAGCTTGATCAGAACTTTGCACACCAGTGTATCAGAGATTCTGTTTCGCAGTGCTGGTGCATTCAGAAGTTCAATCAGAAATTCTTCATATAGGCGTGTCATGCATATTTGATGCGCCTGAATCTTTCATTATCCTCTCAACTTCTGTGCTCTCATAATCAGAACTTCTGGTGATGTTCTGGCAGAACTTCCAATTGCATCATAACAACTTTTTAACATCAGAACATCCTACATGTAAACATACTTTTATTAGCGAGCATATTTGTTCTTTATATCATGTGTTTGTTATCATCCAAACTCTTGTTGGGATGTAGAACCAAATTATGTTCTAACATATATATATATATATATATATATATATATATATATATATATATATATATATATATATATATATATATATATATATATATATATATATATATATATATATATATATATATATATATATATATATATATATATATATATATATATATATATATATTTGGTATCAAGGTTGACTTGGGGTCAACATTTTATAATTTATATTATTCATTTTATTATTTAATTTTTTTGTTTTATTTAGAGATTAGTTGACTAAGTCAACTAGGGTTTTAACCCTTGTATGCAAGCTACGCCCAAATCAGGGGTGTCTTCAACCCTAAGACAACAAAGCCCAATTTCCAAAAATGAAAAATCAAATTAGAATCAGGGAGATTGTAATTTTTATTGATATTGATACAATTTACATAGAGATTCAGTCCAGGTAATTACAAATTGCAAACCCTAATCTAAAATCTAATTAAATCCTAAATCAAATCTCCTAATTCAATCAATCTAAGAATAATTGAATCAATTACAAGAAATTTACAATTTGTAACAACAATTACATAACTATTTTTCCTAATTAATCTAAATTCTAAACATATGAATACCCTAAGTCTAAACTTAATTAAGAACCGAAATGTATGAGGAGAATTGAAGGGAGAGAGGAAGAAGAACTTGTGAAGCTTTGTTGAGTTGCCGCTCCTTTGTACCTGCTAAGCACAAACAAATGAGATTAGAGGAGATCAGAGAGAAATCAAAAGGGGGATTTATTTTAGAAGAGTCACTACATGAAAGGTAGCCCTGGAACACTTAGCTTATGTTATTGATTTGATGTTATTGATGTGTGTTTGTGTTTGATTAGGGTTAATTAGGTGAAATTCTTGAAAATGTAAGGGTTTAGAGTTGTTAGGGTTCTTACACAATATGGTTAGGGTTCATATGGTTGGGGTTAGGGTTACTCAATATTGTTGTTTCTGGACCAGGGTTCTTGGGGGCTAGGGTATAAACGTATAGTGTTCTTGGGGGTTAAGGTTAACAATGCTAGGGTTCTAAGGTTTCTTGAAAAATGATGAAGTTCCTGGCGAACATCAATCATTCATGGCAGCATTAACTACCACCCCTGGTGGTGGCTACCTAGGGTTCTTACTAGGGTTCATGTTTGGATGAAGGTTCCGGATTTGGTTGAGTTTCATGGTTGAAACTCAACCATAAACTGTAAAGGGTGGTGGTTATAGAGGTGGCATCGTCGATGGAGGATTTCTGGAGTGCCAAGGTTGTTGGATGTTTAAGAGAGAAATGGATTGTCTGGGAGTATAGAGAGAATGAAGAGAATAAAAATGAAAGGTTGGGAACAAATTTCGTTCAAATACTCTCTCTCTCTCTCTCACACACATCAAATAAGCAACACGTGGTTGTTGGCCAACCATAGATTGTGGAGACTGTTGACCAATCTCCATACACTCAGTTCCATGCTACTCCCTAATTACACTTCAATTTGGACCTTTCTTTTGTGATACTTTTGATCAATGTCCCAGAGTTAACCTCTGGAGGCCATTTGATCAAGATCAAATGTCCTGGAAGCGTGGATCACACCATAACATTCTAAGCTTACCCTCACAATATCCAAATGAACTCAATATTTATCATGGGCCAAGCTCAATACTATCCACACACCTATGATTGCTAGCTTCAATTTAAAATACACCTCCCACGCCTTTGGGCTTCAATCATTATCTAGGCCTGACCAACGCTATTCACAACCTTCCAAATTACTGCGCCTGAACAAACACACCCCAATGTTTATTTGTATAACTCTTTTATTTTATTATTTTTGTATATTTATTTATTTTTATTTTCTAAATTATTTTTCTCTTTTTGCATTAAAATAACATTTTTTATATAAATATTTAATTTTTTTTGATAAATAAATATAACATAACAAAATTTTATAGTTATAATATTTTTTCCAAATTACTAACCCATTTTTATATTAATTAACTCAACCAATTTTTACTTAATTCAAACATTTTATTATCAATCATGCATTTAAAATATCTAACCAATTTTCAAATCATTTTCTACTAATTTTACAAAATTCAAGGCATTTAAAAAAATTAGATAGAATTGCTATCAAACTTAACTGCGAAAGCAATTCTTTTCAAAACCTAGACAAGGTTCAAGGATAACTCGAAAGCAATTATATGCAATCCTATAAAAAATAACCAAACACATAACGAACTACGAAATAGACTTTGATTTCTTTGCAAGAAGATACATAGGCACACGGTTAAAACCAAGGTGACTCCCATAACTAAGAAACTAAACTTTTTCTTTTCACATATATATGGAAATAATGCTGTTAAATAGAAAATTCCTGATCTACCCAGAAACCTATATGAGAAGCCCATTGAGAACAAGGGAGATACATGCTGCCTAACATCTTCGCTTTATTTAACCAACTCACGAATTTAAAATCTCTAGAAATTTAGGGTTTATTTGTTCCTTTCCCGTCTTTAGGACAAAAAGTAGTGGTGGCGACTCGTATATTTTTGCCGGTTACGACAGCTGGCGTCTCTCCCGGGGACACAACCCTAGGTTTAGAGTTTATCCCTCCTTGTAGATCTAGGGTATTTTGGGTTTCTATTTATAGCATGTTCCATATTTGTATATATATTTGTTTATTTATTATTCCAATTATTATCATATCTGTTTATATTGTTGGTGGGATTTCATTGTAACCAAAATATCAAACCATAGAAGAAGGATTGTCAATTGACCAAGGGGGTTTAACTCCCTATGGGTTTTTGCGACAACTTCGCCTAGAGTCGGTCAAAATCCTATAAATATGTTTAGAGGGATAACCTCTCTTAGAGATAGGACTTTGAATTTGATCAATGACTCTTTGATTAATCCAAAAATAAAATCTCATGGTGAGATCTTGTATGACCTACGAGACAAAAGTCTTGGTCTACAAAGAGGCTCCCCTTAAGGAGGCTCTTATGTCTTTTCCCTTTTGTGTTATCCATGATACCCTTTAGAAAATCACCCTTATGGGGATGGTAGAATATCCATTGGACGAACTGATGAACCTACCCACTAAGGATACTCTTGTAATCCCACCACCAAATTGCATCACCATACATACATACATACATATTGCATTTAAAAATATTCATTTTTTTGCATTTTTTGTGTCTTATTCACAGGATTTCCTTAAAAATAGTACAAAAAAGAAGAAGAAAGGTTTTAGTGAGCATCTCAAAATAAATAATGATAAGAAACCAACCATCCGCATTAGTGCCACAATGCCAAATATCAAGAAAATGAAGCTAATCAGAGGGAAATTACCTGAAAAAGTTGTGAAGGGTTTTATTCGTCTCTATGGAGATATTATGGATCTGATCAAAATGATTTTACAAGTGGAAGCCATTACTGACCTTGCTCAATTTTATGACCCTCTTCTAAGGTATTTTACTTTCCAAAACTTTCAATTAGCACCTACTTTGGAGGAATTTGATAGGATTTTGGGATTCTCCAAAATCAAGGATGAAGCTTACATTGGAATTGGGAATACCATCAAAGTTCCAAACTTGGCGAAATAATTAGGGATACCCTTCACTGACCTAATACTCAACTATAAGAAAGATAGGGAAGTGCAAGGTATCAAAACACAATACTTAGAATCTAAGGCTCTTTCTTTTGCAGATAAGAAAGAATGGGAGGCTTGATGAGATTGTTAGGCCTTTCTCATCTTTGGTTTAATTATTTTCCAAATATTGTGGAATATATAGATTTTGCAGTCATTAATGTATTTTGGGCCATAAAGGTATTAAATGTTGATCCTACTTCTACTTTGCTTGCTGATGTGGATTACTCCCTTCATACGCGTTATTAAAAAGGGAAAGGTGTGCTACTTTTTTGTATTCCTCTATTATACTCTTGACTCATTACTCATCTCTACAAAGAGAGCTATATGGTCAAGGATCTGACAAAGAATGAATGAGCTCAAAAAATAAGGGCTCTTAGTGTTGATTCTATCTTGTGGTATGCTAGAAAACTAAACATAGAGGAAATTATTAATAGTTGTGGAGAGTTTCCAAATGTTCCATTGGTTGGGACAAAATGATGCATTAATTATAACCCAATTTTGGCTTTACGTCAACTTGGGTACCCTTTGGAAGATAAACCTTCCAACGAGTAACTTTAACAATTAGTCCTTCATGATATGAGAAAAAGCAATTCCAAGCTACTCAAGAAAATAATACAAGCTTCGAGTAAAGTTCACAAGAAAGGGGCTGAATTTAGAAAGAAAAATGTCGTGGAAAGAGAGCCATATACTTAGTGGGTTTTAGATAGAGTCAAAATCAACAAGCTACCATTTGATATTGATCCTTCATACAAGCCAAACATTCCACATCCTCTTACAATATCAGTAGAAGAAGTGGAAGAACTTAGGGATGCCCTTGAGCAAGACCAAAGAGAAAATGAGGGATTATAGCATAGCTTTTATGACCTTGCTTATAAGAAGAATATGTTTTAACATGAGCTCGAGTTGAAGGACAACAGATTCAAAAAGATCGTGAAATAGCTGATAAGGAGAGACTCAAATGAAAGCATTTGACTGAAGGATTGCTAAGTACAACCTTTAACCTTGATTCCCACAACCAACACTTAGATGATGCAACTAGGGAAATTGGAAGACTAAATAGATGGTATGATCAAGCATTGAAAGACAAGAAGGAGTTGGAGGAGTATTTAAAAGCCCAATCCAAGAATTAGAAGCATATGCTCAAGATCGAGAGGAGCATATCCTAAACCTTGTCACAAGTCTCCAAGAAAGCCTAGAGATAAAAGTAAGGGAATGACTTAGAAGGATGAGAGAAGAAAGACTCCTCTCCAAACGAGAAGGGGAGTATGAAGAAGTTTGTCAATGTTAAATGGCCCTCGGTAAGATTTTCTTATACAAAGGGAAATCTACAAAGAGACTAGGGCTGAAAAAGTATATTGAGAAGAACAATATACAAAGATTTCTCAAGCGGGAGAGGATAAAAAGATCATAATTCCAACATTGTACAAGGAGTACCGGATATGCAAAGACAAGCATGCAGAGCTTGCATTCCTAACAAAAAATCTCATTGGTGATATTCCTAGAAGCTTAAGAGATGCAGAAGCCACAATGGTCCCTCTTCCGAAGGATGTTGAAGACTTCTTCAAGCTTTGTAGGGAGATGGTTAATGGTTTTAGGGCATAAATCCAAAAGCGTGCTTAGGATATTTAGTTTCCCTTTTTTTCATTTCTTTTAGTATTTAGCATTTGTTTTTGGATTCAGTATTTCCCTTCAGTTTGCTTCAGTTTAAATTGTATTTGATAAAAGTGCTTTGTTTCTGTTTTATCTACGTGTTCTTGGGATGCTTACAAATAAAAAAAATAAGAACCTGAAATAATAATAATAATAATAATAATAATAATAATAATAATGATAATAATAATAATAATGATAATAATAATAATAATAATAATAATAATAATAATGAGAAGGAATATCAAGTGAATAAGACATAAAATAAATTCTTAGCATATTCATACGCATCCATCCAACCACAAGCATTGAATTCAGATTTTCATACATAAAACTTATTTTTTTCATCTCGAGTTAACTCATCGGGCAATACAAACTGACTTTCTGACATCCATATCAACTAAGAGCTCATCGAAAGAAAGTAATGGAACAAATTGAGGAAAATCAAGCGGTATCTCAAGGAGACTTGGAACAAGTGAAAGGAAGTATCAATTCAATGAAAGGATACATGAGTCAAGTCCTGCTTTCCCTGAAAAAAATCATAGCAAGACAAGACGAGATCCCTAAAGTAGATTTTAAAGTAGTATCCCAAACCATCGGTGCATCTAGGGCTAACCCACCGAGACAAGAGCCAGAATCAGGTCTCGGTAAAGCAACAACTACTAAACAAGAGACATTTATGGCCTACACTGAAGGCTTTGTCCCACCTCCTCCGAAGGTAGGGGCATCCCACACTCTGAAGATTCCAGTCAACAATCCTCCCAACATGGATAATTATTTGGACCTACAATATGGGACCATGACTTGGAGGGTATAACTCAAGTTCCTCAACAAAAGGTGCTCCATACCAATCTTATCGATGATCCTATGGCGGTCAATTAGTTTAAAGCCATTGAGGAAATATTGAAGGTTGTAGAAGGTTATGATGCTTTTGACGTAGTTGCTCTAGAAATGTATTTGGTTCCAGATGTTGTAATTCCTCCTAAGTTCAAAGTACCTGACTTTGAGAAATATAAGGGACTCACATGCCCGAGAAATCATGTACGCGTGTTCTATAGGAAAATGGCTGCATATGCTCATGATCAGAAACTGATGATACACTTTTTCCAAGACAATCTGAGTGGGGCATCTCTAGATTTATATATGCAGTTGGAGCGAGCACATATCCAAACATTGTCAAACCTTGCCCATGCCTTCTTAAAATAATACAAGTACAACTTGGATATGGATCCTAACGGTGTGCAACTTCAAAACTTGTCATAAAAGAAAGATGAATCTTTTAAGGAGTATGCTCAACGATGGAGAGAAATGGTAGCACATGTGCAACCACCACTCCTCAAAAGAGAATTGGTAGACATGTTCATGAGTACATTACAAGGGTTATATTATGAGAATATGGTAGACAACGTCTCTTCCGAATTCTCTGACTTGGTGATAATTGGGGAAAAACTTAAAGCTGGTTTGAAGAGTCGAAAAATACAAGGGGCATCTAGTACTTCTTACAACCTGAAGAAACATGTTCCTAACTTCTCAAAAACTAATGTTGTCTCATCACACTAGAAAGTAAAACAACCATTGGTGATCCCACGAGAACAACCGTAAAACAGGTTTGAAAGACCTAAGAGAAGATTTAATTCTCTCCCAATGCCATACAGTCAACTACTACAACACCTGGTCAAAGCATCACTGGTAGAGCTAAAGCCACTAGCTCCTCCGATTGGGGTACTCTTGCCAAAATATGATGCAAATGCAAGATACGAATACCATGCTAATTCTTCGAGGCATACTATAGAGAAATGTTGGGCCTTCAGGCACAAGGTGCAAGATCTGTTAGTCTCCCAAGATATCACCTTTGATAAACCTAATATCAAGACAAACCCTATGCCTCCGCATGGTGGCTCGACTGTAAATGCAATGGAGATAATCACTGATCATGGAGAGACTAAATAAATAAAGGCTCTGATATACATCCTTAAAGAGCATCTATTGGAACATGGTTTCCTTTTGGAGCACAATGACGCTTTTGAGAACACTCTGCAAAATATGGTGGATCAGGGAATAGTTCAATTTGGACATTATCTTGAAGAAGAATATGTAGTTGCAATGAATGAAAATACAAGAAGGCCATTGGTGATTCCTTTCCAAGGTCTAAGTTTTGTCAAGAAAACTCTTGTAATTCCTTGTGGGGAGCCAAGCACTACAAAAATACCAGTCATGATACCATGCTAAGGTCAGATTTTGAAGATACCAGTGTCTCCAAAGAATACGATGGTGATCAGGGGGCCATTTCCCACTCCTTAGGAAAGTGATAAAGTTGTGTCATGGATTTACGACACTATTGTCTATGTTAATGGGTTGAAGCAAGAATGTGAGTCTTCAAGAAGTCAAGTACCTGCAATTACAAATATTGTAGGAACGAGGAGCATGAGCCACAGTGGTCGCATATATGCTCTAGAATAACAAAATAAGGATACTATTGTGGCTAAGGATAAAGGAAAGGTTGTGGCTGAAACTAGTCAAAGATAGGAACCTCCGAATAAAGCTTTCACCGATAAAGAGGATGAGGAGTTCTTGAAAATGATCAAGAAAAGTGACTATAGGATAGTGTATTAGCTTCACCAAACCTCGTCTAAGATTTCGATACTCTCATTATTATTGAATTTGGAGTACACTGACATTCTCGGATGAAGATTCTGAGCGCTGCTTATGTAACAAAGGAGATAACAATGGATAATTTTAAGGGAGTTGTAGCTAACCTAATATTAAGGTCACGCTTGGATTTCAACGACAGTTAGTTACCTCCACAAGGTAGAGCTCACAATAAAACACTACACATTTCAATCAAATGCGGGACCACTAGTCTATCCAGGGTACTCACTGATACAAGTTCTTCCTTAAACGTACTACCAAAGACTAGCCTGATGAAGCTCACAATGGATAGAATAGTTATAAGACCGAGTTCTATGGTGGTTAAAGCCTTCAATGGCTCACAAAGCATAATATTTAGAGAGGTGGATCTTCCAATAAAGATTGGCCTGCATAATTTCTATATTACCTCTCAGGTAATGGATATAGAACCGACATATACTTGTCTGCTCGGGCGACCTTGGATCCACGCAGTAGGTGATGTCACCTCAACCCTGCATCAAAAAATAAAAGTTCCTTGTTGAAGGAAAATTGGTTGTGATCGACATAGAAGAAGATATCTTCATAAGTCATTTGGAGTCTTACAAATACATCAGTGTATAAGAAGATTGTGTGGAAACGCCTTTCCAAGATCCTGGAAGTAGCTATAGTGGTTACCTTACCAGTGGATAAAATTAATAAATCGGGAACTACCTTGACATCATGGAGAGATTTACAAAGAGTTGTGGAAGACAAAACATCGAAAGATTGGGGAAAGCTTGTGGAGATACCTGAAAAGAAATATCGCTTTGGTTTAGGCTATCAACCGTCTAAGGCTGCTAAGAAGGAAATGGGGAGATTCCTCCGATTCAAGAAACGTTCATCAGAAAAGAAGTAGAGCATGACGGGCAAGTACCAGTGATATCAGACAAGAGCAATAACCTAAGGGGCATCCAACTTCATCCATGAATGTGTTCCAGGCGAAGAACTCAAGAATTGAACTGCCGTGGAGGTTCTAGAGATCTTTTTCTTTCCAAAGTACTTTTTTTCTGTTTTAGAAAAAAAAGAACCTATGTCCCGCCCGAGGCATATGGGTAGCTTGTAAGGGCCCCCATTTGTTTTCAAACAGTATTTTCAATTAATAAAGTTTTGTTTTGCATTCAATTAAGATCCATGTCTTTCTCTTGCATTCCTCTTTTATTTTTCAAAAATGGCCATATTTTTCTTCATACACGCTTTACAATTCTCATTCTAAAAAGGACCAAAACATGATAAAATATGCAGATCCACATCTAAACTCACCTAACGATACTGCTACTATCTGATATGACTTTGATGCACCAATTAACCAAGCTGAAGAGAAAGATGAGGAAGATTATGAACTCTCTGAAGAGTTGGAAATATTGTTAGAGAAAGAATCAAATGACATACAACACCAAGAATCTACATAGATCATCAACCTTGGAATAAATAAATATCCAAAAGAGATCAAGCTAGGTGCAACCCTGTAAGAAAGCATGAAGGAAAGGCTGATCAAGCTCCATCATAAGTATGTGGATATATTTGCATGGTCTTACCGAGATATGCCAGGATTGAATACATATATCATTGTGCACAAACTACCTCTCAAGGAAGGATGTTCTCTTATCAGACAAAAGCTCATAAGAACTCGTCCAGACATGGCTAGCAAAATTTGAGAAGAAGTCCTCAAGCAATTTGATGCAGGGTTCTTAGTTGTGGTATACTATCCACCTTGGATTCTAACATCGTGCCAGTACCTAAGAAAGACGGTAAAGTACGCATATGTGTGGACTATCAGGCTACCTCACATTAATGTTTTGGTGGACAATACAACTCAAGCATCAATATTTCCTTTTATGGATGGTTTCTTAGGTTATAATCAGATCAAAATGGATCCCGAGGACATGGAAAAACTACTTTCATGACACCTTGGGGCACCTTCTGTTATAAAGTAATGCCCTTCGGTCTAAAGAATGCATGGGAAACCTATCAACGAGAAATGGTCACGTTATTTCATAAAATGATCCACAAAGAAGTTAAAGTTTACGTGGACGATATGATTTCCCAGTCTCAAACACAAGAGGAGCATATCATTCACTTGCAGAAATTATTTGAGCGTCTAGTAAAGTTCATACTGAAGTTGAATTCGAACACGTGTACATTTGGGGTCAGGTCAGGTAAACAATTGGGTTTCATTGTAAGCCAATATGGTATTGAGGTAGATCCCGACAAAGTAAGGCCATATAAGAAATACCAGCTTCAAGAACAGAAAAAGAGGTTTGCAATTTCTTAGGACGTTTGAACTACATCTCACGGTTCATATCACACCTAACTGCCACTTGTGGGCCTATATACAAATTACTCAAAAAGGATCAATCAATGGAGTGGAATGAAGACTGTCAAATAGCCTTTGAAACAATAAAGTAATATTTACAAGAACCACTAATTCTGATGCCACCAGTTCCCAGAAGACCACTCATTATGTACTTGATAGTTCTCGAAGGTTCCATGGGATGTGTATTGGGGAAACACGACAAAATAGGTTGAAAAGAGCATGCAATCTACTACCTAAGCAGACAGTTCACTGACACCGAAACCCAATACTCATTCCTCGAGAAGACTTGTTATGCTCTGACTTGGGCCGCTAAACAACTAAGACAATATATGTTAACTCACACCACATGGTTAATAGCAAGATGGATTCATTGAAGTATGTGTTTGAAAAACCGGCTCTCACAAGAAGAATTGCTCGATGGAAGATGATGTTAGCTGAATTTAACATCCAATATGTTACACAAAAGGCCATCAAGGGAAGTATACTAGGTGATCACCTAGCTCATCAGCAAATGAAATAATATCAGCCAATGAAGTTTGATTTCCCAGACGAGGATATCATGGTTATAGGGGACTACGAAATACCAGAACCCAGTGAAGGAACTGAACTAGGGGCACGATGGACACTCATGTTTGATGGTGCTTCAAATGCACTTGGGCATGGAATTTGGGCAATATTAACATCTTCAAATAATTTTCATAAACCTTATACTGCAAGGTTATGTTTTGATTACACCAACAATATTGCCGAATATGAAGGTTGCATATTGGGTTTGGAAGTTACTATTGATCTAAGGATCAAATTTCTCAAGGTATATGGAGACTCGACATTGGTCATACACCAAGTCAATAGTGAATGGGAGACCCTACATCCAAAATTAATTCCATACTGAGATCATGTTTTGGAGCTAGCTACTGAATTTACAGAGATTACTTTCACTCACGTTTCCAGAGAATAAAATAAAATGGCGGACGCCTTGGAAACTTTGTTAGCCATGTTAAAAGTAACTTGGCCTAATCATGAGCCACACATCATAATCATACACTTTGAAGAGCCCATACATTGCCTTGCAATTGAAGAATGACCAAACAACAAACCCTGGTTCTATGACATCAATAAGTATTTTGAAAAACAAAAATATCTAGAGAATGCCTCAATAATTGACAAGCAAACTCTATGAAAGCTAGCAACAAATATATTCTTAAATAGGGATGTGTTGTACCCAAAAATTTTCCCTCCCATTTCTCATTGATTTCTCATCACAAAGCCCTTGAAGCTCAAGATCCAGTTAGGGTTTCATCTGCTCAAGACTTCTCCTTGCACTGTTGACCCAAATTAGGGTTTGTGTTTGCACAAAGATATTTTGGCCAAAAATGCCTAAAATGACTTTCATGCTTCATATTGGACTCCCAAGTTTATCCACACCAAGTTTCAAGTCTTGATTCCAAATTTTGCCCAGTCAATTGGACAGTTGACTTGGAAATCAGCTGTATTGGGGAAAAAGTCAACTGTGGCCAATTGACAGTCAAATCTCATGAAAATTGACCCACATCAACATTATAAACTCACATGGACCATTTGATAAAGTTTGGATCACAATTCCACAAGAAATTTGATCAGATCATCAAAAGGGCAAAATGGTCATTTTTAGGGTTTTGATTGCACAAAGGCAATTTTTGACTGTTTGACCTAGCCAATGGAAAACCAAGCTCACATATGGACTCAAGGACCCCATGGAATTGTCTTGACATGCTCAACAAGTTCAAAAGATCCCAAATGCACAAAATTGACAGTTGAATTTCCCAGTCAATTGATCAATTTTGACTGTATACTGAAAAGTCAAACTTTGACTTTTTGGTCAAAATCAAGAGTCAAGATTCATTTTTCATCAAAACATGCCAAATCATGAAACTTGTTCATCAAGAAATCAAGAAATGCAAATTAGGGTTTGAAATGAAGATTTTTCATAACTTAGAATTTTTCTAAGTTATGAAAAACCCTAATTTTTTCCTAACTTTGCCCCACTTTCTCACCAAGATTCGTTTGGATTCAAGAAAAAGTCAAAACATGAAAGTTGTAGCCTATTGCATAATATAAAACTTTGATTCACAAAGTTTTCCCAAAAGAGGCTTGTATCTCAAGTTACAATTTTTGGAATAAGGGTACTAAACCATTCTTAACTTAGTGAAAATTTGACCTATTTTAGGCAAGGTTTTTACCTAACTTCAAGACCATTTTCCACATACTTACCCTTGGAATTTCAATTTGCATTTCAAAGATGGATTGTAGTACACATTCCAAGCTTTCCAAAATGTCTAAGAACTCATCAAACAACCTCATGGTTAGAGAGAATCGAATTTTGCAATATGACAAAAACTCACTTTTGAATTGGCCAATTTCCATGTTCATAACTTGTACAATTTTTCAAATCAGCATGCTTCCCTTAATTACAGGCCCCTAAACCATCCAACACTCATAAATTTAATGCAAACTCTTTGTGCCAAGACCATGTTCTATGTGTTCAAGCATTGCATGATAGATTAATCCCAAAATAGATAAAGCACTTTAACCATTTTTGCAAAAGTAAGCTTTATGTCAAAATGAAAATCCAAGAAGTACAAATCAAATCCCCTTGGCACAAGTTTAGGGACTAATCACACTGATCAATGCCAAGGTTTGCAGCATGTTATGGGGGCCTCTACCTGTCTAAACACCAACTTGGCTTTTGGTTGCTTAAAGTGTAAGAAATAGAGCATATCACAACACAACTCTGATATCAGTGAATACATGCTTAGCAAAAGTTATCAAACACATTCAAGACATCCTAACTGAGCTAACACACGACTCCAACACCTCCATTGCCCTCTAGAATACATAACCACCCTCAAACTGCCCAAACAGAGCATCTGCTGCAGTTTGAGTGCCAACTCTCATCCCTTTCATACACTCTTGCTAAAACCACATCAAATACATCCTACAACATCCCTTGAAGCTAATCCAAACATCAAACACGACCTGTAACTCCTCTAATCAGTTCCACCATTTTCACTTTCTTGTTTTGCAGTTGAAGTTCCATAGCTCGATTCAAAGTGTTTCAAAGCAAAGTAAAACTTGGAATAGCATCCCTGGACATCAAGGAAGTTGTACCAATCATCACCTTGCTCTGAAAGTACCTCCATCATCAGATACAATTCCAACTGAGAAGGTATATTCATGAACTTCTAACTCTTAGTGTAGGCATCATTAGCTCTAAGTTTGTGAATAAGAAGTGTTCTACTCATGCCCCTGAATCTGTACATACTTTTACTTTCCATTTATTTTGCCTGAGCTATGAGAATTTAAGGTCTGAATGTTGATAAAAAGTTAGGTCAGGATTTGGGAATGATGAAATTCTCTCTCATTTCTGAGAGTTAGGATGAGTTCTTTACATATTTAGAATCGTGGCTTGATGATTAACATTTCTTATGTTGTAAGTTTGTGCTAAAGCTCAAGGAATCAGGATGTTTGAATTCATGAACAAGGCGCGTGTTTTTTGAACAAGAACTGTCCAGAGGTTGAAGAAGAAGCCACGTGGGCTGGGCCTGCTTTGATTTTTCTTTTCACACCATGTTTTTGGTTTCACACCCCCTAGGCCCATTTGACTTATTTTTATAATTTTTTGACTTTTGTTTTTTATTCCTGACTTATTTATTTTTCCTCATGACATTAAAAATATAAAAATAATTTTTTTAAACCATTTTTGATTTTTTTTAGGCATTTATTTGTTTATATAGTTATTTGTACTTAAATAAATAAATAAACACTTTTTACTTAAAATACTAAAAATAATGTAAACACCATTTTATTTTCATTTTTATTTTGTCTTATCTTCTTAAAATATTTTATATAAAATATACTTTTTTTTATAAATATTAATTATTATTATTCTTGTATATATAATATATTTAGTAAATAATCAAGATATTCATATATATATATATATATATATATATATATATATATATATATATATATATATATATATATATATATATATATATATATATATATATATATATATATATATATATATATATATATATATATATATATATATATATATATATATATATATATATATATATATATATATATATATATATATATATATATATATATATATATATATATATATATATATATATATATATATATATATATATATATATATATATATATATATATATATATATATATATATATATATATATATATATATATATATATATATATATATATATATATATATATATATATATATATATATATATATATATATATATATATATATATATATATATATATATATATATATATATATATATATATATATATATATATATATATATATATATATATATATATATTTAGGGCAAAAATACAAAAATAGATGCATTTTTCTTTTATTAATATTTGACCTCAAAAAATACTTTTTTTATAAAAATACTTCATTTTATTTTATTTTTGTATATAATTATTAAATGTTATACATATTAAATAGTTAATATATTTACTTAATAAAATTAGGGTTTTGCCCTTAAAACATAAAAACTCCAAAAAATACCTTTTTTTTATTTTGTTATTTAACATGTAAAAATACCTTTTTTTTCCATACATATAAAAACCCTTTTTTTACATTTTGCATATTTATTTTATTTCCATTTAATTATACAATTGATTACTTTGTAAATATTCCAAATTGATGTAATAGTTAGATTTAAATTTCTTGTCAAACACCCCCATTTGAACATTTGTACCCCCCTTCCCATATTATGTTGTAATAGTTTAGAACTTTACTTTTCGCACTTTAATGCTTTCTAATTATGCCATGTTAGAATTAGGGTTTGTATGCAAATAAAAACTACAAAAATAGTTTGACCTAATTTCAAGATAATCAAGTATGAAAATGGACAACACATATCACACTTGCACCCTTAGGGTATTCCACTTGTTGCCTTCCATAATTGGGCCATATTGTATGTTAGGTTTTCTTTGGGCAAAAACAAAGCAAACAAATCAAATGATCATAGTCCCTCGATGACGCTTTCGAAAGTTGCCTAAAATGATCAAGTCCCTTTCAAGGAAAAATTGCCCAAAGATACTTAACACCATTGCAACTATGGTCTAAACGATGACCCGCGCCCGTCCCTTTCACATCCTAACACAAGATTGTCCACCAAATTCAATGGTGGAACAAAATTGTTAAAAGGGTTAAAACATAGCATAAATCTTTGAGAACCTTAGGGTAGATAGCTCTTAAGTACTTGTCAACTTGCAAAACAAAAACACTTGCCTATTTTTCAAATCACACTTTCAAAACAAACTTTCAAAAAAAAACCTTGAAACATCTTTTCAAAAAGACAAACACCTTTTGTAAAACATTCGAGTAAAGAATTGTTACAAGGGTAGCCTAAACAAGGCATCTTTTTCAAAACCTTTTCAAAAACCACACACAAAGCATCATTTCAAACAATTGAAAACCAAGGCAAGTTGATCTAAGCAAGTACCTAAGAGCCCATGGATAACCATGGATAGAAAGGGTGCTAATACCTTCCCTTTCTATAATCTACTCCCCGAACCCAAGAAAATATCTCAAAGGTTTTTGCTGTGCTTTTTTAAACCTTTCCTTAGGATAAAATAAAAATTCGGTGGCGACTCTTGCTCAACCGAAACATTTGCGAATACAAACGCAAAACCACAGTCAGTTCTCCCACCGTATCACAGAACTGGCGACTCTGCTGGGGAGAATTTTAAAAGTGGAGTAACCTTAGGGCTTAGATCACCCTCTTGCATGATTAATTGTTTGACTTGATTGCTTTATATCTTGGCTCTCTTGTTTGGGTTTGCAATCCTACACCCGGATTTTGGGAAACATTTCGTAGATAGCAATACGTTGTGGAAACTGTGCGGGGTATACCGACACGGTCGAAGCAATAGCTATATTAGTGCGACATATTTGTGAGTACCGGTAACCCTTGAGTTCAATCAAGGAGAGTACGGGGCCGCTGAGTGATGTCACTAAGCACTAATGACCTAGAACCTTACTTGACCATCTTGGCCTTTTATTAGGGGTAGTGAGATGACTGGCTTTGGTGCAGTCCGAAGTTGGTAGATACTCGATACTACACTCATTGAGGGTTATTTTCTTGGAATATTTTGGTCGCTATTTAAGTGGCTAAACCAAAACAATGAACAATGAAAACAATCCAGTGATATTAAGCTCCTTAGAACCCGGTTACTATTTATAGGACAGATTTTTTAAGCCAACTACACTCAAGAGGGTACTTACCTATGAAACCCCATGCAAGCCTGAAACTAGGGTTTGGTGTGATTTGCTTGTACATATGTTTGTGCATGCATCATAAACATCATAAAGCATCATATGCATTCACTAACCATTTCAAGGGTTTGGATCTTCATCTTTGTTCTTGTTTTGTAGGTCATGGAAATTCCTCGCAGAAAAACCATCCAAGTCAACCTTGTGAGAGTCTCTCCTAAACTCAAGGAGCTCACCTCAAGAATTCCGGAAAGCTCATCCTTCAGTGAAAGACATGGTAGACTGCTCAGCTTAGTCAACACCAACATTGAAGAAGACATGATGAAAGTGCTATTCCAGTTCTTTGACCCTCTTCACCACTGTTTCACTTTCCCCGATTACCAGTTGGTGCCCACTTTGGAGGAGTTTTCTCAACTCCTAAGAATCCCTATTCTTAATCAACTACCCTTCAACGGTACGGAAAAGGAACCAAAGCCGGAAGATGTTGCTCGAGCATTACATCTACAACCATCCGACATCAAGGGGCATTGGGAAACCAGAAGCGGCGTCAAAGGATTCTTAGCAAAATTCTTGTTTGAGAAGGCACAAGAATGTTGGAATTCACTGGACCTTCAAGCCTTTGAAGAAATTGTGGCACTCCTTATCTATGGGTTGGTCCTATTCCCAAATTCTGACCAATTGATAAATGTCAACGCCGTCAAAATCTTCTTGGCCAGAAACCCAATACCAACATTGCTTGGGGACATCCTTCACTCATTTTACACACGAACAATGAGACAGAGGGGTGTTCTCATGTGCTGTACTCCTCTCCTTGCAAGGTGGTTTATTTCGCACCTTCCACAATCTGTCTTGAAGAATGACCAAGGCTCAAGGTGGTCCCAACGGTTGATGACTCTTACTCACTCTGATGTACATTGGTGTTCTCGGTCCAGAGAAAATGTCATCATCGTCGATCATTGTGGAGAGTTTCCTAATGTTCCTTTACTTGGAATCAGAGGAGGTATCACCTACAACCCTTGCCTAGCTCTGAGGCAATTTGGATATGCACGGAGGGATGGCCCTCATGACATGTTGATTCCTAACCTAGTTTTTGACTTCGACAACGATGCGCAAGGACTTCGCCAAAGATTCATCAGAGCTTGGGAGAGGCCCAACAAGGTTGATAGCAAGACTCTGGGACACAAGAACTCCATCCCTCTTGAGCCTTATCTCAAGTGGGTACAAGCCCGAGCCCAAAGTCTAATGATGCCTTATCCTCATGTACTCCCTGTGATTAAAGAGCCCGTCAAGGAAGGAGAGGTTCCCTACACCATCCTACATCCTGACATGCCTACATCGTGGGAGGAAATGCAGAAGAGTTGGATTCAACTCAAGGAAGAACGAAACACTTTTGAAGCTAGCTTCAACGCCAGTGAGAAGAAGGTTCTAGAGCTTACCCGCCGACTCCATGAGCAAGAGGCCCTCAACACCTACATCGCACCAAAGAGGATGCGCAATGTCTTTTTACCTTGAGAAGTTGTTTTTGTAATATTTGGCCCATGGGGCATTTATATACTAACAAATTTCTTCTTATTAATATGACGTGCGTTCTTCTTTGTCTGCAACAATTTTGAATGTTCCAAATCCTTGAATGCATTGCATACATAAGCATATCATTCATCATGTGCATAAACAGGTCTCACTCCAGGTTTCCTTATCGGTCTGCTGTTTATTTCAGTAGGATGGATCTCGAGCAAACAGTCAAAGACCTAAATGCACATTTCCAGCAACTCCTGACAACCTTGGCTAAAGGTCAGGAGAATCTCAAGACCTTGCTGGGGAATAAAGACCCAGTGAAAAAGAAGAAGAAGAGACTCGGGGTGGCTACTTTAGGGAGAAGATTTGACGGAGAGGCCAGGAGAGTGCTTGAATTCCCTCCTACTTCTGATGAAGGGACCAGTAAAGGAGGTGGGGCTGCGGTACCTTCCGAGTCCGATGTGGAAGAAGAGGAGGTTGAAGAGGATGAAGACTATTCTGACCAACAATACCCTCCAGCTAATGATAAATACAAAGGGTTAGAAGACAGGTTGGCCGCCATGGAGCTACAAAGAGTACCGGGTTTGGATTTTGAAGACTTGGGTTTGGTTGCCGGGATTGTGATTCCCCCAAAATTCAAAGTGCCAGTTTTTGTGAGGTATGATGGGCTGTCCTGTCCAAAAATGCATCTCAGGTCCTACGTGAGAAAGATTCAATCTTATACGGCAGATAAGAACCTGTGGATACATTTCTTTCAAGACAGCCTTTCTGGAGCTCAACTGGAGTGGTTTTATCAGCTAGAGGGAACCAGCGTCCAAAACTGGGAAGACTTGGCCACCGCCTTCTACAAACAATATCAGTACAATTCTGACCTTGCTCCTACGCGTACCCAACTTCAGGGAATGTCACTAGGAACAGGCGAAGGATTCAAAGAATATGCACAGAAATGGAGGGATTTGGCTGGCAGGGTGCAGCCTCCTTTAACCGACCGTGAACTTGTTGATATGTTTCTAGGGACCCTATCTGGGCCATTTTTCAATCATCTGATTGGTAACTCTTCCACGGGGTTTACCGATTTGATCTTAACAGGCGAAAGAATAGAAGCTGGCATCAAGTCAGGAAATATTCAGAAGGGTGTCGCTGCAAGTGTTGAGAAGAAGCCTTTTAAGAAGGAAACGGCTGTGGTATACTCCCAGAGAAGAGCAGGGAAGACTGAGCGCCGGCCGACCGTGGGGGCCGTAATGATTCAACATTCGTCAAGTAAGCAGCCTCGCTATAACCAGTCCAGACCAAATCAACAACGAGTGGAACAGCCACAACGGCAGTTCACCCGTATTAATATGACTCCAGTGCAAGTGCTTCCCCATCTGTTGAAGTTGAATCTCGCCACTATCAAAGAGGCACCAAAGAATGTGAATACGTCCTCTCCGCATTATCATCCTAATGCTAAATGCGCCTACCATTCTGACAGTGTCGGGCACGACACCAATGATTGTTGGGCACTCAAGCATAAAATCCAAGACCTGATAGAGGCGAAGGAGGTGGAGTTCGACGCTCTAGAGAAGCCGAACGTGATATCTGCTCCAATGCCGAAGCACGGCCGAAATGTCAATGCCATTGAAGAAGATTTGTATGTTGCTGATGTCAATGATCTGATAACTCTGTTGCTAACCATCAAGTTGAATCTGTTAAGGGCCGGGATCTTCCCGGGATGTAAAGAAGATTGCTATTGTTGTTACTCTCTGCCGTTTGATTGTCCGTTACTGAAGAAAGGCATCCAAGGCCTAATGGACAGTCGACAAATTTTGTTTGAAAAAGTTTCTGCTATTCCAACCCATACTGAAGATGTCTCAATCATAACCATTCACGCCAATCTTTCCAAGGCCGTCAGAAAGCCTGTTAAGATTACACCAGCTACGAAATCTGTTCCTTTGAAGATAACAATGCCAGGGCCTGTCCCCTACATTTCTGAGAAGTCAATACCTTGGAACTACGGCGGTGACGTCTACTACCATGGTATTAAACAAATCAAAATAACTGAAGAAAGTTCGGATGATGAAGAAGCCAGCATTGGAAACATTGCAGGCATGAGCAAAATCACCCGGAGCGGGAGAATATTTTCTCTAGAGATTGCCCCTCCAAGAGCAATCTTTGGACCCTCATCAGCTAACAAGGTCATCCCTGCACCAATAAAACTCTCTGTTAGAACCCCTTTGATTGAAGATGTTGTTGTTCCTAGTACTGTCCCTCCTACCACTGTTGACAAAGGTAAGGGAATCCAAGATGAGCTCGTCAGGACGAGGGCTCAACCCTTGGTCATCCCGGAGACCTCCAAGAAGGAAATGGATGAGATCTTGAGGATAATCAAAAGGAGTGATTACGATGTGGTAGAACAACTGGGGCAAACCCCCTCAAAGATCTCCATGCTGGCACTACTACTTTGCTCGGAGGCGCAGGCTAAAGCTCTGATAAAATTCCTGAAGGCAGCCCATGTGCCCCAGGAAACCTCTGCGGATCAATTTCAAAATTGCGTGGCTAGCCTTACTGCGGACAATGGATTAGGTTTCTCTGATGCCGACCTAACTCCTAAAGGTAGAAACCACAATGATGCTTTGCACATTTCAGTCGAGTGCCGAGGAACTACTCTCGCACATGTCTTGGTCGACACTGGTTCGTCGTTGAATGTACTGCCTAAGAAGGCCTTGGACCGACTAGATTGTGAAGAGTTGGAGTTGAAGCCGAGCGATATTGTTGTCAGAGCTTTCGATGGTTCGAAGAGAATGGTCCATGGGGAGGTTGAAATTCCCATCAAGATAGGCACAGAGGTGTTTAAATCTACTTTCTATGTGATGGACATCCGTCCATCATACTCTTGCTTGTTGGGTAGGCCTTGGATACACCATGCTGGGGCAGTCACCTCCTCCTTACATCAGATGTTGAAGTATCCTGTCAAGGGAAAGATCATTACTGTCCATGGCGAAGAGGAGTACATGATTATCCACTTGAATTCCTTCCGGTATGTGGAGGTAGAAGGGGAGTTCATTGAGACGCCTTTCCAGCATTTCGAAGAAGTCCTTCCTGAAATAACAGTAGCAAAGTTGGCAGCTGAGACACCGAGACAGATGGCCAGGATGGCATCTCTGGAGGACGCAAGGGCCGCAATAAAGGAAGGGAAGAATTCAGCATGGGGGCAGTTGCCTGATATTCCACATAAGACAGACAAATTTGGATTAAGGTTCACTACCGCGGGCCAGAAAGCTATGCGCCGTTCGAAGATTGAAAGAGCGCCAGTCAAAATTTCTCCCTATGGAATCAACGCTTTGGAGGACGAAGACAAGGAGAGCAACATCGAAGAGTGGATTTATCCAACTGTCAAAGGAGGATTGTGCAACTGGGAGGCAAAAGACTTTGTCCCCATCACTTTTATTCATCAGTAATTTATCTGTCAAACATTTCCTATTCGGTTTGTAATATTTATTTTCAAACAATCCGTACACTATCTTTTCACCTCATGCCTTGCCCGGGGCATGTAGGTCCATTTGTAAGGGTTTTGATTATTTTTCATATCCATATGCCATGTTTAATGATCCATTGGACGTTTTTCATTTGATAAACTGCTTGTGTTCATTTTCTTTCCTTTTGCATTTTTGTTTAAGGATGGATATCCCTTACACACACCCACACTCATAAATGCAGGTACCCATCCACTCCGGATTCCGTGGGTGACGATTCTGCTATATCCTTCAATAACTCTGAAGATCTGGTCAATCAAGCCGAGTATGAAGATGACGAAGGTTGTGAAGTACCAGGGGAACTAGCCAGGCTTCTACAGCAAGAGGAAAGGGCCATCTTACCGCACGAAGAGTCATTGGAAACTGTCAACTTAGGGACCGAGGAAGACCGGAAGGAGGTGCAAGTGGGTGCCAATCTGGAACCGAGTGTCAAGGAGCGCCTGATACAGTTGTTGAATGAGTATGTTGAAATCTTCGCTTGGTTTTATGAAGACATGTCGGGTTTAGACATAGACATCGTGGTTCACCGTCTCCCCGCAAGAGAGGATTGTCCACCGATCAAGCAAAAAGTTCGCCGAATGAGGCCTGATATGTCTGAAAAGATCAAAGCAGAAGTAATGAAGCAATTCGACGCTGGCTTTCTGGCTGTTACGTCCTATCCTCAATGGGTCGCTAACATCGTGCCAGTACCTAAGAAGGATGGCAAAGTCAGGATGTGTGTGGACTACCGGGATTTGAATAGGGTCAGCCCCAAAGATGATTTTCCACTTCCACACATTGACATTTTGATCGACAATAGAGCTCAGCACAAAGTGTTTTCCTTCATGGATGGATTCTCGGGCTACAATCAAATCAAAATGGCCCCCGAGGATATGGAGAAAACAACTTTTGTCACACAATGGGGCACTTTCTGTTACAAAGTGATGCCGTTCGGGTTGAAGAACGCAGGGGCAACTTATCAATGCGCCATGGTAGCTTTGTTTCATGATATGATACATCATGAGATCGAAGTTTACGTAGATGATATGATAGCTCGGTCACAAACAGAGGAAGAGCACCTTGAACATCTAGAAAAGTTGTTTGCCAGGTTGAAAGAATACAAACTCAGGCTGAATCCAAGTAAGTGCACTTTTGGAGTTAGGTCTGGTAAACTTCTAGGATTTATTGTGAGCAACAAAGGCATTGAAGTCGATCCAGCAAAAGTAAAAGCAATACAAGAGATGCCGGCTCCCCGTACTGAAAAGGAGGTTAGAGGGTTCTTGGGGCGCTTGAACTATATTGCCAGATTCATCTCTCATCTGACTTCTACCTGTGAGCCAATTTTCAAACTCTTGAAGAAAGATCAGGTAGTCGAATGGAACGACGATTGCCAAGCTGCTTTTGATAAAATCAAGGAGTATTTGTTAGAACCTCCTATTCTGATGCCACCCGTCGAAGGAAGACCATTGATCATGTATCTAACCGTCTTGGATAACTCAATGGGGTGTGTTTTGGGTCAGCATGACGAGTCTGGTCGAAAAGAGCATGCTATTTATTACCTTAGCAAAAAGTTTACCGACTGTGAGACTCGCTACTCACTGCTCGAGAAAACTTGCTGTGCTTTGGTATGGGCTGCTCGCCGACTAAGGCATTATATGTTGACTCATACTACCTTGTTGATTTCCAAAATGGACCCTATCAAGTATATCTTCGAAAAGCCCGCTTTGTCTGGAAGAATAGCCAGATGGCAAATGATCCTAACTGAGTATGACATCCAGTACACCACTCAAAAAGCTATAAAGGGGAGTGTACTAGCTGACCATCTGGCTCATCAAGCTATCGAATATTATCAACCCATGAGATTTGACTTCCCAGACGAGGACATCATGAATTTGGACAACATTGAAGGTAACGGACCGTATGACGGACCCGAAAAGGGATCCCGATGGACCCTGTACTTTGATGGTGCTTCAAATGCACTTGGAAACGGTATCGGCGCAGTACTCATTTCTCCGGAAGGTTGTCACACACCTTTCACGGCCCGACTTTGCTTCAGCTGCACAAACAACATGGCTGAATATGAAGCTTGCATCTTTGGTCTCAAGGCTGCTATAGACTTGGGGATCAAATCTTTGATCGTATTTGGGGACTCGACTTTGGTTATCAGCCAAATCAAAGGAGAGTGGGATACCAAGCACCTTAATCTTATCCCATACAAAGAACATGTCTTGACATTGTTGCCTCATTTCGAGCAAATTACCTTCGAGCATTTCCCGCGAGAAGAGAATCAGCTAGCAGATGCTCTAGCCACAATGTCCTCCATGTTTAAACTGAACTGGGATAACGAGGCTCCCCAAATCACCATCGAGCGAATGGATGAACCTGCACATTGTCACGAGATTAATACCAAAGAAGTAGTGGAACAACCTTGGTTCCATGAAATCAAAAGGTATCTCGAGACTAGAGATTATCCCGAAGGAGCTTCCGTAAATGACAAGAAGTTCTTAAGGAAATTTGCTGCCAAATTCTTCCTGAGCAACGACATCCTTTACAAACGAAGCCATGATTGTGTATTACTCCGATGCGTAGACAAAGCTGAAGCAGAATTGATCATGACTGAGATACACAGTGGCACATTTGGCACTCACTTGAGCGGGCATACAATGGCTAAGAAGATCCTAAGGGCAGGCTATTACTGGTCTACCATGGAAGCTGACTGCCATCAACATTCCCGTACTTGCCATAAATGTCAAGTCTACGCTGACAAAGTTCATATCCCTCCGGTTCCTCTCAATGTTCTGACTGCTCCGTGGCTATTTGCAATGTGGGGCATTGACATGATTGGAGAGATCAAGCCCACGGCTTCCAACGGACATCGCTTCATCCTAGTTGCCATTGACTATTTCACCAAATGGGTCGAAGCAGCTTCCTTCGCCTCTGTTACTAAAAATGTGGTTGCCCGCTTCATCAAGCAAAATCTCATATGCTGGTATGGTGTTCCAGACAGGATCATCACAGACAACGGTACAAATCTGAATAACACGATGATCACTGCTTTGTGCGAACAGTTCAAGATTTATCATCACAATTCATCTCCCTACCGGCCGAAGATGAACGGTGTTTTTGAAGCTGCGAACAAAAACATTAAGAAGATCATTCAGAAAATGACAGTCACTTACAAAGACTGGCATGAGATGTTACCGTTTGCTCTACATGGATACCGTACGACGGCACGTACTTCAACCGGGGCAACCCCATTTTCGTTGGTATATGGCATGGAAGCTGTCTTGCCTATGGAAGTTCAGATTCCTTCTCTAAGGATTATGAAGGACACAGGTTTGAATGAAGATGATTGGATGCAGACCCGACTTGATCAACTCAATTTGATCGACGAGAAGCGACTCGCTGCTATATGCCATGGTCAGACTTATCAAAAACGGATGATCAAGGCCTTCAATAAGAAAGTCAGACGTCAGGTGTATCAAGTCGGAGATCTCGTGATCAAGCGAATTATCTTGCCGCAAAGTGATCCCAGGGGCAAATGGACTCCTACATATGAAGGACCATTTGTGATCAAGAGCATATTTTCTGGTGGTGCGATGATTCTAACCACCATGGACGGCGACGATTTACCGCACCCTGCGAACGTAGACATAGTCAAAAGATACTACGCATAAAATAACCCGACAAGTCAAAAACACGAAAGGGCGGCTTGGGCAAAAATGGGCATCCCGGTGAACCGAAAACCCGAAAGGGCGGTTCAGGCAAAAATTAGGGATAAAAAACAAAAAAATCTGTACACCCGGCAAGTTGAAAACCCGAAAGGGCGGCTTGGGCAAAAAGGGGTTTCCCGGTGGATCGAAAACCCGAAAGGGCGATTCAGGCAAAAGTTAGGGAATTAAAGCGTATGACTATGTCTCGTCGAATCACTTCAAAGACAATCTCTTCAATCAACCAGTTCCAGGCTTCTGATCAATCCAGTCATCGGCAGACGAGGCATTGAATGGACAGATATTCAGAGTTGTGAAGGCTATAGCGGAATGGAATCTCATGGAATTATTTCACATAGCCATCTTTATTTTGTATAAATCCTTCAAATTTTACGACAAAATCCTCTTACTAGGATGATCGTCTCCTTTGTACGAATATACTCATAGAAAGTCAATACAAATACATTTCCCAGAAATTTGTGTTATTTCCTTTTTCTTTTCTCTTGCACTATTTGTTTTATTTTGAGAAACGTCCAATGTTTTGTTAAATAGGCATATGCATTTGAACATAATCATTTCCTTATGAATCAAGAAAGAGGATTACTGATAGGTTGAAGGTACAGTTGGATATCTTGATACCCTTTCAAAAGAAACCCCCGGGAGATTTGGAATCCATATCCCCAGCAAGTCTTGAAGCTTATCCCCAGTAGATTCTGGAAGCTTATCCCCTGCAGAGTACGGACGTCTCTCTCGAGCTTTATTCAAAGTTATTTCTCACAAGGGCTTATAACTAGGTTATCCTCAGCTTATTGCCACGGAAGATCGCACTCGGCGAAATTCTTCCTATCCCCAGCGGAGTTCATCAGAGTTCCCCAACGTAGCTTATCAATACAATCCCCAGCCAGAGAATCCTCCGGAACTCAATTCCCCTCAGAACTAAGTTTCAGTATCCCTAGCGGAACCAGACTAGTGAACCTTCTCCCCACAGAGATATTTCCCACCAAACTGAAGATTCTCAGTCTTACCTCCCCAGCATGAGACTATTAGTTTGGAACTCCCCAGTAGAAGTCATCAGGAATTCTCTTCCCCAGCAGCAGCCAAGGAATTATTCTTCCCGGCAGCAGTCAAGATGCTTTTATCTTCAACCATCTCGGATTCATCTATCCTTTGCAAGACAGCTCTCCAGCTTACATGCGCATTCATTTACATTCATATCATATAACATACGTTGCATCATGCATCATGACATTGCATACAACTAACTCTTTACCTTTTCAGGTAAGACCAGTCGACAGACAAAATCATTATCTTCCGAGAGTCTTTCCAGGGATAGTTCAGATGTGACCCAGACATGGCAGCATTCTAATGCTTATTCCAGATTTATCCAGATGCAGTTTACACAAGCTCATCATCAGGGAACCCTACACCGGTTCTCCCTCCAAATTCAAGATTTCTGAAAACAGTTCACAGGTTCTCCAGTAACGGATGTTAACCTATCACTTGTTCAGTTTCTTCTCAAGACTTCTGAAAACAGTTTATGGATTCTTCCCAACAACGGATGTTAATCTATCGCTTGTTCAGATGCAACTTTTGAAAACAGTTTACGGACGCTTCCCAACAACGGATGTTGCTCTATTGCTTATTCAACTCCAAGATTTCTGAAAACAGTTCACAGGTTCTCCAGTAACGGATGTTAACCTATCACTTGTTCAGTTTCTTCTCAAGACTTCTGAAAACAGTTTATGGATTCTTCCCAACAACGGATTGTAATACAACTCGCTATGTTAGTCTCGAAGCTTTAGCTAGTTTGTAATCAGACCCTTTTCTAACTCTATTGGATTAGTCCCTTGGCATAAATAGAGTTGATACCCACATTTATCTACCCCTAGGTAGTGGTAGATATGCGAATTGGATATAACCTTAAGCCCCTGAGCGATGATAAGTTATTTTCCAAATTTTCAATCTTATTAGTTTAGTCCCTTGGCATAAATAAGATCTATACCGCATTATTTATCCCCTAGGTTGTGATAAATATTGCAAATATGCGTTTCCGCTTACTATGTTAGTCTCGAAGACTTAGTAAGAATATTCTCATATCTTTTTTCAATTCTATTAGATTACTCCCTTGGAATAAATAGAGTTGGTACTCGCGTTACTTACCCCTAGGTTGTAGTTAGAACATGGAATCTGCGATAACGTCCCTTCTCATATCTATTAATTTAGTCACTCTGGAAAAAATAGATATGTGAACCCACACTCTGAGCATTAATGAGTTAACTGCATCATCCTTGCCCTTTTCCCTTTTTTTGGTTCATTATACATATTATCTTTCAAATATTTTTGGTCAAAATTTAGGGTCTTCCATTATTTAATAACCCTTCGATCTAAATGCATGAGAACTTCGTATTCTCCCACCCTTCAATCAAAGAGTAATTAAATAGAATTAACTGTCATACCCCAAATTTTCTCGTATTGGTGTTAATAGTCATTTTATTTTAGATAGTCATTCTCATACTAATGGTTGTATTATTACATTTTAAAAAAAAAATTTACTAACATTTTATTTATAATTATTGTCATATTTTGTTCTTGAGCTCATCATTCAAATTATTAAGTGGCACATTAGTTAGGAATCCCGTGTTAAGTTTAAGTTTTAATTAAAATAAAATTATTATATTTTTGGTTGACCAGAGTCAACGTCTCAAAATTATTATTTGTCTTTATAATTACTCAATTATTATTATTTTTATTATAGAAATAAGTGTATATATATATATATATATATATATATATATATATATATATATATATATATATATATATATATATATATATATATATATATATATATATATATATATATATATATATATATATAATTTGTATTGTTCATTTTGTTATTTAATTTTTTTGTTTTATTTAGAAATTAGTTGACCAAGTCAACTAGGGTTTTAACCCTTGTATGCAAACTTCACCCAGATCAGGGGTGTCTTCAACCCTAAGAAAACAAAGCCCAACTTCCAAAAATGCAAAATCAAATCAGAATCAAGGAGATTGTAATTTTTATTGATATTGATACGATTTACATAGGGAATTAGTCTAGGTGCATTATAAATTGAAAATCCTAATCTAAAATCTAATAAAATCTAATAAAATCTAAAATCGAATCTCCTAATTCAATCAATCTAAGACTAATTGAATCAATTACAAGCAATTTACAATTTGTAACAACAATTACTTAACTATTTGTCCTAATTCATATAAATTTAAACTTATAAATACCATAAGTCTAAACCTAATTAAGGACCGAAAAATATGAGGAGAATTTAAGGGAAAGAGGAAGAAGAACTTGTGAAGCTTTGTTGAATTGCTGCTCCTTTATACCTGAAAAGAACAAACATAGAATATTAGAGGAGATCAGAGAGAAATCAAAAGGGGAATTTATACAAGAAGAGTCACTACAGGAAAGGTAACCCTAAAACACTTAGCTTAGGTTATTGATTTGATGTTATTGATGTGTGTTTGTGTTTTATTAAGGTTAATTCGGTGAAATTCTGGAAAGTGTAAGGGTTTAGGGTTGTTAGGGTTCTCGCATAATAGGGTTAGGGTTCATACGGTTGGGGTTAGGGTTTCTCAATATTGTTGTTTCTGGGGTAGTGTTCTTGGGAGCTAGGGTATAAATGCATAGGGTTCTCGGGGGTTAGGGTTAACATTGCTAGGGTTCTAAGGATTTTGTAAAAATGAGGAAGTTCCTGTTGAACTTCAATCATTCATAGTGGCCTCAACAGCCGCCCACGATGGTTGCTACCTAGGGTTCTTACTAGGGTGGCGCCGCCGACGAAGCGATTTCCGGCGGGCCAAGGTTGTTGGACGTTTGAGAGAGAAATGGGAGAGTCTGGGAGTATAGAGAGAATGAGGAGAAGAAAAATGAAAGGCTGGGAATGATTTTCGTTTAAATACTCTCTCTCACATCAGATGAGCAACACGTGGTTGCTGACCAACCATAGGATGTGGAGACTATTGACCACTCTCTATACGCTCAGTTCCATGCTACTCCCCAGTCAACTTCAATTTGGACCTTTCATTTGTGCTACTTTTGATCAACGCCCCAGAGTTAACCTATGGAGTCCATTTGATTAAGATCAAACATCCCGGAAGCGTGGATCACACCATAACATTCTAAGCTTGCCCTCACAATGTCCAAACATACTCAATATTTATCATGGGCCAAGCCCAATTCTATTCACACACCCCTGATTGCTAGCTTCAATTAAAATTACACCCCTAAACCTTTGGGCTTTGTTGTACCCCAAAATTTTCCCTCTCATTTTACTCAATACATGTCAGTTGAGGTCCCCAAGTTGCTCAAGGAATTCCAAGAGTTGACTAGGCCAATTCTCTCCTAAGACAGTATACCTCAAATTAGGGTTTCCTTTTTCATCAAGATGTGTGAACTACAAGGGACTCAAATGCTTCCCAAGGTCCTAGTATGTTCCTAAGATCATCCATGCCAAGTTTCAAGCCTTGCATAAGAAGTTTGAGCAGTCAACTGCTCAGATGTTTGAGAATCGACTGTACTAGGTCTAAAGTCAACTGTGGCCCACATACAGTCAAATTTCAAGATCTTTGGTCAACATCATCATTTTGAAGTGTTATCCATCATTTGATCAAGGGTTGATCATGATTCCTCAAGGAATGCTCTAAATTCATCAAAACCCAAAAGTTGCTAAATTAGGATTTCTCAGGAAAAGTCAACCCAACTTTGACCAAGCATAACTTCCACATGATTTATCATAAATTTTCCATCCAAAGCTCATTTTAAATAGGATGCAATTCCCTACAACTCATATTCATCCCACAAGTTCAAAATATGCACTCACAAAAAGATATTAATTTCTACATTATAGGTCCTTTTGAAAAGTCATCAAAAACACCTTTTGGGTCGAAGCGTCTTCCATGAACATGGAAGACTCAATTGAGATGAGACCAAAAGGGTTGCTTAGGGGACATCCCAAGATTTCTAAAAAGTCCAAGAACATCCTCCTAGGGTCAAAATTGAGGGAGATATGCCTTGTCAAAGTTGACCTTTTTTGCAAAATTGTCAAAAGTCAACATTGATCAAATTTGCATTTTTTCCAAAGGGGCCCATGTTTTCTGGCTTGAAACATGTTTCTAATAGGACCCACGACCCCTGAGCTTTTCCACCTATTTTTTATTACTTTTATCATTTATTTTGATTTTTTATTCATTTAAATCAAAATAAATCAAATTCAATGGTAAAATAATGAAAACAAATCAAATCTTGAGATTTTTATGCATATTCTTAGTCCATGTACAGCTAGCATGCCAACCAAATCGTGCAAGTTTCATTAGGGTTGAAAAAGATTGGATTGAGGCAAGTTTTGGAAAGAAATCATACATGAGGAAATCAAATCCAATCTTCCTAATTTGCCAAGATTTGAATACTTTTTGTTGACCTAATTCAGTGCACTACATATACATGACAATTCCAATACACAAAAAGAAGGATTGGAGGCGTGAAACTAAAAGAAGAAAACTCAAAAATTTGGATAAAAAGTGTGAGATCGAAATCCATCTTAGAGCCGTCCTCAAGGAGTTTCAAGGCTAGCAATACATTCCTGGTCATCTCAGGAAGCTTCTCCAATCGATTGCACGCCTCTACATCTCCAGAATCGCTCCCTATCACTCTCACGGTTTTCAAAATTATTCAAATTTGATTACTGTAATTCTTGCATCTTTAGCATGTTTAAGTTACATATTTGTGTTCATCATCATGTTTGCAATGTTTCTGGATAGTTTGATTTAAGTTACAGTGCAGGAACAAGCTTTTGCCATTACTAGGGTTTCGTGCTCCAATTTGAGGTTTTGTGATGTAAGCAAAATTAGGCCTGATAATGGGTACCATGACGATCAGAGCTTCAAACCCAGTTGATTCATGGTCCCCAATTGAATTTATATTACGTGTGCTTGATTATTGAATAACACAGGTTTTTAGCAACAGACTTGCGTCTGCAGGTAAAGGTTCAGAGCCTAAAATGATGGTTCCATGGAAGAAGACAATAAGTGTTAGCCAACTATTCTTCCGTTTGAATTTCGCGCGTTTGGAATCAGCTTCTTTTATTTTCCTTATATTATGTTTTTTTTATTATATTAACAAGTTAACATCCAGCGCAGTTGGTCAGAGGAAGGAAGTCAGAAGCTCGTGTCCTGGGTTCGATCCCAGGCGTGAGCTTTTGGCATTTTCTCCATTTTTTTCACCAGGTCCAGCATATCTCACCTTCTGAGGATCACGTGCCATCTGATCTTGTCCTCTAGATCCATCATCAGCCAGATCCAGCACACCCCACCTTCTGAGGATCATCAGCCAGATCCAGCATACCTCACCTTCTGAAGATCATCCAACGCCTTCTGATCTTATCTTCTGGATCCATCTCCAGCCAGATCTAGCACACCTCACCTTCTGAGGATCATCAAGCACCCCGTGATCTCATCCTCTGATCCAACGCCAGCATACACAGGTCCACCATGAGTCTTCAGAAGATGGTCTCATTGGATCAGGCGCCAGACTCTGGGCCATCCTTCTGGATTTCAGAAGTTCAACACCCCCAGATCTACTGACAACAGGCCTAATTGGTTATTTCTACTATTTTTCTTTAATTTCTTTTATTTAATTATTTTGTTTTTTTAATCAACACAAAAATTATTTTATTAAATTAACAAATAAAAAAATCACAAAAAGACTTATTTTCTTAATAAATTTTATTTTTTAATTAATTAGTCTAATTAATTTAGGGCAACTCCAACTTCTTTCATAATTAAAACAATTGGAAATTAGATTTAATTAATTTGTGATTAAATATTTTCTTCAATAAAAATCCTAAAATACTTTTTCTCTCAAATTAGGGTTTTAGGTTATCTTTTCAACCGTCCTCGTATTTAATTTACCACGCGTTTTTAATTTTCTTTCTTATTATTATTGTAATTGTTCCAAGGTTGTAATAGTTTTAATTAGGGTTTTAAATTCCACACTTTTATTTCCGGTCAAGGCAATTATGTAACTATCAAATCCATGTAATATCTAGGTTTATTTCTGCACTTTTAATTTCCACAATCTTTAAATGTCTAGATGTATGGCTAATACGATTGTATGGCAAGAATGTCTGGAAAATGAAAATGGTAGATTACCTAATGTGCAAAGACTAAATTAACTGAAAAAATAACTCGCACATATTCACTCCTAGGGTTTACCTCACTTCGGTTGCCATCGGTAAACAGTCATTAAGCATAGGAAATTTTAGTGGGTGCCCTCCTGTCTAAAAGATCAAGTGTCCCATTCGAATGTTGCCTCATAAATGTTGCCTCGGAAATGTTGCCTCGGAAATGTTGCCTCGAAAAGATCTTAAGACTCTAGGGTTACTACTAAAGTTTTCTAACTATTGCTTTAGTGATTATATTCGTCCCTTTCGAATGTCCCTTACAAACTCCAATGGTGGTGCTACCTACTCCTTAATAGTGGGATAGCGCTGTCTAAAGGAAATAGAACAAAAACGATCTTCTTTCGAGTAGGTAGATGCTAGTAGGTACTTGTTCAAAATAAAATTTTTCACACAAACAGTTTTCAAAAACAGTTTTCAAAACAACTTTGTCACATCCTTGAGGACTGATACAAGGGTTATCACGAAGTAAAAATACATTTTCAAGACAAACACACACAAGCAATTTGAAAAATGAGCAAGTACCTAAGAGCCCGTAGATAACTACGGATAGAAAGGGTGCTAACACCTTCGCTTTCTATAATCTACCCCCCATACTCAGAATATCTCGAAAAAAGGTTTTTTCTGTTCTTTTTCCTTTTCCATGATTGGATGAAATAAAAGTTGGTGGCGACTCTTGCTTACCGCGAGATTTTGTGAACACAAAACGCAAACTAGTATTAACAGTCAGTTCTGCCACCGTATCACAGAACTGGCGACTCTGCTGGGGATTAAATAATTGGTGTATACCTTAGGATCTTGGTCATTATAATTGCTTCTCTTGATTGTCTTGATTGCTTTACTTTTGAGGGTTTTGTTTGGGGTTACTATAGATCCTATACCCGGACCTGGGGGGCACTCATTAGGTAAACAACAATAGATCGTGGAGACTGTACGGCGTAGACCGATATGGTTTAAGCGATGGCTGTGTTGGTGTGGCACTTTAGTTGGTACCGGTATCCTTCGTGGGGAAACGAGGAGAATATGGGGCCGCCGCGTGGTGTCGTGAAGCACTAACGGACCTTAGAACCTTAGTTCAACAACTTGTAATTTCCGCAATCTTTAAATGTCTAGATGTATGGCTAATAGGATTGTATGGCAAGAATGTCTGGAAAATGAAAATGGTAGATTACCTAATGTGAAAAGACTAAATTAACTGAAAACAATCACTCGCACATATTCACTCCTAGGGTTTACCTCACTTCGGTTGCCATCGGTAAACAGTCATTAAGCATAGGAAATTTTAGTGGGCGCCCTCCTGTCTAAAAGATCAAGTGTCCCATTCGAATGTTGCCTCGGAAATGTTGCCTCAGAAATGTTGCCTCGGAAACATTGCCTCGAAAAGATCTTAAGACTCTAGGGTTACTACTAAAGTTTTCTAACTATTGCTTTAGTGATTATATTCGTCCCTTTCGAATGTCCCTTACAAACTCCAACGATGGTGCTACCTACTCCTTAATAGTGGGATAGCGCTGTCTAAAGGAAATAGAACAAAAACGATCTTCTTTCAAGTAGGTAGATGCTAGTAGGTACTTGTTCAAAATAAAACTTTTCACACAAACAGTTTTCAAAAACAGTTTTCAAAATAACTTCGTCACATCCTTGAGGACTGATACAAGGGTTATCACGAAGTAAAAAAACATTTTCAAGACAAACACACACAAGAAATTTGAAAAATGAGCAAGTACCTAAGAGTCCGTAGATAACTACGGATAGAAAGGGTGCTAACACCTTCCCTTTCTATAATCTACCCCCCGTACTCAGAATATCTCAAAAAAAGGTTTTTTCTGTTCTTTTTCCTTTTCCATGATTGGATGAAATAAAAGTTGGTGGCGACTCTTGCTTACCGTGAGATTTTGTGAACACAAAACGCAAACTAGTATTAACAGTCAGTTCTGCCACCGTATCACAGAACTGGCGACTCTGCTGGGGATTAAATAATTGGGGTATACCTTATGATCTTGGTCATTAAAATTTCTTCTCTTGATTGTCTTGATTGCTTTACTTTTGAGGGTTTTGTTTGGGGTTACTATAGATCCTACACCCGGACCTGGGGGCACTCATTAGGTAAACAACAATAGATCGTGGAGACTGTACGGCGTAGACCGATATGGTTTAAGCGATGGCTGTGTTGGTGTGGCACTTTGGTTGGTACCGGTATCCTTCATGGGGAAATAAGGAGAATATGGGGCCTCCGCGTGGTGTCGTGAAGCACTAACGGACCTTAGAACCTTAGTTCAACGACTTGTAATTTCCGCAATCTTTAAATGTCTAGATGTATGGCTAATAGGATTGTATGGCAAGAATGTCTGGAAAATGAAAATGGTAGATTACATAATGTGAAAAGACTAAATTAACTGAAAAAAATCACTCGCACATATTCACTCATAGGGTTTACCTCACTTCGGTTGCCATCGGTAAACAGTCATTAAGCATAGGAAATTTTAGTGGGCGCCCTCCTGTCTAAAAGATCAAGTGTCCCATTCGAATGTTGCCTCGGAAATGTTGCCTCAGAAATGTTGCCTCGGAAACATTGCCTCAAAAAGATCTTAAGACTCTAGGGTTACTACTAAAGTTTTCTAACTATTGCTTTAGTGATTATATTCGTCCCTTTCGAATGTCCCTTACAAACTCCAACGATGGTGCTACCTACTCCTTAATAGTGGGATAGCGCTGTCTAAAGGAAATAGAACAAAAACGATCTTCTTTCGAGTAGGTAGATGCTAGTAGGTACTTGTTCAAAATAAAACTTTTCACACAAACAGTTTTCAAAAACAGTTTTCAAAATAACTTCGTCACATCCTTGAGGAGAGATACAAGGGTTATCACGAAGTAAAAAAACATTTTCAAGACAAACACACACAAGCAATTTGAAAAATGAGCAAGTACCTAAGAGCCCGTAGATAACTACGGATAGAAAGGGTGCTAACACCTTCCCTTTCTATAATCTACCCCCCGTACTCAGAATATCTCGAAAAAAGGTTTTTTCTGTTCTTTTTCCTTTTCCATGATTGGATGAAATAAAAGTTGGTGGCGACTCTTGCTTACCGCGAGATTTTGTGAACACAAAACGCAAACTAGTATTAACAGTCGGTTCTGCCACCGTATCACAGAACTGGCGACTCTGCTGGGGATTAAATAATTGGGGTATACCTTAGGATCTTGGTCATTAAAATTTCTTCTCTTGATTGTCTTGATTGCTTTACTTTTGAGGGTTTTGTTTGGGGTTACTATAGATCCTACACCCGGACCTGGGGGCACTCATTAGGTAAACAACAATAGATCGTGGAGACTGTACGGCATAGACCGATATGGTTTAAGCGTTGGCTGTGTTGGTGTGGCACTTTGGTTGGTACCAGTATCCTTAATGGGGAAACGAGGAGAATATGGGGCCGCCGCGTGGTGTCGTGAAGCACTAACGGACCTTAGAACCTTAGTTCAACGACTTGGCCATTAGAAAGTAGCAAGATAGTCAGCCTCAGTGTAGAGCTGAGAACTGGTTGATACTCGATGCTACACTCATTGAGATCGGACTTTCGGGATATTTTGGCTGCAAGAAAAGATTGAGAGCTGAAACAATGTCTGATAAAGGATGGTCAGTGATATTGAGAATCTCTAGAACCCGATTACCTTTTAGGACAGGTTTGAACTAACTAAACTTCAAGAGGGTACTACCTTTGACCTCATGCAAGCCTTAAACCTAAGGACTTTGTGTGATTTGACTGTGCTTGCTATGCCCGTGTTTTCTATAATTGTGGTTTATCATGACATCATGCATCATAACATGGCATCCATGCTTATTACACTAACCATTTCAAAGACCAACGGGATTTGTCTTTGTTCTTATTTGCAAATTATGGCTTCCGTTTGTAGAAATACCACCCAAATCAGCTTTGTGAAGATACCTTCCCAACTCAAAGAGTTAGCATCAAGGGTTTCTAAAACTTCCACGTTCACTAAGAGACATGGTCAACTTCTCAACCTGGTTACTTCAAACTTTGATGAAAAGATGATGAGTGTACTCTTTCAGTTCTTTGATCCCAAGCACCACTGCTTCACCTTTCCAGACTATCAGTTTGTGCCTACCTTGGAAGAATTCTCTCAGCTATTGGATATACCTATTCTTGAACAGGCACCCTTCACAGGTCTAGAAGAAGTTCCTAAGCTAGAAGTCATTGCCTCAACTTTACATCTGAAACGGGCCGACGTGGTATCCAATTGGGAAACTAGAAGCGGAGTCAAGGGTTTTCTAGCTAAGTTTCTGATAGACAAAGCCCAGCTGTTTTGGGATAATATGGATTTTCAGGGTTTTGAGGAGGTTTTGGCTCTCCTTATCTATGGTTTATTCCTCTTTCCTAATTCAGACTCATTCATAGATGTGAATTCTATTAGGATCTTTCTCTCTCGCAACCCAGTGCCTACTTTGCTCGGAGATATTTTGCACACTCTCCATACTCGTACCATGAGGAGAAGAGGGATTCTCGTGTGCTGCATGCCATTGCTGTCGAGGTGGTTTATTTCTCACCTCCCTAAGTCCATACTGAAGAATGAAGAAGGTCTGGTTTGGTCACAAAGGATAATGTCACTCGCTCATACGAATATTCTTTGTTGTTCTCGATCTATGGAAAACATTGCTATCATTGACCGCTGCGGGGAATAACCTAATGTCCCACTACTCGGTATCAGAGGGGGTATAACCTACAATCCTTGTTTAGCTCTGTGATAATTTGGTTACGATCAAAGGGATGGTCCCCATGAGTTACTTATCAAGGGAATTGTATTCAACTATGAGGATGATATTCAAGAGTATCACCGGAGGTTCATACGAGCTAGGGTCATGGTAAACAGATCGAGCGTCAGGGCTTTTAGGCCAAAGACTTCCCTTCCAATGGAACCTTATCTACAATGGGTACGAGCTCGTGCTCAGCAGCTTATGATGCCCTACGTGGCTGTTTTACCAGTGATTGTGGAACCCACTACTGAAGAAGGCATTCCTTACACGGTTCTCTATCCTTACATGCCCACTGGTCTTGGGGAGTTACAGAGGTCTTGGATTCAGATGATGAAGGAGCGGGATACTTACAGGGATCAGTTCCATGCTCAGGAGAGGAAGGTCTTAGAGCTCAAAAAGCAGTTGCATGAGGAAAAAGGACTGAATGATTATCTCAGTGCAAAGAGGAAGCATCCATGGGACTTTTGATTTTTCTTTATAGTTTTAGATTTATTTTTAATTGTAACGCCTTAAAGGCATTTGAACTTCAAATTCAGCTAATAAAGTTTTGTTTATTTTTGGTTTGCAAATTTAAATTTCCCGAAGTCTTTGAAATCATTTCATGCGCATACCATTATCATACACATCATTACAGGTACCATTACAGGCTTCTCATCTTCTTCGCTGTTTATTTCAGCAGAAATGTCTTCCGAACAAAGCATTAAGGACCTTCAGGCACAGAACTCCCAGTTCCAACAAATGTTCATTAGTCTGGCAAAGAGGCAGGAGGATCTGAAAGCCCTCATTCTGAAAGAGAGGAAGAAAAAGAAGATGGCTGCTAGTGTTCTGAACATGGTCCAAAGGTTTGGAGAGCGGTTGAAGCGAGAAGCCGACCTGACCTCTTCATCTAAGTAAGGGGAGAACCAAGAAGGAGAGAAGGACCCCAGTCCTGCAGTCTCCAACAATGATACTGACTATAACAACGAGCAATATCCTCCTGTTGAGGATAGATACAAACAGTTGGAAGACCGTCTAAGTGCCATGGAAGTTCAGAGGATACCTGGCCTGGATTTCGAAGAATTAGGATTGCTGTCGGGAGTGGTCATCCCGCAGAAGTTCAAAGCTCTAAGTTTTGCAAAGTATGATGAGGTGTCCTGACCAAAACTCCATCTCCGCTCTTATGTCAGAAAAATCCAGCCCCACACCGCTGATAGAAATTTGTGGGTTCATTTATTTCAAGATAGTCTGTCAGGGACTCAGCTTGAATGGTTCTACCAACTGGAGAGAGCCAATGTTCGAAACTGGGAAGACCTTGTTGCTGCATTTTATAAGAAATATCAGTATAATGCAGACCTTGCTCCTACCCGTATACAACTCCAAAATATGCTATGGGTTGGAGCGAGGGCTTTAAAGACTATGCCCAGAAATGGAGGGATCTAGCTGGCAGGGTACAACCTCCTTTGAATGATCGGGAATTGGTAGACAAGTTCATGGGCACTCTGACAGACCCGTTCTTTAATCTGCTAATTGGGAGTTCCTCATCCGGTTTCACAGATTTGGTCCTGACTGGAGAAAGGATTGAAAGTGGTATCAAGAGTGGGAAGATCCCGATGGCTGCATCTTCTAATGCTGATAAGAAGCTATTTGCGGGTAAGAGGAAAGCCAATGTTGTGTATGCCCAGAAGGGTCGTAACAAGACATATTACCACCAATCTGCGGGGGCAGTGCAGGTCTCTAATCATACGCCCACGCAATGACATCAACAGGGGAATCAGCATAAGCAGGTCGCACCTAAAAGACAATTCACCAAGATCAACATGTCACTAGCACAAGCATTACAACACATGTTGAAGGCAGGGATGATTACGTTAAAGGCTCCTCTAAAGAATCCCAACACTTTTGCTCCCAGTTACCACCCCAACAAAAGGTGTGCATACCATTCTGATAGTCCTGGACATGATAAGAATGGCTGCTGGGCCCCGAAGAACAAAATTCAGGATATGATTGACGCCAAGGAGATTGAATTCGACCCTCCATAGAATCATAAAGTGATCACTGCTCCTAGGCCAAATCATTGAGAGTGTCCAATTCATTTGTGGTTTTTCAATTGTAATTTCTTTTGCTTGTTCGAACAATTACTGTAATGTAAAACTTTGGTGTTCCCATTAATGCATTGCATATGTTTGTCTTGAAGTAATTCATTATATTTAAACTGCGTTTTTACTTATTTTTTGTGATATTCAACTCTCAGTTACAAGCTACAAGCCTTTAGAGGGAGGATGACGAAAAATACCATGTTCCATACAATATGCTTTTGGACAGACTTGGCTGACGATGTACAAGCACTTTTTCAAATCCTAAACACTGGAGGTATAAGGAAGATAATCCCTAGTTAACCCCTTTGAGCCAAAGAAGTAGGAGTTTTTATTTTACACAAATTAAAACCCTTAATCGTAACCCGGGGAAGGGTAGTTTTCTCAGTTAATTCGAATGTGCATCCAGTCACAAGCTCTACCTTCATACACGATAAATAGTGTAGAAGATGCTCTCTAAAAAATGGCGATGGTTCCATATAATCATCAAGACAGGCAATCATTACCCCTCAAAATAAAAGCCCACTAAGTCAAAACCTATGAAGGAGACTTAAGGAAAAAAACTAGGGCATCCCGCTGACTGTAATCACAAACGAAACAGTTCAGGAAAAAGATAGGGATAGTAAAACTAAAAAAAGAGGTTACTACAAATCCTCGGCAAAAAAATAAAATAAAAAATATTACAAAATGGCTGCCTTTTTCAAGTAAACTTTCAGTATCCGAACCATCACCGGAACATCAAGGACAATACTCCAGTACTCAACTGGGATTCTAAATGCACAATTAGCTAAGTTTTATAACTAAAGAACATCACGAAGAACGGGTTGGGAACAAATAAAATTTGAGCCTTTATCCTTTGTTTCTTGAACCGTGAACCAGGCCACGTTATAACCCTTAAAAGTCCTAGCTGAAGCATGAGTTAGTTCAAAAGAATACTGTTACAAAAGGTATCCTGACTCCTGTAAGGTCCGTTACAAATCCTGAGTTGATATCACATCTTTGCAAAGTTCTATTTTACTAAAAAAACTGCATTTTCAAAACCTCAAGACAAACATAAGCTTTGCATTCTTTAAATACCATTGTTTGAATGTAACTATTTGTTTGACAGCAGAGAAATTCTCATGACAAAAGTCCGATGAATGGAAACTCTCCATAATTACTACAAATAGAGGACATTTCCAATAAACAGGTCTTCCATAAGCAAGGGGGCAGGCCATGGTGTCTAACACACCTGGGGCAGTCTCTCCAAAGGTGACAAATAACCAGGGGCAGATCTCCATCTGAATCACTTGGGGCATTGCGCATGCATTCCAGCGACGACTCATGTGCCATCAAGAAAACATTTTTGACAGTACTACAACACAACACTATGGACGGTGACAACTCTCTACATCCCGAGAGCGTGGACATAGTCAAAAAATACTACGCATGAAAAAGACCCTCTAGGTTGACATACCTAGGCAAAAGTAAGGGAATCCCGGCGAACCAAAACGGTTCAGGAAAAAGTTAGGGATATACAAAAAAACTGTACACCCGACAAGTCGAAAACCTGAAAAGGCGGCTTGGGCAAAAAAGGGTATCCCGGTGGACTGAAAACCCGAAAGGGCGGTCCAGGAAAAAGTTAGGGATTTAAAACATATGGCTATATCCTGTTACCTATCTATCCGTGGAAGACTTAGCACCTTGGTCAACAGTCATCAAGATCACTACATCTAGAAACAATTCAGATACGATCCAGATACAGATGTCATTCTGCTACTTATTCAAGATTTTCATACATCTAGAAATGGTTCAGGTATGATCCAAAGACGGATGTCATCCTAACACTTATTCTAGACTTTCATACATCTAGAAATAGTTCAGATACGATCCAGATACGGGTGTCATTCTGCTACTTATTCAAGATTTTCATTCATCTAGAAACGGTTCAGGTACGATCCAGAGACGAATGTCATCCTGACACTTATTCCATACTTACATCGAGAAACAGTTCAGATACGATCCAGATCCGGATGTCATTCTGCTACTTATTCAAAGATTTTCATACATCTAGAAGTGGTTCATATACGATCCAGATATGAATGTCATTCTGCTACTTATTCAAAATTTTCATACATCTAGAAACGGTTCAGGTACGATCCAAAGACGAATGTCATCCTGACACTTATTCCAGACTTTCATCTAGAAACAGTTCAGGTACGATCCAGAGACGGATGTCATCCTGACACTTATTCCAGACTTTCATCTAGAAACGGTTCAGGTACGATCCAGAGATGGATGTCATCCTAACACTTATTCCAGACTTTCATCTAGAAACGGTTCAGGTACGATCCAGAGACGGATGTCATCCTGACACTTATTCCAGACTTTCATCTAGAAACAGTTCAGATATGATCCAGATACGAATGTCATTCTGATACTCATTCAAATTCAGCTTCTAGAAACAGTTCGGATATGATCCAGATACGGATGTCATTCCGATACTCATTCAGATTCAGCTTTCAGATACAATTCAGATACGATCCAGAGACATATGTCATCCTGACACTCATTCAACACATGTTTCAAGTACAGATACGATCCAGAGACGGATGTCATCCTGAAACTCATTCAACACATGTTTCAAGTACAGTTCAGATACGATCCCGAGACGGATGTCATCCTGACACTCATTAAATACATGTTCAAGTACAATCACAATATAGATCCATCCACAAAATCTCTGCATGTACTTTTTCCAGCATGGTACAAGGGGCAGAGATAGTTGGAAACAAAGTCATTATCACATACAAGCCAGTGATACCTATATTCCCCACAGAGCCGAGACAACCAAAGTCCGATCTCCAGGTCCCCAAGCAGGAATTCCTTCCCTGGCAGGTTCCTTCAGAAAGCTAATCATCTTCGGTCACTATCCCCAGTGGAAGTAGAAGAACCACTTTTCTACTATGATCAAGAATGTAATTTCCACTACTCTTCAGCAATAGTCAGGGATTTATTTTCCCAAACTCGGATGTGCCCCAACAGCATTTCATGAACATACATCATGACATACGCATACATATCATATACGACATAATCTCAATTATTTTGAGAACATCATCTCACCCTGCATCTCATGCATCACATATAACTAACCCTGATATATTTTCAGGAAAAAAGGATTAGCTTCAGCAAATTCAGCAGTTATACATATCATATCTATAGACGACTAATGGAAAATCAGTTCCCGAAACCAAACAGGTCAACTAATCTACATGATCAAATGAAGCAACCTTACCTAGGTTCCTTCTCGATTCAGATGTAGTTTTACCCAAACTCCTCACAAAGCAACCATTCAGGTTCCTTCTCACAACCCTACTATCCAAGCTTTCATACCAAAGTAACCCTACCATCCAGGTTCCTTCTCACAGCCCTACTATCCAGGCTTTCATATCGAAGTAACCCTACTATCCAGGTTCCTTCTCACAACCCTATTATCCAGGCTTTCGTACCGAAGTAACCCTACCATCCAGGTTCCTTCTCACAACCCTACTATCCAGGCTTTCGTACCGAAGTAACCCTACCATCCAGGTTCCTTCTCACGACCCTACTATCCAGGCTTTCATATCGAAGTAACCCTACTATCCAGGTTCCTTCTCACAACCCTACTACCCAGGCTTTCATACCGAAGTAACCCTACTATCCAGGTTCCCCTCACAGCCCTACTATCCAGGCTTTCATACCGAAGTAACCCTACCATCCAGGTTACTTCTCACAGCCCTACTATCCATGCTTTCATATCGAAGTAACCCTACTATCCAGGTTCCTTCTCACAGCCCTACTATCCAAGCTTTCATATCGAAGCAACCCTACTATCCAAGTTCCCTCTCTTATCCCCAAACAGCGATCCACAACACTGTAAGACTAGAACCGGATCAAACACGGTTGGTTTCAAATTCCCCTAGTAAATCGCGGTGCAGCTTGTACCCCGACCAGAGACGCAGTACACTTCCGTTGCCTCAAGCCGGAGTTATTCCCCAGTAGAGTAATGGAAAAATGAAGCTCCTAAAACTCTAGTTATCCCAAGACAGGAAATCAACATCCCCTAGATGGCATCTTTAAGCCCATCTCCTGCAATTCTCTATCGCATCCAGGATGGCATCTTTAAGCCCATCTCCGACAATCTTCAATCCTCGACCTCCAAATGGCATCTATAAGCCCATTCCCGATATCACAAATAAAGTACTACTTCATGCGAGTACAAATTTCCGGGCACTCTAGTGTTCAATCATCTTCCACCTTCAGATCACGAAAGGTAGAACAGCCAATCTACATCCTCAAGTTTAAGAAGATTGAACAGGGGAAACTATTGTACCCCAAAATTTTCCCTCTCATTTTACTCAATACATGTCAATTGAGGTCCCTAAGTTTCTCAAGGAAGTCCAAGAGTTGACTAGGCCAATTCTCTCCTAAGGCGGTATACCTCAAATTAGGGTTTCCTTTTTCATCAAGATGTGTGAACTACAAGGGACTCAAATGCTTCCTAAGGTCCTAATATGTTCCCAAGATCATCCATGCCAAGTTTCAAGCCTTGCATAAGAAGTTTGCTCAGTCAACTGCTCAGATGTTTGAGAATCGACTATCCTAGGTCTAAAGTCAATTGTGGCCCACATATAGTCAAACCTCAAGATCTTTGGTAAACATCATCATTTTTAAGTGTTATCCATCATTTGATCAAGGGTTGATCATGATTCCTCAAGGAATTCTCTAAATTCATCAAAACCCAAAAGTTGCTAAATTAGGGTTTCTTAGGAAAAGTTAACCCAACTTTGACCAAGCATAACTTCCACATGCTTTATCAGAAATTTTACATCCAAAGCTCATTTTGAAGAGGACGCAATTCCCTACAACTCATCTTCATCCCACAAGTTCAAAATATGCACTCATAAAAAGATATGAATTTCTACATTATAGGTCCTTTAGAAAAGTCAACAAAAACACCTTTTGGGTCAAAGCTTCTTACATGAACATGGAAGACTCAATTGAGACGAGACCAAAAGGGTTGCTTAGGGGACATCCCAAGCTTTCTAAAAGTCCAATAAAATACTCCTAGGGTCAAAATTGAGGGAGATATGCCTTGTCAAAGTTGACCTTTTTGGCAAAATTGTCAAAAGTCAACATTGATCAAATTTGCATTTTTTTCCAAAGGGGCCCATGTTTTCTGGCTTGAAACATGTTTCTAATAGGACCCACGACCCCTGAGCTTTTCCACCTATTTTTTTATTAATTTTATCATTTATTTTGATTTTTTATTCAATTAAATCAAAATAAATCAAATTCAATTGTAAAATAATGAAAACAAATCAAATCTTGAGATTTTTATGCATATTCTGAGTCCATGTATAACTAGCATGCCAACCAAATCGTGCAAGTTTCATTAGGGTTGAAAAAGACTAGATTGAGGCAAGTTTTGGAAAGAAATTGTACATGAGGAAATCAAATCCAATATTCCTAATTTTCCAAGATTTGAATACTTTTTGTTGACCTAATTCAGTGCACTACATATACATAAAAATTCCAATACACAAAAAGAAGGATTTGAGGCGTGAAACTGAAAGAAGAAAACTCAAAAGTTTGGACAAAAAGTGTGAGATCAAAATCCATCTTAAAGCCGTCCTCAAGGAGTTTCAAGGCTAGCAATACATTCCAGGACATCTCAGGAAGCTTCTCCAATTGATTGCACGCCTCTACACGTCCAGAATCGCTCCCTATCACTCTCACGGTTTGAAAAATTATTCAAATTCGATTACTGTAAGTCTTGCATCTTTAGCATGTTTAAGTTACATATTTGTGTTCATCATCATGTTTGTAATGTTTCTAGATAGTTTGATTTAAGTTACAGGGCAGGAACAAGCTTTTGCCATTGCTAGGGTTTCGTGCTCCATTTTGGGGTTTTGTGATGTAAGCAAAATTAGGCCTGATAATGAGTACCATGATGATCAGAGCTTCAAACCCAGTTGATTCATAGTCCCCAATTGAATTTATATTGCGTGTGCTTGATTATTGAACAACACGGGTTTTTAGCAACAGACTTGCGTCTGTAGGTAAAGGTTCAGAGCCTAAAACGACGATTCCGAGGAAGAAGACAATAAGTGTCAGCCAACCATTCGTCCGTTTGAATTTCACGCGTTTGGAATCAACTTATTTCATTTTCCTCATATTATGTTTTGTTTTTATTATATTAACAAGTTAACATCCATCGCAGTTGGTCAGAGGAAGGAAGTCAGAAGCTCATGTCCTGGGTTCGATCCCAGGCGTGAGCTTTTGGCATTTTCTCCATTATTTTCACCAGGTCCAGCACATCTCACCTTCTGAGGATCACGTGCCCTCTGATCTCGTCCTCTGGATCGATCATCAGCCAGATCCAGCACACCCCACCTTCTGAGGATCATCAGCCAGATCCAGAATACCTCACCTTCTGAGGATCATCCAACGCCTTCTGATCTCATCCTCTGAATCCATCTCCAGCACACCTCACCTTCTGAGGATCATCAAGCACCCTGTGATCTCATTCTCTTATCCAATGCCAGCATACGCAGGTCCACCATGAGTCTTCAGAAGATGGTCTCATTGGATCAGGCGCCAGACTCTGGGCCATCCTTCTAGGTTTCAGAAGTTCAGCACCCCCAGATCTGCTGACAGCAGGCCCATTTGGTTATTTCTATTATTTTTATTTAATTTCTTTTCTTTAATTATTTTGTTTTTTTAATCAACACAAAAATTATTTTATTAAATTAACAAATCAAAAAAATCACAAAAAGACTTATTTTCTTAATAAATTTTATTTTTTAATTAATTAGTCTAATTAATTTAGGGCAACTCCAACTTCTTTCATAACTAAAAGCAATTGGAAATTAGGTTTAATTAATTTGTGATTAAATATTTTCTTCAATAAAAATCCTAAAATACTTTTTCTCTCAAATTAGGGTTTTAGGTTATCTTTTCAACCGTCCTCGTATTTAATTTACCGCGCGTTTTTAATTTTCTTTCTTATTATTATTGTAACTGTTCCAAGGTTGTAATAATTTTAATTAGGGTTTTAAATTCCGCACTTTTATTTCCCGTCAAGGCAATTATGTAAATGTCAAAGCCATGTAATATCTAGGTTTATTTCCGCACTTTTAATTTCCGCAATCTTTAACTGTCTAGATGTATGGCTAATAGGATTGTATGGCAAGAATGTCTGGAAAATTAAAACGGTAGATCACCTAATGTGCAAAGACTAAATTAACTGAAAAAATCACTCGCACATATTCACTCCTAGGGTTTACCTCACTTCGTTTGCCTTCGGTAAACAGTCAATAAGCATAGGAAATTTTAGTGGTCGCCCTCCTGTCTAAAAGATCAAGTGTCCCATTCGAATGTTGCCTCGGAAATGTTGCGTCGGAAACGTTGCCTCGAAAAGATCTTAAGATTCTAGGGTTACTACTAAAGTTTTCTAACTATTGCTTTAGTGATTGTATTCGTCCCTTTCGAATGTCCATTACAAACTCCAACGATGGTGCTACCTACTCCTTAATAGTAGGATAGCGCTGTCTAACGGAAATATCACAAACGATCTTCTTTCGAGTAGGTAGATGCTAGTAGGTACTTGTTCAAAATAAAACTTTTCACAGAAACACTTTTCAAAAACAGTTTTGAAAACAACTTCGTCACATCCTTGAGGACTGATACAAGGGTTATCACGAAGTAAAAAAAACATTTTCAAGACAAACACACACAAGCTATTTTAAAAATGAGCAAGTACCTAAGAGCCTGTAGATAACTACAGATAGAAAGGGTGCTAACACCTTCCCTTTCTATAATCTACCCCCCGTACTCAGAATATCTCGAAAAAAAGGTTTTTTCTGTTCTTTTTCCTTTTCCATGATTGGATAAAATAAAAGTCGGTGGCGACTCTTGCTTACCGCGACATTTTGCGAACACAAAATGCAAAACGCAAACCAGTATTAACAGTCGATTCTGCCATCGTATCACAGGCTTCAATTATTATCTGGGCCTAACCAACGCTATTCACAGCCCTCCAAATTATTGCGCCTGAACAAACACACCCTTTGTGTTTATTTGTATGATTCTTTTATTTTATTATTTTTTATATTTATTTATTTTTATTTTCTAAATTATTTTTCTCTTTTTGCATTAAAATAAATTTTTTTATTATTATAAATATTTAATTTATTTTGATAAATAAATAGATCATAACACTTTTATAATTATAATATTTTTTCTAAATTACTAACCCATTTTTATATTAATTAACTCAACTAATTTTTACTAACTTCAAACACTTTACTATCAATCATGCATTTTAAATAGTTAACCAGTTTCAAATCATTTTCTACTAATTTAACAAAATTCAAGATATTTTTTAAAAAGGATTAAATACAATTGCTCTCAAACTTAACTGCGAACTGCGTCTACGATCACTCTTTTCAAAACCCAAACAACGTTCAAGGATAACTCGAAAGCAATTCTATGTAGTTCTATAAAAGAACTAACCAAACACACAACGAACTATGAAATGGGCTCTGATTTCATCGCAAGGAGATACGTAGGCACGCAGTTAAAAATAAGGCGATTCCCATAACTAAAAAACTAAACTTTTTCTTTTCACATATATATGGAAAAAATGCGGTTAAATAGAAAACTTATGATCTACCCTGAAACCTACATGGGAAGCCCCTTGAGAATAAGGGAGATAAAGGATGCCTAACACATTCCTTTTATTTAACCAATTCGCTAATTTAGAATCTTTGGAAATTTAGGGTTTATTCATTCCTTTCCCATACTTAGGACAAAAAGTAGTGGTAACGACTCATACGTTTTTGCCGGTTACAACACCATACACCTAATGAAGCCCAGAAATGCATGAAGCCCAAAATGTGTCTATTTAACCCGGAAATGCATGTTGACGAGGGTTAGACAATTTTTGACGGCAAAGAACACTGTTCAATGCTGGAGAACTTAGATCTATGTTTGGAATCAAGATTTTCATGAGCATTTGCAATTGAAGACTTAATTTTCATCATTAAACTATAATGTCTAGACTTACTAATATGTTTTTATTTACTTTTATGAGTAGCTAAACCCCCAATGCTAGGGGGTGTCCGTGATTCAGAATTTTAATGACTTTAAGTTAAGAGATTGAAGAAGGCTCAGTGAGAGATGGTTGATAAAGATATTAGCAAATCAAGTACCAATCAACTTCCCTCTCAGGAGATAAATGAGGAAAAGAAACCTATGATGCGAAATCTATTCTCTCCAAAGAAAGAGAAGACCATCAAAAGAGGGGAGGATGAGCCAGTTGAAGATGATGACATGATCACCGACATCTTCGACTCAGAAGATGAAATGTATTTGGGTTTGAATTGTAACGTAGTCTCAGTACTCCCACATGAGTACAATCAGGTGACAGATGCCAACAAAGATGATACGATCGACGAAGTCGAAATGGCCCGTCACAGGCTAGTTTATTACTATGTCATGAATAATGGGGTTGTAGAAGAGCAGACGCGTTCTTCGAGCGACCATGTGCTGGAATGAAGAACCACTTAAAACCCCTGTTCATTCGGGCAAAAGTGGAAAATATAGTGGTGAACAAAATCCTGGTGGATGGTGGCACAACGGTGAACTTGATGCCTCAGTGCATACTGCGAAAGATAGAGATGTTTGATATGGACCTTAAACAACATAATATGGTCATATCCAACTACGAAGGAAAAGTGGGTCACATCTTAGGAGTTATCCAAGTCGAGCTCACTGTGGGATCTATTACAAGACCCACTATGTTTATGGTGATAAGGATGAAAGCTAACTACAACCTTCTACTGGGACGTGAATGAATACATGTCGTAGGAGCAGTTCCATCATCCCTCCACCAAAGGGTGGCAATCTGGAGAGAAGACGATATTATGGAGAATATTGAAGCAAATCAAAGCTACTACTTGGCGGAGATCAACAATGTAGATAGGAAGAATTTCGAAAGAAACCTTGCAAATATAGGCCTATGTACTCTAGCAGATATGACCTATTTTCCAACAAATAATGAACTCTACTGCTTGACCCTACACCCAACCCATGGTTTTCAGTGGGATAGGGAAACAATGGGAGAAGAAAATGAGGCAGAAGGTGTACATGGACTTCGGTCAACTGGATGGAGCGACAAAGATAGTGATAATTTCTGAGTCGAATTATTTCGAAAAGATTTTGGCCTATATGACTGAAAATAGACTAAAATCAGACTTGGCGACTGGATTAAAATATATGGCTCTCGAATCCATTGATAAAAATAATCATATACAAGGACCTAGGATCCACTTCAAACCATAGCCCCTAGACGAAATCAACTCTCTTGAGGGACAAGACCATAGGCTATATGAAATTTATGACGAAGAGCCTTTGGGATTTGAGAAGGATCTAACAACACCAAGTGCAAAGAAGATGGCGCAGGATCCTCTTGAAGAAGTGGATTTGGGTGATGGGCAAACCAAAATACCCACGTACATCAGCGCCAAACTCAACCCAGGAACGAAAGATAAAGTGGTCCAACTTCTAAAGGAATATAAAAAGTGCTTTGCTTGGGACTATGACGAGATGCTAGGGTTAAGCAGAGATCTGGTCAAATTGAAGCTGACTATAAAGGATGGCAAGAAGCCCATCAAGCAGACTCCAAGAAGATCCACGCTAGAGTTTCTGTAAAATATAAAGGAAGAGATAGAAATGCTTCTCTGTTGCAAGTTCATCAGGACTACAATGTATGTTGAATGGATTGCAAATATAGTGCCAGTTGTTAATAAGAGTGTATCCTTAAAGGTTTGCATAGATTTTAGTGATTTAAATTCTGCAACCCCAAAGTATGAATATCCAATGCATGTGGAAAAAATGTTGATTGATTCAGCCGCATGCTATGAGTATCTTAACATGCTTGATGGATACTCTGGGTATAATCAAATTTTCATTGCTGAAGAAGATGTGCCTAATATAGCTTTTTGATGCCCAGGGGAATTAGGCACCTACGGATAGGTGGTTATGCCTTTTGGATTAAAAATTGCTGGAGAAACTTACTAAAGGGCAATGAATTCGATATTTCATGATTTCATTGAGACTTTCATGCAGGTTTACATTGATGACATAGTAGTAAAATCTGTGTCAGATGAAAGTCATTTGGATCACCTTCGACAATCATTTTAAAGAATGAGGAAACATGGGTTGAAGATGAATCCCCTTAAATGTGCCTTTTTTATGCAGATAGGTGATTTCCTAGGCTTTGTGGTCCATAAGAAGGGAATAGAAATTAACCAAAACAAGATGAAGGCTATAATGGAAGCGAAAGCGCCGTCGACAAAGAAAGAGTTACAATCTTTATTGGGGAAGATAAATTTCCTGATAAGATTCATCTCCAACTTAAGTGGATGCACTCAGGCCTTCTCTCCCCTTCTATGCTTGAAATAAGAAAGCTTTGAATGGTGGCAAGAACATCAAGAAGCATTTGACAAGATTAAGCAGTATCTTATTTAACCTCCATTGTTAGCACCACATTTTAGAAATAGGTGTATGAGATTGTACATATATGCATGAGATGTAACAATAGGAAGTGTGCTCGCTCAAGAGGATGAGGATGGCATTGAAAGATCCATTAACTACCTTAGTCGAGTACTTAATGATGCAGATACTATGTATACTATTATATAAACTTTATGTCTTTGTTTATGCTTTTCTTGTACAAAGATGAAATATTATATAAAGCCTATTGATGGGTACATTTCATCTCACTTCGATGTCATTAAACACAATCTTTCAAAGCCAATCCTGCACAGTCGAATTGGCAAATGGGCACTTGCCCTAACTGAGTACTTCTTAACTTTCATGCCTTTAAAAGCTATGAAAGGGAAAGTAGTATTAGACTTTATTGTTGACCATGCAGTGGTCGAGGTTCTTCAGAACTATGTTGAACTAGAACCTTGGAAATTATTCTTCGATGGTTCTACCCATAAAGATGGAACTGGTGTTGGAGGCTTGATTATTTCTCCTAACAAAATTCTAAAAAAAATTCAAGTACAAAATCGAAGGACCCCCTTGTTCGAATAACAAAGCTGAATATGAGGTTTGATAGTAGGACTTGAAGTCTTGTTGGAATTGGGGGAAACTAGAGTCGAAATAAAAGGTGACTCTGAACTAGTGATTAAGCAGATAACCAAGGAGTACAAGTGCAAAAATAAAAATTTGATAATGTACTTCGTTATTGCAAATAGGCTGCTTCAAAAATTCGAATATGCGGATATCAGACACATTCCTAGACTGAAGAATCAAGAGGCGAATGACTTAGCATAAATAGAATCAGGAAACAAAGTGTTGAAGGAAAAGATGGAGGATTTGATTGAAGTACGAGGGAGAGTAATGGCTACCAAGATTTTGCCATCAGATTTGGAAAATTCAAGTTTAGGGTATGCAAAAGAAGAAAGTTTCGAAGTCCTGGACATTAGTAGTTTGGAAGATACAGATTGGATGAGTTCAATAATAGATTACTTAAAAAATCCTTGAGCAAATGCATAAAGGAATGTTAAGTATCATTCACTAAGTTACATATTGATGGGTAACAAATTATTCAAGAAAACCCCAAAAGGATTCTTGCTCAAATGTTTAGGAGAAAGCGAAGCATACTTGGCATTGTCGAATGTGCATAGTGGGGCACGTGGAGCACATCATGCAGGTTATAAGATGAATTGGTTGTTGTTTTGACATGGCATGTATTGGCCCATAATGTTCAAAGATTGTATAGATTTTGTTAAGGGATATCAGGAATGTCAAATTCATGCAGGAATTCAACATGCTCCTGCAAGTGAACTGCATTCAATAATTAAGCCATTGACCTTTAGAGGTTGGCCATTGTAGTTGGTTGGAGAAATCCGTCCAACCTCATCCAAAGGAGAAAGATACATTCTAATAGGAATTAACTATTTTACAAAATGGATTGAGGTAATACCTTGGTGAATGTAGATCAAGAAACTATCATTGAATTCATCTAAAGATAGATAATTTATAGATTTCGAATCCCAAAAACTATCACAACGGCTCAGGGATCAGTTTTCATTTGTCAAAAGATGCAAGAATTTGCTAGGGAAATATGACAAGTCAAAGCTGCTAATAAGGTGATTATTGGCCTGATAAGAAGGCATGTAGGAAGAAAACAAAAAAATTGGCATAAGACTTTGGAACAAGTTTTGTGGGCTTGTTGAACGTCTCCCAAAGAGGCAACAAATACTACGCCTTTTCGACTGACGTTTTGGCATGATGTAGTTCTGCCAGTAGAAGTAAATTTGCAGTCAATGAGAATACAGAGGCAGAACGAAATCCCCTCGACTATTATTGGGAAATCATGATAAACGAATTATTTGACTTGGATGAATAAAGAATTCATGCTTTGGAGGTTTCATAGTATTTTAAAAATTCCTTGCAACAAGTGGAGCATTTCCATCATCCTCTACATGTGTTGAGGGAGTAAGTTAAGATGGATCAAATTCTCAAAGATGGGAAGGTCATCTCCCTGTCGGAGTAGCCATGTGCATTTTCTGCGTGTACTGTATGTAAAATACCTTTTTAATAGAAAGGTATATATGTGTATATTTATAATAAAGTATTCAATTACCTTCACAAGATATGTTTGTCTAATCTCGAGTGAGGAGCTCCAAGTTACGTGCAAACTTATGAGGTATTCCCTCAAAGTTTGTTGGATGTCTCTAAGGTTGTTCCCAATCAAAGGTCGGTTGCCCTTCCCGCGCCCAAGTGAAAACCTGGTCCAAGGTCAACGTGTGGCCAACCCACTATGGCCTATGGGGTGGCTAGAAGCTAGAGGGAGTGGATTATTATTTCCTATGGGGAATTTATTGATATAGTCTCACATGCATGATGCTTGTGGCAACACCCAAGACTTTATTTGTGTGTACTTTATAGTGTGGAGAATTGATTAATGTAGTTGCTTGCACACGACATTTATGACAACACCCTTGAATTTCTGTCTGTGTACTTTATGTCATATGGAAATTGATTGATGTAGACACATGCATGTTGTGTTTACGAAAACACTTTTGAGTCTTTGTGTTGGGGCCTCAATTCATCCGGTCATACCCCGAACTCGCTGTTACCTTACACAATCAAATGAAATAAATATTTAATAGCTTGCCATTTTTAATTCATATTTGAGAATTAATCCCGTATTCGAGGAAAGTGTTCATACATACATATTGCTTAATGCAAATAATAAAAAAACATAACCATAAAAGATAGTCGCAACTAATTTTCCCTGCTTTATTTTTGTCTGCTCAGCCATTTCTTGGAGGACAGTTATCCATGCTTTTAAGCTGCTCGATTAAGGAAGCCACGTTGAATTACATTGACATGCCTTCTCTTTAGTCTCATTGGAGTTCTTGATATATCATCTCGACTTCCTTGAGGCTGGCATTGAAGGTGCCCAGTTCCCATTGAAGATAATGGTATTTGAGCTTAAGGTTGACCGATGAGGCGACAATATCCAGGTGGCTATGAAAGGTCTTCCCAGAATGCAATTGTAGACACTATGGAAAGGAACCATAAGGAATCACGAGTTGATGGATGGGATGTCTCTCCCTTCTCATATTGATATCATTAGCTCAACACACACTTAGGGAAGGGTGGTTGTACCGTTTAATGTCTGCAGATCCAAACCTTTATACAAACATAAGCTTCCTCTTTCTAGGCCCATATTTTATTCTAGACATGGGGGGGGGGGGGGGGGGGGGGTAATCCTCCTAAGCTAAAAATTCATTTTAAAATAGTTTGCAAGAGTTTCATCCGAGTTTATAAAACAACAATGATGTTGCGTGGCAGAAGCAACTTTATCGTAAAAGAGATTATGCTTATCGATTTGCATTAACACGAAGATACTTAAACAACTCATTACACAATCTAGATGGAAAATAAAATTAAACAAAATGTAAAAACTATAATTAATCACCAACACGAATAAGTTTTTACAACCACCATTTTCAGGGTTAATTGACACTAAGACAAAGTTGAATTACCAATTCTAACAAAACCTACACTTTTACAATTAATCACTACCGAGAGAAAATCCTAATGGCATGCAATTCTAGAAAGCAATAGAAAACAACCTAAACATGCAATTAACTACAAAATTAAGTGTGTGTGTGTGTGTGTGTGTGTGTGTGTGTGTGTGTGAGAGAGAGAGAGAGAGAGAGAGAGAGAGAGAGAGAGAAGAGAGAAGAGTACACCTAGATTTATAATTGTTTGGCACGTTCATCATTACTTTGTGCTTAATCCACTCTCCAATGGTTTCCCGTTGAAATTTTTTGGTCTTCCGATAAATTTGTGAAATCACCATATTTGAAATGAACGTTGAAAAATACTTTTCTTCTTTATGGATCTTTTACTTATACAAAACTCAACAAATTGAACTCTATGCAAAATCTTTACTCAAATTTTCTTCTTGAATCTTCCAACTCCAACAGCTTGTTCCTAAGTCACCGTTGAAACAACCGACTGAAAATCATCAAACAATGAAGTCTCCATCGAACGTCTTTTATCCCACATGAAGGGATAGGTAAACATCGAGAAAACCTGAGAAAGGAGAAGTCACGATCTTGCGACCGAGAGATCAGGTAAGAGAGTCTGTTACACGAGAGGAAGGTATTAACACCCCACACGTCCGTAGTACTCTACGGTATCCACTCTTGTTGTCTATCTTATGGGTGTGTCTAATATATGCTTACTGCTTAATACTGAGGAAGAATGCATGCAAAAGAAATGACAAAATAATGTAGGGAAAATAAAGTTGTGCTTGCTTGGCCCCTACCCCAATGCCTATGTATCCTTTTTGAGGAATCAGAGTTATTGTAGTTCAGCTCACATATATTGTTTGTTTTGTGTTTTTTTACGAACAATGTTAAATCCACCTTCTGCCGCATCTCGATATTTGGATACTCACGCATTGGCACAAAAGTAAATTAATCATATCCTTACCTGAAAAGGGTTTTAGAGAAAATGAGCTTAGACACACAAAAAGGTTTGAGTAGATTTGTATTTTATTACCTCTAAAAAAGGTTTAAGTATGATTAGCATGTTTTATGATTTGCTAAGGAAATGGAGTTTTAGTTTTAGATGAAAGGATGTAAAAAGGGAAGAAAAGAGTCTAAGGGAGACTAGCCTATTACTAATCCTAGTGTTATCATAAAATGGTGATCCTAATATTTGGATTAACAAAAGGAAAATGTCTACCTAATGTTAACATGCATGGTTTGCAACCTAAGGTCTAGCTTGTATCCAAAAGGAACAAGTATCCTAAGTGGCATGTACAAGGATAAAACAAGAAAGCTCGAAAGAGCATACACATAAAATGGTAAGGAAAAGAAATGAAATGCTTTAGTCAAGGGGAGCGTATCACCAGAGATAACACAAGCGGGAATAGGATGTAAAACAAAAATGTGATGTCCAAAGCGGCTGAACACCTAGCCAAGATATATGAGATCAAGGTAGGCGACAGAAGGCCATATGAACGATCCCAAAGTGTTAGCATCAGCAAATGTGAACTCTTGATAAAGCGTGGAGGTCTGTTTGCAAAACCCTTCCCCACTTAACAGACTTGATACACAAGAGCAGGCACAACTTTGAAGCATCATGGTGCGTCACGAGCTAAGGATGACACTGACGAAATTACGGGGGTTGCCTTCGAACCCTCCCTGTTCGCCTCTTTTGAGGACTTATCATATGTACATATGCAGACACAAATATAAACACATGTGAAGAATACCTACTTCAAAGGTAGGGTTTTAAACAAACACAAATAGCACGCATAAAGCACAAAATGCTGAATTTCCCTAAACGGGTCTTTAAATAAACCAGAGGAATTCGTGACATGATCATCAAAAGAGATCCCATCATGCATCTCTACCCTACTTCTCATGGAAAGGAAAGCAGTAAAGCTCTACTTCTCACGATCTCTAAAAAAGAAGTAAAGAAATGCTGTAGAGTGAGAAGAAGTACAAAGGTAGTAGGGACGACTACCACAAGCAAGACAATCTTCAAAAGAGGACGAAAACAATGGAGAAGAAGGTAATACGTGTTGAGAAAGCTTCACCAAGAAACAAACAAAGTTATAAATGTTATCCAACTAAGATAAAAGCAAGCGCGTATTGCGAATGCAACGCGTAATCAGAGTTTCATGCATAAGGTATCACAAAATATTACATGCATCTGGACAACATATAATATGATATGAATTTCTCAGGACGATGTGAAATAAGGCGTGCCGCATCAGAAGCGAGCATAAGCCATATGATTCGATCATATAACAACTTGTTATGTTACATGATCGAAAGCATAAAAAATGTACTTTGCACAATGAACAAGCGTGTCAAAAAAATAACGAAGCACAACAATATGAAAATATGAATAAAACTAAAAGAAAAGTATTTTTTTACTAGTTTTTTATGTGCGGAAAAATTCCATCAAAGACTAAAAATTAATTCCTAAAATTGACTAAAAAGTTCTAACAAGTTTTACAAAGAGATAGTGTGCTCAGGGGGTGTTAAGCTGAAGTCAGGGGTGCTATAGGAGAAGGGTGCTAGGCTCATAATGAGAGTCCAGGAGCATTTTTTATGTTATAACAAATAGGCCTTTACAAATTAACGGGCCTAGAGAAAGAGAATCTGATCAAGCCCAAAAACTCTATCAGACATCCATCCTCAATATTTTTTTGTATTATTATTTAATAACAGAATAAATAAACAAATTAAAAAAGAAAAGGAACTTAGGGTAAAATTGTGTTTGACTCCCTTCCTCCCCATCTCATCTATCACTCAAGCTCTCATCTCAGATCTTGCTCATCTCCAATGATGATTCCAATTTCAATCGTGAATACAAACCACACCATAAATCTCATCTCATCTTCCTCGATGCTAAGAAACTTCACTGTTAGTGCCTCCGTCTCAATTCGGAGCTTCGTTTCAACCTACCTCACTTCATCTCTTTTCTGCTCGTTTCTCCAACTCAATCGTCTTTCGGTCAATGCTTCAGACACAATGTCATCTTAGATTTCGCCTCATCCTCTTCATCTTCATCTACGGTCCACTTGGTTTCGATTCAAATAGATTCGACATAAACATAAATATGACAACATACTTAATTGAGAAGCAAGAGACATGGATCCTTACCTATCAGAGTTTGTCTGATGCGTCTTTGATGGCGATTACAAAGAGAAGAAACCCAGGTATGCGTGTGCGTTAATATTTTGATTATTCTCTCTGATTCACACTTCTTCTTCTTTTGCTTCTATTGTGTTGTTATGATTCTAAAAAGATGAGATTATGATTTGTGATGTTGCAGTTGTTCTTGATGCAGAAATCATGATGGTGGTGCTGAAGCGGATTATGGAGGAAGATGGAGAGGATGTTGATTGTGAAGATGTGATTACATTGAAACTGGAAGAAGATGCTTGATGAAGAATTTATAGTCGCAATTATGACGATGAAGATGAATTCGCGTGAGGATTGTTTGTGAGCAATAGAAAAGGAAAAAATGTCGAGAGAGGTGAGGTAGAGAGAGATTTTTTAGTTCTGCAGATGAAGAATAAAGGTGATGGTGAAAGAGATTGAAGGATATTGAGAATTTTGGAATTGATGAATCAGAGGGAGAGTTTTTGAAGAAAAAGCCTTTGGTGAGTTTTTTTTCTGAAGGTTTTTATTATTGTGAACTCCCTCCTCTCTTTACCGATATACTCTTGTTAGATCTGTTAGAGGGTCGGTTAGAGGATAGAAATATGATTCTAAAGGTTGGGATTCGGTTAGGCCAATTAGAGGGTTTTTCAGTTAGAAGTTAGAATTCAGTTAAAATTTTGTTTCTGTTTTCTATCATTTTCAGTTTTTCTGCTCTGATTTAATTCCTTTTCTTAGTATTCTCTGAGTTATGATTTAATTTTCTGAGGTTTGCTGTTACTAATTTATGTGCTTTTGTATATACAGGGCACAACTTGTTGTATGCTTCAGTTGATGGGAACTAGGCTGTAAGTCGATCGGTAAACTGAAGGTTATGTTAGTTATTGGGTGGTTAAGAAATTAGTTGAAACAAATTTTTTAAAGGGAGAGATGTTGAAAAACAGTTAGAATCTGTTATGGAAGTTATGAAATTCTGTTATAGGTAATTGATGAGCTAGAGAATCAGTTAGATGTTAGTTTCAGAAATTCTTGTTAGTTTTCGTTCGTTATTCGTGGATTGGTTCATATGGTATGGGGCTGTTTGTGAACCCTTCTTACTTCTGAGTTTAATACTGATATGCTGAAGTTTAATATCAATATGCTGAGTCGTGATTTTTCTGACTTTTGAACTGGTGCAGGTTATAACATAGTCTCGGGTGCCATTTCTAGCAGGCAACAATAGATTTTCCTCAAGTCTTCATATTGGTTTGGAGAAGAATTAGCAAAGATCCTGGACTTATTTTGAAGTTTATGATTGACATGCTTGTAGAAGCTTGGTTTAGGACTTAGAAAAACTCACATGTGTGTTGTAATAATATTTCAATTTATAATGGTTTGTAAATCAAATATCTTGTACTATTCTTGAAAGATTTTCCTCTTTTCTAATTGAATCTTAACTCTCCCTTTTGAATGATATTCTTCATGTATCAAAATAAATCCAAAATTTTAGCTTGTATGGTAAGAACACAATGAGTTTGTAGCTTCCATAAAAATGAACTCGATTCCATATTTCGTAACAAAGCAACCTTATCTTTAAGACCAAAGTTCTTTGAACAATAATTCATCTTGCATTTGACTTTGTAATGACACCATAAATTCTAATTTTGTATGCTTGACATATTAGGCAAAATGATCCTTTGGACATCTTGAACATAACTGGGGTTTATGGAATCTCTTGAATCAATTTCAAATCCAAATCAAATTGCATATTCTAATCCTGAAATCCAAATCAAACAATAACAACGCCTCGCATACAATTTGAGTCCCCAACATTCTCTTTGTACCATGACTTATACTTTACAAATCAACCAATAAAATGTTTTGACTTGACCAAATATCTCTTCCTTTGGGGTTCTTTATCAAAGAAAAACCCATGAAGAATCTTATAACAAATATCGAGTAACTGAGTTAAGATGAAAACTTAGTCTTCTTGCCATGGGTGTAATATTGAATGAAAAAGAAGCTTAACACTAAATCCATAGTTCGGAGTCTTCTTAGTTAGAACCATTGATGAGAAATAAATAAGTCTTAAATGGTCACAATCACAAACCCTAATTCCTCATACCAAAGTTGATGAAGGAACAAAACCTCAAGACCAGAGGGGAAATAGACGAATCAATATTATTTGATATGTGCATGTCAGAACACCATGAAAACCCTAGCTCACATAAACAACGAATTTTGAGCCTCGGTTCTTTATTCAATGAAAATGCATGATATGTTAATGTCCTAATGAAAATATGTGAATAAAATGAGAAGTGAAAAACGCATAAGCCAGATGATCCTGTTGTACCCCAAAATTTGTCCTCTCATTTCACTCAAGGCATGCCTCCAAAGATCTTCAATTGCTCAAGTTGACTAAGGATTGACCAGACAAATCCTCCTCTTAAGACAATAAGCCTCAAACTAGGGTTTCAATTTAAAGCAATATGGTTGAGTCCTAAGGGTACCAAGTGTTCTCCATTTCCCTAGTATGTCCCCAAGATCACCCAAGTCAAGTTTCATGCCTTACACAACAAATTTGCTCAATCAACTATTCAAGTATTGGAAAATCAACCGTACTAGGTCAAAAGTCAACTATGGCCCAAATACAGTCAAACTTCAAGATTTTTGGTCAACATAAACATTTTGAAGTAATCTCCATCATTTGATCAAGGGTTGATGATGATTTCTCAAGAAATGCTCCTAACTCATCAAAAGTCAAAAATGGCAATTTAGGGTTTCTATAGGAAAAGTCAACCAAACTTTGACCAGGCATAACTTTCTCATACTTTATCAAAAAAATTTCAACCAAGGCTCATTTTGAGAGAATCCAATTCCCTACAACTCCTATTCATCCCTCAAGTTCAAGAAATGCCTCAATCAAAAGATGCAAGTTCATACATTATAGGTCCTTTCAAAAAGTCAACAAAAATACCTTTTGGGTCAAAGCTCCTTACATGAACATGGAAGATCCAATTGATATGAAACCAAAAGGTTTGTTTAGAGGACATCCTAAGCTTCAAAAAAAGTCGGAGAACACCCTCTTAGGGTAAAAAATGATAGAGATATGCATTGCTAAAGTTGACCAAGTTTTGGAAATGTGCATGAAGTCAACATTTATCAAAATTGATTTTTTTCTAAATGGGCCCATGTTTTCTTATTTGAAACTTGTTCCTAAGATGGCCCACGACCCCTGAGCTTATCCACTTATTATTTTATTATTTTTATTATTTGTTTTGATTTTTTTATTCATTTAAATCAAAATAAATCAATTTAAATAGTGGAATAATGAAATAAAATCCAAGATTTTATTTTATGAGCACATTATGAGTCTATGATCAGCTGGAAACTCAAGGATTTCGTGCAAGGAATGATTGGAACAAAAATTACAAGATTTGGCCTATTTTAGAAACTAAAAATATCCATAGCAAATCAAATCTTTTTTCCATAATTTTTCAAGATTGCACCTATTTTTGTTGACCTAATTCGTTCTATTATATATTCATAACATTCCCAGAGCAGAAAAACAAGGATTAGTCGTGTGAATTGGGAGAACAAAACTCAATTTTTGACAAAGAAAGTGGTGATTGGATCTTCTTCTACAAGGAGATTCAAGGACTTTCAAGGCTAGCTATCAACTCCTGGCAGTATTTGGGAGCTATTTGGACCATTACCACGCCTCAACACCTTCAAAAAACCCACATACAGATTCACAATTTGTTCTTAATTCTTGAATTTGGTTTTGAGAATTTACACATTATAAACGATTTCTAAATATACATTCATGTTTGTATCATCATTTAGAATATGTTTGTATAATTAATTATGAGTTTTTAGGCATATTTGATAACCTACCATTGTTAGGGTTTAGAGGTTCGTTTTAGGGCTTTTCGTTTCAGGCAAAATTAGGGCCAAAGATAAACACCATCGCACTCAAGAGATCAAACCCAGTTTATCTATGTAATTTGATTTGATTTATCTCACCTGGTGTTGATTTTTGAGATTTGCAGGTTTATAGTTGCAGCATATTATCCGTAGGTAAAAGTCCTATCTAAAATGACAGTTCCTTTGGAGAAGATGATGACGTGTCTAAACCTGGGTTGGACAGTTTGAATTTCGCGCGCGTTTATTACATCACTGACTCAATATGTTATATAATATATTATTTGTATTTGATATAATGAATGAAGCGTTGGCCCAGTGGTAAGAAGGAAGGGTCATAAGGCGTTGTGTGTGGGAGGTCAGGGGTTCGACCCCTGCCTCCAACATTTTCTATTTTCTCTCAATTTCTTTGCAAATCCTATGCTCTCATTGCAAGCATGCACACCATAGATCTCCAGATCGTCACCCTTGGATCGTTCATTGGACAGATCTCACGCTTCCAGGCTACATCTCTATGGTGGACATCCTAGCAAGCCTCCTACTGAATCCAACGCTTGCTATGGGCCAACCAGACTTGGGCTTGGCAGAATTCAGCAACAACACCCTCCAATCTCGGCCTACACCCCCCTCAGGCATAATTTCTAATCTTTTCTAGTTTTATTTATTTATTATCATTATTTAGTTTAACTATTTCAAAACAAATCAATTTTTCATAAAAAATCATAAAATCAAATAATCACAAAAAATAGGATTTAGTTTTATTTTTAATAAATTAATTTTTTTCAAATTAATAATTTTAATTAACTTTAATTTTGTTTCATTAATTAAAATTAATTAGGAAAACTTAGGTCTAAATTCAATTCTTTTTATCATAAAATCCCAAAATATTTTTAATAATCAAATTAGATTTTTAGGGTTTTTGAACCTTCTTTCCAGTTAATTCTCATGCGTAATTATTTTTTCCGCACGATTAATTTTTACTATTGATGTAACTGCGCCCGGTTTGTAATAGCTTACTTAGGTTTTTTTCAATTCTGCATTTTTACTTTTCAGTCATTAATCATGTAATTGCACCAAAGCCTTGTAATAATTAGGAACTTTATCTTTCCACCATTTATTTTCCCGCCCGATAAACTGTTTAGATTAATGTTTAATAGGGTTGCCTGAAATATAATGATTAATTGAACCTAGATAACCCTAATTGCGCAAGATAAAATATCTGAAAAAAGCACACTGTCGCACACTTGCACCCTTAGGGTATACCTCACTCGGTTTCCTTCGAATTACGGTCACAATTCTCGAAATGTGAGAGTTCTTAGTGGCTGTCCTTAAGTCTAGAGATCACTAGTCCCTCGATGACCCTCTCGACTGTTGCCTCGGTATAAAAGTGATCTTAGGGCTTTAAGACAGTTACTAAGATATATTATCTTGTTTCCTAATGACCGTATGTCCCTTTCGATAGTCCCTCAAGCATCCAATGATTAGGGCTACCTACTCACTAATAGTAGGATAGTACTGTCTAAAGGATAGGAGGAAAAGAACA